>CM046881.1:345510171-346710171 GCA_025667525.1 Glebionis coronaria | reverse complement strand
GCGTTTTAAAGCTCCCTATATAAAAGTGTAGCAAAACTTGAATTGAGCGGGTTAAGGAATGTAAATGGCTCCAAATGCCCATCAAGTCAAAAATTAACTCTTATTCTACCCATCGGAAAATATACATTCGTGTCTTAAAAACACTTATGAAAACTAAGAAAAATTTTAAAATTTGGCCATTTTTAGCCTTATTAGCAAAACAAAACATTGAAAGTTGGAGCACGTGAGGGCGTAGCAAAGCAAGTATCTATTCACCCCCCATACTAAAAGTAAACATTGTCCTCAATGTTTCGAGTCTAAAGGTGGAGCACCCCCATACTAGAGACGAAGAGTCGAATGCTTAGGATCTAGCATGGAAAGGGTGATCAACAATATATCTAAAGCCGTTTATTAATTATGCTAAAAGATAATTGTTAGAACAATAAAGGATATGTCATGGATTCGTGAAAAACTTCTTCAAACGAACGATGGAGGCTCACGTAAACGAACACGAGAGTCTTCAATCGTAGACGATGATGATGATCTAGATAACACAATCAAAAACAACCACGAGACAACGAGTTGGAAGGGTACAAGTCCCCTTATTAGTGAATATAAAAGATAAGCATGGGATCTCCCCCACGAGGCACCTCGTTTTTGATTACCGAGTCATGAGCTCGACTCGATCCCCTCAAAATGTGAACATTTAGGGATATCATGGTATGGTCAATGGGGCTTATATGATAAACAATGCCCAAAAAGCAACCGGTATAAAGGACTAAGTCCTTAAATGATGCAAAATACCGGGGTCGAAAATGGCGTTCTCATTTTCATTGGAAAAACAAATTAACGCCACTTCAACATGTGCCATAAACTCAATGAGTTTGAAGAAAATAGATGAGAAGTAGAAGGGTGGGACCATTGGTAAGACAAACGTTTGAGCTACTCGAGGTAGACTCGCACCAAGTAAATAGATATAGTTTCCATTTATTGCATCGGTGGAAGACCGAGATTTCCCTTTATAAGAAATTCCGGGATCGAATATCTCGTCCTCGGTGGACAAGGATGAGGGAACATAAGGGGCTCCCCCCATACTAGAACCACACAAAACATCGTCAAAAGGAGTAGACGAGCTTGTAGCACTCAAATCACGTGGTGATGACGGAGTTAGATTTGTAGAAAAATCAATTAAATCACATTTAAGATCATTTCCTTTTTTATCTTTTGAACTCTCCTTATGAAAACCCTTTTTGATTATGTCGAAAATATTCGGTGTTTCTAAGACGATGTTAGTCACACTAAAAATTCTCACATTTTGAAACCGTTTTGGTTTTGGTGGTGGCAAGTTCTCAAAACGTTTATCGACGAAGAAAACTTCCCCATCGGGGTCTACATATTCATCATCCGAAAGATCTTCCGTAGAAACCGGCAACTTATCAACACTTTTCAAGAATGAATGTTCGAGGTGAGGCGAAGGATTTTTTGATTCAAGTATTGATGGTTTCTTCTTTGTAGGCTTTGCACTCATAACCTCCAACGGCGGAGGAAATGGTAAATTGTTTTTGGCGACATTTCCTAAAACTCTTGGTGAAAATTCTTTGCAAATGACATTGGTCGAGTCACCATGGTTTAAAGTTGCAATAGAATAGACATGAGAAAGATTGGAGTTTTGTGTTGCATTGATGACAAGTTCTTCCTCATTGAAACGAAGGGTGATTTTTCGAGCATGAACATCGATAAGTGCTCTTGATGTATCCAAAAATGAACGACCCAAAATGAGAGGAACTTTTCGATCGATAGGAATGTCTACAACGATAAAGTCAACGGGATAGTAAAACTTTCCGACTTTAACGAAAACGTCCTCGGCTACTCCACATGCTAAAATCGTAGAATGATCGGCCATCTCGATAGACATGTTCGAGGGAGTAAGAGCCGGAAGAGAAAGCGATTTGAAAATCTCGAGAGGCATCAAATTAATACTAGCGCCAAGATCGGCCAAGGCGTAGCATTCCTCCATATCTTGTATTGCACACGGAATCAAAAATTTACCGGGATCACCGACTTTTTGTGGTATGCGGCTTAGAAAAACCGATGAACAACTAGACGATTGTTGTAACTTCTCTTTGTTGTTTAGCATACTTTTGAAGTTTGCGGCAAATCGAGGCATCATGATAAGAGCGTCGGCAAAACTTATGTTAAAATGTAAATCACGAAACATTTTCATAAATAGCTCAAATTGATAATTGTTCCGTTCTTGTGCTTTCTCTTTGTTTCGTCTCGAAGGGTAAGGTAAAGGTGGTGTGGGTTGGTCATTAGGCAACGGCCTTGGAAACTCGGGTTCCACAATTGGTATTGGTTCAACCGTAGGTGTGGTGTGAGCGGTACTTCGTGGGATTGTAATATGATCCTTTTCGACCATCACCTCGGGTTCTTTCTCGATTTCCTTCTCCTTAGAAGTACTTGGACGAGAGATTGGTTCCTTGAAAGTTTTACCACTTCGTGTAGCAACAACCTTCAATTCTCCCCTCGGGTTATTAATGGTATCACTAGGAAGTCCACCCGAGGAGGAGGGTTTACACATGATTGCTTCAAACATCTTAGCCATTCGGTCCTCAAATTTTGATTGCCTAGCATCCGCTTTCAATAACTCTTGCTTAATCTCATGTTGTCCTAATTCCATCTTTTGTTGGTTTTGTTGAAGACGTTGGACATTTCCTTCCATTTTGTTTGCATGAGTTTTAAGTTCATTAGCAAGTTCATTTTTAAGCTCATTTTTCAATTCGGATCTTAAGCTAATCATCTCACGTTGCATGTTATCAAATTTAGCATCATTTGCTTTTGCATAATCCAAAAATTCTCCTTGCAAATTTTTCGTGTGAGCATTTTGAAAACCTTGTGTGGTGTTTTGAAAATCACGGTTTTGGTTTTGATTAGAGATTTGTCCATTCCCACTTTGATAATTCCCTTTGTTGTAATTGCGTGTGTTGCCTTGGTAATTACCTTGGTTGTTGTTTCGATAATTGTTAGTATTTTGATTTGGTGGAGCTTGATTTTGGCGGGAACCTTGGCCGTTTTGGTTATAAGTTCCCATTGCTACATAAGCACTCGAAGTGTTACCATCCGCGGTAATGCAGTCGGAAAGATCATGAGCTCCCCCACAAGATAAACAAGTCTTAGCAACCGCTTTAACCGAAGCGGAATTGGAAGCTTCTTGAGCCTTCCAATGGGACATTAGATTAGCAAATCTATCAAAAAACCGATTTTCCTCATTAGCTTCATCATGTAAGGCGTTAATGCTACGAGACGATTGTGACGAAGATGACGAACCCATATTGGCAACACTCGGTGTGTTACGAGGGCTATAAACCGTAGATCGATTCTCAATGATTTTTAAAGCCTCATTTGTCGTCTTGCACAAAAAATTACCACCCGCGGCGGCATTCAAATAATCTCGTTCATGATCATTAAGCCCATTGTAAAAAGTATCCACTTGATGCAATTCCGAAAAATCATGGTGTGGACATTCATGTAACATCTCTTTAAATCATTCCCATGCCATTGAAAAACTTTCATTGTTACGTTGCACAAATCGTGAAATCTCATTTTTTAAGTGTGTTGTTTTAGATGGTGGAAAAAACTTGTTCACAAACTTAGAAATGAGATCGGCCCATGTCAAAATCGAATTTGGCGGTTCTTTCTCGAGCCAAATTTTTGTGGGTCCATCTAACGAGTATGGAAACAACATCATCTTAATGGCGTCATGTGGAACATCCTTAAATTTGCTAGTGGCGGTGAGACGGTTGAAATTCCTAATGTGGTAATGCGGGTTGTCTTTCTCGTGACCTCTAAACTTATTTGCTTGTAACATAGACATTAAACCCGTCTTAATCTCGAAATTCTCCGCAAGGATGGCGGGAATAACAATAGCCTCTCCAAAACCCTCGGTGGGTGCTTGTAGCAACTCCATCATAGTACGATTAGCCATGACGACTTCTTGTTCTACAATAGGTTCAACAATTGGAGGTTCTTCAACAATCAACGATCCTTGATTTGCTTGCTTTTGAAGTCGTTTACGAGCTCGTTTTGCTTGATTACGAGTGATCATAAACTTCACGAAGAATGGGAGGTGAGCAAAGAAGATTCTTTTTGGTTGTTTTGTGAATTTTCAATTTTTTTGTGTTTTTGATGATATTTAATTTTTTTGGATTTTGGTGTATCTTCGTAGACAACAATCTACAAAATCTCTCCTCGAATCAAACTCTTGATTAAAGAAGCCTCAAAGGAATGAAAACGATCACGTGGAGTGAACGCCTTCGAATGACTTTAGAACTTTGGTGAAAACCAAATTGTTCAAGAGGGTTTAATCACAAAGAAAACCAAGCAAATATAGTATACGTATTAATACTTTGGGCGGCAAAACCCTCGATTAGCCTTCAATCTCAAAATACTCACAAGCAAGCGGGGAAACGAGGCGGCGCGAAGCACTTAAGAGCCTTTTTCCTTAGGGTATATTTTATAATACCCGCCTTATACCCACCTTATAGTTTGTATTTTTTCAAAATCGAGCTTCACGAAAGTATTTATCTATTTTTGCCTTTTCTTTTTGTTTGAGATTCGAATACAATAATTAGGAGATCAAATCCCAATTAAGGTTGTGTTTTCACACTTTTGGAGATATTGTATATTGATTGTGATACTTAATACAATATAGTAATATTTATATAAGAAAAACCAAGAAAACTGATAATACGTGTTAAGGGAGTTCCACTTAACACAAATACTTATTATGGATAATATCAAAAACAAAAGCTTCCAAATTAAAGCACAACACCCCTCCCCGGCAGCGGCGCCAAAATGGTTGTAGTCTTTTACTACTCTTTAGGAAAAGAGCGTAAATAGCGGTAAGTATCGAACAAATGACTTTAAGAAAAATCAAGTGTTAATGACCCAATCAAATAAAAAGATAGAAAGTTCGTTTCCCAAGGAGGTATATGTGTTGTGAATTAACTTGTAATTATTTGAGATTAATATTGAGAAGAATGGGGATGAAAGGATGAAAAGACGGCTACGTTAAAATTTAAACTACGACGTAGAAAAACGTAAACGTAAAGTCGTGAAAAACTACCCAAATTAAAAATTTAACTAAAACCAAAAACAAAGTCAATACAAAAAGACTAAAAAGAAGTCTAAAATAATATAAATAAAGATAAAAATCCAACAAAGATATTTTAAAACCTTTTATTAATTAAATATTTAATTTTAAATGCTAATTAAAGCCCTAAAATTAAATATAACTAATACAAATGTCTAAAATATGATTTAATTGAATAATTACTCAACTTATATTATTAGAAGACTAAAAAGTAATTTTCTAAAAATTAAAAGCTATTAAAACTATTTTTAAAACTCTAAAAATGATTTAAAATGATTAAAAACTAATTAAACTTAAAATAATTATAAAAATAAATCTAAAAGCTATAAAAATATTCTAAAAATGGAAAAGGTCCTAATTAATGCTAAAGAACTTAAGAAAAATGAAAAATAAAGAAATATAAAACTTTGAAATTTTAATAATAAAATAATATTAAAATAATACTAAAAATAAAAAGTTAATAAAATTAATTCTAAAAAATTTCTAAAATCTTAAAATAATCTAACTAAGAGAAAAATGCAAACTAAAGTTCCTAAACCCTTTTTAATAATTTTATAAAATTAATTAAAGTTTATAAAAAACCTTAAAATAATATAAAATTAAAAATTAAAGTTTATAAAACCAAAACTAGATGTAAACCTCAAAAAATTATTTTAAAAGCTAAAAATTATTTTTCCTAAAAATTAAAACTCTTTTTTCTATTTTTTAATGATTTTTTAAATTACGGCTAATAAATAAATTCTAGAAAATAATTTAATAAAGGGAAAAAATTAAAACCAATCTAGAAAAATCCCTAAGTCTAATAAGGTCCTAGGAAAAATCAAATAAGCTAAAAACTCAAAGTAAATAAGCTGGAAAAGACGAAAATAAGCTACGGCTTATTTATTAAGCTAGAAAGTAAAAACGTGTTAAATAGCTATTGAAATGAAACTAAAACGTAAAAAGGCATCTAGATCAATGGTAGGGCACGCTACTCCTGAGCTACAGGTCGCGTGTTCGAGTCCGTTGCGGGTGACCTTTTTGCCAATTATTTCTTTTTTTTATTTTTTACTTTTCACAATCCAAACTGACACTCTTCTAAGCTTGTAAACTCAATCCAATGTCCAATTTAACTAAGATTAAGCCAAATTAAGGACCAAAACGTATCCAGATTTTAAACAAGAGCACAAGCAGGTATTTGTGCCTTGCTTCACAAGTGAGTTTAGCCAAAAGGATTTGGCTGTGGCTTATTTGGTGTAGATATTGGGACACAATGGGCACCCTTGTGCTCTTTGAAGCACAAGGAGTCAAAACCAATCAGAAAATACACACTAAGCAAGCAGAAGTCTCACAAATCAAGCATACACAAGCACATAAAGTTTCTGAGATAATTCTAGGGTCTGGTGATGTTCTAAGCAGATTTCTAGCACACAATTGAGTTTCAAACTCCCATGATATGCATACACATGCACCAAGTATCTATCAAACAAACTACAAGCTAAAATTAACCCTTACACTTAACAGATTATAGAAGATCAAGCACAATTTTGGAACAAATCAAGCAGAAAAATGAATAATGCAGATTTCTAGCTAAGATTTCCCAATTTTATCACTCAAACCTGTTTAAAACCTTTTCCAAATTACTACCCAAGCTGACTACAACTTATCTTGACCTAATGAAGCTTATCTAACCAGTTTACACCATACAATTCTTTTGCAATCTTCCTGCAACACTTAAACCCAAACACCCCTTTAAAAATCCTTTTTTCAACTTTATCAAAGCAAAACACTCTAAAACCTATTCAAACTGGTTCAAATAGCATCTATCATGCATACTAACACATAAGAATACAATTCAAACCAGTATTAACAACAATTATCAAATAATCATGCAAATCACATACACCACAACTTTTCTGAAATTTTCAACAAGGTAAAAGGGATTTTACCTCAAGGACTTACATCCAAGTCCTTTGTGGATGTCAATCCACCTCCTTATACACCCGGGTGTATGCAGACACAATGATCAACAAACAATCAACACCTGCTAAGAAAATCAAAAGAGAAAAAAAAAACAAGAACAAGCACAAATATGAATATTCAGATTTCTTTTCTTTCTTTCTTAAAACTTTTCCAAATCCTTTTAAACCTTTCTCAAAACGTTTTTATAACACTATATCACCAATTACTTAAACCTCTTAACATCAAAACCTGAAACAGATTTCTTACCAAGAAATTCAAGTTTTCAAAACCTTTAAATAATTTTGAAAATCAAAATTACTTAACCAAATAACAAATGGAACTCAGTTTTCCTTCAACACTTATACCAACTTTAAGAAAATCATAAAAAGGAATTAAATTGCCAAAAAAACAAATACCAAACTTTTATATTTAATCAAAAGGCATTACAAAAGTTTTTGAAGAAAAACTGGAACAAGGAAGGATGAACAGGCTCATCTCCTTTTATACTACTCTAATGAACATTCTAGTAGGCTAAAATCACAAACCCTAATCTAAGAAATTCCCAAATATGCCCTTGACGCGTTTTTGGTGTTGAGCTGTCAAATTTGATCCTGGACGTTCCTTTTTGCGTTGGGAGTAAGCAATAAACCTCAACTGTTGATTTGGGACACGTCATTATGCTTGGAGCCCAAGTCGTGTTCTGATTGGTTGAAAGGGGAATTGGGGGTGGGGTCTACAGTGAGTGGGATGAGGGTTTTGTGCGTGGGTTTTGTTTCTGCATGTGTGAATCACACATGTGCAAGAGTAATTGGTTTTTACCCAAGGTTTAAGTAAAGTGAAAACTGGGGGTGAAGAAGTAAACAGTAACTTCTTTTTGATCCGAAATTGGGGGAAACAAAAGTGTTTGGCGCAATTTTGGTTTAAACGTTTCAAAGTGCACACATTCAGCCCTTGTGTTTTGATATTTTTGGCAAATCAAGTTTTCAGCCCTAAAAACGTGTTTTCCTTTGCAAATATCTTTCATACTTTGTCACTTTTGGCACCAAACTTCACACAAAGGTTATCAAGGGTTACTTTTGATATTTTTGAATATTGCAAGGGCTGATTTTGAACATTGTTGATCTTCCAAGGTCTTCTTTGCATTTTTGACTTCATGAGGGACCATAAATGACAAATTGATTTTGTTGAGGGACCAATCTTGTCATTTCTTTAAAGTTGAAGGACCTTTTTGTAATTTTGACAAACTTAAGGGACCAAACTTGTAATTATTAATATACAAGGGTTTTAAGTGTCATTTCTTCATTCTTGGAGGATCAATATTGTTTGTCTTCAAGTCTTCAAGGTATTTTGTTGAGAATTCCATGATTAGGGCCTGGTTCATTGTACGGCTTCGTTTCTCGTGTCCGTTTTTCCTTGTATCTTGTGATCTTTTGTCTTTTTCACGATATCCATACCTAAAATACACAAGTAAACAAACACAAGCATATATATGGTATTTTATGACATTTTTATGCATTTAAAGCCTGAAAAGAACGATGAGATCATGTATAAATGCCATCTCATCAAGACCCTAACAAGGTATGAGGATAAATAGATCCAAGTCCGAAAAGGAGGCGGATCGTTGTATCTCAAAATCCCAATTAGAGATTGAAGAAATAATCATGAAGTCGTAGTCAACAAAGTTGGAGTACCCCTCAAAAGTCTCCAAGTGAAGAAACTTTATTAACGAAGAGAAGACCATTATCTCAAGAACGTCTCTCGAAGATATGAAGTATGAAGTATATGCCAAATATCGGCCCGAGAAAGGTCTCAAATCTTGAACCGAGTTATGCCAAGATATGAACTTTTTGATATCTCGAGAAGCAGTTTTAAGAGATTTTGTCCTTTAGCTAACTATTAATCAAATCGTCCTACTTTGCTTTCAGCCTAAATAAACTATCGAAAGAAGTCCAAAAATGCATCTTCATGATCATTCTAAGACAAAAATAAATATAAGAGATACACCTAGGAATAAGGGAGTTTAAGCATTTAATTAAGCCATGTGTGTAAGTGTTTTAATTGCTAACTTATAATAACAATGATCTCGTTTTTATGCTTAGTTTGGGGAACGTGAAACTTGAGGGTGATAAATCTTTCCAGCACCAAAGCCCTAATGTAAGTCCTTGATCTCTTTGCAAATTATTTCCATATAGCTATTTTAAGGTGAAAATGGTTTCTATCCTTTTATCTCCTTTAAAGTTTTAATTTCTCTTAGTATTTAAATTTTTGTTTAGTAGAATGTTAATAAGGCCAAGGTTGATTGATTATGAGGAAAGTGTATAATTGTTTTATCACTAAGCATTGAATGAGGGCATGGCAATGGTTAAGTGTAGAGGATTTTATAGGTGTGAAAACACCCATCCTTTTAGCACTTATTTCTTACTAAAACAAGACCAAAACGCGTATTTAATGTCATTTGTTTGGAATTATACGTGGTTTGTGTGTTTGTTGTGTTTTTAGAGCCAACCGGATAAATGTTAGAGAAAACATGGGATTGCACGGGTTTTATCGAGGAAAAAGACGAAAAGACGAAGTCTATAGTCCAATAGATGCAGAAGATTTGAAGTCAATGGGCCTATTTGAAGATTTATCGAAGTAAAGGACCAAAGATGGAAGATTTACACATGTCGAAGAAACTCAAGTCTATTAAATGAAGAAATTAAAAGACGAGTTGAATTTATTCGTCGACAAATCCCGAATCGAAATCAAAACGTCAACTTTTCTGAAAAGACGAGAAGACAAAAAGAAAGGAAGAAATCCCACTCACCAACCAAGGGAGAAGCCTATAAATACTCCTCCCATTCAAGACTTTCGACTAGCTGTTTCTTTTCTGTTACAGTTTTTCCTATTTCGTAGGAAGAAAACCATCTCCATTAAGGAGTGGTTTTTATTGTCTTTGATTTCTTCCAATCTTGTAAGTTTAATCTTTCCCTTTTTTTGTCAAATCCTTAATCATTAATACAAGTCTACTTTTAATCTTTCCATCATCTTGTTCTTCATCTCTTTTTGATTCTAAGTTCTTAAGTTTTATTTTATTGGTTTGATCATAAAAAGTAAGTGGGTTTTATGTTTTTGTTGTTTTGAATTAAGGTTTACCTTAGGTAAATGATTCGTGGTGAAATTGGTATAAGTTTCGATTAAAAACTTGGTGAATTTTGAGTAAAAATTTGTGTTTCTTAACCCCCTGTTCTTCGCTATTTAGTTACTGAGTTTCCCCAGATTCCGAATAGGGAGTCTGGGATTGTGTTGGTTCGGAATACCCAATTATTCCGGATCAAGGTGGGATTTTGTTGTTTATTCGGAATATTAAAAATATTCCGAGTAGTGGTCATATTCCGTATAGGGTTTTGTTATTCCGAATAGAGTTTCTTTCCAATTATTCCGAGTAGGAGTCTTTTATTCCGCATAGGTTTTTTGTTCAAAACATTCTGCATAGCTTTCTTTCAAATATTCCGAATAGAGCTTCGTTTTAATATATTCCGCATAGAGTTGCTTTTAAAATATTCCGAGTTGAGCTTGATATTCCGCATAGCTTTCTTTTCAGTTATTCCGCATGGGGATCTTTTCCAAATATTCCGCATAGAGTAATTATTCAGTATAGCCGTTTTATTCCGAGTAAGAGGCATTTATTCCGCATATCCCTTTCATTCCGCATGGCCATTATTATTCCGAGTGTAGTACTTATTCCGGATAGCTTAACATTCCGCATAAGCACAATTTATTCCGGGTAGAGATTTATTCCGAGTAAGAGCAATATTCCGGATAGCCATTATTCCGAATAAGGTAAATTTCCAGTTTTAATTTCCAGTTTTCCAGTTTTAAATTTTAGCTTTATTTAAATTCTAGTTTTATTCTCAGTAATTGTCTTTAATTTAATTTTATTATTTCTAGCGTTTATCATTTTAGTAGATTTAGACCAAAGCTCCCCCTTTTTAGCCACCAATTACAACGATTCCACTTTTGACCGTGATCAATTCGAGAAGATACCGAGAACGAAACAACGACATATATCAATTGGGTACGAGCAACGCAAAGAAAGATCTTACAAAAGCAACATTTTTAATCAACTAAAATAACATTTATTACCGGTATGTTGTAGTGAAGTTGGGGATGCCCAACTCACCGGACCAGAATTAATTCACGAGACTACCGAAATGATTGTCCAAAACAGAAATCGTTTGTTAGCCGCTCGTAGTAGAAATAAAAGTTATGCCGATGTGAGACGAAAACCTTTGGAATTCGAGGTAGGTGAAAAGGTTATGCTAAAAGTATCATCGTGGAAAGGCGTTATACGCTTTGGGAAGCGTGAGAAGTTAAGTCCCCGCTATATTGTAGCATTTGAGATCATATCAAGAGTGGGTCCAGTAGCATATAAACATGAATTACCTCGGGAGCTGCAAGTAATCCACAATACTTTTCACGTGTCGAACCTAAAGAAGTGTTTGTCCGATGAATACCTCATTATCCCAATGGATGAAGTTATGATCGATGACAAGCTGCACTTCATCGAGGAACCCGTCGAGATCATGGATAGGGAGGTGAAGCAATTAAAGAAAAGTCGGATCCTTATTGTCAAGGTCCGATGGAACTCAAGGCATGGGCCGGAATTTACTTGGGAACGTGAAGATCAAATGTGGAAAAAATATTCGCATCTGTTCAACTTCAACAAGAGGTCGGGCTCTAAGTTGAAGTGATCTTCAAGGACGAAGATCCTTGTTAGATAGAGATGCTTTGACAATCTGTAAATTTCAGGTCATTATTTATTCTCGATTTATATTTTTATAAGTTATAATTTACATTTTTAAAGAATTTACTTGAAATTACGAGGAAACGGGAACCCTAGTGCGTAAACGAGTAATTCACGACGAACCGGCCAAATTCAACTTTAGGCATCGATAATTATATCATTAGAATGCCACAAAAGTAATTTCATAATATTTGTTGCTTTTTTTATATTTCGGGACTATTTTACGTTTACGGGAAAAATTTACATTTTTAAGTCGTCCCGTAAATCGAGGCTTTTAGCACACTTAAGCCTAGCAATATACATACAAAATAAACAAAAAAATTTATTACCACTAAACTACACCCCCATTGGGGCGGACAAAACAAGGGCACAAAGCCCTTGGTCATTTGGTTGGCTAGTTAATATGTATACTCCGTATTCTATAACCTTCTCACACACACACTTTTAACACAAGTAAAAATTTATTAAAAACTCTCTCTTGGTCTTCTTAGTGGCTGCTCAAAACAGCAACAAACACCAAATTTTTAAATCTTTTGAAGATTAAATACATAGTACACTAGTGAATATGACTACCTAGTGTGTTTGTGTGCATTTGGAAACACTTAAAAAGGTGTTTTAAGCTTGTTTTTTCTAATTATTGGGGCTGAAGTTGGAGGATACTTTAAAAATCAAGAATCACTTCAAATATAGGATGTTTTAGTAGGGGTTTAGAGTGAAGAAGCTACATTGGGTTGAAGATTTCAATCCTTTTTGGTTGTTGGTTGTCTAACCAACTAGTCTTCATTTTAAAGGTATAATGCAAAACCTAACATACTTAGATTTCTATATTTCATATTAATATATATGTATACAAATATGCATTGAAATTTAATTTATAAAGAAATTATAAACCTCATGCATGCATAAATCTTAATTAGATATATGGATAACTAGTTAAAAACAAGAAAGAAAAAGTATAAAATTCGTGGTCTGTGGAAAGTGGGTTTTTCCAGAAGGTTATAAAAGTGACCATATTGATTTTTCACCATAGACCTGTAGACATTTGTTTTGTGGTGATTTTGGCGGCAAAATCACACAATGAGTCCAATTATTGAGCAAGATGTGGCCAAAATACGATAAAGACCTAATTCTGGACCAACAGTTTTGAACAACGTTTTTATACAGATTTTGAAACATAAAGTAGACTTTTTAAAACATGGGGATTTATTAGACATCATAACTTAAACATAGATGCTGACCTTGCGTTATTTACTATCACAGTTTGTGATTTATGACCAAAACGGATAGAGTAAACTTTTGGACTGAAAAATCTGATTTGACCACGGTTGTTGTGGTTTGGTAATGAATAAAAATGATTTCTTGGACATTTTGAAAACTAGTTCATGAGGCTTTCCAAAGGAGAAAACCTCGTGTTTATAGCCTTCATGGTTTGGGAGAAAAATTCCCATGAAGGTGGACCAAAACAGTTTTTCATCAAACTTTAAACTTGCTCACTGTTGGTATTTTGGACATTTAGGAAAACTGGTAAACCTTCAGGTTGATTAGCCAATTGGTCTAGAAACTAGATTTCAAGACCTTTCTAGTGGTAAAAACTACAAGGTCAATGGCTTTATGGTTTTGGAGATATGCCCTCCTCAAGTCAGCCTTGTCAGGAATGCTTTTATAACTTTTACGGCTAGAGTTATCTTAAACTTGTGGTGTATTGTTGTGTAAACTAAAATAAAATGATTAATGGGGATTTGGAATTATAAAAATTGGGATGTAAATGCAGGTTGTAAACCATATTGGATATGGTTATACCTTAGCTTGGTTAATGGGGTAATGTAGTTTATGTATTGCATCATATTAAACATTTTGCATCATAGTTTTACGTATTCTTAAAACGCGTATTTAAGGCCGTGATCACGTTTGTAGGTCGTGGATAATCCTTGGGATACTTTTTTTATTTCTCTACAGACCGGTTCGTTCATACGTTGTATCACACTAAGGTGAGTCTATAGCCTCGCTTTTAAATTCTTAAAGATGATTTAATAAACCCCGCGAGGGAGATAACATGCTTTTTTTAATAATAGAACACAAGGGACCCGATATAGATGCCATAATTTTTATAAGTTGCTTATTCGCTGAATAAAAATCCCAATAAATATATCATGAATTGTTAGCTGCTGAGTAATGGTAGACGCTTATACATGGAATAGTACTATTCGGGAGGACCGACCTCCTGCCGTCCTATGACGACTAGCTATCGTTGAGGCACGTTGAGGCCTAATTATGTGATATATGTGTGAGAGTATAAAATAAACTTAGCGAGGTGTATAGTGTGCAAATATTATGGTAACGTTTCAATGTCATGATGCTTATAATAAGTCTTAGTAACTTTGTTGATCCACATGGTTATGGTTGATGGTTTTAAATTATACTTGTGTTCGGTAAAGTTTATAATAAACTCTATAGATTCACTCAACTTTTGTTGACAAATTTAGAATGTTTTATCTCAGGTCCTTTAAGGTAATGGCGAAAGAGGGACTCGGATCCTTGCGAAAAATAAAGTTGCAAAAGACTCACTATTTTGTGGAAAAATCATTCAGTTATCTTCAAAGTGGGAAAATTTGTAATCTTTTGTGAACTTATATTTGGGACCATTTTATGAATTACTTATTAAATTTTGTTGAACTTGAATGATAATCTTTAAAACGGTTCTTTTTGAATCGTTTTCTATTGATTGAGTTGTTATATTATGAGTAGCACCCCATATGAGCTTCAGCATATGACCCGAATTGGGGGTGTTACAATTTTGATGTTTATTGTGATGTATCTCTTGAAGGCATTAGAGCTGTTGATTTGTACATGCTTGTAGGAAACTTAGAAAGAATGAGGAAACTATACAACCCATGACTTGTAATAGGGTGTGGTGATTTTTACTCTTTTCCTATGGAGACTTAAATTGTGTGGCACTAAATGTACGGTATCCACCGATAGAAAGAGCCTACAATGTATTCTGGAATAAAAAGAGGTAAATAAGCCTTTAAGTGATTAATATTATGTTATTCGTTATCATTTGGGAAGTAGGAGCAAATTACAATGGATTCATTGTTACGAACTCAAAAACTCAGTCAAGATTTAATTCAATTTGTGTCAATGTTGACCGATTGACTCTGCTCATGTCATTCCGATAAATAAATCGATCGCGCTAACTAACAATCGTTTGTTAACCACTCATAGTTGACATGAAAGTTATGATAATGTGAAGCGAAAACCATTGGAAATCAAGGTAGGTAGAAAAGTTATGCCAAAGATATCACCATGGAAAAGGTGTTATATATTTTGGAAAACGTGGGAAGTTAAGTCCTCGTTATATTTGGACCGTTCGAGATAATATCGAGTGTAGGTCCGGTGGCATGAAAACTTAAATTACCTCGAGAGTCACAAGGAATTCACAATACTTTTTCATATGTCGAACCTAAAGAAATTTCTTTCCAACAAAGATCTTATTATCCCTCTTGATGAAGTATGAATCGACGGTAAGTTGCATTTCATCAAGGAACTTATTGATATTATCGATAAGGAAGTTAAGCAACTGAAACAAAGTCGAATTCCTATTGTCAAAGTCTGATGGAACTCAAGACGAGGACCAAAATACAATTATCTCTATGATTTCAACGAGCGATCGAGGAAGAAAGCAAGTTGATCTTTGGGAGGAAGATCCCAATTAGGTGGATAGGATGTGACAATCCGTCAATTTCAGGTCGTTATTTTAATCTAGACTATTACATATTATGTATTTACTTAATGATAATTGTGAATTATCGGCTAATCGGGAAGGTTATGACTTGAAACTTAGCGTAAGAATGTCGTTTAGATGAAAATCGGCAAGGAATACGTTAGGTAACGATATTATATTCTCAATTTATCATAAGAATGATTTCATTGTATTTATTTGGTTTCTCGTGTTTTACGTTTTAACGAATGACGAGAACTATTAGTGATCGCGATACCGACGGATGCCCAAAAATTTACGTTTTATTATCGAATGTCTCGATATTTAATATTTTCGACGTTTTCGATTTAATTACTGATGAGACTGTAATTATACATAGTCTCATCGTCCAAATCGGGTTTAAAACGCTTAAAATATCGTCAAAATACCCAAATATATGCTTGTGTTTGTTCATTGTGTATTTTAGGTACGGATATCGTGAATTCACCAAAAGGTCAAAGGAATCAAGCAAAAACGAACACGGGAAACGAAGCCGCACAAAGAACCGGACCCGATTCATGAATTTCCAAAATGGTCCTTGAAGAATTGAAGTTTGGCAAGAATGGTCCCTCAACTTTTGAAGACTTGTCACTTTAGACCCTTGTAAACCTCAATTATTACAAGTTTGGTCCTAAAGTTTCAAGATATGCCATCAATAGCCCTTGAAGATTGCCAAAGTTACTCAAATGGTCCTTGTTAAAAGATAAGAGAATTGCCATGCCAAAAATGACAAGTTGTGTAAACTTATTTACAAAGAAAAGGAAAAAGTTGGCTGTTTAACTTGATATGCAAAGTTTTCAAGACACCAGGGGGCAAACATGGACAAAACAAACCCATATCCACCAAATACCCAACCAAACCCGTTTTTTACCCACCCATATTACCTTTTTACCCAACCAAGCCCAATACCCAGCCCAAGTCAACAACTCAGTCAAACCCCCACTTAAACTTTTTAAACTCGTTTTTTATTAATTAAAGTGGGGGGGGGGGGGAAACAACTCCTGTTCACCCATCTTCTCCTAATCACCCTTAATCCTCACATCAAAACCTAATCCTAATTCGCTAGCAAATCAAAGGGTTTTCGCCCCATTGATTCCAGATCAGCAATTCACCATCCACTCACCAAAACCCACTCACCAGAAAATCCACCCATGACCCAAATGGACCCCACGTTGTCCCCCTGCTTCAACAAAAAAGGCAAAAATGGCATCTTAGCAGAAAATCGACGGTTTACAAGGGAATATAACTCCTCCAAGAAAAGATAAACGTTCAAGATCATCTTCATACAACTGGCATCACATGGAGCCACTTTTTACCAAGAATCAGTCAAGACTCAAAGGGCAAAACTGGATTTTCAATGTTTAGGGTTTTCCCTCTTGTAATTTTTTATTCATTAGTCTAGAATCTTCCTTCTACTAGTATAAATACAATGCCGGGTTGTGGCATTGTTCTTGTTCCAGTTTTTTGTAAAAAGATTAATCCTATTAATGAAAATGAAAAGATTGAAATTTTGCAATTTCTGAGTTCCAATTAGTGTAGAATTTACTTATTGTGAAAATTAGTTTAAGTTCCAAAAGGTTTTTTAGTTTTTAAGAAGTTTCAGTTAGGTTTTAAATATTCAAAAAAAAAATTATAAAAGTTCCATGAAGTGAAAGTGGATTTGAACTTTTGATTTTTCTGAATTAGTGTTTCCAGTGTTGATTCAAAACGTTTTCAATAGCTTTTGTTAAGTTTTTATCAAAAGTTTTCAAAGTTTTGTGGTTTCAAAGATTTCCAAAAAAATCAGTTTTCCATTTGTTTATTTTTCTTTAAGCTATAAGCTATAAGCTATAAGCTAGCTTAATTAATAAGCTAGCTTGATAGCTTATTGGCCTTGTGAACAGGTAACTTTTGTGGCCTTTTCTTCTTGGCAGGTTCTAAGATCTTCAATTTTCAAGATATTTGGGGGTGTTTGGGACTACAGTAGTCCCCACCCTAGTTCTCTACATCAACAAGCATTCATAAGCTCCTAAAAGCTCATAACAAGTCTTTGGAAATGGCCTCAGCCCAAGGTTTGGCTTGAACCTTCCACAAACTTGTTTTAGTAAATTTTATGTGATTTATGTGCTTTTTGGTGTTTACATGTTCTAGTATTTATTTTTACTTGATTACGCTGTTTTAAGTTTAGTATGCATGATTAGAAGTTATTGGAATCAGTTTAAGCCCATTTGATAAGCTTTTGGTTTGTTAAAATTGATTTTCAGATTTTAAGGGGGTGTTTGGATTTGTATGTTAACTGAGATTCTTGGCAGATTTTTGGGTTAAAATCAATCTAGACAATCTTCTTTTGTCTAGTTATAGGAGTTATTAGTTATTAGGTTGAGTTTGGAAAGGTTTTAAAGCAAGTTGCTAGTTTAATATTTGGGTAGTATTGCTTAAAAATCAGCAAGCCATATTTCTGCTTTGTATAGTGTAGAATTTGCTCACCTAGTTTGCTAATTGTTAGGAAACAAGCTAATCAAGGATTGTAATTAGTTTTCATGTTAATTGGTTAACTGGTGTGCAAGATTTAAGCTTTAGAAATCCATTGTTGTGCACATTGAATCAGCAAACACCCCATCGAGTTGTTGTGCACAAATAGTAGGTTTTCAAGTTTGATTTGTATAATTTTAGACTTAAAATTTGACATACAGATAGTCATTAGGGTAATTAGGGTTTAGATTAGCTGGTACCTAGGTTTTGTTAGCTTTTGGTGGTTAATTAGGCTGTTATAGCTTGCTGCGCACACTAAAAACCCACCAGACCTGAGTTGTCTGTGATAAGTTGCCTATATAGCTTGATTATTGGTTGATTTGGTGCTCAATTCTTGTTTGCGTGTTGTGTTTTCTGTGTTAAATTGACTCCTCACAACCCCATGGTTGTGAGGGTGCCGTTTGTGCCCAAAAACAGCAAGAAACAAGCCTAAAACAAATAAAAACGAGCCGAAAAACCATACAGCAAGATTTTTCTTTGTTGTCCGAGAACGCTGCAGATTTTTTAATTTTTTTTTGTGTTGTCCGATATCGGACAACACAGATCTTGGACAAGCCTGTTGTCTGGTGATATATTGGACAACACTGAAGTACTCCACCACGGGGTACTTTGGGGTACTTTCGTTTTTAGCCAATATTTTTATTTTTTTTTAAACTTTTTCATTTTTACCTTGTTAATTTAGTTAAAAAATATTTTTAGAAAAATAAAATTTATTTTTAGCATTATTTTATTATTTTTATTATTATTTTAGTTTAAAAAGTGTTTTTAGCCTTTTAAAAATAGAAAAATAGTTTTGAAAATTTAGGAAAAATACTTTTTAGTCTTTAAATAATATAAGTGATTTATTAGTTCAATAAAATAATATTTTGGGCTTTTTCTTAATTATATTTAATTTTAGGGCTTTAATTAGCATTTAAAATTGAATATTTAATTAATAAAAGGTTTTAAAATATATTTATTGAATTTTTATTCTTATTTATATTATTTTAGACTTAGTTTTAATCTTTTAATTAGTTTTTAGGTTTAATTTTTAATTTTGTCGCGTTTTACGTAATTACGTCAACGTCGTAGCGTAATCGTAGTCGTAGCTCGTCTTTAATTTTTTCTCTCTTTAAACCAAAAACGTCACTAATCTAAACTTTGATTTTATATATTGGCACATTAATCCACACACCTCCTTCGAGAACGAACCCGCATTTATTCGACTTGTCGGTTTTCCTAAATCGTCGAGTTTAATACTTGCCGCACTTATACTTGTCTTTCCTAAGACTAGTATATAAAAACCTACATCAATTTTTGGCGCCGCTGCCGGGGAGGTGTTTTTAGTGTGCCATTATTATTACTATCGTGTTTGTGTGAGTAGTGTGTTTTAGCTTTTCATTTTTTGGAAAGCGTGAATATCGTACATACTCATTTTTGTTATTTTTCTCTATTATATTATAATATCCAAATAAATCGTGTTTAATTTTCCTAAATTAAACACACAACAATCATTTTACTATATTGTAGATATATTGGTTTTCGTTTTTCTTGTGAATATATTATTACTATATTGTATCTACGTAAGAACAATAAATATACAAGTACTCCAAAAGCGTGAAAACGCAACCATTCGGGATTTCATCACTCGATCATTTTATTCGAATCCAAAGCAAAAGTTAAAAGGCAAAATAGATAAATACTTTCGTGAGGCTTAATTTCAATTAACACAAACTATAAGGTGGGTATAAGGTGGTTGTATTTCACGACCTAAGGGATAAAGGCTCTTAAGTGCTTAGCGCCGCCTCGTTTCCCCCGCTTGCTTGTGCGTGTTTTGAGAAAGAAGGCTAATCGAGGGTTTGCCGCCCAAGTATTATCTACGTATATTATATTTGCTTGTTTTCAAGATTAAACCCTCTTGAACGTTTTGGTGTTCCACCAACGTTCTAAAGTCATCGAAGGCGTTCACTCCACGTGATCGTTTTCATTCTTTGAGGCTCCTTTAATCGAGAAAGTCGATTCGAGGAGAGATTTGTAGATTTGTGTCTACGTAATACATTCAAAAATCCAAAAAAATTAAAAAAACAATCAAAAAACAAAAAAATTGAAAAAATCGAAAAACCGCAAAAAGAGTCTTCTTTGCTACCACCCATTCTACGCTTAGTGCATGCGCACTCGATCGAAGGATTATTCCAATTCTAGCGAAGCTTCGAATCGACGCAATCGTAATCGAAGGAATCGACGATGTAGACGAGAATTAGAAACGACGTTCCTAATATCGTTGTTGAAGAAACCGTAGAGGAGATGGCCGACAATCGTTCGATGATGGAATTGCTCCAAGCACCCACCGAGGGTTATGGAGACGCGATCGTAATTCCCGCTATCGAAGCGGAGAATTTTGAGATTAAGAGCGGAATGATTTCGTTAATCCAAGCTACGAAGTTTCGAGGTCGTGAAGCCGATAATCCTCACGACCATATTCGGAATTTTGATCGTCTTTTGGCCACGAGCAAGTTTAAGAACGTCGACACCGATGTCGTCAAGCTTATGCTTTTTCCGTACTCGCTCGATGGTGCCGCCAAGGATTGGTACGAGAAAGAGCCACCTAATTTGTGACAATCCGTCAATTTACGATTGATATTTTATTCTCAAATATTATTTGAAAATATTATTTTAATATTACAATATGAACTCACTTATTTTTGGGACGAAATTTGGATTTACGTCTTGAAGTAGCATCGACTACGTTTAAACCGGAGGATTCTACGTTAAGTGCTTACGTTTACATACACCGTCTTTGGTGACAGTCCGACAATTCAGAAAATAAATTTATCCGTAAATATTATTTAGGAGTTTTAAATTTGTGTTAGTTCATAAACTCACAAATTTACGAGAAGAGATTAGGACTTACGATTTTATTTTAACGTCCTTTACGACTAAACCGGAAACCTTAGGATTACGTATTTACGTTTTTGAACTCCATTTTTTATGAGACAATTTTTATTGGATTCGTTTTGTGACGTTGATTCATAATTTATAAAAACGTTTTTCGTAAAACGACCCGAGGGCACGCAAATCGAGAAAACTAGAATCGAGAAATACCCGTAAACTAGTGAGATGGGACAAAACACTTTGTCCCACCCCACTAGCAAAATGGGACGGCATAACTTGACACCACAACACAAGGTGGCATCAAGTTTAACTTACACATCCCAAGTGTAAGCACTAGCTTACATCTTAAGCTTTACCATACCACTAAACTAGCTAAACTAGCAACTTGTATTCATTTCCATCTTTCTTACATGCAATCCACTCCAGAAACTCTCTCAACTCTCTCCCTTTGCCGTCCCAAATAAGCCAACAAACACCCTCTTTGATCTCTTCTAGCCATAAACCACATGTTTACTAGTTCTATTAAGGTGTTCTCTTGAAGCCTTGATCATTTGGTGGCGTTATCAACAACTTTGGAGGTGATTTGCTTGTGTCCTAGGGCTGATTTTCCAACCTATGTTCTTGATATTTGATGGTCTTGGAGATACTTGTTGTGTTCATCAAGTTCTTGTCTTCCTAAAACAAGAAATCCACTTGGATTGGTAAAGAAGATCATCCTCTCCATTTTTCTCTTGTTATTTTGTAAAGAACAAATCTATTTTATTTCATTTTGTATATGTATATGATGTATATATGATGATAAAAATGTTGTGTGGGGATCAAGTGTTGATAAATATGCTTAAAAATGATGATAACTATAAGAAATGAAGCTAAAATCTTGACTATTTAGTTGGCTTAATAAAAACAGTAGATAACTAAAAGATGAACTGATAAAATTGCATGGTTTGATCTATTTACAGTAAGTAGATGATGTTATACACATGTGAGAGTTGGCTATGCAATGGAATCAAAATAATGAGTGAGATATGATCAAAACAAGTTAGGTGGTGTAATCTGAATAAGCAGTTTTGTAGGGACCGTTAAGGCAACTTAAACTCAAAATGGGCAGTAGCTATAACTAAGTTATATGTAGCACATATTATGAAGAACATGTCATCCAAAAATGAGCTTCTAATTCATTATAGAACTCTAGATATGTTAAACATGGTGAACATGAAGTTAAAAATCAGATTTTTTGAAATAATGTTTATTATTATTATATAAGCACTCACATTATAATGTATAAAATGTAAAAATATAAACCCACTAACTTATAAAACTTATTTATATAAATGTATAAAAGGTTAATTAAATGGGTAAATTATATAAATGGTGGTAAAATAATATTTATAAGTAATAAAAACTATAAACTTGATTTTTACGACTTTTTCGGCTATTGCCGTAAAATTAACGTTTTTCGCCAAATAAAACTTAGACGACCAAACCCGTCTAATGTAAAGTTTATAAAATTCATATACTGATGTATAGGTAACTAAGACAAGTAAAAACCGATAAAACCCGAACTATAAGAATTACGGACATTTACGAGCTAACTAAACATATTGGACTAATAATTAGACTTAATAAGATAAAAACTTGTAAAAAGAACTTATTGGGCTTAACCCATTTGGGCCCAAGATGAAAAGTATATATACTGATAATATAGGTATAAAATGGGTAAAAACAAGTTAAAGAACTTATAAAATACTTAACGGACTTAAAATAGGTAAAATCGGTAAAACTAGTGAACTAGTAAGACATTACCAAAACGTAAACACTAAAATGAGTAAACAAGGATGTATAAACCCACTTGATCATCATCATATGTACAAAATCATCATATGTATACATAATTGTTATTTTTATAAAGTCATTGGACATGAGTCTAAGACCGATTATTATTTATATAGGTTTCCGTGATTGAAGCACGTACCGTACATCCGAATCGCCGATAATCGCCTTCCCACATCAACGTGAGTTCATAGCCTCGCACTCTTTTAAATGCTTTTATAAATGTTTTATAAACCCGCAAGGGAGATAACATGTTAGATTTTATAAAATTAGGACACCATTTGTCCCGATTGTTTGTTTATTGATTTTGGACCCGAATGATTGAATGACCCGATTGTATGACCCGATAAATGATTAAAGGACCCGATAGATGAAATTAAATGGATTATTAAAGTTAGGTCATGTCACTAAAAGTCCCATTAGCATGAATTGTGAACTACCGGGATTTGGTAGACGCTTATGCATTTAATAGTACTATTTGGGGACGATCACCCCAGTTCGCGCCTTGACGGTTGATCCCCGTCGTGCCACATTGATTGGTAAGCGAATTTATGTATGAGAAGATTTCCATAGCGTGACCTTTGTGACGACACGCTACTTTAGATGGGCAAAATTGGTATCGGGTTAGCTACCCGTTGTTGGTTTAGAAAGGTAACAATGTCATGCGGCTTATAATAATCCAAACTAACGAAATACTATGAGACGCACCGAATTACGAAGTATTGCCTGACTAGCAATACGGGGTCATACTATTGATATTATGTTTGTATTTTGGTTTTCATAACCATATTCATATAACGGTTTTCATTTTCATACAACGTCATAAGACGTATTGTATGGTGTTTTTACGACATTGGCTCGTATAATGATTTTTAAGGCAAATGCCTATATTATGATTTTCGATAAGGATTTGTATAAAATGATTTTGGCTATTTCATGGCCTATCAAAACGATTTGTACAAAATGAATTTCAGTAATACTTTTATACTGATATTATATTGATGGAATTTATTAAACTCTATGAATTCACTCGGCGTTATCGCTGACCTTTTCTTTTAACATGTTTTATCTCAGGTACTTGAAGGTAATTCTCGGGAAGACGGCAAGAATTCATGGCCCGCACTTAAACAATATTTTCCATTCAAATACTTTGTAAAACTTTGTATGAAATAATATGACTTGGGACCGATGTAACTTTGATATTATTGAATGGAAATGCTTTATAAATAAACGACGCGATTTTTATGCGTTGTCTATGATGTGAGTAATGTGCTATCCCGTAACACCAACTTGTCTTCCGCTGTATTGAGTTGTATAAATTTGGGGGTGTTACAGTTTGGTACCAGAGCTCTCGTTATAGAGAACGAAAGATTTTTAAAACCAAGGTTTTGAATAAAACATTTCAAAATCTTTTAACTATAAACATTTTTCTAAAAAAATGACTAAAAATCTTTTGACTATAACGGTGCCGAAGAATTCCCGAGTTACCGACAAGGCCAGACTGAGAAGTGTTATTTTAATATATATATAACTTGGATTATATATATATATGATGTAATTTTATTAGATGATTGTTTGATGATTATTTTGATTTTTATACGAGGTATTTATACGACGTAGATTGTCACAAGTAACCCTAAATCCCCTAGTAAATTAATCGAAGCTATTCTCGTAGGAATTCTAGCTATCCTATATCTAAACCAAGTTGTGGATATTTATGATCCCAACAAATGGTTGATACTCGTAGAAATGTAGATATTAGTTGATTGTGATATTGAAGAAGAATTGGCGAGATTAAATCTGATATCGATGTCATGACGATCTTTCCTTATAGAGTGGAGTTTGACAAAACGTTATCACCTGGAAAGATGTCATCTGATTCGTTGTCATCCAATTCTTAAATTGAAATCGAAAGGGTGAATGTTGCACTTGAGGCTGTCATTGGAACCATTACCCAAAAGCCTCATGCCACTAATACCTTTCCGAGAAGTCTAGTTGAATGATTAAGTCATTTCATATTAATGACTCATTTGATAATTGTTGTTGTAAGAGCTAATAGGATTGGAAATTAAGTGTTGATTCATATTGAGATTGTATTGCCTTTACAAGGCCGAAGAATAAGATTGAAAGTATTGGAGAATGAAGTAGGATATCGACTTGAGTATAAAATTGGTTAAAACTCGAAGAAAGTAAAATTTAACTTGAATGGAATATGAGATTGTTAAGAGGAAGTTGTTAAGTTCTGTGATTGAATTATAAGGTTTTAATTGACTGGTAGTTCGTGTTAAGGGTTGTTCCTAGGCCATTGTCCACTAACGAGGATGCCCAGTGTCCAAGAAATAAATTGAAGAAATCTTCTTCTGAATTGAGACCGATGGATCTTCTGGGACATGTGGAACACCTAATGACTCTTGTAGATTAGTATTCATTGTGGTATCTTTTAAAAAATAATCCCTAACTTAACTGAGATATCAGTTGGTAGGATGAGTTCTGAGAATTGTATGACATAGTGACACGTAATGTGTTACGGTACAATTTTGACTTGTTTGTGATTAATGAAAAAGACTACCTTTGATTGCTAAATCCTACACGTATCGATGTTATCTATCCTTTCTTGATTGTCTCTAATGTTCGCATTAGTGATGCAACCATTGAACAAGTACTCATCTTGAATCGAGTTACGTTGTGAATTATTCTTTTGAGTGCCATCGAGATCATGAATCTCATGATTATTTGGCTAAGCTCATTTCCTATCATATCGTAGTTAATTCTTGGTGAACAACTCTTCATCACTCCTTTGCAGATCACTCATTGTTTTTATAAAGTTAAAATGATATCCTTTGAGAAAATTTAATTTTCAACACAATAAGGATTATTCAAAGTGAGATTTATAAGTGACTGATATCAAAATAAAGTTGTTTATGAGACGCTTTAGAAACTTAATTATTTCCATAACAAAGAAAATCTTTGTAAATTTATTCTTGATTCTTATCTAAGAATTAAGCATGAAAATGATTTTACTATAAACATGATGATAAAATTTTGATGAACTGAGTATTGCATCGTTAATCTTGAAATTGTATATAGTTGCGCGCCTACATACAATTTGGAATGGACCATGCAAGGCTGATTAGTAGTCACCATAAAACCGATTAATAAACACAACATTTTCTTTGAAGATTGTGAAAGATAAAATTTTATGAGATCTGCAAGAAGTGAAAAATAAGGACATAATGTTAGGGACACCAACATATGTGCCTGTAGCATCTATTCTTCTGAGTTGAATTTACTCATCTGTGGAATTTGTCTTATTTGACAATTGATATTCCGTTCTTGTCCAATTCTCCCGTAGTGAGATTCTTAGGAAAAGTATCTGATTACTGAGTGTTGATACCCGACTGGATGTGTTGACGTTCTTATCATTTCTTATGATTTGATTTCATTTGAATGACCTGGGTAACGATCCGAGGAGCTTTCAAATGCGTGCTCAAAATATGAAAACATGGGATATATTCATATTTGTTAAATGTTTTCGTCAGTATCTGATTTGAAATTCTATCGCGTAGATTATGTGTTGACCTTACTCTTTTAATAGTAGTTGTGTCTCCAGATATCCCTGAAATTGTGAAGGATTATGAATTATTATTAGTCTTTTGAGAAGTTCACATCTTATCGACGACAATAAAACTGAAAGGTTGATAATGCCGGTAGAATGGATTGATTGATTATGACATGACGACATTGTCCTAATTGATGGGAACTCGAGTAGAATTCCCTAAATGATAAGATGTCGATTATCAAAAATGATCTAAATAATTCTTGACGGATGACCATATCCTGTATTAAGACTTGAAATTATACCATGAATTGTTGTGAATTAGTCATAGATATTGTAATCTAGAAGAACCTAATATGAATTTATTGAAATGATAATTCTGTTATTTGAAACTTTAGTAAGTATTTGTTAATGAATTACCTAGACTTTTGCCATTAAGGCAAGTTGAATTTGGTATTTGATTATATTCCCGGTGCTGCACCTATGGATTGTGCACTGTACGTCAGCACCATCTAAATTAAAGGAATTACCGTACAACTGAGAGTTGTCGGAGAAAGATTTTATTATACCAAGCCTGTCATCCTAAAGAGCTATGGTGTTATCATTCCTTATATTTATAGATTTCTGTGAACTGAGTAAATTGACAATCGAAAACGATATCCATAACTCGAAATGGAAGATTTGTTCGAACATTTACAAGGTTTTAGCGTATGTTTTAAAGATTTGAATCACGGCATGGTTATCATCAACTTCCCGTCCGCGAAAAAGATTATGTATTCCAATCACTACATCCGGTACTTGTAATGAATATTATGAGTTTCACGTGGTGACGTTTGGATTGACTAATACACATGTAGCATTCATAAATTTGGTGAATCACGTGTGTAGGCTGTAATTTGATAAATTCATGCTTGTGATCATTAAGGACCATTTGTTTCTTTATAAGTATAAGAAGGAGTTAATAATTATTTCTAGATTGCCCTAAATTGGCCGAACAATGAAAACCTGAACCTTGAATAATTGACTTAAGACTTAATTCCTTACATGATTTAACCGTGTGATTAATAGATAATGGAAGCTATATTGACTTTTCAAAGATTAGAACCATTAACGCTTAGGGATTAAAAACTTAATCCTTTACATAAAATGACCGTTGGATTAATAATGGTAAGATGTATGCATATAGACTCTTCAAAAATTAAGAGCCCTTTTAAGACTTTGGATTTTACCAAAAAGAAAGTGCGAATATGTTTTGACAAATGTTTTAACAAAGGATTTTTAAAGGGATTATTCCCTTATACACAAACCATTTAACTGAACTTCTGTTTAGGGGTAAATGTTTGTGTATACTTTTAGACAACTTAAGAAGATTGAGAAAACCCATTAAAACCATAACTTGAAATTTGAAACGACAATTTTTGCTTTTCAAATAAGAAAACTTTGACCAAAGTATAAACAAAGGTTTTTCGAACATTTACGAAATCTTATTAAATATTTTCGATAAATCAACAAAAATCTTGTTAATTAAATTCAAATTATCTTTGAACATTTTATATAATTGGTCGAACTAAGAAATTTAAAACTTTTACGTTTACATTTCATAAAAATTGAATATTTAATATTTAATTAATTATAATAATTATCGACGCTTTAGACGACGGATTGAGTAAAATGAATAAAAATGATAGTTGAGAAGAAACTAAAACATAGAAGATATGAAGAAAGAATTTTGAATAAATACGGTTGTGATATTTATTTCATCAGGAAGGTGAACGTAATTACTGACGCATAATATAGAAAGAATATCTGAGTGAATTGTGGACATGATAATTATATCATCATGAGAAGTGAATATAGATACCGACGCATTATGTAGAAAAGATAAAGAACCAGTTAGGACATGTTCCTTAATCATGAAGGTGCAAAATAAATAGCCGAACGATATAAAAATAAACAATGTTGGTAAAAAGGGATAATATAGATTATAAAAGGGGGTTCGCGGCTAATGTGAACCATTAAAATAGAGAAGCCGATAACGTTAGATGTATAAAAGACAATTTATGATTGTCTAAATATGGAGATTGCGAGATATAGTTATGTTGGAATTTGTAAGTATAAGTATTCTATTTATGTCATTTATGACTAAAAATATCTTTGTCTGAAGAAGATGTACTAATGGCAATTATGAAGGCAGACATCGCATCATACATTAGTAAACGTCTAGATGTTGCAAAGGTCATCATCTGAATTTGATTCGATTTGGGTCATCGTCGACAGACTAACCAAATCTGCTAATATCATTCCCGTCAATGATAAATGCAAAAGAGTTATGTAAACATAGTGTGCCTGTATCGAACATCTATATCAAGATCCTCGCTTCGCATCGAATTTCTAGAGATTTGCTCAGAAATCATTGAGAACGAACCTTGATGAGAGTACTATGTACCACCCCAATCGAAGGGACGAGGTAAAGTAACGATACAAAAATACTATAAGCACTGTTCTATGTTTGAATGATTGACCTTTGGTAATAGACCGTATAATCGTTTTCCTTTGGAAAGATTATCATTGATAATCATCGTGTTAGGATTGAGATCGAATCTTGTTAGGATCTAAATCTTAGAGCATCTGTAAGCAAGAGTTGAAATGAAGACATCTGACATACATCCATTGTGAGTTGGACATGTCTTTTAGGTTTAAGGTTTCCTATGATGGCGAACCTAACCTTACAAAATACCCGACCCGCGAGACTTGAAATGATTGTTGAAATTAGGATCTGATTATTGACTGCCGGTAGTGGGCAAGAGGTTATGTGAATGTGAAATTGTAGATCTTGAAGTGCCAAATGGGTAACGAAGTTATGCCACAATTTTAAAACTTGGAAAAATGAATTCATGATCTGACAAATCATGGGATATAAGTCCCCCGTTGTATGGGACCATTGGGATGATGTAAAAGTTAGGGTTGAAAGGCATATAAGCTGGATCTACCCTAGTGTTGATCCCAAACTTAGATCGATTAAGCTTTGTGTATACGAGATTAGATCAAGTAATACACGTAGAGAAACCTTTGCTTATGAATAAAGTAACTAAGTGTTATGCGGAATTAACACTTAATCTAAAACACAAAGATGTTAAACAAACTTTCACTTGTATTAGAATAATCGAACTTGATTACAATGAAAGAGGTTTAACTTGTGAAAACTTATTATAACTGATGATTAACATTAACCTAAAAGATCTTCTTTTATAGATTAAGAAGTCTTGTACAAAAAGCTACGAATCAACTATTCTAGGTAAAGATAATAATGAAAAATACAATGTCGAGTTTATCTTTACCATATACAAATAAAGAAACAAAAGATTCGTATAAGATAACTTCCATCAGTGCTTGTCTTCCAGGCTATCAGCGTTGACTTTCCTAACTGTCAACGCTTGGCTGCCAGCGTCCAATGTCATCTTATCAGCGCTTGAACTCTTCTTATCAGCGTCTAGTGAACTGACCCATAATTTATTCCCAACAATCCTCCCCTAAACTTGATATCCACTCTAATGATCAAGTTTCTGAATAAATACAAAAGGCTAGGAGGAATCTTACAAAAACTTCTTATGTTGGTGATAAACATATCTAATTAAGTCCTTGGCCACGTCACTAGTATAATCAATCTCCAAGGGTGTCTCCTTCATCTTCTCCAATACTTCTTTGGACAAGAAATAGTCAGCATCCACAAGTAGATACTCTGAAAACTTTGTAGAGCTCAAATGAAACACACCACAAGTAGAATAAAGCCTCCAATGAAGACCACTGAGGTCATCTTCAAGATCCTTCCATATGGCAGGATCTGCTTCCCTTGGACCACACAAAGTCAAAAATGTGTGCCATAGTCTTATTCCATTTGCTGAAGTAGGTGCTTCAGCCGTATACTTGGCCTCTATCAATCTCCATAGATGCACCAAGTCTTCTCTGTCTATGCTTGCAAAGATAGAAATAATTGAAGTGAAAGTGTGTACCTCCTTCCCAAATCTGCCAATCTTCCAAAATCCACACTCATCTTCATCAAAACTTATGATTGGATTTCTGGCATCTAGAGGTACTACATTAACCAAATCTGAAGCTTCCAATGGAGAAAGCTTGAGATGCTTCCTTATGACAGTTTCATTTGGATAATACACATCCATATCTTTGGGAAATTGGAGAGGATCTCCTTTCTTCACTGGTCTTTGAGCAATCCTCATCTCCTTTTCAATCTGCATTTCCTCAGCAAGCTCCTGTTTCCTTTCTTCTGAAAGAAACTGTAAGACATTATTTTCTTGCACATGCCTCCAAATAGGATGTGCCCTATACTCTAGCTCCTCAAAAGATAAAGCCAGCAACTTCTTGTATGTCCATCCAGGTTGATGGCATCTAAGCAACTTGTAATACAATTGCCTTCTATCTCTTTTAAGCCAAGTCTTGACCTCTTGTGCATTATACCTCAAAATCACCTTTATATCATCTTGTACCCTGAGAAGAATTTCCAACCCCCAAATTTGATCTGATAAGCTCATCCCTGGGTTGTCCATTACCTTATCTTCCCAAGCATGGTACATTCTGGTGATTTCTGGAAGGTCCCAATCAACCTGCAACTTCAAATCTCTCAACCTTTCTTTTGCCAACTCATCCCCATATTCAAGTCTTTCTGGATCTTCAATGATTTGTATACTTGAATCTGAGCTAGCTCCTTCTCTTTCATCATCACTCTCTTCCTCACTCTCAGAAGTGGCAACAAATGGTGATGTCCCACTTCTCTTCAAATCTTGCTCCAAAAGTTGTGCAGCCAACTGTTCATCAAATGCAATTTGTGCTGCATCTTTCTTTGGAACATCTTCTTCAACCATAATCCCCTTACCCTTGTCTTTTGGATCAATAATTGGTAAGGTAGAAGAAGAAACCTGTGTAGACACATCTTTGATGATTGTTGATGACTGGAATACATCAACACCACCTGCAACTTTGTCAGCGTTCAAGTTACCTTTATCAGTGCCCCGATTACCTTTGTCAGCGCTGGATGTGTCAGCGTTCAAACCTGTATCAGCGCCCATTGTTACTGTGAAAGTTCCTTCCAAGTTCAATGGAGTTACCTTGGATGTATCAATGACAGGGTGCTTTTTCAAGTTGGTGAGTGCTTCAGCAACATTTAAAGATTCACTAAATTGTGAACTCTTCTCACTGGCTGTATGAATCAGCTCATCCTCTTCATCCTCCCCTTTGGAAGATTCCTCCATTCTACTCCTGCTACTAGGATTCTCCAAAACAGTTACCCGCTCCCTCAATACTTGGAGTTCACGGCCCTGATTATTGACAATTTGTACAAGGCTGACATTTTGCTTTTGCAAGCTAATGACAGCAGCCGTCAATTCATTCAATGTCATAGGTTCCAATCTGCCCTCAGCTAGAATGGGGATTTGACCTCCCAAAATAGAATCATAGGGCATGGATGAGGTCTTATCAATGTTGGACCTGTCTTGGCCAGCTTCTAAGCCTGTACCAATAGGTCCAGCCTCACCCATGTCACCAGCCACACTTGTGGAGGTGGTTCTCTCAGCAACAAGGCTAGGACCACTAGAGGAGAACACTCCAGTAGTCCTTTGGCGTTTATTCAACCTAGATTGTAATGGGGTGGAAGATGAGGTAGATTGTGTGGGTGTTGGTTGGTTAAGGGGTGTTTGGGATTGTTCAGGGATGTCATCAGCGTTGGGATTGGCTGTGTCAGCGCCAAAATTTTGAGTGTCAGCGTTGACATTGGCTTGGTCAACGTCCATGTTTTCAGGTGAAGGTAATGGTTCAAGGATAGGCTCAAGTTGAGGTGCAAGGTCTGGTTGTGGTTGGGCAGCCTGAATTACTTCAAGCATGGCTTGGGTGAGAGGTATAGATCTGTTTGTGGAGATCATTTTGTCAAAAATGGTTTTCTTTTGCTTAGGGATCTCATAAAAAGTGTCATGATCCCTAGTACAATATTCTTGTAAATCAAACACCATTTGCAAAAATCTTGGGTAAGCCAAAGTCATTTTACTTCCCTTATTTTTACACATCCCTTCAAAAATCATTTTTGAAAAATTATACCTAAGCCCACGTGACATACAAACCAAAGCACTTGCAATGGACCTGTTTATTTCATTAAAAGCAGTACATTTTGGACTTAAGCATTGAAGAAGGACATGTATCAAATATTTCCAATCAGAGGGAAATTCCTGCTTATGATATTTATTTAAAGTTTTACCAGCAGGAATAGGATAACCCAATTCCCTAAGACCTTGTTCTATTGTTGCAATGGCAAGGGTAGTCAAACCATCAGCGTCATTAAGACGCAAAGCTTGGCGAACCAAAGCTTCAGTGACCACCCTTGTTCTTCCATGAACAGTAGATGTTAATGTGGTCACTCCATTAGCTGTTGTGGAACTAACATTATTCTAAAACTGTCTAATGTGTGCGACAGGGACTAGTGGTTCATGAGAAAGTGCATACCTTATTGAGGATGCATTTAAAAATGCCACCATTTGTGAATACTGAGGGAACAAATCATTATCAGCGGCCAAGTAAGCTACCATATTATGTTGGCTCTTGAACTCCAATGTCAGATTGTTTGAGTTGAACTTTGGTGCCATATTGAAAGCTGTTTAGGTTATGTGATATGGGAAAAATCTAGGAGAAAAATGTTAGACAAGAAAATATGAATACCCAGAATAAAAAGTTAGCCAAATTTATAGGAGAGATGCATGATTTGGATTGGTCAAAAAGGAGGCAGTTATATTCAAAGAGTAATGATGAAAATATTGAATCAAATATAACTTATCTCATGCATTAATTAAAAATAACAGCTCCCCAGAAATTACGGCCAAAGATTAGTCAAAAATAACAACTGGGTAGGGCCTACTAGGTGTCAACGGTCAAAAATAGCCCATCAACGTCCAACGGCTATATTTTCTTGTCAGCGTTTGCCTAAAGCCTTGTCAGCGTCACGATTGGTCGTAACAGCGTTTGGAGAAAAACTTGTCAGCGTCTAAAAATAAAAATAAAAATATTTAAAAAGAAAAAGACCTTAACAAAGTAATTTATCCTAAGGGAAATATCTTGCAAGTTGATAATAATTACTGGGCGGCAAGCACTGTCCACTTATGCACACTTGCTTAAGCAAGATAGACACAAATGTCCTCAAGTGTCCCTTGCTAACCAAAATACTTACCAACAAAGTTATTTCATAAAATCCTTTGTAACTCCCAGGTAAACCCATAACAAAAATATTCCCAAGTCTCCCAACAGACCACAACCAATTCTAGGCCAAAAATGTCTTGGCAGCATGCATAGTTTGTCAACTTTGCATGCTACAGTGCCTCATGGTTTAGTAAAACTAACCCATACTCACCTGTGGACACAATCTAGAATTGTGATAAGAGTATTATAAGAATACCCAAGAGTCCTAAAGGTTCCTTATACCTCCCCTTAAACTATGATACATGAGTTTCTCAAAATATATATGAACATTAAAAATTTATGTCAAGATAGGAATATAAATATTCCAACCATCATCCATAAACAAAAACATGTCCAAATAGTTCTTCAAAGATCCATAAGCAACTCTGTATCCAATGGCATAAAGCTAACACCACCTACACATTTAGATTAAAAACCACAAAACTAACATTTGTTGCTAACAGCTCCCCGACAACACTTATCAGCGTTGAAGGAACACTTGTCAGCGTTAGACAATAATATCTCTAACAACGGCAAAATAACACTTGTCAGCGTTAAATTTACATTTGTCAGTGTTAGAAAAATAAAGTGGAAAAATCTAAATCATCACAAAGACCAATAACAATGCATTATCCTGTACATACTTTTACAAAAAGGTTCCAAAACACATATCAAGTGAGATTAACCATTCCAATATTTGTTACCAAATATTGAAATCTTCCAGTATCAAAAGGTTTAGTTAATAAATCAGCCACATTATCTTCTGTGTCTACCCTATCTGGTTGTATTAAACCTTTCTCAAAGCAATCTCTTATAAAATGATGTCTAATTTCTATGTGTTTGGTTTTAGAATGATGTACAGGATTTTTAATAATGCATAAAGTACTGTTATTGTCTACAAAAATCTTGGTATGCATGAAATTATACCCATAATCCAACAGCTGGTTCTGAATCCATAAGATTTGTCCACAACAAGCAGCTGCAGCTACATATTCTGCTTCAGTTGTAGAGTTTGCCACCACTGTTTGTTTCTTGCATTGCCAAGATATCAATCTACTCCCAAGAAATTGACATCCACCAGTTGTGGATTTTCTATCAAACTTGTCACCACCATAGTCACTGTCTGAATATGCAATAAGCTCCAATGGAGAATCATTTGGGTACCATAAGCCAAGATCTGGATAACATCTTAGGTACCTAAAGATTCTTTTCACAGCAAAAAGGTGACATTCTTTGGGATTCACCTGATGGCGTGCACAAGCACACACAGCAAACATGATGTCAGGTCTTGAGGCTGTAAGATACATCAATGAACCAATCATTGATCTATAGTGCCTAACATCCACATCTTTTCCAGCTCCAATTTTTCCCCAAGGGTGTTCCCTATCTATAGGAGTGGAAGCACTCTTTTCATGTGGAGAAAAACCAAATTTCTTCAAGATTTCAGCTACATATTTGTCTTGGGAGATGAAGATACCATCTTCTTTCTGCTGAACTTGTAATCCTAGAAAGAAGTTCATCTCACCCATTGCACTCATCTTGAATTTATCTGTCATAAGCTTGGAAAAGTCTTCACTCATCTTTGGATTGGTGGATCCAAAAATGATATCATCAACATAGACCTGAACAAGTAAGACATCCTTACCTTTCTTCTTTGTAAACAATGTCTGATCTATGGTGCCCCTTTTAAAACCATTTTCCACCAAGTAGGTGGACAAAGTACCATACCATGCTCTTGGGGCCTGATGAAGTCCATACATAGCTTTCTTCACTCTATAAATCTTGTCTGGATTCTCAGGATCTTCAAAACCAGGAGGTTGCATGACATATACCGCCTCAACAATTGTTCCATAGAGGAAAGCACTCTTCACATCCATTTGATAAACAGTGAAGTTCATACAAGACACATAAGCTAGGAAAATTCTTATAGCTTCAATTCTTGCAACAGGAGCAAAGACCTCTTCATAATCTATTCCTTCCTCTTGTGTATATCCCTGAGCTACCAAACGTGCCTTGTTTCTGACCACAATACCCCTTTCATCTTTCTTGTTCCTTAGAACCCATCTTGTCCCAATTGGTCTCACATATCTAGGACAATCAACCAGCTCCCAAACATCCTGTATAGCAAATTGGTGAAGCTCATCCTGCATTGCTTCCACCCAACTAGGTTCTTTGAGAGCATCAAAAATCTTCTTGGGTTCCTGTTGTGACAGAAAACAGGCAAACAAACATGTTTGTACAAGAGGGGTATCAACCTTCTTGTGGATATTAGCAATGAAGCTATCATGAGTCTGGTGAGATCTTCTAGTTTGAACAGGAGTCATGATATTCCCAATGATTTGAGAGGGAGGATGATTCTTCAAAGTAGATCTAGGAATTCCATTTTCAAGAATTCTGTTGTCTTCAATATCATCCTCCATGTTTCTAATATCTTCTTCAGACTCTCTTCCATCTTGAACATCTTCATTTATTCTTGAAGGTTCACCTTGTTCAAAAGTGGAAGATAAGAAATGCTCATGAGTGTTGTCAACGTTGGAAGTTTGCTTGTCAGCGCTGGAATTGCTTTTGTCAGCGCCAGAATCATTGTTGTCAACGTTTGAGCCATCAGCGTCTGAATTGGTCTTGTCAGCGCTAGAATTGTGCTTGTCAGCGCCTGAATGACCATGCATGTTATCAACTGGTGGTATTGAAGAACCACCTTTATCCTTTCTAGCAGCAGCAGCAGCATAATACTCATCTGTCCATATAGGAAATGTAACATATTCTTGTGTGGGAGATGACTCAACTGCTGGTGGTCCATCCTTCTTAGCAACCTGTGTACCTGAAACATTACCAATTCTCTTTTCCAAAACACTTGAAGTTACCTTCACAATGTCTGGATTAGTAACAGGCATATAATTTAAAGCTCTAGACAAAGGTTCCAAGTCAAACAACCAATTTGGACCACTTTCAGGATCACTAGGTTTACTCTCTAAAAACCTAACATGTACTTTTTCAAGTATACGTTTTTCCTTTTTAATGTAAACCCTATATCCTTTGCTCTGCACTGAATAACCCATGAAATAGCCTTCATCACCTTTTTCATCAAATTTACCTAGGTCATCACTAGTTTCTAAAACAACTACATGACAACCAAAAGGCTTGAGAAAGCCAATATTTGGCTTCCTTCCCCAAAGTAACTCATAAGGTGTTTTATTGTGTATTTTGTTGACCAATGCCCTATTTTGAACATAACAAGCTGTGTTAACAGCTTCAGCCCAAAAGGCTATAGGAAAGTGGGCATCAGCCAACATGGTTCTGGCTGCTTCAATTAGGGTTCTATTCTTCCTTTCAGCAACCCCATTTTGCTGTGGGGTTCTAGCTATGCTAAACTGCCTAGTAGTCCCTTTCTTGGCACAAAAATCCTCTAGTAACTGATTTCTAAACTCACCCCCATTGTCACTTCTAAGAATTTTGACCTCATTACCATTCTTCTTTTCAATCTGGGTAATGAAATTAATCAAACTTTGGGCAGTTTCACTTTTCTTGGCTAAAAAGAAAGTCCATGTAAACCTGGAAAAATCATCAGTGATGACAAAACAATATGATTTACCCTTCAAACTTTCTATATTAGTTGGACCAAAGAGGTCCATATGCAATAAGTGAAGTGGTTTAGAACTAGAGTGCACCTGTTTAGACTTGAATGAGACCTTGTGCTGCTTGCCCTTAAGACATGCAACACAAGAGTGGTCATTGTGGAAAGCCTTTTCAGGCAAACCATCAACTAAACCAAGCCTCACAAGTCTATTGATATTTTTAAAGTTTATGTGCCCTAATCTCCTGTGCCAAAGATTACTTTCATCTACTGAAGCTTTAGCATAAAAACATGACATCATTTTATTATTCATCTTAATTCCATTAAGATTCACATTATATATGTCTTTATGCCTTGGTGTTCTAAATTCTATGTATTTCTCCTCAGGGAGCTTGTAATCTTTGCTTAACACCAAGCACTCAGTATCTGTGAAAAGAACCTTATTTTTGTTATCACACACTTGTGATACACTAAACAAATTATAATCCAGTTCTTTTACCAGGAAGACATTCTCAAAACGTAGATTATTGGTGATAAGGGTTCCTTTTCCTGTGATGGTGCCATAGCCTCCTCCAAAGTATACCTTATCACCATCTTGAATAGGAGTGAAATTTGTCAGATAGTCTTCCTTTCCTATCATGTGCCTTGAGCATCCACTATCCCAATATCCATAATCATTGATATTCTTTTGAATGCCCTGCACATAAAGAAAACACATTAGTTTTCTTTGGGAACCCAAGCCTTGGAAGACTTGGATTCATCTGGTTGTTCAACAAGAACAGACTTGGTTCTCATAACAACCCCATTTTCATCCCTTTTTGGATGAAATGCCCAGTTAACCCCAATTGGTCTTGACATGACCTTTGAAATATAATGAAACCTGTTGCATGTCATAGAAAGACCAGTAGAATTAGGGTTTTGGTCTTATTTTGGTCTCCATGTTAAGCTAGTAGAAGCTTTAGACCCATTTCCCTGTGGTTGCAAATACCTAGGTTTGGCAGTGTGTTTGTCAGCGCTGAAATTGTTCTTGTCAGCGCCCCGATTGCCTTTATCAGCGTTAAACCTAGGGTTTGCTACAGGAACCCATTGCCTATTGGACCAAGTGTTTGACTTTTGGAAAGGTCTTAGGCCATGTGTGTTAGACCCTCTAGAAAAGAATGGGGCTGGTCTAACAACTTGTGAACTTTTGTTCACAAAGGTTTTGGGTCTGACAGTGTTTGACCTATGTTGACTTTTGTCAGCGCTGAAATGGTTCCTATCAGCGTTGACATTTGAAGCGTTGACACATTTGTATGCCAAATGTGAAAAGCTACCACAAGTGTAATAGGCTTTTCTAGACATAGTCTTAGGTCTAGAAGCAAAGAAGCCTGTTCCATGGTTACTAACTTGGCTTTTTGGTGACCTAGTATTCCTATACATCTCTGCATACTTAACACTAGGTTTTCTAACAGTTTGTGAGCCAAGGTCAACAGCTTTGCCAGTGGTTGGGTGTGTGATTTTAATAGGTGTAGGATCATGGCTCGTGATTGGTGTGGGCTCATTTGGACTTTCACACAACAACCCTCCCTTAACAAACAAAGTGTGGTTAGCTTTCTTCCACTCATCTAGGTCAGTCAGTTTTTGATTATACTCTTCAACTGGGGAAGTCACTCTAGGTGGAGGAATGAATTCCTTCTCTTGAAGTTCTGGCAAGCCAGTCCAAGATAAGTCCTTTGATTGGACACCATAGAAATCCCCAGCTGGTGGTGGAACACCAGTATAATCTTTCATCCCAATCCCACTCATGTCCTTAGAGTCTCTTTGTTTACTAACACACTCTCCTAGGGCTTGTGTGGCCTTATCAAATCTCTGGATTTTAAGACTCACATTATCTTTATTTTTGTTAGCCTCATCTAACTTAGCTATCAAATCAAGATTAACCCTGTTTGTGATATCTTGAATATCTTTACTTTGATATAACTCATGATTTAAGATATTTATTTTATCCTTTAAATCAAACTCCATTTTCTTATACTCAGCTACTGTCCTTTCTGTTTGGGTGAGAGCAATTTGATAATTAGATACTTTGCATCTTTCAGCACTTGCCTCATCTAATAATTTTACTATCTCTTGTTTTAGTTTTTTAGTATTTAAACGACAACCCTTAGAACAGAAAGCATCATCATATACCTCATTATCTAATGAAGAGGAGGAGTGTGCCATGAGAGCATATTCAACATGCTCTTCTTTAACTTCAGCAACCAATGCTTTGTCCTCTTCCTCATCCTTAGCCAAAAAGTTCCAGCTCCAGTCCCATCCTCCAACACCATCAATTTGTTGAACAGCTACCATGGCCTTGGAATCTTGGCTCTTAACCATTTGGCTTGAAGGCTTACCAGCATCAGATCTTCTTGGAGATCTACATTCCCTCATAAAGTGCCCCATACGATGACAGTTGTAGCACTCAACTTTGGATTTGTCAAATCCAGCAACATCCTTAGCATCAAAGGTCATCTTCTTCTTGAACCTTTTATTAAACCTGTTTGCTCTTAAACTTACAAGAGCCATAGTCCACTTGATGTCCATCTCTTCCAATTGCTCATCACTTATTTGCTCAAGATCCTCATATGTAATCCTTGAATCACTGGGCAAAGAAGCAATGAATGCACACACAATATCTAGATATAAACCAGCAGGTTTAATTCTATCAGCGCCAAAGTTGTGAGTGTCAACGCTTGAGTATGAGGCGTTGACAGGATATGATCCAGCGCTGACAGAATGTGTTCCAACGCTGATAGGATGTGATCCAGCGTTGACACAATGAGATCCAGTGACTGGATGTCCATAGGAGTTCATGGAATCAAATTGACCTTCACTTTGTGAGAAGAAGGCCATGTTGCTACTGGAAGATTTATTATCACTCTCCAAAAGCCATTCATTCTCCAACAGTCTTAGTTTGTTGAAGATGTCATCAAACCTAGAGGTTTTGTGGGTGTTATTGACAAGAATGGATCTTGCCTCAATCTTCCATACATCACCAAGGCTTTTGAGAAAAGTAGCATTCAAGTCAGGGTCATCAATCTGTGTTCCCATGAAGGAAAGTTGACTTGTAATGTCAAGCAGTCTACTTCTCACACTGCTGAGATTCTCATTGGGTTGAGCCTTAAAGACAGCATACTCATGCATGAGTTGCTTCTTCTTTTCTTCTTTTGTGTCAGCATTGCCACCATGTGCTACTTCAAGAGCTTCCCAAAGCTCTTTTGCAGACTCAAAGCGTTTGTACTTGTGCTGATTCTCATGACCCAAGGCGTGTTTCATGATGTTCAAAATTTTCATGTCCACCCTTTTCTTGGCTATATCTTCAGCAGATACAGCTCTTCCATCTTCAGGCTTTTCCTTCTTATCAGCTTCAGGACAATTAGGAACAGCTATCCTTGTGGCAATAGCATTAGCAATCTTTTGAGCTTTGTTGAATGTGTTCCCATATTCAACAATCTCCCAAAGAGTGTAGTCATGGATGGCTACATATTGCTCAAAATTGGACTTCCAAAGCTCGAAGTTCCTGGCATCAAACATGGGAATTTTGATACTAGGGTTTGTGGTGTTGTTTTGTAGCAAAACAGGAGCAGGAGGTTGTTCTGAGCCAGACATGATGTTTTTAGGGTTTTGAGAAATTTAGGGTTTCGTTGTTTTAGGGTTTTTGGTGTTTTAGGGTTCTTGTGTTACTTAAAGATCAAAAGTTTCTCAACAAGCTCTGATACCACTTGTTGATCCCAAACTTAGATCGATTAAGCTTTTTGTATACGAGATTAGATCAAGTAATACACGTAGAGAAACCTTTGCTTATGAATAAAGTAACTAAGTGTTATGCGGAATTAACACTTAATCTAAAACACAAAGATGTTAAACAAACTTTCACTTGTATTAGAATAATCGAACTTGATTACAATGAAAGAGGTTTAACTTGTGAAAACTTATTATAACTGATGATTAACATTAACCTAAAAGATCTTCTTTTATAGATTAAGAAGTCTTGTACAAAAAGCTACGAATCAACTATTCTAGGTAAAGATAATAATGAAAAATACAATGTCGAGTTTATCTTTACCATATACAAATAAAGAAACAAAAGATTCGTATAAGATAACTTCCATCAGTGCTTGTCTTCCAGGCTATCAGCGTTGACTTTCCTAACTGTCAACGCTTGGCTGTCAGCGTCCAATGTCATCTTATCAGCGCTTGAACTCTTCTTATCAGCGTCTAGTGAACTGACCCATAATTTATTCCCAACACCTAGGACTTCAAGAACATCGTGAATTATGTTTCGTAAATCGAACTTGATGGAATATCTATCAAGTGAAAATCTGACTGTTCTTAGTAAAGCTTAGATCGGCGAAAAGTTGCATTCATCTAAAACCCGTGAACATCATGGATAGAGAAAGTAAGTCAACATTAAGCCTGATCTTATTCCTGTAGTTATGATTGATGAAACTCGCGTACTATAATGGATTACACTTGTGAGAAAAAACCGAATGTGGAGGAAATACCCACATGGCTTTAACTCTATAAGAAGCGAGTAGTAAGGTAAGATGATCTTTGAGGACAAAGATCAGGTTTAGGGGTAAATGCTGTGACAATCCGTCAATTTACGATTGATATTTTATTCTCAAATATTATTTGAAAATATTATTTTAATATTACAATATGAACTCACTTATTTTTGGGAAGAAATTTGGATTTACGTCTTGAAGTAGCATCGACTACGTTTAAACCGGAGGATTCTACGTTACGTGCTTACGTATACATACACCGTCTTTGGTGACAGTCCGACAATTCAGAAAATAAATTTATCCGTAAATATTATTTTGGAGTTTTAAATTTGTGTTAGTTCATAAACTCACAAATTTACGAGAAGAGATTAGGACTTACGATTTTATTTTAACGTCCTTTACGACTAAACCGGAAACCTTAGGATTACGTATTTACGTTTTTGAACTCCGTTTTTGATGAGACAATTTTTATTGGATTCGTTTTGTGACGTTGATTCATAATTTATTAAAACGTTTTTCGTAAAACGACCCGAGGGCACGCAAATCGAGAAAACTAGAATCGAGAAATACCCGTAAACTAGTGAGATGGGACAAAACACTTTGTCCCACCCCACTAGCAAAATGGGACGGCATAACTTGACACCACAACACAAGGTGGCATCAAGTTTAACTTACACATTCCAAGTGTAAGCACTAGCTTACATCTTAAGCTTTACCATACCACTAAACTAGCTAAACTAGCAACTTGTATTCATTTCCATCTTTCTTACATGCAATCCACTCCAAAAACTCTCTCAACTCTCTCCCTTTGCCGTCCCAAATAAGCCAACAAACACCCTCTTTGATCTCTTCTAGCCATAAACCACATGTTTACTAGTTCTATTAAGGTGTTCTCTTGAAGCCTTGATCATTTGGTGGCCATATCAACAACTTTGGAGGTGATTTGCTTGTGTCCTAGGGCTGATTTTCCAACCTATGTTCTTGATATTTGATGGTCTTGGAGATACTTGTTGTGTTCATCAAGTTCTTGTCTTCCTAAAACAAGAAATCCACTTGGATTGGTAAAGAAGATCATCCTCTCCATTTTTCTCTTGTTATTTTGTAAAGAACAAATGTATTTTCTTTCATTTTGTATATGTATATGATGTATATATGATGATAAAAATGTTGTGTGGGGATCAAGTGTTGATAAATATGCTTAAAAATGATGATAACTATAAGAAATGAAGCTAAAATCTTGACTATTTAGTTGGCTGTATAAAAACAGTAGATAACTAAAAGATGAACTGATAAAATTGAATGGTTTGATCTATTTACAGTAAGTAGATGATGTTATACACATGTGAGAGTTGGCCATGCAATGGAATCAAAATAATGAGTGAGATATGATCAAAACAAGTTAGGTGGTGTAATCTGAATAAGCAGTTTTGTAGGGACTGTTAAGGCAACTTAAACTCAAAATGGGCAGTAGCTATAACTAAGTTATATGTAGCACATATTATGAAGAACATGTCATCCAAATGTAAAAATATAAACCCACTAACTTATAAAACTTATTTATATAAATGTATAAAAGGTTAATTAAATGGGTAAATTATATAAATGGTGGTAAAATAATATTTATAAGTAATAAAAACTATAAACTTGATTTTTACGACTTTTTCGGCTATTGCCATAAAATTAACGTTTTTCGCCAAATAAAACTTAGACGACCAAACCCGTCTAATGTAAAGTTTATAAAAGTCATATACTGATGTATAGGTAACTAAGACAAGTAAAAACCGATAAAACCCGAACTATAAGAATTACGGACATTTACGAGCTAACTAAACATATTGGACTAATAATTAGACTTAATAAGATAAAAACTTGTAAAAAGAACTTATTGGGCTTAACCCATTTGGGCCCAAAATGAAAAGTATATATACTGGTAATATAGGTATAAAATGGGTAAAAACAAGTTAAAGAACTTATAAAATACTTAACGAACTTAAAATAGGTAAAATCGGTAAAACTAGTGAACTAGTAAGACGTTACCAAAACGTAAACACTAGAATGAGTAAACAAGGATGTATAAACCCACTTGATCATCATCATATGTACAAAATCATCATATGTATACATAATTGTTATTTTTATAAAGTCATTGGACATGAGTCTAAGACCGATTATTATTTATATAGGTTTCCGTGATTAAAGCACGTACCGTACATCCGAATCGCCGATAATCGCCTTCCCACATCAACGTGAGTTCATAGCCTCGCACTCTTTTAAATGCTTTTATAAATGTTTTATAAACCCGCGAGGGAGATAACATGTTAGATTTTATAAAAATAGGACACCATTTGTCCCGATTGTTTGTTTATTGATTTTGGACCCGAATGATTGAATGACCCGATTGTATGACCCGATAAATGATTAAAGGACCCGATAGATGAAATTAAATGGATTATTAAAGTTAGGTTATGTCATTAAAAGTCCCATTAGCATGAATTGTGAACTACCGGGATTTGGTAGACGCTTATGCATTTAATAGTACTATTTGGGGACGATCACCCCAGTTCGCGCCTTGACGGTTGATCCCCGTCGTGCCACATTGATTGGTAAGCGAATTTATGTATGAGAAGATTTCCATAGCGTGACCTTTGTGACGACACGCTACTTTAGATGGGCAAAATTGGTATCGGGTTAGCTACCCGTTGTTGGTTTAGAAAGGTAACAATGTCATGCGGCTTATAATAATCCAAACTAACGAAATACTATGAGACGCACCGAATTACGAAGTATTGCCTGACTAGCAATACGGGGTCATACTATTGATATTATGTTTGTATTTTGGTTTTCATAACCATATTCATATAACGGTTTTCATTTTCATACAACGTCATAAGACGTACTGTATGGTGTTTTTACGACATTGGCTCGTATAATGATTTTTAAGGCAAATGCCTATATTATGATTTTCGATAAGGATTTGTATAAAATGATTTTGGCTATTTCATGGCCTATCAAAACGATTTGTACAAAATGAATTTCAGTAATACTTTTATACTGATATTATATTGATGGAATTTATTAAACTCTATGAATTCACTCGGCGTTATCGCTGACCTTTTCTTTTAACATGTTTTATCTCAGGTACTTGAAGGTAATTCTCGGAAAGATGGCAAGAATTCATGGCCCGCACTTAAACAATATTTTCCATTCAAATACTTTGTAAAACTTTGTATGAAATAATATGACTTGGGACCGATGTAACTTTGATATTATTGAATGGAAATGCTTTATAAATAAACGACGCGATTTTTATGCGTTGTCTATGATGTGAGTAATGTGCTATCCCGTAACACCAACTAGTCTTCCGCTGTATTGAGTTGTATAAATTTGGGGGTGTTACATAATTCGATAGTTACGTGGAAGGATCTCGTTTCCAAGTTCGTTAATTATTTTTCCCACCGTCTAAGACAACGTTTTTTAAAAACGAGATTACGAAATTTGAGCAAAAACCGAATGAATCTTTTAGAGACGCGTGGGATCGTTTTAAGGAATTGCTTAGGCAATGTCTTCACCATGGTTTTTCCGAGTTGCACCAAATCGATACGTTTTACAACGGTCTTAATTTTCAAGAACAAGATTCGTTGAATTCCGCCGCCGGTGGCAACTTTTTGTGTAAAACTCTGAAAGATTCATTGATAATTATCGAAAACCGATCCAAGGTTTACCAACTCCGCAACGCACAGAGTGTTGCCAATTTCGCCAATGTTAGTAGTTCTAATCGCGACATTGAGAGAGTTGATGCGAAAGTCGACAAGTTGACGAATGTGTTCACGTCTTTTCTCGTTGAGATGCAAAAGAAAGACGCTCCCGCTACGGTGAAAGCGGTTGAGGTTTCGTGTACGTTTTGTGGTGGACCTCATAATTATTACGAGTGTGCGGCTACGGATGGCCAAACGTCGAATGTGAGTGCGTTAAATGGAAACAACAATTTTCAAAATCAAAATAACGCGGGTCCATCACAACAAGGCAATTATAACCAAGGCAACAATTTTCAAAACCGAAACAATTTTCAAGGAAATAATCAACAAGGAAATTTTTTGAATCAAAATCAAGGAGGTTATAATCAAGGTCGTAATATAACTTGGCAAAATCGAGACAATAATCAAAACTCGAATTTTTCAAACAACAACAATCAAGGTAACAATTTTTCAAGTGGGAATCAAGGAAATTTTCAAAGAAACAATCAAACCCAAAGGAACTTTAATTCTAATAAAAATAGTTCGTCAAACGATTTTCAAAATTACATGAAAACGAATGAGGCTAATATGAGACGATTAGAGGGAGAAATTGGTACTTTGAAAAACGACTTTTCTAATACATTGAAATTACAAAACACGAAGATTGAGCAAGGGCAAATTGATATAAAAAAGATGTTTTCGGCCATAATGAACAAGTCCTCGGGTGCGTCATCGAGTTCGTTACCTAGTGACACTGTTGTAAATCTGAAGGAACAATGTAAAGCCGCCTCGTCTCGTGAGAAAGGTCGTGTGATTACCCCTAACCTTGAAGGATTCTGTGTTGTTTATTCCTCTCAACCCTCGACTTCTAAGACGTCTTCTTGTTCTAAAGTCGATGGGGTGAATGTGGCGACCAAGGAAAAGAGTGCACACCCTCGTGTACCTCAAATTCCATCCACGGTTCAAAAAGAGAGTTTTGTCGACCTTACCAAAGTAACCCTTGAAGAAACTTGTGCATCGATCCTTCTTAAAAAACCCAAAAGGCGTATGCCGAGAAAGGAAAAGGATCCGGGCCAATTTCTACTACCTTGTGATTTTTCCGAGATTGAGGGATGTTTAGCCCTTGTCGATTTAGGTGCTAGCATCAATCTCATGCCTCATTCTCTTTGGAAATTGATGAGATTGCCTTCGCTTACCCCCACGAACATGACAATCGAGCTTGCAAATTGTACTCCACTTATACCAATTGGAATAGCCGAGGATGTCTATGTCAAAGTTGGAAAGTTCGTTTTTCCCGCGGATTTCGTTATATCTGATTACGAATGTGACCCTAAATGTCCCATTATTTTAGGCCGACCATTCTTATCGACGGCTCGAACCGTAATCGACGTTCACGAGGGGAGACTTACTATGAGATATGGGGATGAGAAAATAGACTTTTTCGCTAGAAAATCCCAAGGATTTAATGAGAATGAAAAAACCGAGGTTTCAAAACCTAATGATTCAAATCCTAATGATTTCAAAATGTTCACTTTAGCGGATAGAATGAAGCTTGATGCATGTTTTGAAAGAATTAAGAAAAACGGTTTTAAAGATGATGATTTTAATGATAAAGAATACGTGTACCTAATTCAAAAGGGTATGAGTAAATTTATGGATGAAAACTCACTTTGGGATGTTTTTAGCGAAACAAGTGAAACACCAATTCCGAAGGGCGACGTTAGTGCCATCACGACAAAGACCAAAATGGGCTCGTCTTCACCACCTTCGAAGGACCACGTCTTTGAGGCTTCAACTTCTAACTCCATCGAAGTGCCTCCTTTGCCTAGCCCAACACCCGTTGAGGCTAAAGGGTTTATCGACATCGATCCTCTCGTCTTAGAAAAGTCACCTAAGCATAGTCATTCGACTTGTAAGACCATGGTTGTGAATGCTCACATCGACTCTTTCTTTGATGACGACGATGGCGATTTTGCCGAGCTTGATCACGTACTTCAAAATCCACATGCAATTTTTGATTCTCCTAAAAAGAAACATGTGAAGTACGATGATTATGAGTTTGATCCCGAGATTGAGGAAATCATTGAACGAGAGCTAGCTCTTATGCCTTCACTTCCACCTACGAGTGAGGTTGATCTTTCAAAAATCGAGGATGAACTTAATGAGTTGGAACGTCTTATTTTCGATGACGAACCAACTCATGTGACCACCCAAAATCCAATTCTCGAGGAGTTACCTAATCAACACTCCTCAAATGAGAATTACGTTTACCACATTCGTGAGGATTTAACTTATCAACAATCCCCACAAAAGAATGATGGTTTCATGCTTGATCGTGATCTTTTCGAGAGAGTTTCTAAGATACTCAAGGAGGGGAATGACAAACCGTGGTTTTACAAGCCTATCTTTGATGAAGAAATCGATGAGATCGACGTTCATGAGGATGACGAGTATGTAGACCCCGAGGGGGCGGTGTTCTTTATTGATAAACGTTTTGAGAACTTATATAATCCGCCACCCCCTCCCACCAATGACTTAAATGTGAGGATTTTTAGCGCGACTAATTTTCAATTTGACACGCCAAATATTTTCGACATTATCAAATCGGGTCTTCATAAAGAGTTTTTGAACGATGAAAAAGGAAAAGATTTTAAAAATGTTTTAAAAGATTTTTCGACATGTTTAACTCCGTCATCACATCGTTTTATGAGTGCTACCACCTCGTCTACTCCTTTTGACGATGGTTGGTGTGGTCTTAGTATGGGGGAAGCCCCAAATGTTCCCTCACACTTTACCACCGAGGACGAGATTTACGATCCCGGAATTGCTTGTAAAGGGAAATCTCGGTCTTCCACCGATGCAATAAATGGAAAATCTTTTCGTTTGCTTGGTGTGAGTCTACCTCGAGTAGCTCATATGTTTGAGTTACCCATTGCCCCACCTTTCTACTTCTCATCTCTTTTATTCTACCCCATTGGGGTTCATGTTGGAGTAGCGTTGTTTCGTCTTTCATCCGAAAACGAGGACGCTATCTTTGACCCCGGTATTCGTATATCGGGTTTTTAAAGTACTCCATGTACTTTTGGGCCTTGTTTATCATGTAAGCCCACCAAAAATGACCATACCATGATTATCCCTAAATGATCACATTTATAGGGATTCGAGTCGAGCTTTTGACTCGGTTATCAAAAACAAGGTTCCTCGTGGGGGATTCTCATGCTTATCCTTGTAAATATTATCGCTTTCTTAGTTTAATGTAACGAGGGGACTTGTGCTCTTCCAACCTTTGTTTCGTGGTTGTTTGTGATTGTGATTTATTAGGTTCATCGTCATCATTGAAGCCTCTCGTGTTCGTTTTACGGATCACTCGAGCTTCGATCGTTGCCTTTCGAGATTTCGATATCCGATGATATCCTTTTATGTTCTAACGTTTATCTTATTAGCATAATTCATAAACGGCTTTTAGGTTATTCGTTTTACCCTTTCCATGCTCGAGATTAAGCATTCGACTTCGTCTCTAGTATGGGGGTGTTTACAACCCTAGACTCGAAACATTGAGGACAATGTTTAGTTTTAGTATGGGGGGTGAGTAGATACTTCACCTTGCTTACGTCAGCACGCAATCCAATATTCATCTTTTTGTTATCGTTTTGTTGCAAATAAGGCTAAAAATGGCCAAATTTTAAAATTTTTCTAGTTTTTTATAAGTGTTTAAGACACGAATGTAGGCTTTCCGATGGTGAGAATAAGAGTAATTTTTTACTCGACCGTACGTGTTGAGCACTTAGCTTCGATTCCTTAACTTTTTAGGCTAAGTCTCTTAAATGAGGACGAGAAATGATAGAGTTATTTAAAAGTCTCGTAATCGTCACGATCTCATGTGTAGTAATTATTAGCTTATTCTCCCCACGCTTTTGCATAATAAATTGTTAATAAATATTGATTTGGCGGTTTAGTCACTATTGTTGGTTTCTAATTTGTTTTGGTAGCTTCCATGTAATTAAATTGGGAAAACATTAAGGTATCGCCAGCGTCACGGTTTTGAAGTATTGGTACCCAAATAATCGAAAGCTTCACCTAATAATAAGATTTCAAGTGCTCACCTAAATTAAGCAAAAATTTGAAGCTCATAAGGCCGAAAAATATATGCCCAAATTGAAAGTGAATCAAGCCTTAATCTTCGAAGCTTTAAAGATCCAAAATTCGCTTTAGCGTGAGGATATACGTCTTTGGCTAATAAAACCACCGATGAGGCGGATAATAAAAGGCAAGGCAAGACCGAAGTCATAATAAAAGCTTCATGGCGAAGTTGAATAAAAGATGGAGGTAAACCAAAGATAATAAGGCCCTTCCGTTAGGGGGCGTATAAAAGTCTTGGTAATAAGTCTCATGTTCAAAACCGTTATAAAACCGTGTTTATCGATCCTTCTTGTTGACTTAATTTTTTGACATCGTTGTCTATTAGGGTGAATTATTAATTCGATGATTTTGGTTACACCGTTAAGACTCTATTTTTAGACTTAATCTCTATTCACGCATAAGTCGATGATGTATCCTCGTGATCATTAATACAAAAATAAAATATAAGAGATACCAAGTAGGAATAAGGGAGTTTAGGTGTGTAATTAACACTCATGAGATGTGTTCATGTTGCTAACTTATAATAACAATGATCTCGTTACACGCTTAGCATGGAATTGGGTGAAAATCGAGGATGACGAAATTATTTCTAACGAAGCATTCACGTGTTCTTGTTCTATGATCCTAAAAGTCACGTTCTCGTGATGAAAACAATACATTATGTCTAAAACGCGTGTAGTAGTTTATTTAAATGTATGTCTTTAATAAATGTCATCATAAAATGAATTTTGGAAGTGCTACGATACTTAATTCTAGCATTGCGTGGGGACACGACAATGGTTTAGTATGTGGGAGTGATGAGACTGTAATTATACATAGTCTCATCGTCCAAATCGGGCTTAAAACGCTTAAAATATCGTCAAAATACCAAAATATATGCTTGTGTTTGTTCATTGTGTATTTTAGGTACGGATATCATGAATTCACCAAAAGATCAAAGGAATCAAGCAAAAACGAACACGGGAAACGAAGCCGCATAAAGAACCGGACCCGATTCATGAATTTCCAAAATGGTCCTTGAAGAATTGAAGTTTGGCAAGAATGGTCCCTTAACTTTTGAAGACTTGTCACTTTAGACCCTTGTAAACCTCAATTATTACAAGTTTGATCCTAAAGTTTCAAGATATGCCATCAATAGCCCTTGAAGATTGCCAAAGTTACTCAAATGGTCCTTGTTAAAAGATAAAAGAATTGCCATGCCAAAAATGACAAGTTGTGTAAACTTATTTACAAAAAAAAAGGAAAAAGTTGGCTGTTTAACTTGATATGCAAAGTTTTCAAGACACCAGGGGGCAAACATGGACAAAACAAACCCATATCCACCAAATACCCAACCAAACCCGTTTTTTACCCACCCATATTACCTTTTTACCCAACCAAGCCCAATACCCAGCCCAAGTCAACAACTCAGTCAAACCCCCACTTAAATTTTTAAACTCGTTTTTTATTAATTAAAGTGGGGGGAAACAACTCCTATTCACCCATCTTCTCCTAATCACCCTTAATCCTCACATCAAACCCTAATCCTAATTCGCTAGCAAATCAAAGGGTTTTCGCCCCATTGATTCCAGATCAGCAATTCACCACCCACTCACCAAAACCCACTCACCAGAAAATCCACCCGTGACCCAAATGGACCCCACGTTGTCCCCCTCCTTCAACAAAAAAGGCAAAAATGGCATCTTAGCAGAAAATCGACGGTTTACAAGGGAATATAACTCCTCCAAGCAAAGATAAACGTTCAAGATCATCTTCATACAACTGGCATCACATGGAGCCACTTTTGACCAAGAATCAGTCAAGACTCAAAGGGCAAAACTGGATTTTCAATGTTTAGGGTTTTCCCTCTTGTAATTTTTTATGCATTAGTCTAGAATCTTCCTTCTACTAGTATAAATACAATGCCGGGTTGTGGCATTGTTCTTGTTCCAGTTTTTTGTAAAAAGATTAATCCTATTAATGAAAATGAAAAGATTGAAATTTTGAAATTTCTGAGTTCCAATTAGTGTAGAATTTACTTATTGTGAAAATTAGTTTAAGTTCCAAAAGGTTTTTCAGTTTTTAAGAAGTTTCAGTTAGGTTTTAAATATTCAAAAAAAAATTATAAAAGTTCCATGAAGTGAAAGTGGATTTGAACTTTTGATTTTTCTGAATTAGTGTTTCTAGTGTTGATTCAAAACGTTTTCAATAGCTTTTGTTAAGTTTTTATCAAAAGTTTTCAAAGTTTTGTGGTTTCAAAGATTTTCAAAAAAAATCAGTTTTCCATTTGTTTATTTTTCTTTAAGCTATAAGCTATAAGCTATAAGCTAGCTTAATTAATAAGCTAGCTTGATAGCTTATTGGCCTTGTGAACAGGTAACTTTTGTGGCCTTTTCTTCTTGGCAGGTTCTAAGATTTTCAATTTTCAAGATATTTGGGGGTGTTTGGGACTGCAGTAGTCCCCACACTAGTTCTCTACATCAACAAGCATTCATAAGCTCCTAAAAGCTCATAACAAGTCTTTGGAAATGGCCTCAGCCCAAGGTTTGGCTTGAACCTTCCACAAACTTGTTTTAGTAAATTTTATGTGATTTATGTGCTTTTTGGTGTTTACATGTTCTAGTATTTATTTTTACTTGATTAGGCTATTTTAAGTTTAGTATGCATGATTAGAAGTTATTGGAATCAGTTTAAGCCCATTTGATAAGCTTTTGGTTTGTTAAAATTGATTTTCAGATTTTAAGGGGGTGTTTGGATTTGTATGTTAACTGAGATTCTTGGCAGATTTTTGTGTGAAAATCAATCTAGACAATCTTCTTTTGTCTAGTTATAGGAGTTATTAGTTATTAGGTTGAGTTTGGAAAGGTTTTAAAGCAAGTTGCTAGTTTAATATTTGGGTAGTATTGCTTAAAAATCAGCAAGCCATATTTCTGCTTTGTATAGTGTAGAATTTGCTCACCTAGTTTGATAATTGTTAGGAAACAAGCTAATCAAGGATTGTAATTAGTTTTCATGTTAATTGGTTAACTGGTGTGCAAGATTTAAGATTTAGAAATCCATTGTTGTGCACATTGAATCAGCAAACACCCCATCGAGTTGTTGTGCACAAATAGTAGGTTTTCAAGTTTGATTTGTATAATTTTAGACTTAAAATTTGACATACAGATAGTCATTAGGGTAATTAGGGTTTAGATTAGCTGGTACCTAGGTTTTGTTAGCTTTTGGTGGTTAATTAGGCTGTTATAGCTTGCTGCGCACACTAAAAACCCACCAGACCTGAGTTGTCTGTGATAAGTTGCCTATATAGCTTGATTATTGGTTGATTTGGTGCTCAATTCTTGTTTACGTGTTGTGTTTTCTGTGTTAAATTGACTCCTCACAACCCCATGGTAGTGAGGGTGCCGTTTGTGCCCCAAAACAGCAAGAAGCAAGCCTAAAACAAACAAAAACGAGCAGAAAAACCATACAGCAAGATTTTTCTTTGTTGTCCGAGAACGCTGCAGATTTTTTATTTTTTTTTATGTTGTCCGATATCGGACAACACAGATCTTGGACAAGCCTGTTGTCTGGTGATATATTGGACAACACTGAAGTACTCCACCATGGGGTACATTCGTTTTTAGCCAATATTTTTAGTTTTTCTTAAACTTTTTCATTTTTACCTTGTTAATTTAGTTAAAAAATATTTTTAGAAAAATAATATTTATTTTTAGCATTATTTTATTATTTTTATTATTATTTTAGTTTAAAAAGTGTTTTTAGCCTTTTAAAAATAGAAAAATAGTTTTGAAAATTTAGGAAAAATACTTTTTAGTCTTTAAATAATATAAGTGATTTATTAGTTCAATAAAATAATATTTTGGGCTTTTTCTTAATTATATTTAATTTTAGGGCTTTAATTAGCATTTAAAATTGAATATTTAATTAATAAAAGGTTTTAAAATATATATATTGAATTTTTATTCTTATTTATATTATTTTAGACTTAGTTTAATCTTTTAATTAATTTTTAGGTTTAATTTTTAATTTTGTCGCGTTTTACGTAATTACGTCAACGTCGTAGTCGTAGCTCGTCTTTACTTTTTTCTCTCTTTAAACCAAAAACGTCACTAATCCAAACTTTGATTTTATATATTGGCACATTAATCCACACACCTCCTTCGAGAACGAACCCGCATTTATTCGACTTGTCGGTTTTCCTAAATCGTCGAGTTTAATACTTGCCGCACTTATACTTGTCTTTCCTAAGACTTGTATATAAAAACCTACATCAATTACGTTTTAAGACGTGTAGAAGCTATATTATTATATTTAAGAAGCGTTTTAACTTTTGAAAAGTATTTTTACGAAACCCGAGTCTCGTAAATATTTTCAAATTTGATTAATAGTCATTTTCTACCCTTTAAATTACTAAATTGCTTTGTTGTCCACAAGAATGCAAGTTTGACAAATTTTACCCTCAAACTACTACTACTACAAAAAGAAATTTTCACCTATTTCTTCCACTCATACTCCATTTTTATAAAACTTTTCACACACACTTTCTCTCCCCTTTGTCCTTGTCGTCCCAAAACACAAACAAAACACCACTATGGATTTTGATCTAGCTTAATCCATTAAAAACTAAAAAAAGTCATATCCTTATATTCAAAAGGTGATTCTATTGATATAAATTTTACTTAGATGCATGAAGTTTGAAAAATTGATATAAACAAGAATTGTTGAAAGTAATTTTATGATCATGCATGTTATGATTTTGAAAAGCTCATGTTATTTTGATAATAAAAGTTTGAGTTTGATTTTGATTTTATTTTATAAATCATACAAGTGTTAGGAATGATAGATGTTGATATTAGGGTGTTAGTATTGATAGAAAAATGGTTAGATTGGGTTGAAAAATTGTTTTAGTATGATTTTTAAAGAGTTAATTTTAGGCAGTGGGTTCAAGGCTGTTTTTGGATGACTTAAGTCTAAGTTATTGTTATAATAGTTAGATAGTGTTTTAGAGATTTTCCATACCTTCGATTTGATATAAAGTAGAGCTTCTAATTGCAAACGAGCGTGAAGTTACAATAGTTTGATTATTCGTGTACCGGAAGACGAGTATCGACACAACTCGAAGTTGTTGCCGATATTTGGATCGAATATCAGGGACTATAGAATGAGTTTTAAAAAGTGTCAAGGTCTGTTGTAAGTCTTTAAACCTCAGGTTGTGAGTCTATTTTCAAACCCGAGTGTCGGTTTTGTAAATGGAGGTGTTTAGAGTAATCAAAATGGTTTTATGAGTCGAAGGCGTAAAACTGTCCAGTTTTTGCAACTCAAAGATGTGTCGGTAAGAAGGCCTTAGGAGTAATATTTTTAGATGAAATTTAACTGAGTCTTAATCTGGTTATGTGTGAGTTTGTCACCAAGTTTCATCGAAATTGGACATGTGTAGATAGGGTAGATTGGTGTGTACATTTTGTGTGATAATCCGTCAATTTACGATTGATATTTTATTCTCAAATATTATTTGAAAATATTATTTTAATGTCAATATGAACTCACTTATTTTTGGGAAGAAATTTGGATTTACTTCTTGAAGTAGCATCGACTACGTCTAAACCGGAGGATTCAACGTTACGTGCTTACGTTTACATACACCGTCTTTGGTGACAGTCCGACATTTCAAAAAATAAATTTATCCGTAAATATTATTTTGGAGTTTTAAATTTGTGTTGGTTCATAAACTCACAAATTTACGAGAAAAGATTGGGACTTACGATTTTATTTTAACGTCCTTTACGACTAAACCGGAAACCTTATGATTACGTATTTACGTTTTCGAACTCCGTTTTTGATGAAATAATTTTTATTGGATTCGTTTTGTGACGTTGATTCATAATTTATAAAAACGTTTTTCGTAAAACGACCCGAGGGCACGCAAATCGAGGAAACTAGAATCGAGGAGTACCCGTAAATAAATGGGGATGAGACAAGTGGGACACTTGTCCCACCCCCATCAAAACCGGCCATATAAGCTAGTTACACCATGAGGTGTCAAAACCTCATAAATAAATCCCACACTTGTCCATTTTGCTTACAACTTAAGCTTACCACCTAACTAAAACTAGCAACTAGTTTCACTTCCACCATTTGCAACATGCAAACCACACACAATTTCCTCTCTACTCTCTCATCTTGCCATCCCTACTCCACCATCAAACACCATTTTGATCAAGAATCAACCATGAAATCCTATGTTATTTCTACATATGTTGAAGCCCTCTCGAAGCTCTCTTGAATGATGGTGATTATAACATCCATGGAGGAGTTTTCTTGGTGTCTTGGGGCTGATTTTCCACAAAGAGTTATGAAGATTGGTGGTCATGAAGAAGGTCTTGGTGCATCACAAGTATCTCCATCAAAATCCATGTTTTGATCAACCTACATCATCATGGTGGTATAAAGATTGTTCTCCTCATCTTCTTGTTATTTTTACTATGTAATCATGTATTTTATTTCCTATTGTATATTTATATGCTGATTATATGATGATAAAAATGTTATGTGGGGATTTGGTGTTGCTAAACATGATTAAAAAGGTGAAAAACTATAAAGAACAAGGCTAAAATCTTGCTTAAAAGTGATGGCTGTATAAAACAGTAAAGAAACAGGTCATGGACTGATAAAATGATGAAGTAGAATGTATTTACAGTAAGCTATGGGTCTTGTACATATGTGAGAGTTGGCCATGCAATGGAATCATTGTAATGAGTAAGATATGATCAAAACAAGTTTAAGATACAAATATGAGTTCACTGTTTTGGACGATTTTTAGAAACTACTTAGAGGATGATTCAACAGTAGGTATAGAAGAGTTAAATGTATCACATATCATGTAGTTTATGTGATAAAAATTTGAGCTTCTATCTCCATATAGAACTCAAGATATGGCAGTTTTGGTGAAAGTGAAGATAAAAATCAGATTTTGGAAATTAAAGTATAATAATATTATATAAGCACTCAAAATTTTAATGTATAAAAATATAAATTAAAACCCACTAACTTGTGGATTCTATTTATATAAATATGTAAAAGGTGGAATAAGTGTGTAAATTATAAAAATGGTAACTTGTTAAGTTTTATAAAACTATAAACATGATTTTTACGACTTTTTTGGCTAATACCGTAAAATTAACGTTTTTGTTAAATAAAACATAGATGGTTGGACCCATCTAATGTAAACTTTATAAAACTTATATACTGATATATAAACATGTATAACAAGTAAAAACCGATAAGACCCTAACTATAGGACATACGGACGTTAACGGACTAAATTAACATTATGGGACTAATAATACAACAAAAATGGACTAAAACACTTATAAACTTATTATTGGGCTTAACCCATTTAGGCCCAACTTGTAAAGTGTAGATACTGATAATATAAGTATAACAAGGATTAATACAAGTTAAGAACTTATAATAGGCTTATTGAACCTAAAACACGTAAATAGGTAAAACGAGGAAAACTAGTATAAAAGTTATCGACACATAACACAAAAATGAGTAAATGAGGATATGTAATCCCATTTGATTATCATATATATAAAATCATCATATGTATACATAATTGTTATTTTTATAAAGTCATTGGACAAACGTCTAAGACCGATTATTATTTGTCTAGGTTTCCGTGATTGAAGCACGTACCGTACGTCCGAATTGCCGATAACCCGCCTTCCCACATCAACGTGAGTTCATAGCCTCGCACCCTTTTAAATGCTTTTATAAATGTTTTATAAACCCGCGAGGGAGATAACATGTTAGTTTTATAAAATAGGACACCATTTGTCCCGATTGTTTGTTTATTGATTTTGGACCTGAATGATTGAATGACCCGATTGTATGACCTGATAAATGATTAAAGGACCCGATAGATGAAAATTAAATGGATTATTAAAGTTAGGTTATGTCACTAAAAGTCCCATTAGCATGAATTGTGAACTACCGGGATTTGGTAGACGCTTATGCATTTAATAGTACTATTTGGGGACGATCACCCCAGTTCGCGCCTTGACGGTTGATCCCCGTCGTGCCACATTGATTGGTAAGCGAATTTATGTATGAGAAGATTTCCATAGCGTGACCTTTGTGACGACACGCTACTTTAGATGGGCAAATTGAGTATCGGGTTAGCTACCCGTTGTTGGTTTAGTAAGGTAACAATGTCATGCGGCTTATAATAATCCAAGACTAACGAAATACTATTAGACGCACCGAATTACGAAGTATTGCCTGACTAGCAATACGGGGTCATACTATTGATATTATGTTTGTGTTTTGGTTTTCATAACCATATTCATATAACGGCTTTTATTTTTATACAACGTCATAAGACGTATTGTATGATTGTTTTTACGACATTGGCTCGTATAATGATTTTTAAGGCAAACGCCTATATTATGATTTTGACGAAGATTTGTATAAAACGACTTTGGCTATTTTATGGCCTATTAAAATGATTTGTACAAAATGATTTTCAGTAATAATTTTATACTGATATTATATTGATGGATTATATTAAACTCTATGAATTCAGTCGGCGTTATCGCTGACCTTTTCTTTTAACATGTTTTATCTCAGGTACTTGAAGGTAATTCTCGGGAAGACAACAAGAATTCATGGCCCGCACTTAAACAATATTTTCCATTCAAATACTTTGTAAAACTTTGTATGAAATAATATGACTTGGGACCGACGTAACTTTGATATTTATGAATGGAAATGATTTATTATTAAACGACGCGATTTTTATGCGTTGTATATGATGTGAGTAATGTGCTATCCCGTAACACCAACGAGTCTTCCGCTGTATTGAGTTGAATAAATTTGGGGGTGTTACAGTTTGGTATCAGAGCTCTCGTTATAGAGAACGAAAGATTTTTAAACCAAGGTTTTGATTAAAACATTTCAAAATCTTTTAACTATAAACATTTTTTCTAAAAATGTCTAAAAATGTTTTGACTATAACGGTGCCGAAGAATTCCCGAGTTACCGACAAGGCCAAGACTGAGAAGTGTTATTTTAATATATATATATATATATATAACTTGGATTATACATATATGATGTAATTTTATTACATGATTGTTTGATGATTATTTTGATTTTTATACGAGGTATTTATACGACGTAGATTGTCACAAGTAACCCTAACTCTCCTAGTAAATTAATCGAAGCTATTCTCGTAGGAATTCTAGCTATCCTAGATCTAAACCAAGTTGTGGATATTTATGATCCTAACAAATGGTTGATATTCGTAGAAATGTAGATATTAGTTGATTGCGATATTGAAGAAGAATTGGCGAGATTAAATCTGATATCGATGTCATGACATTCTTTCCTTATAGAGTGGAGTTTGACAAAACGTTACCACCTAGAAAGATGTCATCTGATTCGTTGTCATCCAATTATTAAATTTGAAATCGAAAGGGTGAATGTTGCACTTGAGGCTGTCATTGGAACCATTACCCAAAAGCCTCATGCCACTAATACCTTTCCGAGAAGTCTAGTTGAATGATCGAGTCATTTTATACTAGTGACTCATTTGATAATTGTTGTAAGAGATATAGGATTGGAAATTAAGTGTTGTTCATATCGAGCTTTTATTGCCTTTACAAGGCCGAAGAATAAGGTTGTAAGTATTGGAGAATGAGATAGGATATCGAATTGAGTGTAAGTTGATTGAAACTTGAATAAAGTAAAATTTAACCCATATGGAATATGAGATTAATAAGAGGAAGTTGTTGAGTCCTGTGATTGAATTATAAGATTTTAAATGATTGTTAGTTTGTGTTAAGGGTTGTTCCTAGGCCATTGTCCACTAACGAGGATGCCCAGTGTCCAAGAAATAAATTGAAGAAATCTTCTTCTGAAATTGAGACCGATGGATCTTCTGGGACATGTGGAACACCTAATGACTCTTGTAGGTTAGTATTCATTGCGGTATCTTTCAAAAATAATCCCTAACTTAACTGTGACATCAATTGGTAGGATGAGTTCTGAGAATTATATGACATAGTGACACGTAATGTGTTACGGTACAATTTTGACTTGTTTGTGATTAATGAGTAAGACTACCTTTGATTGCTAAATTCTACATGTATTGATGTTATCTATCTTTTATTGCTTCATCCTAATGCTCGCATTAGTGATGCAACCATTGAACAAGTACTCATCTTGATTTGAGTTACGTTGTGAATCATTCTTCGTGAGTGCCACCGAGGTCATGAACCTCATGATTATTTGGCTAAAGCTCATTCCCTATCATATTGTAGTTAAGATCTTGGTGAACAAGCTTTCATCACTCTTTTGCAGATCACTCATTGTTTTTATAAGATAAAACAGTATCTTTTGAGAAAAAAATAAAATTTTCATCACTATAAGGATTATTCAAAGTGAGATTTATAAGTGATTGTTATCAAAATGACGTTGTTTATAAAGTACCTTGGAAAACTTAATTGTTTTCATAACAAAGAAAACCTTTGTAAATTTATTTTTGATTCTTATTTAAGAATTAAACATGAAAATGTTTTTATTATAAACATGATGATAAAATTTTGACGAACTGAGTATTGCATCGTTAGTCTCGAAATTGTATATAGTTGCGCGCCTACATACAATTTGGAATGGACCATGCAAGGCTGATTAGTAGTCGCCACAAAACTTATTAATAAACACCAAAGTTTCTTTGAATATTGTGAAAGATTAAAAATTTATGAGATCTGCAAGAAGTGTAAAATAAGGACATAATGTTAGGGACACCTACATATGTGCCTGTAGCATCTATTCTTCTGAGTTGAATTTACTCATCCGTGGAAATTGTCTTATTTGACAATTGACAATTCTTTCTTGTCCAATTCTCCCGTAGTGAGATTCTTAGGAAAAGTATCTGATTACCAAGTGTTGATACCCGACTCGATGTATCGACGTTCCTATCATTTCTTTTGATTTGATTTCATTTGAATGACCTGGGTAACGATCCGAGGAGCTTTCGAATGCTTACTCAAATTATGAAAACATGGGATATATTCATATTCATTAAATGTTTTCGTCTGTATCTGATTTGAAATTCTCTCGCGCAGATTATGCGCTGACCTTACTCTTTTAATAGTAGTTGTTTCTCCTGATATCCCTGAACTTGTGAAGGATTATGAATTATTATTAGTCTTTTGAGAAGTTCACATCTTATCGACGACAATGAAGCTGGAAAGTTGATAATGCCAGTAGAATGGATTGATTGATTATGACATGACGACATTGTCTTAATTGATGGGAACTCGAATTGAATTCCCCTAAATGATAAGATGTTGATTATCAAAAGTGATCTAAATAATTCTTGATGGGTGATTTTATCCTGCATTTAGACTTGAAATTTTACCGTAAATGGTTGTAAATTAGTCATAGATATTATAATCTAGAAAGAAGTTAATATGAATTTATTAAAAGATGTTTATCTTATCTGAAACTTTAGGAGGTATTTGTTGGTGAATTACCTAGACTTTCGCCATTAAGGCAAGTTGAAACTGGTATTGATTATATTCTCGGTGCTGCACCTGTGGCTTGTGCACTGTACGTCAGCACCATCTAAATTAAAGGAATTACCGTACGACTGAGAGAGTTGTCGGAGAAAGATTTTATTATACCAAGCCTGTCATCATGAAGAGCTATGGTGTTATCATTCCTTATATTTATAAATTACTGTGAACTGAGTAAATTGACAATCGAAAACGATATCCATAACTCGAAATGGAAGATTTGTTCGATCATTTACAAGGTTCTAGCGTATGTTTTAAAGATTTAATTCACGGCATGGTTATCATCAACTTCGCGTCCGCGAAGAAGATTATGTATTCCAATCACTACATCCGGTACTTGTAATGAACATTATGAGTTTCACGTGGTGACGTTTGGATTGACTAATACACATGTAGCATTCATAAATTTGGTGAATCACGTGTGTAGGCTGTAATTTGATAAATTCATGCTCGTGATCATTAAGGACCATTTATTTGTTTATAAGAATAAGAATGAGTTAATAATTATTTATGGATTTCCCTGAATTGGCCGAACGATAAAAACCTGTACCTTGAATAATTAACACGTGATTAAAGACTTAATACTTTACATGATTTGACTATGTGATTAAAAGGATAATGGAATATAAATTGACTCTTCAAAAATTAAGAGCCCTTTTAAGACTTTGGATTTTACCAAAAAGAAATGGAAATATGCTTTGACAAATGTTTTAACAAAGGTTTTTAAAGGGATTATTCCCTTATACACTAAACATTTAACTAAACTTCTGTTTAGGGGTAAATGTTTGTGTATACCTCAAGATAAGTAAACCATTTATACCATAACTTGAAATTTGAAACGACACTTTTTGCTTTTCAACTAAGAAAATTTTGACCAAAGTATAAACCAAAGATTTTTCGAACAATTACGGATCTTATTAAATATTTTGGATAAATCAACAAAAATCTTGTTAATTAAATTCAAATTTATTTTGAACATTTTATATAATTGGTCGAACTAAGAAATTCAAAATCTTTACGTTTACATTTCATAAAAATTGAATAATAATTATTTAATTAATTATAATAATTATCGACGCTTTAGACGACGGATTGAGTAAAACGGATAAAAATGATAGTAAAGACGAAACTAAAACATAGAAGATATGAAGAAAGAATTTTGAATAAATACGGTTGTGATATTTATTTCATCAGGAAAGTGAACGTAATTCCTGACGCATAATGTAGAAAGAATATCTAAGTGAATTGTGGACATAATAATTATATCATCATGAGAAGTGAATATAGATACCGACGCATTATGTAGAAAAGATAAAGAACCAGTTAGGACATGTTCCTTAATAATGAACGTGCAAAATAAATTGCCAAACAATTTAAAATATAGCCGATGATTGTAAAAAGGATAATATAGATAATAAAAAGGGATTCGCGACTAATATGAATCATTAAGATTGAGAAGCCGATAGCGCTAAAAGATTAAAATTCCATTTGTGATTGTCTAAATATGGAGATTGTGAGATATAGTTATGTTGGAATTTGTAAGTATAAGTATTCTATGTATGTCATTTTTGACTAAAAGTATCTTTGTCTGAAGAAGTTGTACTGATGGCAAATTGTGAAGGCAGACATCGCCTCATACATTAGTAAACGTCTAGCTATTACAAAGGTCATCATCTGAATTTGATTCGATTTGGGTCATCGTCGACAGACTGACCAAATCTGCTAATATCATTCCCATTAATGATAAATGCAAAAGAGTTATGTAAACATAGTGTGCCTGTATCAAACATCTTTATCAAGATCCTCGCTTCGCAACGACTTTCTAGAGATTTGCTCAGAAGTCATTAAGAACGAACCTTGATGAGAGTACTACTTACCACCCCAATCGAAGGGACGAGGTAAAGTAACGATACAAAATACTAGAAGTCTTGTTTTATGTTTGAATGATTGACCTTTGGAAATGAATCGTGTAATCGTTTTCCTTTGGAGGGATTATCGTTGATAATCATCGTATTAGGATTGAGATCGAATCTTGTTAGGATCTAAACATTAGAGCATCTGTAAGCAGGAGTTGAGATGAAGACACCCGACATACATCCGTTGTGAGTTGGTCATGTCTTTTAGGTTTAAGGTTTCCTATGATGGCAAACCTAACCTTGCAAAATACCCGACCCGCGAGATTTGAAATGATTGTTGAAATTAGGATCTGATTATTGACAGCCGGTAGTGGGCAAGAGGTTATGTGAATGTGAAATGTAGATCTTGAAGTGCCAAATGGGTAGCGAAGTTATGCCACAATTTTTAACCTTGGAAAAATTAATTCATGATCTAACAAATCATGGGATATAAGTCCCCGTTGTATGGGACCATTGAGATGATGTAAAAGTTGGGATTGAAATGCATATAAGCTAGATCTACCCTAGGACTTCAAGAACCGCGTGAATTATGTTTCGTAAATCGAACTTGATGGAATATCTATCAAGTGAAAATCTGAATTCTTCTTAGTAAAGCTTAGATCGGCGAAAAGTTGCATTCATCAAAAACCCATGAACATCATGGATAGAGAAAGTAAGTCAACATTAAGCCTGATCTTATTCCCGTAGTTATGTTTGATGAAACTCGCGTATTATAATGGATTGCACTTGTGAGAAAAGACCGAATGTAGAGGAAATACCCACATGGCTTTAACTCTATAAGAAGCGAGTAGTAAGGTAAGATGATCTTTGAGGACAAAGATCATGTTTAGGGGTAAATGCTATGACAATCCTTCAATTTACGATTGATATTTTATTCTCAAATATTATTTGAAAATATTATTTTAATGTTACAATATGAACTCACTTATTTTTGGGAAGAAATTTGGATTTACTTCTTGAAGTAGCATCGACTACGTCTAAACCGGAGGATTCAACGTTACGTGCTTACGTTTACATACACCGTCTTTGGTGACAGTCCGACATTTCAGAAAATAAATTTATCCGTAAATATTATTTTGGAGTTTTAAATTTGTGTTGGTTCATAAACTCACAAATTTACGAGAAAAGATTGGGACTTACGATTTTATTTTAACGTCCTTTACGATTAAACCGGAAACCTTAGGATTACGTATTTACGTTTTTGAACTCCGTTTTTGATGAAACAATTTTTATTGGATTCGTTTTGTGACGTTGATTCATAATTTATAAAATAGTTTTTCGTAAAACGACCCGAGGGCACGCAAATCGAGGAAACTAGAATCGAGGAGTACCCGTAAATAAATGGGGATGAGACAAGTGGGACACTTGTCCCACCCCCATCAAAACCGGCCATATAAGCTAGTTACACCATGAGGTGTCAAAACCTCATAAATAAATCCCACACTTGTCCATTTTGCTTACAACTTAAGCTTACCACCTAACTAAAACTAGCAACTAGTTTCACTTCCACCATTTGCAACATGCAAACCACACACAATTTCCTCTCTACTCTCTCATCTTGCCGTCCCTACTCCACCATCAAACACCATTTTGATCAAGAATCAACCATGAAATCCTATGTTATTTCTACATATGTTGAAGCCCTCTTGAAGCTCTCTTGAATGGTGGTGATTATAACATCCATGGAGGAGTTTTCTTGGTGTCTTGGGGCTGATTTTCCACAAGGAGTTATGAAGAATGATGGTCATGAAGAAGGTCTTGGTGCATCACAAGTATCTCCATCAAAATCCATGTTTTGATCAACCTACATCATCATGGTGGTATAAAGATTGTTCTCCTCATCTTCTTGTTATTTTTACTATGTAATCATGTATTTTATTTCCTATTGTATATGTATATGATGATTATATTATGATAACAATGTTATGTGGGGATTTGGTGTTGATAAACATGATTAAAAAGGTGAAAAACTATAAAGAACAAGGCTAAAATCTTGCTTAAAAGTGATGGTTGTATAAAACAGTAAAGAAACAGGTCATGGACTGATAAAATGATGAAGTAGAATGTATTTACAGTAAACTATGGGTCTTGTACACATGTGAGAGTTGGCCATGCAATGGAATCATTGTAATGAGTAAGATATGATCAAAACAAGTTTAAGATACAAATCTGAGTTCACTGTTTTGGACGATTTTTAGAAAATACTTAGAGGATGATTCAACAGCAGCTATAGAGTTAAATGTATCACATATCATGTAGTTTATGTGATAAAAATTTGAGCTTCTATCTCCATATAGAACTCAAGATATAGCAGTTTTGGTGAAAGTGAAGATAAAAATCAGATTTTGGAAATTAAAGTATAATAATATTATATAAGCACTCAAAATTTTAATGTATAAAATATAAATTAAAACCCACTAACTTATGGATTCTATTTATATAAATATGTAAAAGGTGGAATAAGTGTATAAATTATAAAAATGGTAACTTGTTAAGTTTTATAAAACTATAAACATGATTTTTACGACTTTTTCGGCTAATACCGTAAAATTAACGTTTTTGTTAAATAAAACTTAGATGGTTGGACCCGTCTAATGTAAACTTTATAAAACTTATATACTGATATATAAACATGTATAACAAGTAAAAACCGATAAGACCCGAACTATAGGACATACGGACGTTAACGGACTAAATTAACATTATTGGACTAATAATACAACAAAAATGGACTAAAACACTTATAAACTTATTATTGGGCTTAACCCATTTAGGCCCAACTTGTAAAGTGTAGATACTGATAATATAAGTATAACAAGGATTAATACAAGTTAAGAACTTATAATAGGCTTATTGAACCTAAAACACGTAAATAGGTAAAACGAGGAAAACTAGTATAAAAGTTATCGACACATAACACAAAAATGAGTAAATGAGGATATGTAAACCCACTTGATCATAATATATATAAAATCATCATATGTATACATAATTGTTATTTTTATAAAGTCATTGGACAAACGTCTAAGACCGATTATTATTTGTCTAGGTTTCTGTGATTGAAGCACGTACCGTACGTCCGAATTGCCGATAACCCGTCTTCCCACATCAACGTGAGTTCATAGCCTCGCACCCTTTTAAATGCTTTTATAAATGTTTTATAAACCCGCGAGGGAGATAACATGTTAGTTTTATAAAATAGGACACCATTTGTCCCGATTGTTTGTTTATTGATTTTGTACCCGAATGATTGAATGACCCGATTGTATGACCCGATAAATGATTAAAGGACCCGATAGATGAAAATTAAATGGATTATTAAAGTTAGGTTATGTCACTAAAAGTCCCATTAGCATGAATTGTGAAATACCGGGATTTGGTAGACGCTTATGCATTTAATAGTACTATTTGGAGACGATCACCCCAGTTCGCGCCTTGACGGTTGATCCCCGTCGTGCCACATTGATTGGTAAGCGAATTTATGTATGAGAAGATTTCCATAGCGTGAGCTTTGTGACGACACGCTACTTTAGATGGGCAAATTGAGTATCGGGTTAGCTACCCGTTGTTGGTTTAGTAAGGTAACAATGTCATGCGGCTTATAATAATCCAAAACTAACGAAATACTATTAGACGCACCGAATTACAAAGTATTGCCTGACTAGCAATACGGGGTCATACTATTGATATTATGTTTGTGTTTTGGTTTTCATAACCATATTCATATAACGGCTTTTATTTTTATACAACGTCATAACACGTATTGTATGATTGTTTTTACGACATTGGCTCGTATAATGATTTTTAAGGCAAACGCTATATTATGATTTTGACGAAGATTTGTATAAAACGACTTTGGCTATTTTATGGCCTATTAAAATGATTTGTACAAAATGATTTTCAGTAATAATTTTATACTGATATTATATTGATGGATTATATTAAACTCTATGAATTCACTCGGCGTTATCGCTGACCTTTTCTTTTAACATGTTTTATCTCAGGTACTTGAAGGTAATTCTCGGGAAGACAACAAGAATTCATGGCCCGCACTTAAACAATATTTTCCATTCAAATACTTTGTAAAACTTTGTATGAAATAATATGACTTGGGACCGATGTAACTTTGATATTTATGAATGGAAATGATTTATTATTAAACGACGCGATTTTTATGCGTTGTCTATGATGTGAGTAATGTGCTATCCCGTAACACCAACGAGTCTTCCGCTGTATTGAGTTGTATAAATTTGGGGGTGTTACATTTGGAGTGTACATGCTGATTGGTAATTTGGACACGTAGTTCAGTGCTCGTGTGGTGTGAGTTTAAGTATTCACTATTGCACATGGTTAATTACTCAAGTGTTTAGTCATTATATAAATGACTTAGTTACTGGTCCGAGTGAAGCAAAGTGATAGTTTGACTTGCGTTGACTTGGCGTCTTACGACGGGTCAACGTCAAGAGTACAAGTATTTAAACGAAGAGTGTTGGATAAAAGGGTATACTAGTACCACTTGTATTGTTTTTCTTTCGGGATTGTCATGGTTTTGTAACTTGAGTTTTATATTATTAATTATGTTTTATACTTGAGTCTTTTATTAACGAGCGCGCCTGATTTGGTAGGTTGTGGTTTTCGTGTTTAACGGGCATCACTAATCGTCGGCGATCGTCTCATTACCGCTCGTGTGCTAAGGTGAGTCTATAGCCTCGCTTTTAAATTCTTTAATTGTTTTCGAAACCTGGGAGGGGGATAACATGCTTGTTTTACCAAAAATAAAAGAGTACAACTATAAGTTGTGTTAAACCAATTGAATGGTGCAACTAGAAGTTTTAGAAACCCTATTTATTTGAAAAGTATTTATTGAAAATGAGGGGTACAACAAAAGTTGCTATAAACCCATGAATGGGTGTAACCAGAAGTTGTGGTAAACCCTATTTGTTTTAAAGTAGAACACAAGGGACCCGATTGTATGCTTAGATGAAATTTATTACATAAGTTTGTTTTAACCTTAAAAGACCCATGGAATCGTGAATTGTTAATCAAAAGAACACTAATACAATGGATAGATCTATCGGGGTGACGCCTAGTCCAGTCGCGACTAGCTATCGCGTGGTGTGGTGAAACACTAGTAATGAAACATCAGATGCATTGTATAAGAGAAATATAGGCACTTGGCTAGGTGTGTTGGGCTGAAATAATATATGTTAATGTTCAATGTCATGAGGCTTATGTAATAACACCGATGATTATGTCCGTACAACATAATTGTCTTTCAATGAAATATTAACCATGGAAGGTTATTCAGATTACTTTTGTTCTCTTTATTTAATTTAAACTCTATATATCCACTCAGCAATTTTGTTGACTTTTTAGCATGTTTTATCTCAGGTCCATACGGAAGGCACTCGAGGAAGGCGGTTTCGTGAAGCTTGCATATTTGAAATGTTTTCGCCCGCTTTTATAAATAATATCCATTCAAAGACTTTTTATCATTATTGTATTTTATAAACTTTAAGTTATATGGGACCGTGTATGAAGTTTTATCTTTTATATAATACATGAATGGATGTTTTATCAAAACGACTAGTTTTGAGTCATTTTCTATGATTATGAGCTTGAATCATGTTAGTAACATCCAATGACCCTTCTGCTGCTATGACCGAAACTGGGGGTGTTACACTGTCAAAGCCTCAGCTCGTTGGGTTTGACCCCCTAATCAAGGTTATCAACCCAGTGGTGTATCTCTGACCTTTAATAAATACTCATGAATTGATACACAAGGTAGATCTGAGTCATTAATGGCTTATGTCCCTAAGTAAAACTAAATTGTGTTTTCTTTTGTACAGCATCCTAAAGAAGAAGAATGATAAAGCCTATTGGGATAATGGATGCTCAAGAAACATGATTGGTCACAAAGCTTACTTATCTGACTTTTCCCCCTGCGTGAAGGAGATGGTGTACCATTTAAATATGGACAGGCGAGAATCACTAGGAAAGGGACCACAGTGACACATGGAATGACATTTGATAATGTTTATCTAGTGAAAACTTAAGTATATTATGTTTAGTGTGTCGCAAATGTGTGAGAACAAGAATGATCTTTTATTCAGTGAGACTGAGCACCTTGTATCAGGGAAGGAGTCAGTTTTCCACCAGATACACCTATTCTACTAAGGACTCCTAGGCAGAAGAACATCAACACCTTGGACGAAAGGTATTGCACTCTAAGACATGAAACTTATCTTATTTCTAAGGCCTTAGTGGATGAAAGCAATAAATGGCACATGAGGTTAGGTCATTTGAACTTCAAGAATATGAACAAGCTGGTCAAAGGTAACTTAGTGAAAGGACTTCCCTCCAAAACCTTTGACAATGACCATTCATGTGTTGTTTGTATGAAAAGGAAGCAACACAGAGCATCTTTTATGTCCAAGATTGCTTAATCAACCAAAAGACCACTTCAATTGTTGCACATGGATCTATTTGGACCTACTTATGTGGCAAGCATGAACTAGAAATGGTATTGCTTGGTGATCACAGATGACTACTCGAGATTCACATGACCTTCTTTCTAAATGTTAAAAGTAAGACATTAGGCATTCTCAAAAATTTCATCACTCAAATAGAGCTTCAGAAGGGAATGAAGGTTGTTAATATAAGGTGTGAAAATGGTGGAGAATTTAGAAAAAAAGGAGTTGGATGATTTTTGTGTTGAAAAAGGAATTAAGAGAGAATTCAGCATAGAAAGGACCCCACAACAAAATGGTGTTGTAGAAAGGAGGAACAGAACCCTGATTGAAGTTGCAAGTACTATGCTTTCAAATGCCAAGTTAAATGTGATCTTTTGGGATCAATCACTGCTTGCTATGTGCAGAATATAGCATTGGTGGTGAAGGCGCACAACAAAACAACATATCAGTTGTTCAATAGAAGACCACCATTGATTGATTTTTTTAGACCTTTTGGGTGTCATGTGGTGATACTCATCACTATTGATAATCTAGGAAAATTTAATGAGGAAGTGTAATGAAGGATACTTCCATGGGTATTCATTGAATAGAAAGGGGTACAGTGTATTCAATAAAAAGACCAAACTGGTGAAAGAGAACCTACATGTGGACTTCTTGGCGGAAAAGCCTGGTGATCCTCATACTGGTCTAAATTGGTTATTTGATATAGAAATTATGTCTAAAACTATGAATTATACACCTGTTTCTGTGGAAAATTCTAACAGTTCAGGTACAAAGGATAAGGAGAATACAGATGTGCCTGAGAAGGAAATAGCTCCCCCTTTTAGGTACATGAACTTTCCTACATGGTTCATTGATGAGGCTACAACAGATGAACATGTAAAGGATGATAGTTCTGGTCATCCTCACAAGGGTCAGCCAAGTGAAGTTTCAAAAGAAAGTGTCCTCCTGCTGATGCTACCTATGAAAATAGCGGGAAGAATTTTGGAAAATAGTGGGAACATTGATCCCCCTATTGGTGCAAAATTTTCCCCTATTTCTGCTTTTGAGGTGGTTCACACATATTCTGATGCAGACATAAGAACTCCTCCAAATTCTCCAATTCCTACTTCCTCTACGCATAAGACCACACACAGGATCATCACAAGTGGAGGCCTTAGTTTCTTTGACATCTATTCTGCTTAATCTCTTGGCAATGTGGTGAATTTAGATTCTCCTCTTGGAGAATTCTTTCTAAATCGGGATAGCCCCATTGAGATGGACATAGAAATTTGGATACTGATGTTATCATGAACATGAATCCAACTCACAGAATCAACAAAAATCACCCTTAATCATAGATTATTAGTGATGTGGATACTCCTAGACAGACTAGATATCAGGCCAAGGAGCACAGCTACATTGCAAACATTACTATGAAATTTAACCATGAAAATATGCAATATTGTTTATTTGCTACTTTTATGTCACAAGATTAACCAAATAATATCTTTGATGCATTAAAGGATGCAACTTGGGAGGAATCTATGCAAGAGGAGCTGATGCAATTTAAGATTCAAGAGGTTTGCATGTTGGTAGACTGCCCTAGAGGTGTAAGACTTATTAGCGCCAGATGGGTGCTAAGAAACAAGAAAGATGAAAGGGGTATTGTGGTTAGGAACAAGGCTATATTGGTAGCACAATGGTATACACATGAATGAGGAATATAGATTTTGAGGAAGTATTTTCCCTAGTATGACGATTGAAGCCATTAGGCTATTTTTTGCATATGCTTCCGTTATGGGCTGTGTGATGTACCAGATGGATGTCAAGAGTGTCTTCCTCCATGGCACCATTGAAGAGGAGGTTTATGTAATGCAACCTCATGGTTTTGAAGATCTAGAGCACCCAAAACATCATACAAAGTGCAGAAAGCTATATATGGACTTCATCAAGCCCCTAGAGCTTGGTATGGTACCTTGTCCAAGTATCTTTTGGACAATGGTTTCAAGAGGGGTATAATTGATTAGACACTCTTCATCAAGAAGCACAAGGGAGACTTTCTTTTGGTACGAGTTTATATAGATAGCATCATCTTTAGATCCACAAATTCTAAGCTTGGCAAAGAATTTGCCAAACTGATGCAAGTACAGTAAGGGAAAATGGGATATTTATCTCTTAAGATAAATATGTTGCTGAAATTGTGAAGAAATTTGGGCTCTGATATGGTAAAAAGGTAACTACTCCTATGGATAAGGAGCATCCATGGGGAAAGGATGTTAAAGTAAAGAGTGTTGATATTAGGTAATGTAGACCCATGATAGGATCTCTCATGTATCTCACAACCTCAAGGCCTGATATTATGTTTGATGTGTGTGTATCTGTGTATGTACTAGACATGACGGACACCTAAGGAGTGTCATATTTTTGCAGTTAAGAGGATCTTTAGGTACCTCAAGTCTCATCCCACCTTGGGACTCTGGTATCCTAAAGAATCTCCCTTTGAGCTGATTTCCTATTCAGATAGTGATTATGGATGAGAAAATGGTGATAGGAAGTTCACCTCTGGTGGTTGTCAGTTTTTAGGGAGAAGATTGATATCTTAGCCACTTCCACAACTGATGTTGAGTATGTGTATGCAGCTACTTGATGTGGACAAGTACTTTGGATTTAGAATCAATTGTTGGACCATGGGTACCATTTCTTAAAAACCCAAGATATTCATAGATAATAATAGTGTTATTTGTATAATTAAGAATCCTATGCAACACACTAAGACAAAACACATTGAAATCAGACATCATTATATAAGAGATTATTTTGAAAAAGGTTTAAATGTTCTAGAAAATATTGACACAGAGTTTAATGTAGCAGATTTGTTAACTAAATCTTTTGATGTTGGGAGGTTCCAGCACTTGGTGACAAGTATTAGAATGATTAATGCTTAAAGGAGTTCTGCCTTTTGTATAGTTTTTACATGATTTCACTATCATTCACCTGTTTTATATGTGTTAGTCGTTTTTCCCTTGAAAATTTTCCTCCTACTTGGCTTTTTCTTTCTATTTTTGTGTGTTTTTGCTTGGTTTTAATTAACTATGCAGGATAGTTGTTGTTCAAGTATCATGGATCATAAATCACATTGTGCCAAATTGGTATATTTTCATGATCCATTCTTTTGTAAGTCTTCTATATTTAAGGGGAGAGTTTAGGCAAAACCTTTAGGCTATAGGGCATCACTAGGATGTTCATGTAATGGTCTTAGCTGAAAGTTTATGGACTTATATTTAATAGTCGTGTGATAAGATCGAACTCGAGATTACAGGATTGCACAAAATACAAAAAGAGTTAATTTTATTAATAAATATATTTATTATATTTATTAATTTATTTAATAAATATATATATTTATGTATTTATTAATTTAAACCGAGACATAACTTTAACGATCGTTAAATAATTAAGAGTTACGTATTAACGAGCGTTAAATAAATATACAGTAAGTAAATAAAAAGAAAGAAGTTTGGAAGGTTCCAGAACACCCCAAAGGGGTGTTCTACCGTCGGTTATGGGGGAGAAAAAGGAAGGGGAAAACTTTCCTTTTATTTGTTTTTGGATACAAGTCTAGGCCTATATAAACAAACCTTCTCCTCATAATTCAAGACACACAAAATCTCTTCCCCTCTCTTCTCTCTTTGGTCGATCACAAGGTATAACCCACAAAGGGGTTTTGGTTGGTTTTCTTGTTTGATCAATTTACTTATTATCTAGTCCTAGCCCCTCTCTAGGGTTGTTGCGTGGATTTATTAACGGAATTGTAGCTCGGTTTACACGTGCTAGAATCATGGTTAGCTCGTTGTATTACGTGTGTACAAGGTAGTAATATAGTCTTACTTTAGACTATATCTTGGTGATATACCGTATAAACCCGAATTAGTGATTCGTTCTTCATCTTGTGGATTTGCTTTAGCGTAAAGGTATGTAACGCTAGTTCTATTAATTATAATTTTGTTATTATTATGATCTTGTTAAATCGCTTCCACTATGTGTGTTTTGATCTCTTTTAGGGTTTTATATAATTGTTATGACGTTAATAAACCTTTAGTGGCATCGATAGCCAGGTTAACATGTTATAATTATCGAAAATCTAAAGTTTTTTAACAAATACTTGTTTTGAGTTAAAACTGCATGTTTTTTAGGTTTTCTTAAAATTAGGGTTTTGTTTTTTAAAAATTAGGGTTTTTACCAATTTTTTATTAAAAAAAAGAATTGTTTTGAAACCCTAAATTACATGTGGGATAATTTTAGATTAAATTGCATGATTAATTGTTATGTCATGGATGGTTACGATCAGTAGAGATTTAATTGTTAAGATTTATGGGGGAATCCATGATAACGTGCATGTTTTCATGGATCGTAAAATTATATGTTTATATGATTTTATGTGCTACGTGATTATTTGATTAAATAAATCTTGAATTAGGGAAGACTTTATATGAATATGAAAACCTATATTTGATGATTATTGAATAAATCGTATGCATGTGGATATTTGATTTATTTATTGCACATATAAATTGTTATTATGTGTTTATGATTTAGTTTTTTTTACTTGTTTATATTAAAAATTGTTGAATTGTTGTAAACAAAGGGGTATTTTTTAAAAGAAATAATATGGACTAAATCATATTAAAATAAAGATTTGTTAGAGATCTAAATTACATAAGATTACATTGATTGGTGAATTGCAATAATAATCTAACGGCCTACTCCTTTTGACAAACAATAAAATGGGTTTAACGCACCGCTGGTCATGTACCCGGTTAAGGAAGGAGGTGTTATGCCATTAGTCGCTGACCAAACTCCCGGCTCGCCTGTGTGTCAAATTGAAATTACCTACGATTATTAGTTGGATTATACCTTAAGGGTGATTTACCATAAATTCACATCTGAAACACAATGAATAAGGGTATTGCTTTGTGCGTAGACGAGTTCTAGCAAAAGTACGTTGTGAATAGTTTTTGGTAAATTCTTTAATTGGTTTAACCAATACCTCAACATAATTTATGTAGAAATCTAGTCTCGTGAAAAAGTTTACTAAATGTTTTATTAAACTTATGCTATGGAGTTGTATGCATGCTTCTCCATACATTGATTTTGACATCAAAATTTATACCCTTAAAATTTAAGTCGAATGCTCCTAATTGACGAACACTTGAAATTACTACGTCATCAAATGAGATTTTTGGGTGATGTTGTAATGGAGAGAAAACTTTCATAGAATGAGAATTCGTATGATAGTTTTACGTTAATCAGATTAGACGACTTAATTAAGTTACTCAATGAGATCTGGAAACTTAAGGCATTCAGAAGGGATGAAACATGTTGACAATGCAAAACGTTTTTGGAAATGTAAATCCCTTAAAAATCTAGAAATTGAAAATTGTTTTGTCAATTGAATTGTTCGACAAGTCGCTATGTTGAGTACATTCATAACTAGCAGATCAACTGATGTAATATATCTATGTCAATTTAGTTCTAGAATTCAAGGAAAATAATATGGTTTTAATACCAGGGTAATTTTATTTTCTTGAAAGTATTTTGTTATTGAAAATACTAATTTTGAACTTATATATCTGTAGAAATGGCTCAACCCACCAATAACACTATAAGTTCTGCGTTCAAGGCATTCTTTGAACGTCCCGAACTTACTGGCCCAAACTTCAATGATTGGTACCGCTCACTAAGAATTGTCTTGAGAGCAGCGGGTACTATTGATATCTGACTACTCCTTATCCAGAGGATCTTGCTGAAGGAGCATCTAATGTGCAAAGGCTTGAACACGCTGCTAATGTTAAGAAGCACTCTGAGGTGGCTTGCTTAATGCTTGGAAAAATGGCTCCTACACTTCAACAGAAGTATGAGCTCAAGGCTATGTTCGAGAAGCCGCAAGCTATGGAGATATACGACTTAGTAGATGCTTTGCATAGCTGCAAGCAAGCTCCTAGAAAGTCTGTAAGTGCCCATTACATGGAGATGGGTGATTATATGGAACAGCTCATTACACTAGGACAACCCTATGATCATAATATGGCTATCAACTTGATCAATAGTTCCCTTAACAAGGACTTTAATGATTTTGTTCGAAACTATAATATGCATTGCACGGGGAAGACATTTAATGATTTATGTGACAATCCGTCAATTTATGGTCAATATTTTATTCTCAATATTTATTTGAAAATATTATTTTATGAACTCACTTATTTTTGGGAAGAAATTTGGATTTACGTCTTGGAATAGCATCGACTACGTCTAAACCGGAGGATTCTACGTTACGTGCTTACGTTTACATACACCGTCTTTGGTGACAGTCTGACAATTCAGAAAATATATTTATCCGTGAATATTATTTTGGAGTTTTAAATTTGTGTTGGTTCATAAACTCACAAATTTACGAGAAGAGACTAGGACTTACGATTTTATTTTAACGTCCTTTACGACTAAACCGGAAACCCTAGGATTACGTATTTACGTTTTCGAACTCCGTTTTTGACGAGACAATTTTTATTAGATTCGTTTTGTGACGTCGATTCATAATTTATAAAAACGTTTTTCGTAAAACGACCCGAGGGCACACAAATCGAGGAAACTAGAATCGAGGAATACCCGTAAATTAGTGAGATGAGACAAGTATACACTTGTCCCACCCCACTATATGGGAAGGCTACACAAGTGACACCACACTTGTGATGTGTCAAGCTTGTAGCAACAAGCTTACACTTGTTGCTTAAGGCTTACAAAGTAAGCTACATTTCCCACTAACCTAACAAAACCACCTCAAACTTCCCATTAGCTTCCATTCTTACATGCAAAAACCACACAACACTCCTCCCTCTCTCTAAAATTCGTCCCATCTCTACCAAGAACATCCTCATTTGATCAATTTTAACCACAAACATTTGTTATAATTAACATATGTTAATCTCCATTCAAAGAGATGAAGATTGGTGCAAGTTTTAACATCCAAGGAGAAGTTTTGTTGGTGTCTTGGGGCTGATTTCTCAAGGAGTTTTCATGAAGAACAAGGGCTGATTTTTGGAGGAATCTACAAATACTTGGTGATCCTAGAAGTGGTGTTGATATCTCATAAGATTGGTTACCCAAAACCATGTCTTGTTCATCCAAAAGCTCATCATTTCATCACTTTGGTGGTATAAAGGTTGTCCTCCTCATCCTCTTGATATTTTTGATTATGTAATCTTGTATTTCTTTCACTTATGTATATGTATATGATGATGAATGATGATTAAAAATATTGTGTGGGGATTTGGTGTTGATAAATATGCTTAAAAAGATGAAAAACTATAAGAAACAAGGTTAAAATCTTGCTTAATTTAGATGGCTGTATGAAACTGTAAAGAATCATATGGTAAACTGGTAAAATGACTTGAATAGATTGATATACAGTAAGCTATGGGTCTTGTACACATGTGAGAGTTGGCCATGCAATGGAATCATTGTAATGAGTAAGATATGATCAAAACAAGTTTAAGATATAAATCTGAGTTCACTGTTTTGAACGATTTTTAGAAAATATTTAAAAGTTGATTCAACAGTAGCTATAAAAGAGTTAAATGTAGCACATATCATTTAGTTTATGTGATAAAAATTTGAGCTTCTATCTCCATATAGAACTCAAGATATGGCAGTTTTGGTGAAAGTGAAGATAAAAATCAGATTTTTGGAAATTAAAGAATAATACTATTATATAAGCACTCAAAATTTAAATAGTATAAATTATAAATTAAAACCCACTAACTTATAAAACTTATTTATATAAATATGTAAAAGGGTAAATGAATGAATAACTTATATAAATGGTAGTGAAATAATACTTATAAGTTATAAAACTATAAACATTGTTTTTACGACTTTTTCGGCTATCGCCATAAAATTAACGTTTTTCGCCAAATAAAACTTAGACGATCAAACCCGTCTAATGTAAAGTTTATAAAAGTCATATACTGATGTATAAGTAACTAATACAAGTAAAAAGCGATAAAACCCGAACTATAACATATATGGACATTTACGAGCTACCTAAACATATTGGACTAATAATTGGACTTAATAAGATAAATACTTGTAAAAAGAACTTATTGGGCTTAACCCATTTGGGCCCAACTTGTAAAGTTTAAATACTGATAAAATAAGTGTAAAAAGGATTAAAACCAGTTAATAACTTATAATAGGCTTATTGAACCTAAAACACGTAAATAGGTAAAACGAGAAAACTAGTATAAAAGTTATCAACACATAACTCTAAAATGAGTAAACGAGAATATGTAAACCCACTTGATCATCATATATATATAATCATCATATGTATACATAATTGTTATTTTTATAAAGTCATTGGACATGAGTCAAAGACCGATTATTATTTGTCTAGGTTTCCGTGATTGAAGCACGTACCGTACGTCCGAATTGCCGATAACCCGCCTTCCCACATCAACGTGAGTTCATAGCCTCGCACTCTTTTAAATGCTTTTATGAAATGTTTTATAAACCCGCGAGGGAGATAACATGTTAGTTTTTATAAAATTAGGACACCATTTGTCCCGATTGTTTGTTTACTGATTTTGGACCCGAATGATTGAATGACCCGATTGTATGACCCGATAAATGATTAAAGGACCCGATAGATGAAATTAAATGGATTATTAAAGTTAGGTTATGTCACTAAAAGTCCCATTAGCATGAATTGTGAACTACCGGGATTTGGTAGACGCTTATGCATTTAATAGTACTATTTGGGGACGATCACCCCAGTTCGCGCCTTGACGGTTGATCCCCGTCGTGCCACATTGATTGGTAAGCGAATTTATGTATGAGAAGATTTCCATAGCGTGACCTTTGTGACGACACGCTACTTTAGATGGGCAAAATTTGGTATCGGATTAGCTACCCGTTGTTTGTTTAGTAAGGTAACAATGTCATGCGGCTTATAATAATCCAAAAATTAATGAAATACTTATAGACGCTCCGAATTACGATGTATTGCCTGACTAGCAATACAGGGTCATACTATTGATATTATGTTTGTGTTTTGGTTTTCATAACCATATTCATATAACGGTTGTTGGTTTCATACAATGTCATAAGACGTATTGTATGATGTTTTTACGACATTGGCTCGTATAATAATTTTTAAGGCAAATGCCTATATTATGATTTTGATAAAGATTTGTATAAAATGATTTTGGCTATTTTATGGCCTATTACAATAATTTGTACGAAATGATTTTTGGCACTAATTTTATACCAAAGTTATATTGATGGAACTTATTAAACTCTATGAATTTACTCGGCGTTATCGCTGACCTTTTCTTTTAACATGTTTTATCTCAGGTACTTGAAGGTAATTCTCGGGAAGACAACAAGAATTCATGGCCCGCACTTAAACAATATTTTCCATTCAAATGTTTGTAAATCTTGTATAAAATATAATGACTTGGGACCGATGTAACTTTGATATTATGAATGGAAATTATTTATTATTAAACGACGCGATTTTTATGCGTTGTCTATGATGTGAGTAATGTGCTATCCCGTAACACCAGCTAGTCTTCCGCTGTACTAAGTTGTATAAATTTGGGGGTGTTACAGTTTGGTACCAGAGCTCTCGTTATAGAGAACGAAAGATTTTTAAAAACCAAGGTTTTGAATAAAACATTTCAAAATCTTTTAACTATAAACATTTTTCTAAAAATGTCTAAAAATCTTTTGACTATAACGGTGCCAAAGAATTCCCGAGTTACCGACAAGGCCAGACTGATAAGTGTTATTTTAATATATATATATATAACTTGGATTATATATATATATATATATATATATATATATATATATATATATATATATATATATATATATATATATATATATATATGATGTAATTTTATTACATGATTGTTTGATGATTATTTTGATTTTTATACGAGGTATTTATACGACGTCGATTGTCACAAGTAACCCTAAATCCCCTAGTAAATTAATCGAAGCTATTCTCGTAGGAATTCTAGCTATCTTAGATCTAAAACCAAGTTATGGATATTTATGATCCCAACAAATGGTTGATATTCGTAGAAATGTAGATATTAGTTGATTGTGAAATTGAAAGAAGAATTGGCGAGATTAAATCTGATATCGATGTCATGACGATCTTTTCTTATAGAGTGGAGTTTGACAAAACGTTACCACCTAGAAAGATGTCATCTGATTCGTTGTCATCCAATTCTTAAATTGAAATCGAAAGGGGTGAATGTTGCACTTGAGGCTGTTATTGGAACCATTACCCAAAAGCCTCATGCCACTAATACCTTTCCGAGAAGTCTAATTGAATGTGTGACTCATCTCATGATAGTGACTCATTTGATAATTGTTGTTGTAAGAGCTAATAGGATTGGAAATTAAGTGTTGATTTATATTGAGATTGTATTGCCTTTACAAGGCCGAAAAATAAGATTGAAAGTATTGGAATATGAGGTAGGATATTGAATTGAGTATAAAATTGGTTCAAACTTGAATAAAGTAAAAAAAATTAACTTGTATGGAATATGAGATTGTTAAGAGGAAATTATTAAGTCATGTGATTGAATTATAAGGATTTAATTGATTGTAGGTTTGTGTTAAGTGTTGTTCCTAGGCCATTGTCCACTGACGAGGATGCCTAGTGTCCAACAAATAAATTGAAGAAACCTTCTTCTGAAATTGGGATCGATGGATCTTCCAGGACAGGTAGGACACCTAATGACTCTTGTAGATTAGTATTCATTGTGGTATCTATTAAAAATAATCCCTAACTTAACTGAGATATCAGTTGGTAGGATGAGTTCTGAGAATTGTATGACATAGTGACGCGTAATGTGTTACGGTACAATTTTGACTTGTTTGTGATTAATGAAAAGACTACCTTTGATTGCTAAATTCTACATGTATCGATGATATCTATCTTTTCTTGCTTCTTCCTAATGCTCGCATTAGTGATGCAACCATCGAACAAGTACTCATCTCGATTTGAGTTGCGTTGTGAATTATTCTTGTTGAGTGCCATCAAGATCATGAACCTCATGATTATTTGGCTAAGCTCATTTCCTATCATATCATAGTTAATTCTTGGTGAACAAGCTTTCATCACTCTTTTGCAGATCACTAATTGTTTTTATAAAGTTAAAATGGTATCATTTGAGAAAATTTAAACTTTCATCACTATAAGGATTATTCAAAGTGAGAATTATAATTGATTGTTATCAAAATGAAGTTGTTTGTAAAACACCTTGGAAAACTTAATTGTTTCCATAACAAAGAAAATCTTTGTAAATTATTTTATGTAGAATATTGATAACCTATGAATCTATGAAGTGGGTTGATGTTTTCTAGTGAGAGAAACTAGAGAGAGAAAGTGAGAGAAAATGTGTGTGATTTTATTACTATGAAAATGCAAATGGAACAACAACCAACCCCTTTCCATGGTGGAAAGGGGGTATTTATACTCCAAGCCTAACATTGGGCTTGGGCCGGTCCATGACAAGCCCATGGACCGGTTCTTACTTAACTTAATAAGTAACTAATAACTATTTGCTAACTACGAGCTATTACAACATAAATCATATTGTGGAGTGACCGATACTTCTAATATACGTAAAAACGTATTTCTAACAATCTCCCCCTAAGGGAGGTCACTCCACGTTACAAAGTTCTAAACCTAGCATACTATACTAAGTCTTCGTTCTTTAGCTCGTAGTCTTTTCTTCTTTTCTTTCTTTTGTTGTGAATATGTTGATTTGATCTTTTTGGCTTTGACTTGAGAGCATTGTTCTTTGGCCTTTCACGTGCGATCTTTGCCTTTCTTGTGAACTTTGCCTCCTCGTGACTTCATGTTCCACACACTTACGTCTTTTTGTTGAATTCTTGAAAGCTTCAGAGTTTGGTACAGCGGAAGACTTCATCTTGTACTTTCTTGAATTTTTGCTGAACTTTGTTGCAAAAGACATAAGCATGTGGGAACGACTTTTACAGGTACACCGCAACACCACCGTCTTCACTGGTACACAGCAACGCCACCGTCTTCAACAGGTACACAGCAACGCCACCGTCTTTAACAGGTACACAGCAACGACACGAATAAAATGGCTTTGAACATTCTATTCTAATTCGGTAGCATTTTACCTCCGGTCGGTGAAGACCGTTGGACGATATTAGATATCGTACCCGTGACGGATAGTTTCAATTAAGTAACTTCCTGACAGGATTTCGCGGGTAAACCCGTTCTCTTTATTCGACCGTCCAAAGCTGACTGCGAACATAAAGAGTGAATCACTTGGATAAATTATCCTTGTGATTAAAAGCCGTCAATTCATGAAACCTGGAACAAGTGAATTTCAATTAAGATTTTCACCATCGTTGCTTTCCAGTTGTCACGAGCTCAATTCATAAAGAATCTTGCACGTCACCTACCAAGTGCTGTTTGATGTTGACACTAGAAGGATTTCCACTCGTCACTGTGGTCAACAAAGAGTCACTCTGAGTGTTCTGGCAAGATCATATGATAATGCGAAGAGGCCTGGAACGAGTTTAAGTTCAATTAAGAATTAAACCACTGTTACCTTCCAGTTTTTCACAAGATTGGTTCTAAAAGAACCGCACGTGTAACCTACCATGAGCTTGTTTGATGTTGGCTCAAGCAGGATTTCCATCTTCATTGTAATACTTGCGTATTACTCGGATGTTCTGGCAATATTACAGGAATATTGCGTAGGACTCATGAAAATCTTACTTTTCACAGTGTGTGAGAAAGCAAGGAATAAATGAAAAGTGTCCTAATGAGACTTTTGATGATCTCTTGGCTCTAGACTCGATTGTGCGTTTTGATTTAGTGAGCGATGGCTGGAGAGGAGTGCCACCTTTTCAATACTAGTCTATTCGGAGTGAATAAACCAATAGATAACGTGTTGATCTCCGTGTGATTAAAACAAATACCTTTTGAGAGATATTTGAGTTAGCTGGGAAGGGTTGTGCATTGCATCACTAGGTCCATGATGTGTTTCTTCAATACCGAGAATCATTAGCAAAAATGACCTCAATAGCATATGTATTGACCCGGTTTCTGCCTAAAGTTGTAAGGAGGGCTTCTTTCTTTACACCCTTTATCTTTACAATTCTTTTTCATTCTTCAACCCCTTCAATGCTTACCAATACGTCATCACTAGCACCTTGTTGTGATTGTTCCAGTGCTAGCTTAAGTACTTGGTCGGCATTCAGCTACGTTCACATTGTTTCTCCATCTTTCCTAGGACTTCTAATTCTATCTAGGGAATTGTCCTTGGGAAGATTCCATCGGCTCTGATGAATCATTGGACTAAACCTATTCCTACCACCCTTTTGTCACCACATTCGTCGTGAATTAAGTGTGTTTTGGGAAAGAATTGCCACCATGAAAAATCACTGAAAAACACTTAAGGTACTTGTGATATTGAAATCAAAAGTTTTGTACCTTAGGTGTTTTGATCATCAAAAACGCTCCCCCTTAACACGTGCTTTACACATATTAAGTTGGATAATCGTTAAGTCTTTTTCATCTTTTAGCCAAGTATCATTTAAATCTCCTTAATCCCATTTTCTCCCCTTATCCAAAATGTTAACCATTAATATTTGGGATATTGAATGGATTAACCGGTCTTTGGGTAAAAATGAAATCGATGTTTGGCCATAGAACAAGTTATTGCTCCCCCTTAAGTTAATAAGGGATAGTTGTAGTGCTTTAGTATGATATATTTTGAAAGATTTAGAATCTCATGAGAAATTCTTGAAAAGTTATCATACCTTAACACTACAACAAGCCATTAAAGCACATTATTCACAAATATACATATTCACAAATAATACCAATATAGAGTGACCTGAAATGTACGACCCATTAGATGGATCGTTGCAGTGTCCTGTAGTGCACTCCATATGGTCTACCACCCACGAATTTTCCAAGCTCCTCATCAATCTACGTTCACGGAGCTTCTGATCGATCTTCTTGATGACATACTTCGCCATCTGCCGGTAACCTGGATGCCAATCCTCCGTCATTTCTGGCAACGTCCCACCCGAGTTCAGATGCTCCAACTTTCCTCTGACTTGTAGAAGAGTCCCATCACTGTACTTATGGAGCTCACCCACCCTCATAAACTTCATTAAACCTCGACTGTTCAAGTAGAAGATGCCGTAATTCGGGACTGAAATGCCGGTATAGGGACATCTTTCTACATGTTGAGGTAGCACTTTATTCACTGGACGAGTTAGGTTGAGCTTCCTTTGATAGCTTTCGACTCCCAACTGAAGATCTTCAACTCGTGTCTTGATCACAACGCTTCGTGTGAACATACGAAGTGCTGTATTCAAAGCAATTAGGTCTTCACGAGGAATATGTGTGAGTTGATCTCTGGTCATCAGAAGCAGCATATCTTCGATATCCTCAAGGCGAATGATGGAAAAATCTCCCTGCTGGATTTTGTATTCCCTGTCATCCTCCCTTTTCAAACGAATCTCCATCACATGATAATAGCCATTCTTGGCTTCAGTTTTCATTCCTAAGATGCTGGAGATGCGGATGTCGGATCTAACATTGCTTCCAGAATTGACCAAGCAGCAACCCCTGTACGCCCTTCGGACTCGTTCGTCCCAATGAGATGCACCTATGACAGCATACATATCATAATTACGATTTATCTTAGGGACCCAGAGTCGGTTTACCTTTTCCTCGATAAAGGGTATTGTCCCCCAGTTGGCAGCTTTCAGCAAGGTCAGGGAGGTTGCGTACTTTGATGACCCCTTCAGTAGATACACCAGATCATTGGTAACGAAGAAGTCAAGAGCAATCTGATTATCTTGAGTAGGATCCATTGGAGGTGGAGCTCTTTCTGATTCATGAAGACCTGGCCGTTGAACGGTATTCAGAGCCTTCAGGATCTCCTCGGCATAATATTCGAACTCCATTTGGGTCAACCGGGTTTTGGCGCGAAGTCTTTTATCCTTCAGTACTTTCTTCACCAAAGATAGAGTAACCGAAGTCTTATACTCATGAGCAAGAAATGCACATAAGTCAATCGGACTTCGGATACGAGGATACAAGACATCTTTGTCGGCGTCGGTGATCGGATCATACTGCGCTGCTGCCGTGATCCAAGCCTGTGGTGGAGCAGTCTCGTCGATCTCCAACGTGTCCTCCCAGTCCCTTGTGCTTGGTTCAGGAATAGTAGATTGTGGGTTTTGTTGCAGAGGAGTGGAGACGTGAACATCTGCTTGTTCTGATTCAGGCATTTCAGCAGTGTCATGGATGGGTGAGTGTTGTGCAGCTTCAGGTTCGGTTACCGATTCTGCAATCACAGGAGCAACAACAATAGAACTAACAGGGTTAGTTGTAACAGGTATGGATGCATGGATAAATGTACCAGGAATAGATGACCCTGTAGTGGCATTCACATCGTGGCGCCACTTCGATCGTCTGGATTCCGTGGATGTAGATTTTTCCTTTGCTTTTGCATCTTTCTTTGACTTGGTGCCAGACTTGTCAGGTTTCTTTGAGCTGGCAGCCTTATCCCCTTTCTCAGCCTGTTTACCCCCATCAGCATCCTCATTATCATCCCCGTTGCTCCCCCAAACACTCTCCTCATTACCATTACCACCATCATCGCCATCATCATCATCGTCATCATCATCCTCATCATCAGTATCATCATCCTTATCATTATCATCCTCATCATCCTCATCATTCTGATCCTCATCATCCTCATCATCCTCATCATCATCCTCATTCTTATCTTCTTCTTCTTCTTCTTCCTCTTCTCCACCAGTACCCTCTTCTTTGTCACTCTCTTCCCTTTCTTCTTCAGGGAGAATGTGGTAGGGTACCACACTTCCAAACGTCTTGAACAACCTATCATCCTCCATGATAGCGTCATTCAGGGATTTGAAGAGAGCCCGTTGAATCCTCGATTTATCAAACGATCCAAGTTCCTTCATTCGAGCTTTGAGGATCTTCTTAAGTTCAAAATCCGTCAAGTCATAAGCAATCTTGTAGGCGGCTTCTGAAGGATTGGATGATTTGATCATTAAGTTGTCAGCAGCAAGCGTCTTCAAATCATCACGTAGTTTAGGCATTAAGGATTCAATGGAGTCTTTCACTCTCTGCTCAATAGAAGCTTCAAGAGCCGCTTTTTGCTCTTTAAGGTCATCCTTAATAGCTTTAAGTCTCGTAATTCGTGCTTGATGCCTATCAGCTTCAGCCTTTTTAACCCTAGCAAGTTCTTCTACATGAGCTTTACGTGTAAATTCCATGTCTGCAGCGAACTTGGCAATCAACTCTTCTTGAGCTTTCCTTGATGCTTCTTCACTTTGAGTTCTTCTATTTAGATCTTGGCGAAGTTCATCCATTTCTCTCTTGTTAGTATCCACATGTTTATCCAACATTTCGGCCATCACTAATGCGGCCATTGCAGATGTTGCAGAGCTGCTTTGGGTTGATGGAATAGGCTCGGTTGTAACTGCGGTACTATGGATGGGCTTTATTGGTGGTGGAGGAAATGGTGTTGAAACCGGTTTGGTTGGTAAGGGTTGAGTTGGTTGAAGTTGAGTTGCTAAAGGTTGGGTTGACATCGTGATCGTAGGAGCAACCGACTCCTTTTCCATACTTGCTGAAATAGGGATTGATGGCTCCTTCGAAGTGGAATAATGTTCAGGTGACCCAAACTCATCAACATCATCTGGTTCCATGTACTCATCCTCAACGTCTACCCTTGCACCTGAACCACTACCGCCAGTATCTTTCCTACTCCTTTGAATAGCTATCTTCATCATTTGTTTCTCAGTTTTATCAAGAGTAGGATCAGCAATGTTTTCTTCGTCACGTAGACGCATCTCATCAGCCTTACCCTTTCCCTTCTTACCCTCTGTCTTCTTCTTCTTGGTTTTGGGTTCAGGTAAATCTGCTTGCTTCCGTTTACCTTTGCTCTTAACCGTGGTGGAAGAGTCTTCACCTGCTAGAATACTTGCTCGTTGATTCTCAATTTCGGTTAGCAAGTTCTTGTAATCAGCAGATGCAATAATCTCATCGGTCAGAAGATGACTGGGAATGGGACCAGGAATAACCGTATTCGAATGAGTCTCCTGCCTTAAGTCTACCAAATCATCGTCATCCATCGTGTGGTGACGACTACCTGCACGCTTGTTAATGGATGCATCGTTTTCCATAAAGTAATGTATGATCAACTTAATAAACCTAGGGTACTGGTAGCTTTTAACCTTACCCTTTGTGTTTGTGAAGAGTTGAAAAGTAAACTCCTCCCACAGCAGTGAAGCATAATCAATACCTATACCTTTAAACATACCATAAAACATCTTGATGATTGGTGGACGAACAGCATCAAACCCAGTTGTTTTGGGTGTTAAACATCGGCTTAGAATCCCAAAAATAGCTTTCCATGGTTGACCAACTTTGGCTGTAGTAAACTCAGACGGGGTTCGTATGTCAAGGCATCCAATGGCGGTGAACATCTCCATGATCTGATCCTTAGTTGGGTTGGGTGAGTATGATGGTAAACCTTTGAGTATCGGTCGAAAGCCAAAGATCTTCCTGAAGTCTGACACAGTAAGCGTCTGCTGCTTGTTGTCCAAGGAAAAAGTGATCTTGTTCGACGTCCTCTCTTTGGTAGCCCAGAACTCGTAAAGATATTCATAGGGCACTGAAGCACTTCTCCTTAGCGCATGCTTGAAATGAGATTTATCAAGCATGGCTGTACCTACCTTAAAGCCATTATGGGTAGAGTGAGATACCTCCTTCAAACGGAAGTTGTTTGGAATAAACTTTAGAGTCTTGGCTTCAGCAATGGCGGCGGCTCTGTTGTCTTGTAGTTGTTGTACGGTAGGGTTAGTCATCGTCTCTGCTTAAGATAAAACACAAAGGTTGATACAAACAAGTATGAATATCATTATGACTTTAAACCTAAGCATTGTACATATGACATAATCCCTTAAGCTTTGAAACCATTCAAACATCTTCTATTCGGAATAATCACTCAATTCGGAATAATAGGTCTATGCTGAATATAAATCCTATGCGGAACATAAGTCTATTCGGAACATAAATCCTATGCGGAAAAACATTCCTATTCTGAATAAAAACCCTATTCGGAAAGTTTATCCTATGCGGAATAAAATCTCTATTCGGAACATTGGGCCTATGCGGAATAAATCTCTATTCGGAACATTGGGCCTATGCGGAATAAATCTCTATTCGGAACATTGGGTCTATGCGGAATAAATTCCTTATTTGGAACATTTGGTCCTATGCGGAATAAAGTCCTTATTCGGAACATTTGGTCCTATGCGGAAAAAATCCCCTATTCGGAACATTTGCCCTATGCGGAATAAAGTCCTTATTCGGAACATTTGGTAACTTTTGTCTATGCGGAAAAAACTTTTCTATTCGGAAAAACAGCTTCTATGCGGAAAGATTTCACCATGCGGAAAGTCTTTTCTTACTCGGAAAGTCTTCTTACTCGGAAAGTTTCCAACACTTATATATATTCTAATTAGGCATGAAATCGATTAATTCAAGTGTTCAAAAGGCCAAATTAGTGCAATTAGAGTCATTCCGAATACAACCCAGGCAAAACCCCCAATTTAATTAACCCTAATTTGAAGCAGAAACTGATTTCGATTGTTTTTCAATTTAAAAAGTTAATTAACTTGTTGTGCATGAAAGATTAATCCGATTTAATACCTTTTTGATGATCTTGATCTGATATTGAGATGTTCTTGGTTGATTTTCGTGAGTGTGTGTGATTTTGTGTGTTAATGGCGGCAAGAAATAAGGTAAACAGTGAAAGAAGAAAATGGAACGGGGATGGGTGATTTTGACAAAGTCAAATTTTTTACAAGTTTGACCTATTGTCAACTTTACCCCCTCAATTTTTCTACTTTCAACAAACAAAGTTCTTTTGTCTTTCCAAGTTTTAAATCTTGTCATTTTGACCTATCTTATGTTAATTACCCTAGCCTTTGTGATTATCCTATCTTAACACAAGCACAAAACAATCCACAACAAACTTATAAGCAACAACAAGACAAATGCCAAAGCAATCCAACCATTAACCATTAAGCTTTGTGAGTTTCCTTGAAAACTTTTGAAGATCTTTTTGATGTGAAAGATGATGTAACATTTTCTCCCCCTTAAACGATGACCCGTTTTCTATTTAAAGAGCTGTAGTCATTGTTTAACGAGGCACATGATGATGAAAAACATTTCCCAATTGATATCTTGAAAAAGTTTGATTCGTGGTGTCAATAAGATTTCTCTTATTTTAACAAATTAATGCACTGAGACGTACACTAATTCGTGTTAGACCAAGTTGTAAAGTAAACTTGATCCCTTTGCATGATTTGGCTTGTAAATCACGCCCGAGAAAATTAATTCCCGTTCTGAGCCAACGTTTTCCAAGGAAATACGTGACTTTAATATGAAAACCGGGTTGCAGTCAGAAATAACTACAAGCCATAATGGGCATGTTTTAAAACATTACAACTTTTATACGGACTCTATTTATGGCACCGTGTCAATATTGATCGACATTTCTAAGGCCGTAAATATTACCGTACTAAAAGACATGCCCGTTTTAAACGAAAAATATTTTTGGTTTTTCTTGATTTTATAATTTTTATGGTTTTTCTAGGTTTTATATTTTTTATGGTTTTTCTTGGTTTTATATTTTTGTATTTTCTTTTGTGGTTTATATATTTACTATAATATACATGATCACGAACAAAGGATACTCTGAATAGTTTACCACGACTATTCAGCTGATTCTTCTGCCAACTCTTTGAGAGTCGCTGGAGTGAATGATTTCATGCCAAGCTTGTCGATCAAAAACTCGATTCGTCCTCGATCTAAGGCTTTGGTGAACATATCCGCCAGCTGGTACTCAGTAGTGACAAAATACAGCTCGATCACTCCGTTCTCCACCTGCTCCTTAATGAAATGGTAGCGAATGTCTATGTGCTTGGCCCGGGAGTGTTGAACATAGTTGCAGCAAAGGGCAATGGCGCTCTTGTTGTCACAATACATCGGGATTTTGTTAAATCTAAGACCGTAGTCAGTTAATTGTGATCTCATCCAAAGGACTTGAGCACAACAACCGGACATGGCGATGTATTCAGCCTCCGTGCTAGAAATTGCAGCGCTTTTCTGCCTTTTTGAAGACCAACTGATCAATCTATCTCCTAGGAGTTGCACAGATCCAGAAGTGCTACGCCTCGTGTCTTGACATCCAGCATGATCGGCATCTGCGTATGATATTAAAGCAATCGAGGAATCTTTCGGATACCACAGACCACGATGAAGTGTTCCTTTTAGATACCGAAAGATCCTTTTAACTACATGTAGGTGCTTTTCGGTAGGCCGAGCCTGATACCGGGCACACATGCATACAGCAAATTGCAAATCAGGCCTGCTAGCAGTCAGATATAGAAGGGTACCGATCATCCCACGGTAAAGTTTTGGATCGACAATAATCCCATTCCTATCTTCATCTAACTTGGATTTCTCCACCATTGGAGTGTCCACGGGGTCACAATTTTCAAAGTTATATTTCTTAAGAGATTCTAGAGCATATTTGGATTGATTAATAAAGATGCCTCTGGGATTCTGAGAAATTTGTAATCCTAAGAAAAATGAATTTTTTCCCATCATCGACATCTGAAAGCGTGTGGACATTATCTTCTCAAATCGGTTTGACAATTCTATGTTAGTGGCAACAAAAATTATATCATCAACATAAATTTGTACCAGAATCATGTCGTTGCCTTCTTTGAGAGTGAATAGAGTGGGGTCCACTTTGCCTTTGGAGAAGCCTTCCGAAATGAGATATGTTGACAGGAGATCATACCACGCGCGTGGAGCTTGTTTCAACCCATAGAGAGCCTTGTTAAGCTTGTACACATGATTAGGAGACTTCGTACTGACGAACCCATCCGGTTGACTAACATAAACTTCTTCCCTTAGTTCACCGTTCAAAAATGCCGTCTTCACATCCATTTGATAGACGATCATGTTCATATGAGCAGCAAGCGCAAGGAATAGTCTAATCGCCTCCAATCTAGCCACAGGAGCAAAAGATTCTTCAAAGTCTATACCCAAGGCTTGTTTATATCCTCTAGCGACCAATCTAGCCTTATTCTTCAATACCGCACCCATCTCATCAAGTTTAACCTTATAAACCCATAACAAAGTAAGGATGTTAACCTTGTCAGGGCGAGGAACCAATTCCCATACTTCAAGTCGTTGGAATTCATTTAGTTCCTCCTGCATAGCTTCAATCCAAGATGATTGGGTCATAGCCTGCTGCCAATTTTTAGGTTCAACTTCAGAGAGAAATGCATCAAAGTAGCAATAAAGTGCACTCTCTTGTAATTGATGGCGTGTAGAGACGGGTCGATCTAGATCTCCAATAACATTCCTAATTGGGTGATCTTTTGTCCATTTAGTGCTATGGTTTTCAATCCTAGGTGGTCTGGAGTGAACAATAGAAGGAGCTTCTTCTGAGGTAGACGCGGCTGAAGGGTTTTCAGGGATCGCTACACCAAAGAAAGGAAGCTCTTGCAAGTGAGCATATTCCAAGTCGTTATCAGTAGAATCCTCTTCCACATCATTAGGCACAAGTAGGGGTGATGATTCAGGTGTAGTTTGAGAATCACTTGGTGAAGGTGCATCCGGTTCAATGTGAATTGTAGATGCATTAGATAAAGGTTCATTAGCTTGAGCAACCACTTCAGGTATTGGAGCAATTACTACAGGTGCTTGAACTTCATCAATCGGGGGATCGAAGAATTCATCAAACAACGGTTGAAACAGTTTATCCCACTCGGGCCTTGTTGGTGGTAAAAATAATGTAGAAGTTGGATTATTGGGAATTAATCCGGAACTAATAGCACCGGTTCCCATCTCATGAAGCGCGGGTTCAGAGCTGTGTTGCTCAGAAGCCATCGCTGTCAGCTCGTCGAAATCTGCGTCCATAGTTTCTACAATCTTGCCAAGACGACGGTTATAGATTCGGTATGCTCTTTTGGACGGTGAGTAACCAATGAAAATACCTATATCGGCTTTCGGTTGAAGCTTACCCAAGTTCTCACTATTGATGTTTGGATAACAAAGAGCACCAAACACATGGAAAAATGAAACATCGGGTTTACGGTCATGTAAAAGCTCATAAGGTGTTTTTCCATGGCGTTTCCGAAGGATAGAACGGTTTTGGGTGAAACATGCAGTAGAAATAGCCTCTGCCCACAAGAACAATGGAGCGTTCGCATAAATAAGCATGGTCCTAGCAGCTTCCATAAGTGTACGATTCCGTCTTTCAACGACACCGTTTTGTTGTGGAGTGCGTGCAGCGGATGTTTCATGTGATATACCAACTCCTTCATAATAATCACGAAGAGTCTGGTTGACGAACTCTGTACCATTGTCTGTACGAATACGGCGGACAGTGGTATTCAAACGTACCTGAATGAACTTCAGAAAAGTGATGATAGCCTTTGGTGCTTCATCCTTTGTACGTAGAAATCTAACCCATGTAAACCTGGAGAAATCATCCACAATTACCAGAATGAATTTCTTACCGCTCACACTTTCAGTTCTCATCGGTCCACAAAGATCCATATGCAAAAGATGAAGTTTTTCTTGATTAGTGTCTTCAGCTTTGGGTTTGTAAGATTTCTTTGTGCTTTTCCCCCTTGAACACGCGGAACATAAATGGTCCTTGTGAAATTTAAGCTTTGGAAGACCACGAACTAACTCGTTTTTAGCCAGATGATTAATAGCATCAAAATTAAGATGAGATAATCTGCGATGCCATAACCATGACTTGGTCTTAGATGCTTTAGAGAGAAGACATACTGGAGAGGCGGCCATCATATCTTGTAGAGACAACGTATAAAGATTTGCACCACGAGATCCCTTCAACAAATCTTTTCCTTCCAAGTTGCGGATGAAACAAGTGTGTTGTCGAAAAGCAACCTCAAGGTTGGAATCACAAAACTGTCCTACTGAGAATAAGTTATGACCAAGACTTTCTACATAGTATACCCTAGAAATCGTCACGTTTCCAATCTGATATTCACCATACCCCATAATCTTTGCTATATGATCATTCCCGAATTTAACCGTACCAAGAAACTTGCTGACGAAATTTCGGAGCATCGAGCGATTTCCGGTCATATGTTTTGAACAACCGGAGTCCAAATACCACAGGATGATTTGGACCACCTGAAAATATCACCACACAAAGACAATGTAGAGGTATCGGAATCTGAGTGTTCCTTGTTATTAGCAGGTACAGATTTAATAATCTTAGATTTGCTAACTCTAGGTTTCTTAGATTTCCTAGCCTTCTTTTTCTTAATAGGTGGTGTAGATTCTAGTTGGCTCAAATCCTGAGGTATTTCTTCACTGATAGGCACTATAGTGGGGGCTGACCTAATTAAAGGGCGCTGTTTCCATACTTGAGTGCGAGTGTTCCTAACTAAAGGACGCTCAGACCTAACCTCAATGGATGCATTCCTAGTTAAAGGGCACATTGTTCCATCTAATGTAAAGGTCCTACCAGTGGGACGCCATTGCCAGCCAACTTGGGCACGAGTTCTACCCGTTGGCTTCCATTCAAGACCATTCTTAATAGCATTCATTTCATTAACGTGATCAATCAGACACAAATCATGACGCTGGGAAAACATACATTCATTACAATTCCAACAATTTAAATCAGAATTCACGAATGGTTTAGGCTGCTGCACAGGCGCAGAGCTTTTAGTCTTAACATGATTCTTTTTATTTAAAACTGAACTAGCATTCCTATTGTGAACTTCTACTTTCTTCTTTGTGGCACTACTAGTGGAGGGCTTGATCTTAGCTTTCTTGAGTGGCGATCCTTTAGCCTTAGTAGTCTCTTTTAATCCTGTAGAAGGCAAAGTGGGAATATTAGCAACAGATTTTAAATGTGCCTTACTTGATTGTACCAATGACGGTTTCGCTCCTGGAGTCTTATTAAATGGAGTGACAGCAATGGGCCTATTATTAAGTAGTGCAGAACCTGGTGTACCTATATATTGAAAATATGCTAGGCAATATTGAACTCGCTTAACATATTCATGAGCCGAATAATAGTCGCTACTTGAGGGATCTAAGGCATAAAGATCGTCTAAAATATCCCTAAGAAGATCGACATGCTTAATGGCATTCCTCATATAATCATCATAGGTAACCGGGTTTCTCTTGTGAAGCGGATTCTTATAAAGCACTACTGACTTGGTCGTTGGAGCACTAGTGGACGGTGCAGAGTCGGTAGCTAAGTTATCAACAACTTCTTGTCGGGTGAGAAGAAGTGTCTCCTTTAACTCAGCCAAAACCATATTTTTGTCTATGAGCAGGATGTTCAAATCAGAGATTTCCTCGCACTTTTGGTTCAGTTGTTCAACAAAAGATTGTTGATGTGCCGCATTAAAAGCGAAGCGTTCTTCTAGTGAACCATAAAGAGCGGATAATCCCTGTCTTGTCCGATCCATCTCCCCTAGAACAGACGAAAGTCTAATTTCTAAGAATTGGTTTTTAGACTCTGCAGCCGCTAGTTCCATTTTGAGTGTTTCATTTGATGACACATCTCTCTTCAATCTCATTATCTCTTCCTCTAATGTCTTAACAATTGCAATCATCTTGTCACTATTCTCAACACCGTTTTCACAAACATTTGATATCGAAAGATTCTCATTTTGAGTTTGTTGTTTTAATTCTAAAGATATACAATGTTGTTCTAGTTGATTAAAGCGTTTTGAAAGTAAATTGTAAGAATCTTGTAGCTTTAAAAACTCAGCGTTAGATTCGTGACAAGACTGATTTTCTACCTCATTTACAGTATCAGCAACATTTACAGAGATATCACAAACATCATCACAAATATCATTACAAATATTCACAGCATCACAATTAATCATAGCGGATGTAAGCTCATTCGAATAATTAACATTTACAGTAGTAAGCACATCACACGAGATTACTGCAGACAAGAATCGGTCATATTCGGTTAAAATCTTTTCTTTTTCAACTAGTTGTAGTTCGTAAGCGGTGTCCATTTCATAAAACACATTTTGAACTTCACCATTTCAAAAACAAGATTTTCCTTAAGAGATGCAAAAATTCCTTTTAGACTTTCGACAAACGGATTGATCTCAGTTTTAAACACCTCGTTCATATGTTCGAAAGCCCATTCTCCGGCGTTTAGGCCATTTGAAGTCGTACGTTCCAAAATGACCTTGTCAAAATTAGTAAAGTATTGATTAATCTCTTGCAAGTTTAACCATACAGTGCTAACAGGTGGAAGATCCTTTGGAATTTCCTTGGGACCTTCCATATTGACAAGTGTAGGAAACGTACTAGGGTTTTCTTCATCTAATATGTAGGTTGGTGCTGTTATGAGATCTTTGTCCATATGGAAGCGAATTCTAAAATCCGTTTTTGCAAGCTCCTTATTCAATTTAAAATAATCACACTCGGGATATTTTGCAGAATTGTATGACCAATCCTCATCAACTAGTTCCTTACTTGTTCAATCACTAGGAAAAACAATCGGTTCTAAGGCCAATCCTAATTGAGTTGCATTATAAAGTCTAGGACTATGTCTTAAAGCTTGTTTTGCATACCGTGGATTAGGGGGAAGGCCTTTTTGACGTGATAAGTTAAATTCTCTAAATGAAGCATCAAATAAGTGAACTAGGTGAGAAGCAGCGTATTGTCTCAAAAGCAAATAATCTAGACTTCTAATCTTATTAGTAGCATCAATCTCCATTTCATTCTTCTTAGATTCGAGTGATTCAAAATCTGTTTGAAGTTTTTGAAAATTAGTGACCACTAACTCCTTTTCTTTAAGTTCATTAGACAAATTTGCTCTTAAGTTCTCAATTTCTTGCAAGTGACCCATTTGTTTGTTTCTAAAATGATCATATTCGAGATTAGTTAGAACACTAGACGAGGGCACTAATTCCAAAGTTTGAACTTTCTCGTTGCTTAAGGTAAGCTCATCAGACAAATTCTTATTCTTAGCTAAGGTTTCTAAGAGTGCAACATTCATTTGGCTAAGTAATGTAGCAGGAACCATGACCAAATCTTGTTGAGCAGGAGTAGGCGTTTGCGAAATGGGTCCCGGTTGTGATTCACTCAAAGTCTGGGGACTCACATTGATATTGCTATCATTGTTTGTCTCCTCATTTGAGAGACTCACCACCGAAAATTCATTCGAGTCAGCACTCTCTTGCACAACTTGATGTGGTTGAATACTAGCATCAGTGGTATTATTGGTGGTATTAATAAGTACCTCAGATCTCTTTTCTGGCCCTAAGCTGGAGATAGTTGCCATGAGAGCAGCCTTTGCAGATTGAAAGTCATCACAGTCGGAGTCATACGCATCAAGATCATCGGCTTGGTAAGCTGCATTCTGCGTAGTGACAACGTCTTGTTCAGCAATCCCTGGATCAGCAAGAAATGCAAGCTCCTCTTCATCAAGTTCCCTTCCTTGTGCTTGAGCATTAACCAGATAGATCTTTTCTGCAAACCATTGTCCATCCCTTCTCCTCTTGGGTTTCTTACAATCCCTGGACATGTGACCCTCTTCCTTGCAGTTGTAACATGTAATCATTCGCAACTTGCCCGTGGAATTAGCCCGTGGAGCAGGATTGGCCATTGGTGCCTGATTGACCGTGCGAGCATTGGTGGTTGATGTGGTAGGTCTCCCCTGATATGGTTGAATAGGCTGAACCATGACCCTGCCATTCTCAATAGTAGCTTGTTGACGAGAATTGGATGAATTCCTCAACTGATTGTTGGTAGGAGCTGATCCTCTGTATCCTCGTTTGCTTAAAGTTCGTGTGAGATAAGCAGACATAGTAGTTAGCACTTCAACTGGGTCAGCTCCTTGTTGGAATACAGGAACGGGGACTTCCTCATCATCACAATACAGTGCTTGATCTGGATGAGCTGCATAATCAGTAGAAGGAATACTCATTTGATCAGGGTAGCTTGTTGGATATGCTGCATTTTCTTGATAAGAAGAATATGAAGGCTGAGCATAAGGTGCAACATTTGCTGGATGAAGTTGTGAAGCATACTGTGGTGTAGGTGCATTGAACCGATATTGTTGCTGATGTGAGGTGGGTGGTTGCGGTAGAATCGAGTATTGTGGGAAGGTTGGTGTCATATAAGGTGATGGATGATAGGCTTGATGTCCCAAGATATAAGGTGTGTTGTTGTGTGACAAGCTTGGTTGATTCGCCATCAAAGCTAAGGAATCTGGGTACATACCGCGAGGAGAACGGTGCATAATCACATGCTTCTCATGCTGCTGAAGAAAAGCATAGATTTGATCTAAGTTGCACTTATGCAAATCCCGGGTTAACTTCACATCGGTAATATACTCACCCCATTCAGCTTGAGGTAAAGTATTCAAGAACTTGGTGTTAACCTGGAATGGAGCAATCACGAGATTGTATACATTCAGATCATTCATTAGAGTAGTGAATCTGAAGTAATAATCGTGTAGTGTTTCCCCTGGGCTGTACGTGAATCTATCAAACAGATCATACAGCTGACACTCCCTTTCATGTTTGGTGAGAGACGTGCCTTGTAACAACACCTTTAGACGTTCCCACAAATCTTTGGCAACAATATATTGACTAACCATACGATAAATATCATGCGGAAGAGCTTGGAGAAGTGTCTGTAGAGCCTTTTCATCAGCATCAGCAATGAGTTGTTGTGCCGGTGTGAGTTCTTCATATTCTCTTGGTCGAGACACATTATTTGCCACAATGGTACCATATTCGAGTGGACCATTCAAAATCGATTTGACCATAAGCCTTCCGTATGTTGGTTTGCCCTTCAAGTATTGCATCATACGGCCCTGCCATGCCTCAAACACCTCTTTAATAAGCATCGGTGGACGACTATCAGTCCCCGTTATGATCGAGATATCCGTAAGAGATGTCATCTGAGGCATTAATGAACTTGGATTCATTGTGATCACTTAACAGACTCAAAGATTATCGGTTGATCGAGCAGTGAAGAAAGGTTGAGAATTTGTGTTGCGTTGGTTGAACTCAAGATTAAATCCACTAAAGATCGTCGAAAAAACTCAAATACCCCTTGAACTTGCTTATACGGAATAACCCAAAATTAGAATAAACCCTATTCGGAATAACACCTATTCGGAATAATCCTATGCTGAAAATACCCTATTCGGAATAAACTCTATGCTGAATAACCCTTATGCGGAAAACCCCTTATGCGGAATATTTTCTTCAATTCGGAATATCTGGCAATTTGGCTTATTCGGAAAAAACCTCCTATTCGGAATGATGTGCAATTCGGAAAGATATTCGGAATATTTATCCTATGCGGAAAAATTTTGGCTATTCGGAAAAATCTGGCTATTCGGAAAGATATAGGCTATTCGGAAAGTTTTTTGGCTATGCGGAAAGATTTCTGCTATTCGGAAAAATTGCTGCTATTCGGAAAAACTCTTCTATCCGGAAAGTCTATGCGGAAACTTCTTCTATTCTGAATATTTCTCCTATTCGGAATCCCTATTCGGAATAAACCTTCTATACTGAAAATCCTCCTATTCGGAATCCTATTCGGAATAAACTTTCTATACTGAAAAATCCTCCTATTCGGAATCTTATTCGGAATAAACTTTCTATACTGAAAATCCTCCTATTCGGAATCCTATTCGGAAAGTTCTGGAAAAAATGTTTCCGAGACTTAAAAAACAGCTTTTAACTCCGATTTTTGATCCAAAACCACAAAAAGTTTTATGATTTTTACCAAAATAAGCTAAACCCAATCCTTATCAATCAATCCCAATAACAAAAACACCAAAAACAACAAGATTCAAGATTGATTTTTTCTAAAGATCACTAATTGATTCAAAAACTAAAAAAGCAACACAATCCTTACCTTAAATCACCCCATAGCTCTTGATACCAAATGTAGAATATTGATAACCTATGAATCTATGAAGTGGGTTGATGTTTTCTAGTGAGAGAAACTAGAGAGAGAAAGTGAGAGAAAATGTATGTGATTTTATTACTATGAAAATGCAAATGGAACAACAACCAACCCCTTTCCATGGTGGAAAGGGGGTATTTATACTCCAAGCCTAACATTGGGCTTGGGCCGGTCCATGACAAGCCCATGGACCGGTTCTTACTTAACTTAATAGTAACTAATAACTATTTGCTAACTACGAGCTATTACAACATAAATCATATTGTGGAGTGACCGATACTTCTAATATACGTAAAAACGTATTTCTAACATTTTTGATTCTTATTTAAGAATTAAGCATGTAAATGTTTTTATTATAAACATGATGATAAAGTTTTGACGAACTGAGTATTGCATCGTTACTCTTGAAATTGTATATAGTTGCACGCCTACATACAATTTGGAATGGACCATGCAAGGCTGATTAGTAGTCACCATAAAACTAATGAATAAACACTACATTTTCTTTGAATATTGTGAAAGATTAAATTTTATGAGATCTGCAAGAAGTAAAAAAAAATAGGGACATATAGATAGGGACACCTACATATGTGCCTGTATCATCTATTCTTCTAAGTTAAATTTACTCATCTGTGGAAATTGTCTTATTTGACAATTGACAATTCTTTCTTGTCCAATTCTTCCGTAGTGAGATTCTTAGGAAAAGTATCTGATTACCGAGTGTTGATACCCGACTGGATGTATCGACGTTCTTATCATTTCTTTTGATTTGATTTCATTTGAATGACCTGGGTAACGATCCGAGGAGCTTTCGAATGCGTACTCGAATCATGAAAACATGGGATATATTCATATTCGTTAAATGTTTTCGTCTGTATCTGATTTGAAATTCTATCGCATAGATTATGCGTTGACCTTACTCTTTAGATAATAGTTATGTCTCCTGATATCCCTGAATTTGTGAAGGATTATGAGTTATTATTAGTCTTTTGAGAAGTTCACATCTTACCGACGGCAACGAAACTGGAAAGTTAGTAATGCCAGTAGAATGGATTGATTGATTATGACATGACGACATTGTCTTAATTGATGGGAACTCAGATAGAATTTCCCTAAATGATAAGATGTTGATTATCAAAAGTGATCTAAATAATTCTTTACGGATGACCATATCCTGCATTTGGACATGGAATTATACCGTGAATGGTTGTGAATTAGTCATAGATATTATAATCTAGAAAGAACCTAATATGAATTTATTAAAGGATGTTTCCGTTATCTGAAACTTTAGGAGGTATTTGTTGGTGAATTACCTAGACTTTCGCCATTAAGGCAAGTTGCAATTGGTATTGATTATATTCCCGGTGCTGCACCTGTGGCTTGTGCACTGTACGTCAGCACCATTTGAATTAAAAGAATTACCGTACAACTGAGGGAGTTATCGAAGAAAGATTTTATTCTACCGAGCTCGTCATCATGAAGAGCTATGGTGTTATTATTTCTTATATTTATAGATTACTGTGAACTGAGTAAATTGACAATCGAAAATGATATCCATGACTCAAAATGGAAGATTTGTTCGATCATTTACAAGGTTCTAGAGTATGTTTTAAAAGATCTGATCCATGGTATGGTTATCATCAACTTGGCGTCCGCGGAAAAGATTATCTATTCCAATCATTACATCCAGAACTTGTAATGAACATTATGAGTTTCCCGTGATGTCGTTTGGATTAACTAATACACATGCAGCATTCATAAATTTGGTGAATCACGTGTGTAGGCTATAATTTGATAAATTCATGCTTGTGATCATTAAGGATCATTTGTTTGTTTATAAGAATAAGAATGAGTTAATAATTAATTGTAGATTGCCCTGAATTGGCCGAACAATTAAAAATTGTACCTTGAATATTTAACATAAGACTTAAGACTTAAACCTTTACATGATTTAACCGTGTGATTAATAGATAATGGAAGCTATATTGACTTTTCAAAGATTAGAACCATTAACGCTTAGTGATTAAAAACTTAATCCTTTACGTAAAATGACCGTTGGATTAATAATGGTAAGATGTATGCATATAGACTCTTCAAAAATTAAGAGCCCTTTAAGACTTTGGATTTTACCAAAAAGAAATGGAAATATATTTTGACAAATGTTTTAACAAAGGATTTTTAAGGGATTATTCCCTTATACACAAACCATTTAACTAAACTTCTGTTTAGGGGTAAATGTTTGTGTATACTTCTAGACAACTTAAGAAGAATTGAGGAAACTATATAATTTATGACTTGAAATTTGAAACGAAAATTTTTGCTTTTCAAACTAAGAAAACTTTGACCAAAGTATAAACAAAGGTTTTTCGAACATTTACGAATCTTATTAAATATTTTCGATAAATCAACAAAAATCTTGTTAATTAAATCCAAATTTATTTTGAACATTTTATATAATTGGTCGAACTAAGAAATTTAAACTTTTAACGTTTACGTTTCATAAAAATTAAATAATTATTGTTAATTTACATATAATAATTATCGACGCTTTAGACGCCGGATTGAGAAAAACTGATAAAAATGATAGTTGAGACGAAACTGAAACATAAAAGATATGAAGAAAGAATTTTGAATAAATACGGTTATGATATTTATTTCATCAGGAAAGGTGAACGTTATTACCGACGCATAATATAGAAAGAATATCTGAGTGAATTATGGACATGTTAATTATATCATCATGAGAAGTGAATATAGATACCGACGCATTATGTAGAAAATATAAAGAACCAGTTAGGACATGTTCCTTAATAATGAAGGTGCAAAATAAATTGCCGAACGATATAAAAATAAACAATGTTTGTAAAAAGGATAAAATAGATAATAAAAAGGGATTCACGACTAATATGAATCATTATAATTAAGAAGCCGATGGCGTTAAAAGTATAAAAGACCACTTGTGATTGTCTAAATATGGAGATTGTGAGATATAGTTATGTTGGAATTTGTAAGTATAAGTATTCTATTTATGTCATTTTATGACTAAAAGTATCTTTGTCTGAAGAAGTTGTACTGATGGCAAATTATGAAGGCAGACATCGCCTCATACATTAGTAAACATTTAGCTATTGCTAAGGTCATCATCTGAATTTGATTCGATTTGGGTCATCGTCGACAGACTGACCAAATCTGCTAATATCATTCTCGTTAATGATAAATGCAAAAGAGTTATGTAAACATAGCATGCCTGTATCGATCATCTATATCAAGATCCTCGCTTCGCATCGAATTTCTAGAGATTTGCTCAGAAATCATTGAGAACGAACCTTGATGAGAGTACTATGTACCACCCCAAATCGAAGGGACGAGGTAAAGTAACGATACAAGGTAATATAAGTGTTGTTTTGTGTTTGAATGATTGAACTTTGGTAATAGACCGTATAATCGTTTTCCTTTGGAGAGATTATCATTGATAATTATCGTATTAGGATCGAGATCTAATCTTGTTAGGATCTAAATCTTAGAGCATCTGTAAGCAGGAGTTGAGATGAAGACACCCGACATACACCCACTGTGAGTTGGACATGTCTTTTAGGTTTAAGGTTTCCTGTGATGGCGAACCTAACCTTACAAAATACCCGAACCGCGAGATCTGAAATGATTATTGAAATTAGGATTTGATTATTGACAGCCGGTAGTGGGCAAGAGGTTATGTGAATGTGAAATATAGATCTTGAAGTGCCAAATGGGTAGCGAAGTTATGCCACACTTTTTAAACTTGGAAAAATGAATTCATGATCTGACAAATCATGGGATATAAGTCTCCGTTGTATGGGACCATTGAGATTATGTAAAAGTTGGGATTGAAAGGCATATAAGCTGGATCTACCCTAGGACTTCAAGGACTGCGTGAATTATGTTTCGTATATCGAACTTGATGGAATATCTATCAAGTGAGAATCTGATTATTCTTAGTAGATCTTAGATCGGCTAAAAGTTGCATTCATCAGAAACCCGTGAACATCATGGATAGAGAAAGTAAGTCAACATTAAGCCTGGTCTTATTCCTGTAGTTATGTTGCTGAAACTCGCGTATTGTAATAGATTACACTTATGAGAAAAGATCGGATGTGGAGGAAATACCCACATGGCTTTAACTCTATAGGAAGCGAGTAGTAAGGTAAGATGATCTTTGAGGACAAAGATCCTGTTTAGGGGTAAATGCTGTGACAATCCGTCAATTTATGGTCAATATTTTATTCTCAATATTTATTTGAAAATATTATTTTATGAACTCACTTATTTTTGGGAAGAAATTTGGATTTACGTCTTGGAATAGCATCGACTACGTCTAAACCGGAGGATTCTACGTTACGTGCTTACGTTTACATACACCGTCTTTGGTGACACTCTGACAATTCAGAAAATAAATTTATCCGTGAATATTATTTTGGAGTTTTAAATTTGTGTTGGTTCGTAAACTCACAAATTTACGAGAAGAGACTAGGACTTACGATTTTATTTTAACGTCCTTTACGACTAAACCGGAAACCCTAGGATTACGTATTTACGTTTTCGAACTCCGTTTTTGACGAGACAATTTTTATTGGATTCGTTTTGTGACGTCGATTCATAATTTATAAAAACGTTTTTCGTAAAACGACCCGAGGGGACACAAATCGAGGAAACTAGAATCGAGGAATACCCGTAAATTAGTGGGATGAGACAAGTATACACTTGTCCCACCCCACTATATGGGAAGGCTACACAAGTGAAACCACACTTGTGATGTGTCAAGCTTGTAGCAACAAGCTTACACTTGTTGCTTAAGGCTTACAAAGTAAGCTACATTTCCCACTAACCTAACAAAACCACCTCAAACTTCCCATTAGCTTCCATTCTTACATGCAAAAACCACACAACACTCCTCCCTCTCTCTAAAATTCGTCCCATCTCCACCAAGAACACCCTCATTTGATCAATTTTAACCACAAACATTTGTTATAATTAACATATGTTAATCTCCATTCAAAGAGATGAAGATTGGTGCAAGTTTTAACATCCAAGGAGAAGTTTTGTTGGTGTCTTGGGGCTGATTTCTCAAGGAGTTTTCATAAAGAACAAGGGCTGATTTTTGGAGGAATCTACAAATACTTGGTGATCCTAGAAGTGGTGTTGATATCTCATAAGATTGGTTACCCAAAACCATGTCTTGTTCATCCAAAAGCTCATCATTTCATCACTTTGGTGGTATAAAGATTGTCCTCCTCATCCTCTTGATATTTTTGATTATGTAATCTTGTATTTCTTTCACTTATGTATATGTATATGATGATGAATGATGATTAAAAATATTGTGTGGGGATTTGGTGTTGATAAACATGCTTAAAAAGATGAAAAACTATAAGAAACAAGGTTAAAATCTTGCTTAATTTAGATGGCTGTATGAAACAGTAAAGAATCATATGGTAAACTGGTAAAATGACTTGAATAGATTGATATACAGTAAGCTATGGGTCTTGTACACATGTGAGAGTTGACCATGCAATGGAATCATTGTAATGAGTAAGATATGATCAAAACAAATTTAAGATATAAATCTGAGTTCACTGTTTTGGACGATTTTTAGAAAATATTTAAAAGATGATTCAACAGTAGCTATAGAAGAGTTAAATGTTATCATGGAGTTTATGTGATAAAAATTTGAGCTTCTATCTCCGTATAGAACACAATATATTGCAGTTTTGGTGAAAGTGAAGATAAAAATCAGATTTTTGGAAATTAAAGAATAATACTATTATATAAGCACTCAAAATTTAAATAGTATAAAATATAAATTAAAACCCACTAACTTATAAAACTTATTTATATAAATATGTAAAAGGGTAAATGAATGAATAACTTATATAAATGGTAGTGAAATAATACTTATAAGTTATAAAACTATAAACATTGTTTTTACGACTTTTTTGGCTATCGCCATAAAATTAACGTTTTTCGCCAAATAAAACTTAGACGATCAAACCCGTCTAATGTAAAGTTTATAAAAGTCATATACTGATGTATAAGTAACTAATACAAGTAAAAACCGATAAAACCCGAACTATAAGAAATACGGACATTTACGAGCTACCTAAACATATTGGACTAATAATTGGACTTAATAAGATAAATACTTGTAAAAAGAACTTATTGGGCTTAACCCATATGGGCCCAACTTGTAAAGTTTAAATACTGATAATATAAGTGTAAAAAGGATTAAAACAAGTTAATAACTTATAATAGGCTTATTGAACCTAACACACGTAAATAGGTAAAACGAGAAAACTAGTATAAAAGTTATCAACACATAACTCTAAAATGAGTAAACGAGAATATGTAAACCCACTTGATCATCATATATATATAATCATCATATGTATACATAATTGTTATTTTTATAAAGTCATTGGACATGAGTCTAAGACCGATTATTATTTGTCTAGGTTTCCGTGATTGAAGCACGTACCGTACGTCCGAATTGCCGATAACCCGCCTTCCCACATCAACGTAAGTTCATAGCCTCGCACTCTTTTAAATGCTTTTATGAAATGTTTTATAAATCCGAGAGGGAGATAACATGTTAGTTTTTATAAAATTAGGACACCATTTGTCCCGATTGTTTGTTTATTGATTTTGGACCCGAATGATTGAATGACCCGATTGTATGACCCGATAAATGTTTAAAGGACCCGATAGATGAAATTAAATGGATTATTAAAGTTAGGTTATGTCACTAAAAGTCCCATTAGCATGAATTGTGAACTACCGGGATTTGGTAGACGCTTATGCATTTAATAGTACTATTTGGGGACGATCACCCCAGTTCGCGCCTTGACGGTTGATCCCCGTCGTGCCACATTGATTGGTAAGCGAATTTATGTATGAGAAGATTTCCATAGCGTGACCTTTGTGACGACACGCTACTTTAGATGGGCAAAATTTGGTATCGGGTTAGCTACCCGTTGTTTGTTTAGTAAGGTAACAATGTCATGCGGCTTATAATAATCCAAAAATTAACGAAATACTTATAGACGCTCCGAATTACGATGTATTGCCTGAGTAGCAATACAGGGTCATACTATTGATATTATGTTTGTGTTTTGGTTTTCATAACCATATTCATATAACGGTTTTTGGTTTCATACAATGTCATAAGACGTATTGTATGATGTTTTTACGACATTGGCTCGTATAATAATTTTTAAGGCAAATGCCTATATTATGATTTTGATAAAGATTTGTATAAAATGATTTTGGCTATTTTATGGCCTATTACAATAATTTGTACGAAATGATTTTTGGTACTAATTTTATACCAAAGTTATATTGATGGAAATTATTAAACTCTATGAATTCACTCGGCGTTATCGCTGACCTTTTCTTTTAACATGTTTTATCTCAGGTACTTGAAGGTAATTCTCGGGAAGACAACAAGAATTCATGGCCCGCACTTAAACAATATTTTCCATTCAAATGTTTGTAAAACCTGTATAAAATATAATGACTTGGGACCGATGTAACTTTGATATTATGAATGGAAATTATTTATTATTAAACGACGCGATTTTTATGCGTTGTCTATGATGTGAGTAATGTGCTATCCCGTAACACCAACTAGTCTTCCGCTGTACTAAGTTGTATAAATTTGGGGGTGTTACAATTTATATGCAATGCTCATTAACTGTGAAAAGGGGTTGAAAGATAAGGCATCTACTTCTACGCCTTCTGGACTAACCATACAAAAGGGTAGAGTGAGTAATCCAAAACCGCAAGCGAACAAGAAGAAAGACAAAGGTATAAAACCCCCAATTTACATTGCGCAGCGGAAAATACACAATTGGGTGTTATTCACAAACTTCATTTTTCGCAACTCTTTAAATGACCCAAAAACAGTATATTTAGGAATAATTATGAAAATAATTTAAATCAATGTCTAAAACCTTCAATCCCAAGTAAATTCGGTTTAAAATATATCAGAGTAGCGTACAGGTTTCTCCTAGGATCTTAATCAAACAACAAACCTTTTACCAAAATACTTGACCATTTACTATATATTTATGACAATAGGGAAAGAATTCTGTTTTAGACCAAATTACTACAAAAGCAATCCCGCAATCCTTCTCCAGCAAGCTCCGCAATTCAACAACTTCAAATACCTGAAATACATGCTTAAAATCATCAACACAAAGGTTGAGCAAGTCTATAGGTTTTACAAAACATAATTGAACACATCGTAAAAATCATTCACAATTGTTTAATAGAATTGTGGCCATACAATCTACTAATCAGGTATATCATATAATAGCAATAGCTATTGAATTGTATTAAGCTCATGACACCGACCCCTTAACTTAGTCACCCACGCCAAATGCCAGCATGGCTAGAAAAATTACCAGTGCCCCTACTAGGGTATTAATTGCAAGAATACCAATTCTCATTCACGTAAAATTATCCTTCCCAGCGGGTTACTCAGCGTAAAGCCATGGTCTCAGATAGGGTTGTCAGCCCAATAGTACTATTATTAGAATAAGCGGCTATTCCCAACTCGCAACATCAAGTCAGAAGATAGTTAACGGCTCATGAATTTAGGGTCTTATGCAATTAGGTACTTATACAATTCATTTCATCAAAGGCAACATCGGGTCCAACAATTACTCATGACATGTGTTCATTTTACTTCAAATAGCATGTATCCCCCTCGCGGGTTTTAAAATCATTAAAACAAGTAGAAAGCGAGGCTATAGACTCACCTGGAGTAATAGCAGCAGTATGACGATCTTCGAGGATAGTTGATGCCCAGTAAACACAAAAATCATAACCTATCAAATAACGCACGTTCATCAATAATAACTCGAGTAAAATCCATACTTAGTAATATCAAATTCAAAATCATAATATCACAATCAATCCAAAATAAAAAAAAATAATACAAGTGACCTTTTATTTCATTCTATATGTTTTCTATTAGTTAACTCCTTCGATAAAAATCTGCCGGTACACACCAAATGTACAAGCTCATTTACCCCACTTAAACACGTCAAATTTTTATGATACTAATCAGAAACTTCACTTACTATATATAGATAGCCCTGTTAAAAACTTATCAAAAGATTATACATTTAAAGTTCCCTGCCCGACACATCTTTGAACTACAAAAAACGGACAGTTTTACGTCAAGAACTCTTATAGTCTTTTAACACATTTTATTTTTCTCCGTTTATGAAACCGACATTCAACTATGAAAATAACTCGACATCCTCATACTTAAAACCTTCAAAATCAGTCCATGACATATTTAAAAATCCATTTTATGGTCCCCGAGATTCGATCCAAATATCGACCACAATTATATATTGTGACGATACTCGTCTCCCGGTACACGAAATAATCAAACTAACGTAACTTTTCGCTCGTTTGGAGCTAGAGGTCCTACCTTATACCAAAACGAAGGTAAAAACATCCTCTACAACAATATCTAATTAGTTCATCTTAAACTCAAACTCATATTTTCAGAAAATTAACTTTAATAATCTGCTTAAAAATATATATATATATATATCACTCAAAATAAAATTTTCACCACATTTTAACCCTATTTTTACCACTATAATCATCCTTACACTACTAGTTTATATCATAACATACTAAATCATACTAGATGATTAATTCATAAAAACCCAACTCAAAAATATAAACATGCAATCATAAAAACTAATACATATGAACATAAAGACCTACATACAACAACAATTTAAGATCAAACAACAAGATTTTCATCCAAAAATGGATTTTTCAAAAATGTACATGCACGTAGCTAAATTTCATACCAATGGATAGAGAATGAAGAGATTAAGATGGGTCTTTGATTGCTTTTTAAGGATTCAAGCTAAGTGGGTTGACGGAAAAGAGAGGAGGGAGGGAAGAGAGAGAGAAATTTTGTGGTGAGTGGTTATGTATGTGTTTTTCTTGTTTAATTTTTTATTTTATATGGTGGAAGTTTAGGGTAGTTTTTGCCAATTGTGATTCTTTTGGACCAAAGTGCAAATACTTTGTTAAAAAGCGGGAAATGACTATTAGTCACTTTTGAAAATTTTTACGGGTCTCGGGTTTCATAAAAATGCTTCTCAAAACTTAAAACGCACACTAAATATGATATTATATAGTCCCGGCACGACTTAATACGACATTAAAATAAAACGTCAAAATATTAAACATCGACAAGTTTAAAATAAAACGTAAAATTTCTCGGGCATCCGTCGATATCGTCATCACTAATAATCCTCGCAACTCGTCAAAACGTAAAAATATAAGTTTCAACATCATCCAAACCAAATTACCAATCGTCATAATTGTCAACCTCGTCAAAAATTTAAAAATATACGTAAAATATAATTAAATAATGACCACGGTTTTGGGTTGTTACATCCTACCCTCCTAAAAGAGATCGACGTCCCGGCGCTCAACCCGCCTCACATTCGCATTTCCTCACTTCTAGAGTTAACGTGACCTCTTATCCTCATGAGGTACTCACGTCTTTCACACCAGTCCAACTCAATTCTTATGATATCACCATATCCACAACTATTATTACACTTCAACTTTCAATTTCACCTTCTATTATGCTAATATTACTTCATCATTCATACTCCTTCTGCATCACTTTTTCAGTTTCATTCCTGCCCCAATACTCTGACATCATACCCCACAACTATGTATATTCTCAAATCACACCTCTTAACTACTGATATGACGATTATCATCGCATAAAGATTCCATTTTCACTAGTTTCCATTAGTCCTCATAGTAAAATATTAATATATCATCATCCCAAGTTTCTATTATATGTTGATGTGATTGATACCAAATTTCAATTACCATCGTTCAATTCATCCTTTCACTCTGTCCATTGCTTTCTGAAATGCGCAATATTCCTTCTTAACTCAATTCTTCAAACTTTCTGTAGAAATCTCTAATATCCAAAAATCAATCTTAATCTCTGGTTCACATATAATATGTTCAAACCTTAATCAATACTCATACTTTATCACAATGATTCCCAGTATTCAAAAAAATTACTCTGCCTCTATGTCCTGACGTTACACTCAAACTAAATACAATGAGATTATTCATAATTCTAACCAGTCACTTAAATACTTTCCATACTCATTTTCCACTTTCATTATTTCTAACAATCTCTATGTCCCGAGCGTAGTGCTTGCTAGATCACTGAATTATTGTACCTTCCATAGTACATTATTACATCTTCCTCATATCATATTATTGTTTAAATAATTCCGTTAGTCTCATATGTTCGAATCTGAAATATATAATGGTCAAATCACTTCCTGATATCGTAATAAATTTTATTCCAACCATACTGTATTAATACTTCAATTTTTGAAATCCCTTCAATACTACATGCGATACTCTCAGCACTCTAAGAATAATTAAATTCTCTTTTTAATCTGAACAATTCATTCACCACTGGTCCTTGCATTCTTGACACACTCTCTGATCTACTAGGAGAAAAATTAAATAATTACAATAACCGTTTTTGTCCCACAAAAACATACATCTCAACTCTCTCATTTCTATTACCATTCTATTTCAAATTTTCCAACAATCTATTGATCTTCTTTCTTTGATATCCCTTTTCCATTAGTTTATTACCTTGATTCTAACTTTCTTTCCATTCTATCCATTATGCTTGTTGTTACCAATATTCCAATTATCTCAAAACTTAAGAGTCAATTCTCAATTACTTCAGAAATTTTATAAGTCCTTTTTCCTTCTCCTTCTTACTAAATACTCACTAGTTGATAGTGAAAGTATCCACACTTATCCTTCATAATCTGAAACATATTTCGTAATATAGAACTATAACATATCCCATCTAAAATTTAGCGATTATTATTTCCCTATCATTAAGTAATCCTTAATTCCTCTTCCTTTAAAATCCCCGAATGGCATTTATACACAAGTCCTTCTTATTCTTATTTCCTTCATACTTGATTCCATACAAGTAATACTTTTCAATCCCAAAAAAAATACCACAATGTCCAATCTCATGATCATATAAACCCCGTTACATTTCTTTATTCAAGTCAACACACTACTATTTCTTTCCTTTCCACTTGATATTATCCAAATATCGTCATCGCGACTCTATAATTCCTTCAGATTCCTCCAATACTAATTATACAGGCACAGAACTTCAATCTATCCTCAGCATCCATAAGCAACTTCCTCAACTACAAAATCAGATCTCACAACCACAACTAAAATATATGAATGGATTTCACACATTTAGTTCTTCTTTGTCAGCTTTATCCTTGGTTCAACAATCAGTGAAAACCTCGTGATAAACCTCCGATAATACTCAGCATACACAAAGGAATTGACAAGCTTCAGTCGGTTTCGTCGGTATCGACAAAGCCTCAATCGTTTCAATCTAGTCATATTTTCACGATCACTTCAGCCATAGATCGCACATTCTAAAACATCTATAATACTCCAACTAAAATTCTTATCCAAATAACTTTTTTTTTACACACCATTCCTTTTTAAAAACAATTTTCCAATTGTTAGAGAATAATTTTCTTTCCTTCAATCATCTATTCATCACTCTAAACATTCACAATCAATAATAGACACCAAAATCTGGTGCTCAGTTTGTTCAACCTCACAACAATCATCTTATTCACAAAACATCCAGCTTCTATCCTTACTTCCATTATTACTTCTCTGATGATTTACCCTTCCAGTCAAATCAGATTATCCTTATTGTCTCATCTGCCAATGCTTACAATCAACATATTACCATCCTCAACTTCCTGACAATGCCATATAAAAAAATATAAAATCAGATTACATAACTCCCATCACCAAGCTAACACAAAGCTTCCTTTTTCCCATGACGACAGTGAACTCTACGATTCCGCAGAACAATCACATACTATCCTCAAATACTAACTCATCTTCTCATTCCTTTCCGACTACTACTAGTAAAGTGCACAAAAAAAATTCTACTTATTGTAGTTTCCTACTACATATCTTCTCATCATTGACCAATAAAATTGTCGAATAGAAATTCCACTGATTACTTCCTGAAATCAGTACTCAATGTACAACAACATTCTAATTTAATTCTTTCCACCTTTATTTATCATATCTTATGATATTCATCCTTATCCCGGTTAACTTTCTCACAACTCTAGTTCAATTAATTGTGCTATACTTCTTAATTACATAAACTCAGAAAATATTTCCTTAATATATATATATATATATATATATATATATATATATATATATATATATATATATATATATATATATATATATATATATATATATATATATATATATTATTCTTCGGTCGATGAATTTCTCATTTCAACCAGTCGCAAATTCTCGTTGATTTCTCGTCCTCAGTTCTGCTAAAATCTAACATCTTCAAATCTCAATATATCCTCAATAACACCTTCAGAATTTAATACACTATCAATAACACTTTCAGAATTTCAATAAAATTCTAACTCAATGATTACCAGATAAGAACACACAATTTAATTCATCTAAATCTCAAATCTTATCAACTTTTCCAAAATATAAACTGTAATAGCAGCAACATTCCCTTCATATTGATCTTCCATTATCTGAATAATTCCTTTATTCAATCTCCTTCACCGAAATGAAAACATTTCATTATCAAAGAAATACCAATTTTATACCACATTCCTTGTTATTCCTTCAGCAGCTCGACCTCCAGCTGGTCCGTACTTACATCAAGTAAATAGATAATTACTTAAGTGGTATAAAATATATGTGATCTACACATCATACTTCCTCATGTTTACCCAATTTATAGAAACTGCTTGAATACCATCACTTCTTATCTTAGACTATTAAAGTCCAAGTTTACCTTCCCTTAGAGGAAATAAATTCCTATTCCTTATTGTCATTCGCAACGATACCATTCCTTTACCCTTTTCTGCCACACTTAATTTCGAATAAGGATCAATCTTTAAATTACTATCTATTTTCGTCTAGTCGAACAACCCAACTGACTATCGATATATTAAACATCCATCAGTTACTCTAACTTACCCATATAGTTGCACCTTTCCAATTACCATCAATATTCGTACGGCACTCTTCACCGCATCTCTTCTCATTCCTAATAATCCAATATATAGACATCCTTTTAAAATCTTTCTAATTGGAACAGCAGCATCTTCAGTCTCAACAGCATCTTCAGTTTCAGCAGTATCTTCAGTTTCAGCAACATCTTCAACTAAAACAGTAGGATTTTCAATCTCAGCAGCATCTCGTCTCCTCATCACTATCAGCTTCAAACAATCTAACAACTATTCCCACAATCATATAATCTACCCTAATGGTTGGCAACCTTTGGAGACATATTTCAAGAACTCAGTCACATACACAGGAATCCCTGCTAATGACAGAAACATATCTCACTCAACTCTTTCCATTGTTATCACATACGAAAGAGACTTAATAAGTATACACATCGAGATAGAAAGAATAGGATCTTTTCATCAAGATATAACATGAATACCGCATACGCCAACATCACAATACTACCTAAATTCCACAATCATCTCAAAAAAAAGATACAAAGACACATCAAAATACTAAAGGGTAACAGTAGATTTCATCCATAAATCCGAGAAAATCGCAACAAAACCTTGTCACTAATGTCACTTACCCTTATCATCCTAAACAACAACAATAATAATAATCCATCACAATACAACCTCACAAACATCTAGATAATCCAAATACAACACAATAATACATAAACTAAAATACAACAAAGATCCATCACTACATCACTCCATAGGATGTGGTCCATCACTTTCTCCAACTTGGCTCGTTCCTACATCATCTTCAACTGGTCCTAACTTGCAGCACCTCCCCTTTGGATCTAAACACGGTGGGTTCCTAAATCCATACTTAAAAATTCCTCCTTGACACGGTGGATCTATCATATAATGAGAATTAGCATACACCTCACTATCCTGAAACTTCCAATGTGGCTCAAGATATGGCCCAAGATTATCTACATATTCACTTAACCTGCGAAGCCTATCTATCTCTTTCTGATACTTCTCAAAATCAGTCCCATAACTTCTCACTTTTGCTCTAACCTCAGTTCGTCCAACCTCACTCTCAGTCCTTCCAACCTCACTCTCAGTCATATAATTATCACTATCAGATTCTACAACATTTTTCTTATCATTCGTATCATCCTCGTAATCTAACCATCCACCTGAAATCTTATGATCACCTACATACTGATTCTGCAAACTTCATTGACCTACAGCAAATCCTCCATTCTTGACGTAATATGGTATGTCAGACATTTTCTGAAATCACAGAAAATTCAAAAGTACATAAGGTCATTATTCAAAAATATATATGCAATGCATAATCATGCAAATGCAAATCAATTACGTATGGCAAATATATATGTATGCAATGCAATGCAAATGATAATTATACAATATTCATAAAGATGAAATTATGATGAAATTATGATGAAAGCACTCCACTTCCTTTCATTATTACCAATACCTCATTGCAGTATTTACTTAATAAATACTCAAGAATTCACAACAATTATAAGGGATACATCTATAATAACAAAGCATAATCAAAAATAAATAATCTTACTGGAGCCTTGTAGAGAAGTTGCGTTGCTTTTATAAAATACTTTCGACACCAAAATTATAGTTTAGGAGATTTTTAAAAATCGACCTAATTCGCTATAACTAAAAAGCTCTGGTTACCAATCTATAACACCTCCAATTTACATTGCGCGGCGGAAAATACACAATTGGGTGTTATTCACAAACTTCATTTCACAACTCTTTAAATGACCCAAAAATAGTATATTTAGGAATAATTATGGAAATAATTTAAATCAATGTCTAAAACCTTCAATCCCAAGTAAAATCAGTTTAAAATATATCAGAGTAGCGTAAAGGTTTCCCCTAGGATCTTAATCATATAACAAACCTTTTACCAAAATACTTTACCATTTACTATATATTTATGACAATAGGGAAAGAATTCTGTTTTAGACCAAATTACTACAAAAGCAATCCCGCAATCCTTCTCCAGCAAGCTCCGCAATTCAACAACTTCAAATACCTGAAATACATGCTTAAAATCATCAACACAAAGGTTGAGCAAGTCTATAGGTTTTACAAAACATAATTGAACACATCGTAAAAATCATTCACAATTGTTTAATAGAATTGTGGCCATACAATCTATTAATCAGGTATATCAAATAATAGCAATAGCTATTGAATTGTATTAAGCTCATGACATCGACCCCTTAACTTAGTCACCCACGCCAAATGCCAGCATGACTAGAAAAATTACCAGTGCCCCTACTAGGGTATTAATTACAAGAATACCAATTCTCATTCACGTAAAATTATCCTTCCGAGCGGGTTACTCGGCATAAAGCCCTGGTCTCAGATAGGGTTGTCAGTCCAAATAGTACTATTATTAGAATAAGCTGCTATTCCCAACTCGCAACATCAAGTCAGAAGATAGTTAACGGCTCATGATTTAGGGTCTTATGCAATTAGGTACTTATACAATTCATTTCATCAAAGGCAACATCGGGTCCAACAATTACTCATGACATGTGTTCATTTTACTTTAAATAGCATGTATCCCCCTCGCGGGTTTTAAGATCATTAAAACAAGTAGAAAGCGAGGCTATAGACTCACCTGGAGTAATAGCAGTAGTATGACGATCTTCGACGATAGTTGATGCCCGGTAAACACAAAAACCGCAACCTATCAAATAAGGCGCGTTCATCGATAATAACTCGAGTAAAATCCATACTTAGTAATATCAAATTCAAAATCATAATATCACAATCAATCCAAAACAAAAAAATAATACAAGTGACCTTTTATTTCAATCTATATGTTTTCTATTAGTTAACTCCTTCGATAAAAATCTGCCGGTACACACCAAATGTACAAGCTCATTTACCCCATTTAAACACGTCAAATTTTTATGATACTAATCAGAAACTTCACTTACTATATATAGAAAGCCCTGTTAAAAACTCATCAAAAGATTTTACATTTAAAGTTCCCTGCCCGACACATCTTTGAACTACAAAAACCGGACAGTTTTACGTCAACAACTCTTATAGTCTTTTAACACATTTTATTTTTCTCCGTTTATGAAACCGACACTCAACTTTAAAAATAACTCGACATCCTCATACTTAACCTTCAAAATAAGTCCATGACATATTTAAAAATCAATTTTATAGTCCCCGAGATTCGATCCAAATATCGACCACAATTATATATTGTGACGATACTCGTCTCCCGGTACACGGAATAATCAAACTAACGTAACTTTTCGCTCGTTTGGAGCTAGAAGTCCTACCTTATACCAAAACGAAGGTAAAAACATCCTCTACAACAATATCTAATTATTTCATTTCAAACTCAAACTCATATTTTTAGAAAATTAACTTTAATAATCTGCTTAAATATATATATATATATATATATATATATATATATATATATATATATATATATATATATATATATATATATATATATATATATATATATATATATATATATATATATATATATAAATCACTCAAAATAAATTTTTCACCACATTTTAACCCTATTTTTACCACTATAATCATCCTTACACTACTAGTTTATATCATAACATACTAAATCATACTAGATGATTAATTCATAAAAACCCAACTCAAAAATATAAACATGCAATCATAAAAACTAATACATATGAACATAAACACCTACATACAACAACAATTTAAGATTAAACAACAAGATTTTCATCCAAAAATGGGTTTTTCAAAAATGTTCATGCATGTAGCTAAATTTCATACCAATGGATAGAGAATGAAGAGATTAAGATGGGTCTTTGATTGCTTTTTAAAGATTCAAGCTAAATTTTGAAAAATCAAGGGTGTTTGGTGGTCGTGGGTTGACGGAAAAGAGAGGAGGGAGGGAAGAGAGAGAGAAATTTTGTGGTGAGTGGTTGTGTATGTGTTTTTCTTGTTTAATTTTTCATTTTATATGGTGGAAGTTTAGGGTAGTTTTTGCCAATTGTGATTCTTTTGGACCAAAGTGCAAATACTATGTTAAAAAGAGGGAAGTGACTATTAGTCACTTTTGAAAATTTTTACGGGTCTCGGGTTTCATAAAAATGCTTCTCAAAACATAAAACGCACACAAAATATGATATTATATAGTCCCGTCACGACTTAATACGACATTAAAATAAAACGTCAAAATATTAAACATCGACAAGTTTAAAATAAAACGTAAAATTTCTCGGGCATCCGTCGATATCGTCATCACTAATAATCCTCGCAACTCGTCAAAACGTAAAAATATAAGTTTCAACATCATCCAAACCAAATTACCAATCGTCATAATAATCAACCTCGTCAAAAATTTCAAAAATATACGTAAACATATAATTAAATAATGACCACGGTTTTGGGTTGTTACAAAAGGCAAGGGTGATAAGGGCAAACAAGTTGCGACTTATTCAAAACCTAAGCAGAACTTTGTCAAGAAGAATAATCTCAGAAGGATGAGACCTGTCACCATTGCAAGGCAAGTGGTCACTGGAAGAGGAATTGCCATCTTTACCTCGAAGAGTTGCAAGAAATAAAGAAGAAGTCTGAGCAGAGCGCTGCAGCTTCATGTACTTTATTTATGATTGAATTGTTTAATTTAACATACAAATTAAATTCTTGGGTATATGATACGAGATGCGGTATTAACATTTGTAATACGTTGCAGGGATTTAATCTGGAAAGGAAGCTGTCCTGTGGGGAACAATTTCTGCAAGTGGGCAATGGCGCACAAGCAGCAGTTGAATCTATAGGAACATTTAATTTAGTTTTACCTTCGGGTTTAGTACTGATTTAAAATAATTGTCATTATGAACCTACAATTGTTAGGGGTGTTATTTCCTTTTCTTGTTTGTTAAATAATGGATTCGTTCACATGATTGATAATAATGGAATTTATGTTTGGAAAAATGGTATTTTCTATTTTAATGCAATTTTTGTGAATGGTGTGTTTGAAATAGGCATGCATGATAATGAACCCAAGAATGATAAATCTGTCTTTAGCATGAATAAGAAGAGAATGTTTGACAAGAACTCTTCTTATCTTTGGCATTGTAGTCTTGCCCATATTACGAAGACTCGTATACAAAAGCTTCAACGTGAAGGTCTTTTGGAAAATATCAGTGATGAATCATTTGATGAATGTGAGTCTTGTATCTCTGGAAAGATGACCAAGAAACCTTTTAATAGTAATATTGAAAGAGCTACTAATCTACTTGGATTAATGATGTGTGTGGACCACTTAGACATCTGTCAAGGAAAGGTGCTAGCTACTTCTTAACATTTACGGATGATTATAGCCGTTATGGTTATGTTTATTTACTTAAGCATAAACATGAGGTATTTGAAACATTCAAAGTGTTTAAAGCAGAAGTAGAACTACAATTAGGAAAGAAGATTAATGCTCTTCGTTCTGATAGAGGTGGTGAATATTTAAGTCAAGAGGTTATAGATTATCTATGTGAGAATGCAATTGTTCAGCACCTTACTTCCCCCTATACACCACAACAAAATGGTGTATCCGAAAGGAGAAATCGTACATTATTGGATATGGTGTGATCTATGTTTAATCTTACAACTTTACCTTTATACTTTTGGATTATGCTTTAGAGTCTGATGTTCGCATTTTAAATATGGTTCCCACAAAGAAGGTCGATAAGACACCATATGAACTATGGCATGGCAAGAAGCCATATTTGTCTTATTTAAAGGTCTGGGGTTGCGAGTCGTATGTGAAACGTGACTCGGGTGACAAACTCCAACAACGATCTATAAAATGTATCTTTGTAGGATACCCTAAGGGAAATATGGGTTACAACTTTTATTATCCACCTGAGAATAAAGTGATTGTTGCTAGGTATGGAGACTTCCTTGAAAGTGATCCTGTAAATCAAGAATTCAATTGGAGAAATTATGATCTTGAAGAGAGTCAAATAGATACATTACCTTCTGAAAACACTAGCAATGTAATTCATGTAGAACCAGAAAGTCATACGGTTCCATCGGAATTAGTTCCTCTGCATAGATCCGCAAGGATTAAAAATGCAAATAGCAATATATTTCTTAACATAGAGGATGGTGATGAAGTAGGGGAACTTGGTGAACCTGTTAATTATAAATCCGCCATACTTGATCCTGAAAAGGATAAGTGGATGGTTGCTATGGATGAGGAAATGAAATCCATGAAAGTTAATGATGTTTGGATTCTTTTAGAACCACCACCAAATGCTAAAGTAGTGAGACATAAGTGGATATACAAGAATAAAACTGACATGGATGGAAAAGTACAATCCTATAAAGCTCATTTAGTAGCTAAAGGTTTTACTCAAATTTTTGGCGTAGACTACGAGGAGACATTTTCTCCTGTAGCAGACTTAAGAGCTATTAGGATTCTCATAGATATAGAAGCATACTATGACTATGACATATGGCAAATGGATGTTAAAACTACCTTCTTGAATGGTCTCTTAGATGCAGACATCTATATGCAGCAACTAGAAGGGTATGTTGATCCTGAGAATCCAAGACACGTGTGCAAACTTCAAAGATCCATTTATGGTTTGAAGCAAGCATCACGTCAATGGAATAAAAGATTTGACGAAGAAATCAAAAAGTTTGAATTTATTCAGAATCGTGATGAGCCATGTGTATATCACAAAGCTAGTGGGAGTGATGTAGTATTTCTAGTCCTATATGTTGATGACATAGTAATCATGGGAAGTAACATTACAAGACTTGAAGTTGTTAAGGATTATCTTGGTAAATGTTTTTCTATGAAGGATTTAGGAGAAGCTGCATACATTATGGGAATTAAGATCTATCGGGATAGGAAAAGACGGTTAATTGGTCTAAGTCAAGATGCTTATATAGATAAGATATTGAAGAAGTATAACATGCATAATTCCAAAAAGGTTTTCAACCTAGGGGAGTTAAGCATAATTTGAGTCATGAGATAGATGCATCAACTCCTGAAGAGGAGGCATACATGCAGAAGGTGCCTTACGCTTAGGCTGTAGGATCTATAATGTATGTTGTTAGATGCACAATGCTTGATGTGGCGTTTGCTCAGAACATGGTCAGTAGATACCATCAGAATCCAGGGAAGCTCCATTGGATTGCTGTTAAACATTTTCTGTAGTATTTGAGGAATACTGATATGAGTGTAATTACTCGTATCATTTATATCACAAAACGGACTAAAAATACATAACTTGTATGAATATTGTATTGTATATGCTTGTTTTGTTCGTTTCATGTGTGTAGATACCAAGTTCACAAAACTGGCAAAACCGACATGAGATTGAAGAATTTATCAAGAGCCAAAAGTCAAGTTTGATTTTATTCACGGATTCAAGTTTATCAAAGTATTTTGGTCCAAGTGGGTCCCACATGTGCTTAATGGGCCTAAAAGCCCATTTATTGAATTAATAAGCTTATTGTGTTAAATAGTCCAAGTAATGAAGGCCCAAGTCAAAAGCCCAACACCAAAGATATGTAAGGGATGGAGTTTATTTGTCACTTGGATCAAAAGCCCAACATTCACCAAAGAAATGCAACGGTGGAAGTTTACTTACATTTGGTAGACGTTTTTGGGTCCAAGCCCAACTAGGGAAAGAAAGACGATGCAAAGTTTATATAAACTTTTGGGTCAACAAGTTTGGTCAAAACATAAATAAACAAAAGAAAGAAAAGAAACGAGAGATAGAAATAAATGGGGAAGAACACCTCTCCAGTATATGAACCTTAGAAATTAGGGGTTTTCTCAAATCAGCAGGGGAGTGGCTTTCACGCATGTTAATCAGTTAATTAAGGGAAGGATGGTGCGTGATACACACGAAGATGCTTATTACAAGGCTCCACGTGGCTCTTTGAGACGTCACATCTCAAAGGTGATTGGTTGATATCCTACCATTCAGTAAAGAGGCCAATCACAACCCTCTAAGTCAGCTCCAAACTAGCACAAAAAGTGCCACTGTGGCGATCCGTATGCACAAGGATGAACATTAGCCATTAGATCAAAACTGACAAGAGAGAGAGGATTGATAAGATGATCCAAGGGCCACAATCTAGTCTTCTTCAACAACCCTCACCTCGGGTTCGTCTATAAATACCCTTTCATTTTTCCTTTGTAATCATCCATTTTTACTCTTACTGTTATAATGTTAAATTGTAGTTAGGAATTTTAATTTTTCCTTTTATAATGTTTGTAATGATTAAGTTGAATTAATAAATTTCGATTCTCCGTTTTATCATTTTTTGATCTACGTTTGTTATTTTATAAAATATTCTTGCAATTTAAATCTATTATCATCATTATAAGTGAAGTATCATTCATATAAGCTTATTCTATAGCTATTGTGAATGATAAAGAGTGAATAGGGGAATATGTTTATCCACTAATAAACATTAAAAAAATGTTGTTGGTTCGAAATTTATTATGGTTCGTGATTATGCTTGATGGTTCGAGACATTTGAACTTGGGAAATAAAATGGTGGTTTGATTAAAAAAGGTGATAAGAATGGTGTTGGTTCTAAGGTAGCTCAGCGTTTACCTTCATCGTCAAACGATATCTTCAAATTAATGGTTAAGCACTTTTTATTTTCAGCTAAAATGTTAATGTTATTCTGCTAGGTTAATTGTCAAATCTGCTTCTAATAGTTGTTTTATTTAATGAAGTGTGATTATGTTATGAGTAAGTTTAATATATAGATCTGTTTGCTAGAATCTGTTAATGTTGATTGTGACCAAGTATTTGCTTTTACTGTTCTTGTTTGTTGTTGCGTTAAATGATTATGTGGATTCGGTTTGTGGATTTTTTACCATCTTGGATTTTTGATTAATAGCTGATAAGCTTTTATGCTGAGATTTAGATTAGCTTGTTGTCATTGTTGGCTATTGCAATAGATAGGTTGCTAGTGTTTGGTTCATTCAGCTTTGTAAAGTTTAGATTCTGATAGATCGTTGTGTTAGGATTGTGCTAGCATTCATAATAGGCTGTTAGATGTTATGTTTTGCGACTAGCTTCATTTTCTTTATTTTATTGTAGATCAATCTAAGAGTCTTATCTAGTGGTGAACAATCTGATTGCTCGTTATTTTGTCCTTGATTGCTTAGTGATTGAACTGCTGATGATCTTTGATGTTAGATTGGGTCTGATTACAATTTGTTCTGAGCTGCTGATCTTGTTAAATTTTAGCAGTCTGCTTGATATTGTTCGTTTTGATATTGTTGAATGTTTATTGTACTATGACTTGAATGTTATGATGTCTGCTTTGTGAATTCGTGTTGTGTATAATGGGCTTAGTCTACTGTTGTTTCATTTTATCTGTGTTGTTAGATTGTGCTTTTGCGTAATTGGGTTTTTTATTCTTGCATAAGATTCGTTTGATCTTAAAATATAATATAAAAAAATATCATAAACTTTTCACTTGCAGTCTCGAACTCAAGACCTTCCCTTCACCTGTGCAACGACTTAACCAATTGGGCCTTCCATTCCTTTTGTTATAGTATTACTAAAAGTAATTAATACACGTTTTCTTTAAGTTGTCATTCTATATAAACGTTTTTGTCTTCATATTACATTTACTTTTAAAACGTTTAATACATTTATCAAAAGTTTAATTCTAAATTTTAATTAAATTAGTTTTTATATTAGAAAATAAAAATATTAGTTTAAATAAATAATATTAAAATATATATATATATATAGATAATTACTTTTATTAAAATATTGATATAATAAATTAGTTACAACTCATTAGTTTTAAATATAAAAATATATAAAGTAAAAATAATGTAGTTTAAATTTCGTCTTTTAGATTTATTTTGGGTACGGTTCATGCACTTTTATAGAAAACATAGGATTTTAGATAAAAACCGAAACCAATTCAAACTGATTGTCCAATTCAAAAAGAAAGTCTCAAATTCACAATTTCTTCGTGTACAACGAACTGGGATCACTCTCGTGTTTAATTAATCCGTCTTTAGCGAATTTTTGACTATTAATTTTTCCTAAAGGTAATTTTCTTAATTTGCTCTATAACGTATTACATTAAAATACACTGACACTTTTCTCACACATCAAAAATTTTGGCGCCGCTGCCGGGGAAATTGTGTACGATACTTTCGTGGTGATTTGTCGATCGTTGATTTGAAGACCCTTTCCATCCTTGGAAAGTTTTGTTATTTTTTTATATATATAATAAATATCGTTTTTCGTGTTTTTTGTTGCTAATATATTGTATTATGTAGAACAATAAATTTACCTACTTCCAAAAGCGTGAAAACACAAACCTTAGTTGGGATTTCATCACCTAGCTATTGTATTCGAATCCAAAACAAAAAAAATAAAGGCAAAATAGATAAATACTAATAAAAAGTTTGAACTCGATTTATAGAAACTATAAGGTGGGTATAAGGCGACGAGCTATAAAATGCCGCCTAAGGAAAAAGGTTTTTAAGTGCTTTGTGCCACCTCGTTTCCCGCTTGCTTGTGTGTATATTGAGAGGGACGACCGATTATTGGTTTGCCAACTCAAGTAGTATTAAACCTTATTTTTGTCGTTGTTTACTTATTGAACCTCGAGACGTTTAGGTTTTCACCTACGTTTCAAAGTCAAACGAGGGTAGTTTACTTCCATAGTAATTATCCTTACTCCTTGTTTTTATCAATCTTTGATTGATTTGAAAAATAAAAATGCCAAAAATAATCTTCTTCTAATCTATTTTCTTTTCTTCAACCCTCTAAATTCTCGTCATTTTGGTTTATGCAATTACGTTCTAATCGACTTTTGATTAATCACAATAGACTTGAAAACATTCCTTGTAGAAATAGAAATCGTCAACAACGAGTAGTGGAGACCCAGGAAAGTTTCTTAGAACCATGTGATTTCCCTAATATGGAAGAATGCTTAGCATTAGCCGATCTTGGCGCTAACATTAACTTGATGCCTCTTTTCGTGCGGAAAAGGTTATCACTTCCCGAGCTTACACCTACTAAGATGACTCTTGAGCTAGTGGACCGATCGGTTGTAATTCTAAAAGGAATAGCCGAGGATGTGTTTGTCAAAGTAGGGAAAGTCGTCTTTCCAACAGATTTTGTGGTTGTCGATTATCTGGAAGCGAGGAAAGCGAGTAAATTGACTTTACGTGTTGATGATAAATATATCACGTTTGATATTGCTCTTATCTCGAGATATTCTTCCAAGTACTACGAGGAATCAATCAATCAAATCGATGTGATTGATGTTGCTAGTGAAGAAGTTTCGCAAGATATGCTTGGTTTTTCGGGTATTTCTAAAAGTGGAAATCCCACTTCATCGTATCCGATTATCTCTTTAGCTACACCTCCACTCACTCCATTTGATGGAGGGGACTTCATTCTAGGAGAGCTCGAGGATAACGTTCGTTCAAAGATCGATAAGGAAATTGATGATTACCTTAGTACACCATTTGATGCTAGTGATTTTGATAGTGAGAATTTCGATCCGGATGGAGATATTGCTTTAATTGAAAAATTGTTGAATATGGACCCATTTTCACTCCCTCCGATGGACTTAAAAGTTGTGAACGAAAATGAAACAAAAGTGAAAACTTCTCTTGAAGAAGCATCCGAATTAGAACTTAAGTATCTTCCTACTCATTTGGAGTATGCTTTTCTTGAAGGAACGGATAAATTACCGGTGATAATTGCTAAGGGGTTGAAAGATAATGAAAAGGATGAACTTATTAAGGTTTTAAAGAAACATAAACGGGCCATTACATGGAAAATCTCTGACATCAGGGGTATTGACCCAAAATTTTGTACCCATAAAATTTTGATGGAGGAAGATTATAAACCCGATATCCAAAATCAAAGAAGGATTAATCCAAAGATTCATGAGGTGATCAAAAAGGAAGTTATGAAACTTCTAGACGCCGGAATGATCTACCCTATCTCTGATAGCCCATGGGTTAGCCCCGTGCATTGTGTTCCAAAGAAAGTAGGAATGACGGTAGTGACTAATGAGGATAATGAATTGATTCCTACTAGACTTGTGACCGGATGGCGTGTTTGTATTGACTATACAAAACTTAATGATGCCACTAGGAAGGATCATTTTCCATTACCTTTTATGGATCAAATGTTAGAGAGACTAGCGGGAAATGATTTCTATTGCTTTTTGGATGGATTTTCCGGCTATTTCCAAATTCCTATAGACCCTCGTGACCAAGAAAAGACCACATTCACTTGTCCTTATGGAAAATTTGCTTATCGTAGAATGCCTTTTGGGTTATGCAATGCTCCGGGGACGTTCCAAAGGTGTATGATGGCCATTTTTCATGATATGATTGAGAAAACCATAGAAGTCTTCATGGATGATTTCTCTGTTTTTGGGGAGTCTTTTGCTTCATGTCTCTCTAACTTGGAACGAATGTTGCAACGTTATGAGGAAACAAATCTCGTGCTTAGCTATGAAAAATGCCATTTCATGTGCAAAGAAGGCATTGTTTTAGACTTTTAGGACATAAGACCTCTAAGGCCGGTATTGAGGTAGATAGGGCCAAAATCGACGTGATTGCCAAATTGCCTCCACCCACCACCGTTAAGGGAGTTAGGATTTTTCTCGGCTATGCCGGCTTCTATAGACGTTTTATCCAAAACTTCTCTAAGATAGCTCGGCCTATGACCCATCTTTTGGAAAAAGAGACTCCATTCTTCTTTTCGGATGAGTGCATCAAACCCTTTGAGATGCTTAAGAAAAAATTAACCGAATCACCAATTTTAGTTGCCTCGGATTAGGATCTACCTTTTGAAAAAATGTGTGATGCTAGTGATTACGAGGTAGGTGCGGTTTTAGGGCAACGTAAGACCAAACATTTCTTGCCTATACACTATGAAAGTAAGACTATGACGGATGCTCAAACTAAGTATACTACAACGGAAAAGGAGTTACTTGCCGTTGTATATGCTTTCGAAAAGTTTAGACCATACCTCGTCTTGTCTAAAACCATATTGTATACGGACCACTCGGCTATCAAATATCTTCTTAATAAACAAGATGCCAAGCCGAGATTGCTCCGGTGGATTCTCCTCTTTCAATAATTTAATGTCAAAATTCTAGACAAAAAAGGAGTCGAGAATCTCGCAGCCGATCATCTATCTAGACTTGAGAATCCTCACCAAAGCGATCGAGAGAACAAGGAAATTAATGAAACATTTCCTCTCGAGACGCTTGGTATGATTGCTTTTCGTGGTGATTGTAGTACCCCATTGTTTGCGGACATTGCAAATTACCATGTGGGGAAGTTCGTGATTAAGGGTATGTCGTCCCAACAAAAACGGAAATTTTTCAAGGACATATCTTATTATTTTTTTGACGACCCTTATTTGTTTCGAGTGTGCACGGATCAAGTGATTCGTAGGTGTGTGTTTGGCAAAGAAGCTAAAGATATTCTTAAAGCTTGTCATGAAGGACCCACCGGGGGACATCATGGTGCTAATGCCACCGCGAAAAAAGTCTTTGATTCCGGTTTCTTTTGACCTTCCATATATCGAGATGCCCAAGACTTGATCAAGACTTGTGATGCTTTTCAACATCAAGGAAATAATTCACAAAGGGATGAAATGCCCCAAAACATAATACAAGTTTGTGAAATCTTTGGCGTATGGGGAATCAATTTTATGGGGCCATTTCCATCATCAAAAGGAAATAAGTATATTCTCGTAGTCGTGGACTATTTGTCAAAATGGGTTGAAGCTAAGGCTTTGCCTACTAATGATGCTCGAGTTGTGGTGAAATTTTTTAAACAACTCTTTTCTAGGTTTGGAACTCCGCGGGCTATAATAAGTGATCGAGGGACCCATTTTTGTAATGAACAATTTAAAAAAGTTGTAAAGAAAAATGGTGTCACTCATCGACTTTCGACGGCTTATCACCCTCAAACGAGTGGTCAAGTGGAAGTTTCAAACCAAGCTGTTAAGAGGATTTTGGAGCGTTCTATAGGTGAAAATCGCACTTCATGGTCGGATAAACTGGACGATGCATTGTGGGCTTTCCGTACGGATTATAAGACGCCCATTGGTTGTACACCATTTAGGTTGGTCTACGGAAAGGCATGCCACTTGCCAACTGAACTCGAACATAAGGCGTATTGGGCTGTAAAACATTGTAACTTTGATTTGAGGGTGATCATTGCAAGGTTCAATTGAATGAACTAAGTGAATTAAGGGATCAAGCTTATGAGAATTCTTTGATCTATAAATAGAAGACTAAGAGGATTCATGATTCTAAGATCAAAAACCACATTTTCAATGTTGGTGATCAAGTCCTCTTATTCAACTCTAGACTTAATATTTTTTCGGGCAAGCTTAAATCCCGTTGGTCCAGACCATTCACCATTTCACAAGTATTCCCTTATGGCACCATTGAGCTAGCTCAAAAAGACGGGCCTAACTTTAAGGTGAATGGTCATCGAGTGAAGCACTATTTTGGAGGGGACATACCTACGGAGGTTGTTCCGGATCTCCAAACTTTCCCTAAGGACCAATGAATGCGGGGATCGAGTCGAGCTCATGACTCGGTTAACAAAAACGAGGTGCCTTGTGGGGGAGTCCCATACATTCTATCTTCTTTCTATTTTCTAACACTAATAATGGCTTGATCTTTTCAAGCCCGTGCTCGTATTTTGTTGTGATGTGAATCTTAGGTTTGACCCTATTCATTGAAGACTCTCGTGTTCGGTATTTGCCCAGTCCACTCGAGCTTCCATACTTTGATTGTCAAATAGGGAATTTGTTATCCTTTGAATTTTATATTGACTCCCTACACTCCACTGAGTGTAGGGGTGCCCTTTGTTCCATATAAAACCAATAAACAAAGCTTGAAATCAAGCCACAAGTCACCTATTTAAGCAGCAGTGGGAACTCCTTTCCCACTGCTTGTTACCACTGTTAGTGTAAAACCTGGTTTAGCTTATTATTAAGCCAATTGAGCTTATTGAAACGTGCAACAACTTGGATTTGGTAATCAGTCTTCCTCATTTGACCCATTTAATCATTCTGGAGCTTTTGGGCTTTTGACTTTAGGGTTTGACTAGAAAATCAACTTATTTGACTTTTTCATAAGTGCTTATCATCTTATTCATCTTATTTCGCTTTTCTTATTAGATTTTTATTGATTGATTTGTCTTAATTAAGTCATTTAGAGTCTTTTGCAAGTTAATCAAGTTCTGAAGCGGTCTAAATCTCTAAGTCGGCTATTTTGTCTCTTTGTGAAATCATACTGGCTTATTTCTAGCTTATTGGTTAAGCTTTTTCAAAATTTCTTTTTACAGGTCTCTTTAGTATCCCAAAAGAAGGTTGTGTGTTAATTTAGAGCTTATGGCATTTGCTTATAGCTTAATGGGCTTATTGGCCCATTAAGAATAATATGTTTACTTATTAAGTTGTGATAAGCACATTTTCAGCTTTTGTGCCTTTAGACTTTTATGCTTAAAATTGAATTTTGAGTTAGACTGGTGATTTTGGGCTTATTTGGTTGAGTTTGATTTTATTGGGCCAAAAAGCCCATTAGGGTTGACTGATTTTGTTTTTAGCCCATTTGGGGGCCAAATAGGTGTATTTTGGTAATTTCACTTTCATTTTCTGTTTATTTAGGTTAAAATAAACTAGTTTGCAAGTTTTTAGAAATCATTATAATTTTTTATTTTTTAATATTATTTTAATATTTAATTTTAGTTTTTAATCATTTTAAATAGTTTTAATTGGTTTTAAATTTTATGAAAATATTTTTTAGTTTAATTAAGTCATTCTAGAGTTTTACAAATTGAAAAATCCTAATTTGGGCTTTTTATTAATTATTTTGATTTTTAGGGCTTTAATTAGCATTTAAAAATTAATATTTAATTAAATAAAAGGTTTGAAAAAATTTTGATCATTTGTAAACTCTTATTACATTTTTGGTTTTGTCACTTTTTACGGTTTTTCGTTTTGCCGTCGTAGCGTAATTTTAACGTATCCGTCGTTCTCATTTCTCATATTTTCTTTCCCTCATATTAATCCAAAATCATTACGAATTATTCACACACATTAAACCTCCTTGGGAAACAAAATCATTTGGGTCATTAACACTTGATTTTCCTAAAACATTTTTTTAATACTTACCGCATTTACGCTCTTTGTTTTCCTAAACAAGAGTGTATTCTACCAAAATAATTTTGGCGTCGCTGTCGGGGAGGTGTGTCGTGATTAATTTTTCCATTTTGTTTTTAATATAAACCATAATTAGTATTTGTGTTAAATAGAAATCTATTAACATGTATTATCGGTTTTTCGTTTTTCTTGTGAATTATTATTACTATATTGTATATGTATCACACCAAATACAAAATATCTCCAAAAGCGTGAAAGCACCACCTTAATTGGGATTTGATCTCCTAATTATTGTATTCGAATCTCAAACAAAAAGAAAAATGAAAAAATAGATAAATACTTTCGTGAAGCTCGATTTTGAAAAATACAAACTTTAAGGTGAATAGATAGGCATCGTGCTATAAAAGGCCGTTAAAGGGAAGTTAGGTACTTAATTGCTTCGCGCCACCTCATTCCCCTCGTTCACTTGTGAGTATTTGATCTTGAAGCTAATCGAGGGTTTTGCCGCCCAAAGTATTATTACGTATCATATATATTTGCTTGGTTTCTTTGTGATTAAACCCTCTTGAACAATTTCGTTTTCACCAAAGTTCTAAAGTCAATCGAAGGCGTTCACTCCACGTGATCGTTTTCATTCTTTGAGGCTTCTTTAATCAAGAGTTTGATTGGAGGAGAGATTTGGTATATTTTTGTCTATAAATACACACAAAATCCAAAAAAAATTAAAAACAATCAAAAACACAAAAAAATTGAAAATCAACAAAACACCCAAAAGAATCTTCTTTGCTCACCTCCACGTTCTACGTCACGTTTATGCAAACTCGTAATCAAGCAAAACAGGCTCGCAGACGTCGTCAAAACCAAGGAAATCAAGATCCTTTGTTTGAAGAAGAACCTCCAATTGTTGAACCCGTTGTAGAACCAATAGTCACCATGGATAATCGTACTATGATGGAGTTGCTTCAAGCACCCACCGAGGGTTTTGGAGAAGCTATTGTGGTATGCTTGCGGATAATTTTAAGATTAAGACGGGTTTAATGTTGATGCTACAAGAAAACAAGTTTCATGGACATAAAAAAGACAACCCGCATTATTACATAAGGAATTTCAATCGTCTCACCGCAACAAGCAAGTTTAAGGATGTTCCACATGACGCCATTAAGATGATGTTGTTTCCATACTCGTTAGATGGACCCGTAAAAATTTGGCTCGAGAAAGAACCGCCAAATTCGATTTTGACATGGATTGATCTCGTCTCTAAGTTTGTGTACCAATTTATCCCACCATCTAAGACAACACATTTGAAAAATGAGATTTCAAGGTTTACACAACGGTCTAATGAAAGTTTTTCAATAGCATGGGAACGATTTAAGGAAATGTTACATGAATGTCCTCACCATGATTTTTTGGAATTCCATCAAATTGATACTTTTTATAATGGGCTTAACGATCATGAACGATATTATTTGAATGCCGCCGTGGGTGGTAATTTTTTGTGCAAAACGACCGATGAAGCTTTAAAGATTATCGAGAATAGATCTAAGGTTTATAACCCTCATAACACACCGAGTGTTGCCACTATGGGTTCATAGTCATCGTCTCGTAACATGAATGCCTTACATGATGAAGCAAATGAGGAAAATCGGTTTTTCGATAGATTTTCGACGCTTATGACACACTGGAAAGCACAAGATGCTTTGAATTCCGCATCGGTTAAAGCGGTTGAAAAGAGTTGTATATCTTGTGGTGGAGCTCATGATTTTTCCGAGTGCATTACCGCCGGTGGTAACACTTCGAGTGCTTACGTAGCAACGGGAACTTACAACCAAAACGGCCAAGGTTCCCGCCCAAATCAAGCTCCCCAAAATCAAAATGTTAACAACTAGATTTTCAAAATAATACACAAGGTTTTCAAAATGCTCACACTAATAATCTTCAAAGAGAATTTTTGGATTATGCAAAGGAAAATGATGCTAAGTTTGATAACATGCAACGTGAGATGATTAGCTTAAGATCCGAGTTGAAAAACAAGCTTAAAACGAACTTGCTAATGAATTGAAAACTCATGATAATAAAATGGAAAGAAATGTTCAACGTCTTCAACAAAATCAACAAATGATTGAACAAGGTCAACATGAGATTAAGCAAGAGTTGTTAAAAGCGGATATAAGGCAATCTAAATTTGAATATCGAATAGCTAAAATGTTTGAAGCAATCATGTGTAAACCCTCTTCCTCGGGTGGTCTTCCGAGTGATACCATTACAAACCCGAAGGGAGAAATGAATGTTTTTACTACTCGTAGTGGTAAGACTTTCAAGGAACCAATCTCTCGCCCTAGTAGTTCTACGAAGAAGGAAATCGAGAAAGAACCCGAGGTGATGCTCGAAAAGGAGCATATTACAAGCCCACGAAGTACCGCTCATACCACACCTATGGTTGAACCAATACCAATTGTGGAACCCGAGATTCCAAGGCCGATGCCTATGCCCCAACCCAAACCAGCCTTACCTTAACCATCGAGACAAAACAAGGAGAAATTGCAAGAACGTAACAAACAACAAATTGAGCTTTTTATAAAAATGTTTCAACAAGTGCATTTTAATGTGAGTTTAGCTGACGCGTTGTTATATGCCTCGTTTCGCTTCCACTTTTAAAGCTATGATGAATGATAAGGAAAAGCTTCCAAAGCCATCTAATTGTTCTTCGGTTTATCTTAATCGAATACAAGAAAAAGTTGGTGACCCCGGGAAGTTTCGCATTCCTTGTGACATACAAGATATGAAGGAATGCCTCGCCTTGGCCGATCTTGGCGCGAGCATTAATTTGAAGCCATTTTCCATTTGGAAATCGCTATCACTTCCGGCTCTTACTCCATCGAACATGTCTATCGAGATGGCCGATCATTCTACGATTCTAGCATGTGGAGTAGCCGAAGACGTGTTCGTGAAAGTGGGGAAGTTCTACTATCCTGTTGATTTTATAGTAGTAGACATCCCCGCAGATCTTCAAGTTCCTCTAATTTTAGGTCATCCATTTTTAGACACCTCAAGATCGCTTATCGATGTTCATGCTAGAACAATTACTATGAGATTCAACGAAGAGGAACTTGTTATAAACGCTACTCAAAACTCTACACCTTCTCATGTTATGCAATCGCTACCATCAACCATATTGACTTAGTCGATGTAGTTTGCGATGAGTTTTCACAAGAAGTGTTAGGTTTTTCCGATAGTTCGTCAAGTGGCAATCCCACTATTTTGGATCCGATTCTTGCTAATTCTACACCAAATCTCACTCCATTATAGGAGGCGATTTTATTTCAAATGAAATCGACAATTAAGATGAGGTGATTATTGGTAATGATACTCTCATTCCACCATTCCTTCCGCCGATGGAAGTTATGCGTGTTGAACAAAAATCTTCAATCGAGGAACCACCAATCCTTGAATTGAAAGATCTTCCATCTCACCTTGAATACGCATTCTTGGAAGGTGATGAGAAGTTGCCGGTTATTATTGCGAAAGATCTTTCCAACGATGAAAAAGTCGCACTTGTGAAAATTCTTAAAGCTCATAAAGGGGAAATTGTGTGGAAAATTTCCGACATTAAGGGTATTGACCCAAAATTTTGTACTCAACAGATTTTAATGGAGGAGTACTACAAACCCGCAATTCAAAGTCAAAAAAGGGTAAACCCAAATATTCACGATTTCATTAAAAAAGAGGTCTTAAAACTTCTTGACGCGGAAATGATTTATCCTATCTCTGATAGCCCATGGGTGAGCCCAATCCATTGTGTCCCTAAGAAGGGAGGAATGACCGTTGTGCCCAATGAAAACAACGAGTTAATTCCCACTCGTGTTGTGACCAGTTGGAGGGTGTGTATTGACTACCGAAAGTTAAATAACGCGACTCGTAAAGACCACTTTCCCTTGCCCTTCATGGATCAAATGTTGGAGCGACTTTCGAGAATTGACTTCTATTGCTTTTTAGATGGTTTTTCCGGTTACTTTTAAATCCCTATCGACCATCGTGATCAAGAGAAAACTACGTTTACGTGTCCATATGGAACGTTTTCTTATCGTAGAATGCCTTTCGGACTTTGCAATGCACCGGGAATAATTCAAAGGTGTATGATGGCTATTTTTCATGATATGATAGAGAAGTCGATGGAAGTATTCATGGATTACTTTTTGGTGTTTGGTGATTCGTTCACATCGTGTTTATCCAATCTCGAGAAAATGTTAAAACGTTGTGAAGAAACCAACCTTGTGCTTAATTGGGAAAAATGTCATTTAATGTGTAAACAAGGAATCGTCTAAGGGCACAAGGTCTCGAAAGCGGGGATTGAGGTCGATAAAGCTAAGATAGACGTCATCGCCAAGTTACCTCATCCCAAAACCATCAAGGGAGTTAGGAGTTTCCTAGTCCACGCGGGCTTTCATCGTCGCTTCATCAAAGACTTTTCGAAAATTACTCGACCTATGACACACCTTCTCGAGAAGGATGCTCCTTTTAACTTCAATGAGGATTGTTTTAGAGCTTTCAAAACTCTTAAAATGAAACTTATCGAAGCTCCCATTCTTGTTGCTCCTAATTAGGAACTAACCTTTGAAATAATGTGCGATGCAAGTGATTATACAATTGGGGCCGTCTTAGGGCAACGTTATGAAAAGCACTTCCGTGCTATCCATTATGCTAGCAAGACGATGACCGAGGCTCAACTTAAGTACACTACAATAGAAAAGGAATTCCTTGCCGTGGTCTATGCTTTTGAGAAATTCCAACCTTATCTCGTCTTGACGAAAAGCATCGTGTAAACGGATCATTCGGCTATCAAGTACCTCTTAGCTAAGCAAGATGCTAAGCCGAGGTTGCTTCTTTGGATGCTCCTCCTCTAATAATTTGATGTCACCATACTTGATAAATAAGGAGCCGAGAATCTAGCGGCCGATCATCTCTCTCGTCTAGAAGATCCTCACAAAGATGTATTCGAGAATAAGGAAATCACCGAAACATTTTCTCTCGAGACTCTCGATGTAGTGAATTTTAAGGACGACACCCCATGGTTTGTCGACGTTGCAAATTAGCATGCGGGTAACTTCATAATCAAGGGTATGACGACACAACAAAAGAGAAAATTCTTTCGTGACGTCAAGTTCTATTTTTGGGACGACCCTTATCTCTTTCGGGTTTGTGTGGATCAACTCATTCGACGTTGTGTTTTTGGTACCGAAGCTTCTACAATCCTTAGAGCTTGTCACGAGGGACCCACGGGTGGTCATCACGGTGTTAATCTCACGGCTAAGAAAGTGTTCGATGCCGGCTTCTTTTGGCCTACGATCTATCATGATGCACAAGCACTTGTGAAGTCGTGTGATTCTTGCCAACGCCAAGGAAAATCGTCGCAAAAGGGTGAAATGCTGCAAAATATAATTCAAGTGTGTGAGACTTTCGACATTTGGGGCATCGACTTTATGGGGCCGTTCCCATCGTCTCACGGTAACAAGTATATCCTCATCGTCGTCGACTACCTATCTAAGTGGGTGGGAGCTAAGGCTTTGCCTACGAATGATGCTCGTGTGGTAGTGAAGTTTTTGAAGAAACTATTCTCTCGGTTTGGAACCCCTCGTGCTATTATAAGAGATCGTGGAACCCATTTTTATAATGACCAATTCGAAAAGGTTCTAAAGAAATATGGGGTTACACATCGTCTTTCTACGGCTTATCACCCGCAAACGAGTGGGCAAGTCGAGGTTTCAAACCAAGATTTGAAGAGGATTTTAGAGAGGTCGATTGGAGAAAACCGTGCTTCATGGTCTGACAAACTCGATGACGCTTTAGGGGCCTTTCGCACCACTTATAAGACACCTATCGTTTGTACTCCTTATAAGTTGGTTTATGGAAAGAATTGCCACTTGCCTATTGAGCTGGAACACAAGGCATATTGGGCCCTAAAGCATGCCAACTATGACTTGAAGACCGCGGGAGATCACCGGAAAATACAACTTAATAAATTGGATTAATTAAGAGATAATGCTTATGAAAATTCATTGATTTTAAGGAAAAGACTAAAAAGTTTCATGACTCAAAGATTAAAAATCGGGTTTTTAACATTGGTGATCAAGTGTTACTTTTTAACTCTCATTTGAAGATATTTTCCGAGAAATTGAAATCTCGTTGGTCGGGTCCGTTCACCGTAACACAAGTGTTTCCTTATGGGACCATCGAGCTAGCTCAAAATGATGGTCCTAATTTCAAGGTGAATGGAAAAAGGCTTAAGAACTACTTCGGTGGGGAAGTCCCTTCTTTGGACGACCTTGACCAAGTCACCTTCCCCAATGATAATTAGCATTGAGGGGATCGAGTCGAGCTCATAACTCGGTAATCAAAAACGAGGTGCCTCGTAGGGGAGATCCTATGCTTATCCATGTATATACTATCGCTTTCTAATGTAGTTAATGAGAGGGGATTAGTGCCCTTCCAACTCGTTGTCTCGTGGTTGTTTGTGAGTGTGTTATCTAGATCATCATCATCGCCAAGATTGAAGACTCCCGTGTTCGTTTATGTGAGCCTCGATCGTTTGCTTGAAGAGTTTTTCACGAATCCATGACATATCCTTTATTGTTCTAACAATTATCTTTTAGCATAATTCATAAACAGCTTTAGATATATTGTTGATCACCCTTTCCATGCTAGATCCTAAGCATTCGACTCTTCGTCTCTAGTATGGGGGTGCTCCACCTTTAGACTCGAAACATTGAGGACAATGTTTAATTTTAGTATGGGGGTGAATAGATATTTGCCTTGCTACGCCCTCACGTTTTCCAACTTTCATAATTTTATTTTGATTTGTTGCAAATAAGGCTAAAAATGGCAAAATTTTAAAAATTTCTGAAGTTTTCATAAGTGTAAAGACACGAATGTATATTTTCCGATGGGTAGAATAAGAGTTAAAATTGAATTTTGAGTCAAACTGGTGATTTTGGGCTTATTTGGTTGAGTTTGATTTTATTGGGCCAGAAAGCCCATTAAGGTTGACTGATTTTGTTTTTAGCCCATTTAGGGGCCCAATATCGGTATTTTGGTAATTTCACTTTCATTTTCTGTTTATTTAGGTTAAAATAAACTAGTTTGCAAGTTTTTAGAAATCTTTATAATTTTTGAATTTTTAATATTATTTTAATATTTAATTTTAGTTTTTAATCATTTTAAATAGTTTTAATTGGTTTTAAATTTTATAAAAATAGTTTTTAGTTTAATTAAGTCATTATAGAGTTTTACAAATTGAAAAATCCTAACTGGGGATTTTTATTAATTATTTTGATTTTTAGGGCTTAGTTAGCATTTAAAAATTAATATTTAATTAAACAAAAGGTTTGAAAAAGTTTTGATCATTTGTAAACTCTTATTACATTTTTGGTTATTTTTGGTAATTTTTTGGGAACTTTTAGAATTAATTTTTATTTTGTCACTTTTTACGGTTTTTCGTTTTGTCGTCGTAGTGTAATTTTAACGTATCCGTCGTTCTCATTTCTCATCTTTTCTTTCTCTCATATTAATCCAAAATCATTACGAATTATTCACACACAATAAACCTCCTTGGGAAACGAACTTATTTGGGTCATTAACACTTGATTTTCCTAAATCATTTGTTTAATACTTACCGCATTTACGCTCTTTGTTTTCCTAAACAAGAGTGTATTTTACCACAATCAATGCGTGATACACATGAAGATGCTTAGTACAAGGCTCCACGTGGCTCTTTGAGACGTCACATCTCAAAGGTGATTGGTTGCTATCCTGCCATTCAGTAAAGAGGCCAATCACAACCCTCCAAGTCAGCTCCAAACTAGCACAAAAAGTGCCACTTTGGCGATCCGTGTGCACAAGGATGAAGATTAGCGATTAGATCAAAATTTACAAAAGAGAGAGGATTGATAAGATGATCCAAGGGACACAATATAGTCTTCTTCAACAACCCTCACCTCGGGTTCGCCTATAATTACCCTTTCATTTTTCCTTTGTAATCGTCCTTTTTTACACTTACTGTTATAATGTTAAATTGTAGTTAGGAATTGTAATTTTTCCTTTCATAAAGTTTGTAATGATTAAGTTGAATTAATAAATTTCGATTCTCCGTGTTATCAGTTTTTGATCTACGTTTGTGATATGAGCAAAAACTCATATCAATTAATTAACAAATCACCCTAAAACACACGGAAAATACCTAACTTTTGTGCTATAAAGCGGAATTATGTGGTATGTTTTGTGTATGTGTATAAACAGGTAAGAAGGATACATTTTCAAGCAAACAAGAATAAATCAAGCTTATTTGTGATGAAAAAGACAAAGAAGGATCAAAGATGACAAGACTTTGAAGATGAAGGACCTATCTTGACAACATTCCAAAGTTGAGGGACTCAAAGTGAAAAGTGGTCAAAGTCAAGATCTAAGTCAAACATGGTAACCTCCAAAGTCAAACAAGTCAAAGGGTCAAACTAGACAAGTATGCAAGTGGAAGGACCAAATATGTCATTGGAATGAAGATTCTAGCTCATTTGGACATTCTGCCAAAGTCTAGGGGCTTAACTTGCCAAAAATACACCAAGATTAGACATGATCTGTGTGTTTATGCTGTTAACCAATCAAAATGCAAGAATGATTAAACATGGATCGCCAGCTAAACAAGCCAGCTCACCAGCTCATTAAATGAGCCGTATCTCCACAGTGCAGCCACTAACTCATTTATGGACCAATCAGAAGCTGACACTCCATAATTCCTTTATCCATTTTGGGATAGCAATCCGTGTGTTCAACTTTTGCCCAACCAAGGACTGCCACGTGGCATCTTCTTCAACATATGAACCCAGATTCAATCTCAAGCTATACTGCATTTCATGAAATATGGTCTACATGAAAAATGCTCGTCTTCAAGAGATGAACACAATGGAAACACTTAATCAAGCTGAAACTCAAAGGATCAAAATCCACCAATTTGTGATGAACACAAGAATCTGTAATTGAGCAAATCATGACACCTGGCAGCTTGCTATTGGATGGAACATGTCATCGACCCCAACTCACTCTCATTTCTCCTCTATAAATAGGGATAGAACCTCTCATTTGTTGTATGTAGAAAAGTGTGAAATTCACACACACATTCATTTTCTTCCTTCCATCTTGTTAGTTAGCAGTTAGTATAACTACCTCAAGAGCTTGACAGCCTCTTGAGTTAGTTATTAGTTAGTTGTAACTACTTTACCTACCCTTGTAACAAACTTTCACTTAAAATTCAATAAAATCACTCAATTCCTTCAATCTTCTTACAATTCACTGCATTACTATTGAATTCTGTTGTTGTGATAAGTTTCTTATGATCACACTTGATCATTAGAAGCTCTTTGAAGAATTGTAGCTGTCTTTGTTGATTCTAGTTGCTGAGTTGATGGTTGTAGCAGATTTTTGGTAGAATTGATCAGAATGATGATGGTAGATGATTGATTGGTTAAGAATAGTACTAAGGTGGTGGTTTAGCACTATTTAGGAGGCTCAGCGCCTACCTACTCCATCAATGAAGGCCTAATGCTAAAAGGTTTTAAAATTCTGAGTTTTGACTCCACTAAAATGTCCAATGCATGCTTAATTCTAGTATAAATACTAATTGCTACCCTGATCAAGTGTTTTAGTTTGATTTGGTGTGATTTTGTTATTTAGATAGCTTGTTGATAGATTGTTAGCTTTTAGCCTATCTTTTACTTGTTTCTGTTATAATTTTCATCAGTAAAAGCTTGTTATTGCATTTTGAGTTCTTGTGTGTTATCAAGTCTGTTCTTAGCTCATTTACATTTCATTTTGCTCATTAAGTTTGTTTAGATATAAGTCATAGCTTGTTTCAATCATTATTCAAAAATCATTCATTAAAGTTCATATCAGTCTATAAAACTTGTGTTTGGATCTGCATACATATTGGAGTTCAAGTGTGATAATCTAGTTGCTAGTTGTTCATTTTCCATTCTTTAGTCATTTGAAACAAGTTGGTAAAGTTTTGTATTCAAAGTTTGGGTCAAACAGGCAAATGGTTAGTAAAAAGTTTGGGTCAAGTCTTTGTTATTAGTTCATTAGAAAAGTAGCCTATTTCAATCTCTTGCCATTGCTTCATTTCTTAATCAAAATTATTGAAACCAGTTTCTAGTTGTTCATTAACATCTGAAGTTTAAGTCTTGTTAAGGAAGTTATACAGTTTTCACAAATAAGCTTGGAATTAGCTTTTGAATAAGCTTCCAGGCAATTGCAAGAATCTATGATAAAGTAGCAAACTGATTTCTTAGATAAGCATTTCTACTTCATAAAACCTTTAATTTTCTTTCACATTCTTACTTAGAAACATGTCTTGAACAGATTTTGAGCTTTTGAGAATTTTCAACTTTTGGTCAACAAAAGTCAAATAAGCTAGGATTCAGCTTAATTTCATTTTCCTACTTATCTACTTGACCATTTTTCACAAGAAAATACATTCCAGACTCACAATAAGCTGATTAATAAGATTTGACTTTAAAATTTGAATGTGCATGTCTGGATTTTATGGTAGCTTATTCTTGGCTTATTGGATTTGGCTTATTTGAGTTCTAGTGAGTTTTAAGTTTTTTCCTTGAACAAGTCTAAGTGTTTTTCAATTTTAAGCTGTTTGAAACTTGTTAGAGCTTATTTGGTTCATTTTTTAGCGTAAACGAGCTCATTTGTTCCTTGAACGCGTTTTTGGTTAAATTTTCCATTTAATTGCATATTAGTCCTCTTTGTCTGTAGCTGTTATCATTACTAGCTAAACTTCCTAATAATTAGGGTTTGCAAGTTTCTAGTCCAATACTTTTAACAATTTGTCAATTTCAGTTAGTTAGTTTTAGAGTTTGTTACATTTGGTTAGAAATTTGTTAGATTTTACATAATTGGTCCTTTAACTTTCTGAATTATCATTTCAAGCACTAGACTTTCATTTACTTATATTTTTGGCACATTACTTTTATAGATATACATTTTTGTCCTTTTGTGAATTAAAAGTTGGTAATTGCTAAATGTTTTACGGTTACGTAGCTTAATATTTTTCACCTTTTTTACGTGCTTGATTAAATAGACATAGAAAATCCAAATAACCCTATCAACTGAAAACAATAATAAACTTGATATTTTTAGGACTTTCAATTGGTTAAGAATCGAGAGAAACGAACTTTAATATACTTAATTTCAAATGGCGCCGTTGCCGGTTCTTTGACTTTATGAGAGACTATCGATTGACGGTTTTCATTGGCTTTTGGGATCCGTTTACCTCGTGAACGTTATTTTTACGTATCATAAATCAAAAACATAAAAAAATCAAATATATAAAAATATAAAAACTAAAAAGTAACAAAAACAATTCTTTTCCTAAATAATTGACCAAAAAAACAAAAAAAAATCAAAAAGCAATATTTTTCCTAAGAGATTGCAACCAAAAATATATATTATTGGATTTCCTTGGTTTTTATGTACATATAGTATTTTCTTTAAAAAAACCCCAATAAATACAAAAATATTTTCTCTATATTATTATATGTAAATACGTATATGTATAAGAACAACCAATACAAATATTCTCCATAAGTATTGCCAAGGCAATACACCGTGTTAGGGGGCGTTCCGGTCATTGACACTTGTATCGATCAAATTCAATAAAGCAAGAATATATAAATACTTCCAATAGGCAATAATTCGAAGAATACAAACTACAAAGTGAATAGAAAGGAGATGTGCTATAAAATGCCATCTAAGGGTCAATAGGTACTTAAGTGCTTCGCGCCACCTAACCCCTCGTTCACTAGTGCGTATTCTAAGAAGGAAGGCTTCATTGGGGGTCTTGCACCCAAGTAGTAATTACGTATATTATACTTTCTTGTGGATATTCATATTGAATCTCGAAGAGGATAATCGCTTTCTCTTCAAAGTCGAACGAGAGCTTCTCTCTCATTCCTCGTATTGAGTTGCATGCTCACTCGCGGGCATGCACATATACCGATTGGTGTACAACCCCTTCCTCCGAAAAGGAAGAAAAAGAGAAAGAGTAGGAACACCACCGTCCATCAAGCCGATCTCGAGAATCGTGCTTTGATCCACACACAACAAGAATCCATGGCTGGAGTTGATACTCGACCTTTGATGGAGCACTTGCAATCCAATGTGCAAGGATATGCTGATGCTATCAAGATACCCGATATTCCCGCAAACACATTTGAGCTAAAAACATCCATGATTAACTTGGTTTCAAACACACCATTTTTTGGGAACAAGAATGATAATCCACATGATCACCTTAAGAAATTTCTTGCTCTTTGCAACACCATTAAGTACAATGGAGTTCCCCATGATGCCATTAAGTTGATATTGGTACAATTTTCACTAGAGGGTCCCGCTAAGCATTAGTTAGATACACAACCACCCGAGAGCATTACCACATGGGATGGTTTCACTAAGAAGTTTTTGAACAAGTTCTTTCCTCCATCTAATACCACGGCCTTGAGGAACTTAATTATAGGCTTTCAACAAAAACCTAGTCAAACTTTTAGTGATGCTTGGGAGGAGTATAAGGAGTTATTGAGGAGATGCCCTAACCATGGATTCGATGAAGTTCACCAAATCAATACTTTCTACAATAGACTAAGACCTCATCACCGAGACTCACTCAATGCTTCCGCGGGAGGAAATATTCTTGCTAAATCCATTCAAGACGCTTGGGACATTATTGAGACTAAAGCAATGGTTCAAACTAACACACAATTTGATGAAAGAGTACATGTCATTCAAGAAGGAGGTTCCAAACCATTTGAGACTCAACTCATTTCATCAATCCAAGAATTGACTCAAGCTCAAAAGGAAAGTCAAACAATTATGCAAAACACCCAAAAGATGCAACAAACCATGATGAATGACTTTATGAAAATCTCTTTGGGTAATAATTCCATCAATGATGTGCATGCTATTACTCTTTCATGTGAGACTTGTGGAGGTCCCCATTCCTACCAACAATGTGATAAGATACAAGGTTATCAAGGGGAGTGTTATGCCTACCAAGAAGAACATAGAGAACATTTCAAACCCAACATCAATCAAAATAACCTTTCTTATAAGTCTCAAAATTATCTTGCACCACCGGGATTCCCACCCCAACCACCCACCCAACCTCAACACAATCCCCCTCAATTGTTACAAAGGAATCAAGGGCCAAGGCCACAATACAAAGGGAACAACTATAGACCACCAAATACCTTTCACAATCAATGAAATACCTTTCACGGAAACAATCAAGGGTTTTACAATCAACCTCCACCTTTCCAACCCCAAGGTTTTTAAGGGAATGTGCCACATGATTATAACACCATTGAACTTCTTCACAAAATGAATCAAGAGAATGAAAGGAGGTTCCAAGATAATGAGAAAAGAATGAAGGAAATGCATGAGGAAACACACAAGAAGTTTATGATGCTCTTCAATCAAAGACAACAAGGGGCTTTACCATCTAACACACAAGAAAACCCGAGGGCAAATTTCAATGCTATTACAACAAGAAGTGGAAAAACAACAAATGATCCTTCACATCCTACACCTTATATTGTTAAACCTACTTTGGTTTCCACTTGTGATAAGCCTTCTACATCTTCTTCACCACCTCCAAACTCTACTACTTCATCAACCACACCTTCTCAACCTATTCCCACTTCTCCTTTACCTTCCACAACTCCCAATGAAGAAGCTAAAAAAGAAAAATCTTCCAGTACAACACCTACTCCACCTACACCTAAACCAAATCTTCCTTATCCTTCAAGGTTGAAAAAGGATAAATTGAAAAACAAGGATGATATACAAGTCTCAAATTTCTTAAGGATGTTCAAGCAACTCAACATAAACATCTCCTTTGCGGAAGCTCTTGCTTACATGCCAAAATTTTCTAAGATGTTCAAGGATCTACTCTCCAACAAGGAAAAATTGGTTGATTTGCCCAACACATCCCTTAATGAAAATTGTTCCGCTGTGTTACTCAAAACCTTACCAACAAAACTTGGAGATCCGAGGTGCTTTTTGATACCTTGTAATTTTCCCGGGGTGGAAAATTGCATGGCATTGGCGGATCTAAGGGCAAGCATAAATCTCATGCCTTTATCGGTTTAGAAAAAACTCTCTCTTCCCGAGCTCACTCCCACTAGGATGACACTTGAGTTAGCCAACCGTACCATAGCTTACCCGGTAGGTATCGCGGAGGATGTGTTTGTAGGTGTGGATAAGTTTACCTTTCCGGCCGACTTTATAGTGGTTGATTATGACATGGACCCTAGAGTTCCTTTGATTGTTGGTAGACCGTTTTTAAGAACGGGTCGTACTTTAATAGATGTGGCGGAGGGAGAACTAATTATGAGAGTTGAGGATGAGAAAGTGGTGTTTAAGTTAGGGAAGTGTGTGATGGGAAAGTGATTAAGAAGTCTAAATCTTATGAAACCATTAACATAATTTATGTACTAGATGAGGTGTGTGATGAGCATTTTCATGACGCTTGCAAGAGTAATAGTGAGGATATGCCCCATGTTGAGATCGTGGCCTCAATTGCTCCCTCCTTAACACCTTTTGGAGAGAGTGATTTCCTCTTGGAGGAATTTGTGACAATCTAACATTTTCAGGTAGTGAAATATTTTCTCGTATAATATTTTGAAACTTATTTTTTTGTGTTGGTTGACGAACTCACAATTTACGGATTTAAATTTGGGCTTACGTGCATAATTTGGCGTCTTTTACGACTAAACCGGAAACCTTAGGATTACGTATTTACGTTTTTGAACTCTGTTTTTGATGAGACAATTTTTATTGGATTCGTTTTGTGACGTTGATTCATAATTTATAAAAACGTTTTTTCGTAAAACGACCCGAGGGCACGCAAATCGAGAAAACTAGAATCGAGGAATACCCGTAAACTAGTGAGATGGGACAAAATACATTGTCCCACCCCACTAGCTAAGGTTGGACGGCACACTTGACACCACACCATGGAGGTGGCATCAAGTTAGCTAGCTTATTACATGTGTAAGCTTAGCTTACACCTTAAGCTTACTTACACCCCACTATCTCAAAACTAGCTTCACTTTTCATTCCACCATTTTCTTACATGAAAATCAACACCAAACTCTCTCAACACCCTCCCCATTGCCGTCCAAAATAAAGCAACAAACACCCTTTTGATCTTTTCTAGCCATGAAACACATGTTTACTAGCTCTATTAAGGAGTTATCTTGAAGCCTTGATCATTTGGTGGCCATATTAACAACTTTGGAGGTGATTTGCTTGTGTCCTAGGGCTTATTTCCCAACATATGTTCTTGATATTTGATGGTCTTGGAGTTACTTGTTGTGTTCATCAAGTTCTTGTCTTCCAAAAACAAGGAATACACTTGGTTGGTAAAAAAGATCATCCTCTCCATTTTTCTCTTGTTATTTTGTAAAGAACAAATGTATTTTCTTTCATTTTGTATATGTATATGATGTATATATGATGATAAAAATGTTGTGTGGGGATCAAGTGTTGATAGATATGCTTAAATATGTTAATAACTATAAGAAATGAGGCTAAAATCTTGATTATTTAGTTGGCTGTATAAAAACATTATATAACTAAAACATGAACTGATAAAATTGCATGGTATGATACATTTACAGTAAGTACAAGATGTTATACACATGTGAGAGTTGGCCATGCAATGGAATCAATATAATGAGTGAGATATGATCAAAACAAGTTAGGTGTTCTAATCTGAATAAGCAGTTTTGTAGGGACTCTTAAGGCAAGATGAACTCAAAATGGGCAGTAGCTATAACTAAGTTAAATGTAGCACATAATATGAAGAACATGTCACCCAAAAATGAGCTTCTAATTCATTATAGAACTCTAGATATGGTAAAAATGGTGAACATGAAGATAAAAATCAGATTTTGAGAATTAATGTTTATTATTATTATATAAGCACTCAAATTTTATTGTATAAAATGTAAAATAAAAACCCACTAACTTATGAAACTTATTTATATAAATATGTAAAAGGTTAAATAAATGAATAACTTATAAAAATGTTAGTGGAATAATACTTATAAGTAATAAAAACTATAAACTTGATTTTTACGACTTTTTCGGCTATTGCCGTAAAATTAACGTTTTTCACCAAATAAAACTTAGACAATCAAACCCGTCTAATGTAAAAGTTTATAAAAGTCATATAATGATGTATAGGTAACTAATACAAGTAAAAACCGATAAAACTCGAACTATAAGAAATACGAACATTAACGAGCTAACTAAGCATAATGGACTAACAATTGGACTAAATAAGATAAATACTTGTAAAAAGAACTTATTGGGCTTAACCCATTTGGGCCCAACATGGAAAGTATATATACTGATAATATAGGTAAAAAAAGGGATTAAAACAAGTTAAAGAACTTATACTAGGCTTATTAGACTTAAAATAGGTAAATAGGTAAAACTAGCAAACTAGTGAAAAGTTACCAAAACGTAAACACTAAAATGAGTAAACAAGGATGTATAAACCCACTTGATCATCATCATATGTACAAAATCATCATATGTATATTGTTATTTTGATAAAAGTCATTGGACAAAGTCTAAGACCGATTATTATTTATATAGGTTTCCGTGACCGAAGCACGCCCGTAGCCGATAATCCGCCTTTCATTAACAACGTGAGTTCATAGCCTCGCACTCTTTTAAATGTTTTATAAAAATGATTTGTAAACCCGCGAGGGAGATAACATGCTAGATTTTTATAAAAATAGAACACAAGTAGTCCCGATGGTATGCTTAATGATATGGACCCGAATGATGCTATGACCCTATAAACGAGACTAAAAGGATTATTAGTAGTTAGGTTATGTCACTTAAAGTCCCATTAGCATGAATTGTGAACTACCGGGATTTGGTAGACGCTTATGCATTTGATAGTACTATTTGGAGACGATCACCCCAGTTCGCGCCTTGACGGTTGATCCCCGTCGTACCACATTGATTGGTAAGCGAATTTATGTATGAGAAGATTCCATAGCGTGATTTTTGTGACGACACGCTAACTTAGATGGGCAAATTGTTTGTCGGGTTCGCGGCCCGCTGTTTTCATAGTAAGGTAACAATGTCATGCGACTAATAATAATCCTAATCCAAATAAAAATGTATCCTATACATAATAACGACGCTATTAAAGATGAATATATTACCTATCATGGTAATATAGAGACTACGGTCTCATGGATGGTTTAAGATGTATGCTTGATTTATATATTGCCTGACTAGCAATACGTGGACTTACTTCCGATATTATACTTGTTATCTGATTTTAACGATTGTTTTATATAACGGTTTTTATTAAACTCTATGAATTCACTCGGCATTCGCTGATATAATTTTTGCATGTTTTTATCTCAGGTGCTTGAAGGTAATCCGGATGGAGATCAACTCTGATGGCCCACATAATATTAAAAATGTTCATTCGATCTATGTTTTGTAAACTTAATGACCTGTATAATTTGGGACCTGTTGTACGCTTTTAAACTTTTTATCGAATGAATGTATGTTGAACCTTGTACAACCATTTTTATGTGTTGTCTATGATTGGAGTTATTGTGCTATCCCGTAACACTCTAAAAGACCCTTCCGCTGTACCGATACGAAAATCGAGAGTGTTACAGTTTGGTACCAGAGCTCTCGTTGTAGAGAACAAAAGATTTTAAAAACCAAGGTTTTGAACAAAACTTTTCAAAATCTTTTGACAATGAACATTTGAGAAAATATTTGAAAAATCTTTTGACTATAACGGTGCCAGAGATCTCCGACGTTACCAACAAGCCCTATTGAGAAGATATATATTTTGATATATATAATTTAATTTATATATATGTATATATCGTGATTTCATTATGTAATTGTTTAACTAGTATGTTATCCTAATACGAGATATATATATAAATGCAGATTGTCATGGCTGACCCTAATATTCCTGTAGAAAACCATGTTATTCCCGAACCTAATGTAGATGATGATCCTTATTTAGACTTAGTAGATTATGATATGGATGATGAGGAGGAACCATTTGAGGATCCCGAGCCCGAGTTAGGACTAGGAGATCAGATTGCCCCTCAGGTTGACTTGGTAGAGAATGAGATTGAGAATGTTGATATTGAGAATGATGATGAGATTGGGTTAGATAATTTAGATGATGAGATTGACGACGAGGATGTCGAGGAGGATGTAGGTATAGACGTTGAGGTTGATGACGATGAGGAAGGTGAGCTTATTTATCCGTATGATGTTCCAGAGGGCGAGCCTTTACCCCCACCAGTCGATTTGTCTGATTCTAAGGATTGAGTTACCTAGGGATGAAATGTCTGAATCGTCTGAATCTGATTCTAAATCAGAGGAGGATGAGGATGATGATGCACCTGACGGTACTGATGGTATTGCTACTCGTAGATATGAGATAGGAGAGTCGTCTAGTGCTCGAGAGGCTACTCATATTGATGGTCTTGCACCATGGGCCTTGAGACGTGATCTAGATGCTTCCCGTGTTAAGAGTTGTATGACAGAGGTTGGATTAGGTGTTGTTCAGACTCATGTTGCTTATTTGGAGTCGAAGACTAAGGTTGGCGAGAAAGAGCGAGAGTTGCTTAGTTTGGATTTGACTGATGTGGAACGTGGTTTGAATGAGGCTTTTAGGAGGTTATCGGTGTTGGAAAGTAGTGAGTATGCTGTAATGAAGAGAAAGGTGAATACTATGGAGATTCAGTTGAGTGTAGCTCGTGCGATGCGTGAGAAAGCTGAAAAGGAGTTGAATATATCCGTGGGTTGGAATAGTAGATTTTATGCTGACATGGTTGAAAGAGGAGTAATCCGTAAGCGCCCAGCTGAAGATGTGTCTAGTTATCGTCCGACAAAGATTCAGAAGACGATGGATGATGGACCATCTGGCGGTTCTCAGTAGACCAGTCTGTGTTTAGTAGTGACCTTTGTATCTTTTGTGCTTTTGTAGCTTTGACTGAACCGACTTGTTAGTAATAGACTTGGCACGAATTTTGAGTGTATATAGTGCTAGAACTTTGATATGGGATGTACTAAGACAATACTTTTGTTTCAAATCGAATGAAATATGTATCTTGTCTTGAATTCCATATTGTGCCTTATTTGTGTCTTGATTATGAATTCAATCCATATTATATGAATCCTTTGTTGGATGAATGCTTAATACTTTGAAATTGTGGAATTATAGAACTATGCCGCCCAAGAAGGCTGTGACTGAGGATGATGTACGTAGGATTATTACGGAGCAAGTTACCGCATCTATGACTGAATTTATGGCAAATGCTAGAAATGAAGCTGGCGGTAGTGGAGCTGGCGGTAGTGAAGCTGGCGGTAGTGGAGCTGGCGGTAGTGGAGCTGGCGGTAGTGGAGCTGGTGGTAGTGGAATTGGCGGTACTAATGTGAATGTGAATGCTAATAATGTGAATGCTAATGCTGGAGGAAATGTAGGAGGACTTGGAACTAATGCACCTGAAGTTGGTGGTTGTACTTATGTGACGTTCATGAAGTGTGAACCTCTACCTTTTAATGGAACTGAAGGTGCTATAGGACTAAGCCAGTGGATTGAGAAGATTGAGTCGGTGTTTCGAATTAGTAAGTGTAAGGAGGAAGATAAGGTGACTTTTGCTATGGCTACTCTTAAAGGTCGTGCGTTGACTTGGTGGAACGGGAGAATTGCTTCCATGGGTCTTGATGCTACTAATGCTACTCCTTGGGCTGAAATTAAGAAGTGGATGACTTTGGAGTTTTGTCCTCGTAGTGTGATCATTAGGTTAGAACAAGAGTTGATTCATCTGAGAATAAAAAGTGTGGACATTGATAGTTACACGAACCGATTCCATGAGTTGGCCTTGCTATGTCCTCGATTGGTTGAACCCAAAGAGATCCGAATTGAGCAATATATTAAAGGGTTGACCAGGAATATCCGGGGGGACGTGACATCATCTAAACCACTGACCATTGATGATGCTGTTCGAATGGCTTACCAACTCATTGGACAGATAATTCAGGATAGGGAAGATGAAGCCCGTATAGGTGAGAAAAGAAAGGGAGCTGGTGATCGTGTAGATAGAGGTGATAATAGGAAGAATTTCAATAGCCGTCAGAACAAGAGAAAGGGGAATGCAAATGCTCTTACCAACAACAATGCACCGCGCAACGATGATAGATGTCCTAAGTGTGGCAACAAGAGGCATGCTGGCGACTGCTGGAAGTGCCGAAATTGCGGAAAGCTTGGACACAAGGTTGAAAGGTGTAAGAAGGAAACCATTTGCTTCAACTGTAATGAAGAAGGTCATAGGAAATCGGAATGCCCAAAGTTGAAAGCGATTGTACCTGGAAGAAACCCCCAGGGTGGTATCTACCAACTTGGAACAATTGAGGTGAAGAAAGAGGATCCGAATGTCGTTATCGGTACGTTTTTACTCAACAATCATTATGCTGTTGCTTTATTTGATTCAGGTGCTGATAGGAGCTTTGTATCCACTAAATTTAGTGCCCTTATTGATATTGAACCTGTTGAGATAAGTACCAGTTACGAGGTGGAATTGGCTAATGGTAAATTAGTGAAAACTAATAAGCTATTAGAAGGATGCTCTCTAAATCTCTTAAACCATTCCTTTCCGATTGATTTGATGTTGATAGAATTAGGTAGTTTTGATATTATTATTGGTATGGATTGGTTGTCGTTGAATAATGCTACTATTTTATGTAGAGAAAAGAAGGTTAAGATTCCTCTTAGGATAGGACGCTAGTAATTGATGGTAGTCGAGGTGAATCCCGTTTGAAAATCGTTTCATGTATTAAAGTCCAAAAGTACATCAGGAACGGTTGTGAGTTATTCTTAGCTCAAGTGACCGGGAATGAGTCTAGGGAGAAACGATTGGAAGATGTACCTATTATTTGTGAATTTCCAGAGGTATTTCCTAAAGATTTACCCGGACTTCTACCGATAAGGCAAGTAGAGTTTCGAATCGATTTAATTCCTGGTGCTGCACCGGTGGCACGTGCGCCTTACCGATTAGCCCCTTCTGAATTAAAGGAGTTATCTGAGCAACTTAAGGAGTTGTCTGATAAAGGTTTTATTCGACCGAGCTCGTCGCCTTGGGGAGCTCCAGTCTTGTTCGTTAAGAAGAAGGATGGATCTTTCCGTATGTGCATTGATTATAGGGAACTGAATAAGTTGACAATTAAAAATCGATATCCTTTACCTAGGATTGATGATTTGTTTGATCAACTACAAGGATCTAGTGTGTATTCTAAGATAGATTTGCGGTCAGGATATCACCAACTTCGCGCCCGTGAAGAAGATATTCCTATAACTGCATTTAGAACTCGTTATGGACACTATGAATTTCAAGTAATGCCATTTGGGTTAACTAACGCACCTGCGGTTTTCATGGATTTAATGAATCGAATGTGCAAGCCCTACTTGGATAAATTTGTGATTGTGTTTATTGACGATATTCTAATCTATTCTAAGAATGAAGATGAGCATATAGAACATTTAAGGATTGTTTTGAATTTGTTGAAGGATGAAAGGTTGTATGCTAAGTTTTCGAAGTGTGATTTCTGGTTAGATTCTGTGCAATTTCTTGGTCATGTGATTAACAAAGATGGAATTCATGTTGATCCTGCAAAGGTTGAAGCCATTAAGAATTGGTCTGCACCGACAACGCCAATGGAAGTGCGACAGTTCTTAGGATTGGCTGGCTATTATAGGCGATTCATTAAAGAATTTTCTTTGATAGCTAAACCCTTGACTAAGCTTACCCAGAAGAATAAACCTTTCGTTTAGGGAAATGATGAAGATGGAGCATTTCAGATATTGAAGCAAAAATTATGTAGTGCGCCAATCTTATCATTACCCGACGGGAGTGAAGATTTTGTAGTATATTGTGATGCATCTCTTAGAGGCTATGGAGTTGTTTTGATGTAGAGAGAGAAAGTGATAGCGTATGCTTCTAGGCAGTTGAGGAAGAATGAGGAGAATTATACTACTCATGATCTTGAGTTAGGAGCTGTAGTCTTTGCTCTTAGGGTGTGGAGACATTATCTGTATGGCACGAAGTGTACGGTATTCACCGATCACAAAAGCCTACAGTATATTCTCGACCAGAAGGAATTGAACATGAGGCAACGAAGATGGATAGAGTTGTTAAGTGATTATGATTGTGATATAAAATATCGCCCAGGAAAAGCCAATGTTGTTGCCGATGCGTTAAGTAGGAAAGATAGAGAGCCTATCAGGGTGCGTTCTCTAGTCTTGACCGTGCACAATAATTTGCCTGAGCAAATTAGAAATGCGCAAATAGAAGCTTGTAAGAAGGAGAATTTTGTTAATGAAGGGTTCCGAGGAGAAGGAGATCCTTTAGAGGTTAGAGATGATGGAGTGAAATGCTTAAGAGGTCGTATGTGGATACCTAAGTTTGGAGGCTTAAGAGACTTGATTATGTTAGAATCCCATAAATCCAAGTATTCCATTCATCCGGGATCTGATAAGATGTACCATGATTTGAAGAAGTTGTACTGGTGGCCGAATATGAAAGCTGACATAGCTATGTATGTTCTTCAATGCTTGACTTGTGCTAGAGCCAAAGCTGAACATCAAAAGCCATCAGGACTACTTCAACAACCAAAGATTCCTGAATGGAAGTGGGAGCGAATTACGATGGACTTTATCACCAAGCTTCCTAGAACATCATCTGGAAACAACTCGATTTGGGTTATTGTCGACAGATTGACCAAATCAGCACACTTCATTCCAGTTAAAGAGCAGTTCTCACTAGAGAAGCTGACTCGTACATACCTTGAGAATGTTGTATGCAAGCATGGAGTGCCTGTATCGATCATTTCAGATCGAGATCCTAGATTCGCATCGAATTTTTAGAAATCTCTACAAAGATCTTTGGGAATGAATCTCGACATGAGCACTGCTTATCACCCCCAGACCGATGGGCAGAGTGAAAGGACGATACAAACACTGGAAGATATGTTGAGAGCTTGTGTGTTAGACTTTGGTAAGAATTGGGATAAACATTTGTCGTTAGCAGAGTTTTCGTATAACAATAGTTACCATTCCAGTATTAATGCTGCACCGTTTGAAGCTTTGTATGGTAGGAAGTGTAGATCTCCTGTATGTTGGAGTGAAGTTGGGGATACCCAGCTCACGGGACCGGAACTGATCCGGGAGATTACGGAGATGATAGTTCAGATTAAGAATAGGTTGTTGACTGCCCGTAGTAGACAGAAAAGTTACGCGGATGTGCGGCGGAAGCCAATGGAGTTTAAAGTGGGTGACCGAGTAATGTTGAAAGTATCGCCATGGAAAGGCGTTATAAGATTTGGAAAGCGAGGAAAATTGAATCCCTGTTATATTGGACCCTTTAAGATTTTATCTAGAGTGGGTCCGGTGGCTTACAAACTAGAGTTACCCCCAGAACTTCATGGTGTTCACAACACATTCCATGTATCTAATCTGAAGAAATGTCTAGCAGTGAGTGATGAGAAAAATCCATTAGGTAAGGTTCGAATAGATGGGAAGTTGCATTTTATCGAAGAGCCCGTAGAGGTTATGGATCGTGAGGTAAAGCAACTGAAACAAAGTCGGATACCTATTGTCAAGATCCGATGGAATTCAAAGCATGGACCGGAGTATACTTGGGAACGAGAGGATGAAATGTGGAAGAAATATCCGCACCTCTTCGATTTCAATAAGAAACGGACATCCAAATGAAATGGATCACGAGGACGTTGATCCCTTTTAGGAGGAAAAGCTGTGACAATCTAACATTTTCAGGTAGTGAAATATTTTCTCGTATAATATTTTGAAACTTATTTTTTTTTGTTGGTTGACGAACTCACAATTTACGGATTTAAATTTGGGCTTACGTGCATAATTTGGCGTCTTTTACGACTAAACCGGAAACCTTAGGATTACGTATTTACGTTTTTGAACTCCGTTTTTTATGAGACAATTATTATTGGATTCGTTTTGTGACGTTGATTCATAATTTATAAAAACGTTTTTCGTAAAACGACCCGAGGGCATGTAAATCGAGAAAACTAGAATCGAGGAATACCCGTAAACTAGTGAGATGGGACAAAATACATTGTCCCACCCCACTAGCTAAGGTTGGACGGCACACTTGACACCACACCATAGAGGTGGCATCAAGTTAGCTAGCTTATTACATGTGTAAGCTTAGCTTACACCTTAAGCTTACTTACACCCCACTATCTCAAAACTAGCTAAACTTTTCATTCCACCATTTTCTTACATGCAAATCAACACCAAACTCTCTCAACACCCTCCCCATTGCCGTCCAAAATAAAGCAACAAACACCCTTTTGATCTTTTCTAGCCATGAAACACATGTTTACTAGCTCTATTAAGGAGTTATCTTGAAGCCTTGATCATTTGGTGGCCATATTAACAACTTTGGAGGTGATTTGCTTGTGTCCTAGGGCTGATTTCCCAACATATGTTCTTGATATTTGATGGTCTTGGAGTTACTTGTTGTGTTCATCAAGTTCTTGTCTTCCAAAAACAAGGTATACACTTGGTTGGTAAAGAAGATCATCCTCTCCATTTTTCTCTTGTTATTTTGTAAAGAACAAATGTATTTTCTTTCATTTTGTATATGTATATGATGTATATATGATGATAAAAATATTGTGTGGGGATCAAGTGTTGATAGATATGCTTAAAAATGTTAATAACTATAAGAAATGAGGCTAAAATCTTGATTATTTAGTTGGCTGTATAAAAACAGTATATAACTAAAACATGAACTGATAAAATTGCATGGTATGATCCATTTACAGTAAGTACAAGATGTTATACACATGTGAGAGTTGGCCATGCAATGGAATCAATATAATGAGTGAGATATGATCAAAACAAGTTAGGTGTTCTAATCTGAATAAGCAGTTTTGTAGGGACTGTTAAGGCAAGATGAACTCAAAATGGGCAGTAGCTATAACTAAATTAAATGTAGAAAATAATATGAAGAACATGTCACCCAAAAATGAGCTTCTAATTCATTATAGAACTCTAGATATGGTAAAAATGGTGAACATGAAGATAAAAATCAGATTTTGAGAATTAATGTTTATTATTATTATATAAGCACTCAAAATTTATTGTATAAAATGTAAAATAAAAACCCACTAACTTATGAAACTTATTTATATAAATATGTAAAAGGTTAAATAAATGAATAACTTATAAAAATGTTAGTGGAATAATACTTATAAGTAATAAAAACTATAAACTTGATTTTTACGACTTTTTCGGCTATTGCCGTAAAATTAACGTTTTTCGCCAAATAAAACTTAGACAATCAAACCCGTCTAATGTAAAATTTTATAAAAGTCATATAATGATGTATAGGTAACTAATACAAGTAAAAACCGATAAAACCCGAACTATAAGAAATACGAACATTAACGAGCTAACTAAGCATAATGGACTAACAATTGGACTAAATAAGATAAATACTTGTAAAAAGAACTTATTGGGCTTAACCCATTTGGGCCCAACATGGAAAGTATATATACTGATAATATAGGTAAAAAAGGGATTAAAACAAGTTAAAGAACTTATACTAGGCTTATTGGACTTAAAATAGGTAAATAGGTAAAACTAGCAAACTAGTGAAAAGTTACCAAAACGTAAACACTAAAATGAGTAAACAAGGATGTATAAACCCACTTGATCATCATCATATGTACAAAATCATCATATGTATATTGTTATTTTGATAAAAGTCATTGGACAAAGTCTAAGACCGATTATTATTTATATAGGTTACCGTGACCGAAGCACGCCCGTAGCCGATAATCTGCCTTTCATTAACAACGTGAGTTCATAGCCTCGCACTCTTTTAAATGTTTTATAAAAATGATTTGTAAACCCGCGAGGGAGATAACATGCTAGATTTTTATAAAAATAGAACACAAGTAGTCCCGATGGTATGCTTAATGATATGGACCCGAATGATGCTATGACCCTATAAACGAGACTAAAAGGATTATTAGTAGTTAGGTTATGTCACTTAAAGTCCCATTAGCATGAATTGTGAACTACCGGGATTTGGTAGACGCTTATGCATTTGATAGTACTATTTGGGGACGATCACCCCAGTTTGCGCCTTGACGGTTGATCTCCGTCGTACCACATTGATTGGTAAGCGAATTTATGTATGAGAAGATTCCATAGCGTGATTTTTGTGACGACACGCTAACTTAGATGGGCAAATTGTTTGTCGGGTTCGCGGCCCGCTGTTTTCATAGTAAGGTAACAATGTCATGCGACTAATAATAATCCTAATCCAAATAAAAATGTATCCTATACATAATAACGACGCTATTAACGATGAATATATTACCTATCATGGTAATATAGAGACTACGGTCTCATGGACGGTTTCAGATGTATGCTTGATTTATATATTGCCTGACTAGCAATACGTGGACTTAATTCCGATATTATACTTGTGTTCTGATTTTAACGATTGTTTTATATAACGGTTTTTATTAAACTCTATGAATTCACTCGGCATTCGCTGATATGATTTTTGCATGTTTTTATCTCAGGTGCTTGAAGGTAATCCGGATGGAGATCGACTCTGATGGCCCACATAATATTAAAAATGTTCATTCGATCTATGTTTTGTAAACTTAATGACCTGTATAATTTGGGACCTGTTGTACGCTTTTAAACTTTTTATCGAATGAATGTATGTTGAACCTTGTACAACCATTTTTATGTGTTGTCTATGATTGGAGTTATTGTGCTATCCCGTAACACTCTAAAAGACCCTTCCGCTGTACCGATACGAAAATCGAGAGTGTTACAGAATTTGAGTCCAACTTTCTTGGTAATGATAATTCTCCCATCAATTGGGAAGAAGATATTCTCACTATCTAAAAGTTGCTCAATGAAGACCCCATTCCTTCACCCATTCCACAAGAAGTAACCAATGATGATCCATCCATAGTAAAGCCTTCCATAGAGAGTCCACCTCCACTTGAACTTAAGGACCTTCCATCCCACCTAGAGTATGCTTTCTTAGAAGGGAAAGACCAATTACCTGTGATCATTGCTAAAGATTTGAAAGATGATGAGAAAGAGAAACTCATAGAAGTCCTTAAGAAACATAAGCAAGCCTTAGCATGGAAAATATCCGACATAAGGGGAATTGATCCACATTTTTGTACACACAAAATCCTTATGGAGGATGACTACAAACCCGCTATTTAAAGCCAAAGAAGGGTTAACCCTAAAATCCATGAGGTCATTAAGAAGGAAGTTATTAAACTCCTTGATGCGGGCATGATTTACCCCATTTTCGACTCTCCATGGGTTAGCCCTGTACATTGTGTTCCTAAGAAGGGTGGAATCATCGTAGTACCCAATGAGAACAATGAGCTTATTCCTACGAGACTGTTACGGGTTGGAGAGTTTGTATTGATTATAGGAAGCTCAATGAGGCTACTAGGAAAGATCATTTTCCATTGCCTTTTATGGACCAAATGCTTGAACGCTTAGCAGGACATGAGTATTATTGCTTTCTTGATGGATTTTCGGGTTATTTTCAAATACCTATTCACCCTAAGGATCAAGAAAGACCACATTCACTTGTCCCTACGGTACATTTGCTTTCAATAGAATGCCTTTTGGCTTGTGTAATGCACCGGGGACATTTCAAAGGTGTATGATGGCAATTTTCCATGATATTATTGAGAAAACTATGGAGGTTTTCATGGATGATTTCTCAGTTTTTGGACATTCATTCACCTCTTGTCTCTCCCATTTAGAACGGATGCTTAAGCGGTGTGAGGAAACTCGTCTTGTTCTTAATTGGGAGAAGTGTCATTTTATGGTGAAAGAGGGGATTGTCTTGGGACATAAGATATCCAATAAAGGATTAGAAGTGGATCGTGCTAAGATTGATGTGATTGCTAAGCTTCCTTCACCCACTACGGTTAAAGGTGTTAGCAGTTTTTTGGGTCATGCGGGGTTTTATAGACGTTTCATACAAGATTTCTCTAAGATAGCAAGACCGAGGACCCACCTCTTGGAAAAATAGGCTCCTTTCATTTTCAACCAAGAGTGTTTGGATTCTTTTGAGACTCTTAAGGAGAAATTGACTAAGGCTCCCGTTTTGGTTTCTCCAAATTGGGAATTATCTTTTGAGCTTATGTGTGACACTAGTGATTATGCGGTGGGGGCCGTGTTAGGAAAAAGAGTGAATAAGCATTTTCAACCTATACACTATGCTAGTAAAACCATGATGGGTGCACAACTTCATTATACTACCACGGAAAAAGAGTTGCTTGCTATCGTCTATGCCTTTGAGAAATTTAGACCTTATCTTGTGCTATCCAAAACCATAGTGTATACGGACCATTCCTCTCTCAAATATCTCATGACAAAACAAGATGCTAAGTCTAGGCTTTTGAGATGGGTTTTATTGCTCCAAGAGTTTAAGATAGAGATTCGAGATAAGAAAGGAGCCGAGAATTTAGCGGCGGATCACTTGAGTAGACTTAAGCATCCTTTTCAAGGAGATTTGCCTCATAAGGAAATCAATGAATCCTTTACATTGGAGGAGCTCATGTCTATCTCTTCTCAAGAGGATGCCACTCCTTGGTTTGCGGATATTGCAAACTATCTTGTGGGGGATGTGATTATAGAGGGTCTTACTTCCCAACAAAAGAAGAAATTTCTAAAGCAAGTGAAGTATTACTTTACCTCTTTAGGCAATGTGTGGACCAAATCATTAGACGGTGTGTAGATGGGCCCGAGGCATTTAAGATTTTAGAAGCTTGTCATAAGGGACCTACGGGTGGACATTTTGGGCCCAACTATACTGCCAAGAAAGTCTTTGATTCGGGTTACTATTGGCCTTCCATATACAAAGATGCCCAAGAGATGGTGAAATTTTGTGATGTGTGTCAAAGACAAGGAAAAATTACTCAACGTGATGAGATGCCACAAAACTTCATTCAAGAATGTGAGATTTTTGATGTATGGGGAATAGATTTTATGTGACCGTTTCCATCTTCCAAGGGAAATAAGTATATACTCGTAGCGGTGGATTATGTGTCAAAGTGGGTTGAAGCAAAAGCCTTACCTACTAATGATGCTCGAGTTGTTGTGAAATTTTTGAAGCAATTGTTTGCTAGATTTGGTGTACCTCGGGCCATCATAAGTGATCGTGGTACACACTTTTGTAATGATCAATCCACGAGAGTTATTAAGAAATATGGAGTTAATCATAGACTTTCTACCGCATATCACCCTCAAACCAATGGTCAAACCGAGGTCACAAATCATGGTTTGAAGATAATTTTGGAAAGAACGGTGCGAGAGCATCAAGCTTCTTGGTCAGATAAGCTTGATGATGCTTTGTGGGCTTTTAGGACGGCTTTTAAGACACCCATTGGTTGTACTCCATATAGGCTTGTCTATGGAAAAGCATGCCACCTCCCATTTGAGTTAGAACATAAGGCTTCTTGGGCTCTCAAGTGGGCTAACTTTGATTTAAACCAATTCGGCTCACATAGAAAGGATCAACTTAATGAAATGAATGAATTGAGAGCCAATGCTTATGAGAATTCATTGCTTTATAAAGATAAGACTAAGAAATTGTATGATGCTAAGATTAAGAACTGTGAGTTCAAAGTTGGAGAGCCGGTTCTCCTCTTTAACTCAAGGTTTAAACTTTTTGCGGGCAAGCTTAAGTAGAGATGGCCTGGTCCATTCACTATTGCTCAAGTATTTCCATATGGAACTATTGAGTTGTCATAACCCGATGGTCCCAATTTTAAAGTGAATGGTCACCGTGTGAAGCACTATTTTGGGGAGGACATTTCCGTGGAAATGGTCCAAGAGATTCCTATTTTCCCCATGAATTAATTCATTGTAGGAAGAGTCGAGCTAGAGACTCCTTAAATCAAGCTTGAATAACTAGGTTTAGAAGTTTTTAGACTTAGAGTGTTGTAGGTTAGAAATAAGGATAGAGAGTTGATGAGAAGTGTAGGGGAGACCTTCTTTTGTCTTTATGTTCCTTGTAGGGTTGCTCACTCATCACGTGCTTTGGAGCTTATGGAGGAGGCCCTTGTATCCGGTTCACTTCGTTACTATTGTGATTTTTCATAGACACATTGTGCTTTAAAATGAATTCACTATAGTTGATCTTTCCTTAGATTGGTTTAAGCAAAGTCTATTCATTGTCATAAGTGTAGGGGAAGTTTTATACTTCCATGCTCTTAAAAATTGAGGACAATGTTTAGCTTAAGTGTAGGGGGTCTTCTATCGAAGTGACCTTACCTAGACTTTGTCATTGACCTTCATGATAAATTGGGAAATTAATTTTTCAAATATTTTTCAAATTTTTGATCTACTTTGGCCACCAAAAAATATGCATTCATAATTTTGCATCAATCATTTTTCATTTGCATAACACATTTGCATTGTATATATTTCTTCTTTTGTTTTTTATGAAAAATTGAAAAAGGAAAAATATAATAATGACATGGTTTAACAAGTTTAGACTTCTTTGACATATTAGGCCCGCCATGGATATTTTGACTCAACCCGATTTTGCTTATCCAAGCACTCTCTAGCTAGTATCCTTAACCATGTAGTTCTTCATTGGTCTATTAGGCTAAGCATCCACCACTCTCATTATTTGAGATTTTAAATTTGTGGAGAATGGGAAATGATAGAGTTGAAGCAAGTATAAAAGGGCTAGATAAACTTCATGATGATTACTTGTGGCTAAACCTTTCTCTTCTTTACCTCTATTTTCTTCGCATGTATATATGTTAATAAATAATCAAGAACGGTTTTAATCGGTTTGTAATATTTTATGCATTTTTTACTAATCATTTATGGTTGATATAAGTACGTCTTAAGATTCTAAGTTAGAACGTTTTATGTGTACTAGACTTATGTCATGCTTAATACTTAGCGGGTGTTTTTCCTTTTATTCTTTTCAATTTTCTTTGTGAGGAACAAAGAAAAATAAGAGCGGCTTACAAAAAAATGAGTGGCTAGAAGAAAAAAAATTAAAAAAATAAAAAAATAATAATTATACAAGACTCCCAAGAAGGGCAGTAAGTGTTAATTATAGTAACTATTAGATTCCAATATTACCTTGACGGGTTGCGGGGATTTAATAGTTGCTCCAAACCAATATTACCTTGACGGGTTGCGGGATTGAAGATCCAAAGTCTCAAAAAGATGGCGGATGTAAATTATTGCGTGAGTTTTATTTTTCTTTCCTTAGCGAGTGTGTAGCTACTTATTAATGCATGACATGAGGATTTTACACATAAGGCGAATGAATTATTACTCTTGAGTCAGACTTATATTAACTGTGGGCGGTTTTTTGAGTAATGGATGAGAGGATTACTTAGGATTAAAACCGTGCTTCCTTATTTTTGGATTTTACATTTTTTATATTTCACGCTTCAAATAATGACAAATTCGCCCAAAAGCAATTTTCTCAAATAATAACCGGTTCCACATTTAATTGTCAAGAATAAGTTGATGCAATTTTTACTTGTGAATACAATGATCCCATTTTTAAGCTTGGTATGTGGAAAGTGAAACTTGAGGGTGATAAGTATCCATTGTATCAAAGCCCTAATTTAAGTCATTGACTTCTTTATGAGTTTTTCCATCAAAGCCATTTCAAAAAAATCCAAAAAGATATAAATAGAATTGTTTCTTTTGCATTGCATTGTACAAAATCAAAATCATGCACCATATAGAGTAGCATAGTGTAATAGCATTCCATATTGGCCAAGGTGGGTTAATTATGAGCAGAATGTAAATTTGTGCTTTAAAATATAGCATTGCATGAGGTCATGGCAATGTTCAAGTGTAGGGGATTTGATATGAGCAAAAACTCATATCAATTAATTAACAAATCACCCAAAAACACACGGAAAATACCTAACTTTTGTGCTATAAAGCGGAATTATGTGGTATGTTTTGTGTGTGTGTATAAATAGGTAAGAAGGATACATTTTCAAGCAAACAAGAAGAAATCAAGCTTATTTGTGATGAAAAAGACAAAGAAGGATCAAAGATGACAAGACTTTGAAGATGAAGGACCTATCTTGACAACATTCCAAAGTTGAGGGACTCAAAGTGCAAAGTGTTCAAAGTCAAAATCCAAGTCAAACATGGTCAACTCCAAAGTCAAACAAGTCAAAGTGTCAAACTAGACAAGTATGCAAGTGGAAGGACCAAAAATGTCATTGGAATGAAGATTCTAGCTCATTTGGACATTCTGCCAAAGTCTAGGGGCTTAACTTGCCAAAAATACACCAAGATTAGACATGATCCGTGTGTTTATGCTGTTAACCAATCAAATTGCAAGAATAATTAAACATGGATCGCCAGCTAAACAAGCCAGCTCACCAGCTCATTAAATGAGTCGTATCTCCACAGTGCAGCCACTAACTCATTTATGGACCAATCAGAAGCTGACACTCCATAATTCCTTTATCCATTTTTGGATAGCAATCCGTGTGTTCAACTTTTGCCCAACCAAATACTGCCACGTGGCATCTTCTTCAACAAACGAACCTAGATTCAATCTCAAGCTATACTGCATTTCATGAAATATGGTCTACATGAAAAATGCTCGTCTTCAAGAGAGGAACACAATGGAGACACTTAATCAAGCTGAAACTCAAAGTATCAAAATGCCCCAATTTGTGATGAACACAAGAATCTGCAATTGAGCAAATCATGACACCTGGCAGCTTGCTATTGGATGGAACATGTCATCGACCCCAACTCACTCTCATTTCTCCTCTATAAATAGGGATAGAACCTCTCATTTTTTGTATGTAGAAAAGTGTGAAATTCACACACACTTACATTTTCTTCCTATAATCTTGTTAGTTAGCAGTTAGTATAACTACCTTAAGAGCTTAACAACCTCTTGAGTTAGTTATTAGTTAGTTGTAACTACTTCACCTACCCTTGTAACAAACTTTCATTTAAAATTCAATAAAATCACTCAATTCCTTCAATCTTCTTACAATTCCCTACATTACTGTTGAATTTTGTTGCTGTGATAAGTTTCTTATGATCACACTTGATCATTAGAAGCTCTTTGAAGAATTGTAGCTATCTTTGTTGATTCCAGTTGCTGAGTTGATGGTTGTAGCAGATTTTTGGTAGCATTGATCAGAATGATGATGGTAGATGATTGATTGGTTAAGAATAGTGCTAAGGTGGTGGTTTAGCACTATTTAGGAGGCTCAGCGCCTACCTACTCCATCAATGGAGGCCTAATGCTAAAAGGTTTTAAAATTCTGAGTTTTGATTCCACTAAAATGTCCAATGCATGTTTAATTCTAGTATAAATACTAATTGCTACCCTGATCAAGTGTGTTGGTTTGATTTGGTGTGATTTTGTTGTTTAGATAGCTTGTTGATATATTGTTAGCTTTTAGCCTATCTTTTACTTGTTTCTATTATAATTTTCATCAGTAAAAGCATGTTATTTCATTTTGAGTTCTTGTGTGTTATCAAGTCTGTTCATATCTCATTTACATTTCATTTTGCTCATTAAGTTTGTTTAGATATAAGTCATAGCTTGTTTCAATCATCTACTCAAAAATCATTCATTAAAGTTCATATCAGTCTATAAAACTTGTGTTTGGATCTGCATACATATTGGAGTTCAAGTGTGATAATCTAGTTGATAGTTGTTCATTTTCCATTCTTTAGTCATTTAAAATAAGTTGTTAAAGTTTTGTAGTCAAAATTTGGGTCAAACAAGAAAATGGTTAGTAAAAAGTTTGGGTCAAGTCTTTGTTATTAGTTCATCAGAAAAGTAGCCTATTTTAATCTCTTGCCATTGCTTCATTTCCTAATCAAAATCAATGAAACCAGTTTCTAGTTGTTCATTAACATCTGAAGTTTAAGTCTTGTTAAGGAAATTATATAGTTTTCAAAAATAAGCTTGGAATTAGCTTTTGAATAAGCTTCCAGGCAATTGCAAGTTTCTGTGATAAAGTAGCAAACTGATTTCTTAAATAAGCATTTCTACTTCATAAAACCTTTAATTTTCTTTCACATTCTTACTTAGAAACATGTCTTGAACAGATTTTGAGCTTTTGATAATTTTCATCTTTTGGTCAACAAAAGTCAAATAAGCTAGGATTCAGCTTAATTTCATTTTCCTACTTATCTACTTGACCATTTTTCAATAGAAAAGAAATTCCAGACTCACAATAAGCTGTTTAATAAGATTTGACTTTAAAATTTGAATGTGCATGTCTGGATTTTATGGTAGCTTATTCTTGGCTTATTGGATCTGGCTTATTTGAGTTCTAGTGAGTTTTAAGTTTTTTCCTTGAACAAGTCTAAGTGTTTTTCAATTTTAAGCTGTTTGAAACTTGTTAGAGCTTATTTGGTTCATTTTGAGCTTAAACGAGCTCATTTGTTCCTTGAACCCGTTTTTGGTTAAATTTTCCATTTAATTGCATATTAGTCCTCTTTGTTTGTAGCTGTTTTCATTACTAGCTAAACTTCCTAATAATTATGGTTTGTAAGTTTCTAGTCCAATACTTTTAACAAGTTGTCAATTTCAGTTAGTTAGTTTTAGAGTTTGTTACATTTGGCTAGAAATTTGTCAGATTTTACATAATTGGTCCTTTAACTTTCTGAATTATCATTTCAAGCACTAGACTTTCATTTACTTACATTTTTGGCACATTACTTTTATAGATTTACATTTTTGTCCTTTTGTGAGTTAAAAGTTGGTAATTGCTAAATGTTTTACGGTTACGTAGCTTAATATTTTTCACCTTTTTTACGTGCTTGATTAAATAGACATAGAAAATCCAAATAACCCTATCAACCAAAAACGATAATAAACTTGATATTGTTAGGACTTTCAATTGGTTAAGAATTGAGAGAAACGAACTTCAATATACTCAATTTCAGTTTGTTATTTTATAAAATATTCTTGCAATTTAAATCTACTATTATCATTATAAGTGAAGTATCATTCATATAAGCGTATTCTATAGCTATTGTGAATGATAAAGAGTGAATAGGGGAATATGTTTATCCACTGATAAACATTTAAAAAAATGATGATGGTTCAAAATTTATTATGGTTTGTGATTATGCTTGATGGTTCGAGACATTTGAACTTGTGAAATAAAATGGTGGTTTGATTAAAAAAGGTGATAAGAACGGTGTTGGTTCTAAGGTAGCTCAGCGCTTACCTTCATCGTCAAAGGATATCTTTAACTTAATGGTTAAGCACTTTTTATTTTCAGCTAAAATGTTCATGTTATTCTGCTAGGTTAATTGTCAAATCTGCTTCTAATCGTTGTTTTATTTAATGAAGTGTGATTATGTTATGAGTAAGTTTAATATATAGATCTGTTTGCTAGAATATGTTAATGTTGATTGTGACCAAGTATTTGCTTTTACTATTCTTGTTTGTTGCTGCGTTAAATGATTATATGGATTCGGTTTGTGGATTTTTGACTGATCTTGGAATTTTGATTAATAGCTGAAAAGCTTTTATGCTGAGATTTGGATTAGCTTGTTGTCATTGTTGGTTATTGCACTAGATAGGTTGCTAGTGTTTGGTTCATTCAGCTTTGTAAGGTTTAGATTCTGATAGATCGTTGTGTTAGGATTGTGCTAGCATTCATATTAGGCTGTTAGATGTTATGTTTTGCGACTAGCTTCATTTTCGTTGTTTTATTATAGATCAATCTAAGAGTCTTATCTAGTGGTGAACAATCTGATTGCTCGTTATTCTGTCCTTGATTGCTTAGTGACTGAACTGCTGATGATCTTTGAAGTTAGATTGGGTCTGATTATAATTTGTTCTGAGCTGCTGATCTTGTTAAATTTTAGCAGTCTGCTTGATGTTGTTCGTTTTGATATTGTTGAATGTTTATTGTACTATGACTTGAATGTTATGATGTTTGCTTTGTGAATTCGTGTTGTGTATAATGGGCTTAGTCTACTGCTGTTTCATTTTATCAGTTGATAGGTGTGAAAACACCCATCCTTTTACCACTTGTTTCTTGCTAAAACGAGACCAAAACACGTATTTAATGTCATTTGTTTGGAATTATGCGTGGTTTGTGTGTTTGCTGTGTTTTCAGAGCCAACCGAATAAATATTGAAGAAAACATGGGATTGCACGGGTTTTATCGAAGAAAAAGACGAAAAGACGAAGTCTATAGTCCAAGAGATGCAAAAGATTTGAAGTCAATGGGCCTATTTGAACATTTATCGAAGAAAATGACCAAAGATGGAAGATTTACATATGTCGAAGAACTCAAGTCTATTAAATGAAGAAATTAAAAGACGAGTTGAATTTATTCGTCGACAAATCCCGAATCGAAATCGAAAACGTCAACTTTTCTGAAAAGACGAGAATACAAAAAGAAAGGGAGAAAGCCCACTCACCAACCAAAGACAAGGCCTATAAATAGCCCTTCCCTTCACAATTTTCAAGCTAGTTTTCTTTTCTGTTTCTTTTCTTCCTGTTTCGTAGGAAACACCATCACCATTAGGGTGTTTGGTGATTTTTATTGTCTTTTTATCTTGTAAGTTGAATCTTTCCTTTTCATTGTTAAAACCTTAATCTTTCAATATAATCTTTCATCCAATCTTGTTCTTCTTGTTCTTATTGATTCTTAAGTTCTTAGTTTTTATTTTATTGAATTTGATCTTCAAAAGTAAGTGGGTTTTGAGTTTTTATTGTTTTGTATTGATGATTATCATTAGTAAATGATTAGTGGTTAAATTGGTTTAAGTTTTGGTTAAAAACTTCGTGGATTTTGGTTAAATTCGTGTCCAAGTTATTCCCCTGTTCTTCGCATATGTTCTGCTTTCCCAGATTCCGAATGAAGGATTTGGGGTAAATATTCCGGATCAACGTTTAGTTAAGATTATTCCGAATAAACTTAGTGTCCGAACCAGCATTTTCATTTGGTTATTCCGGATCAGTGTGTTCATCCGGAATAATCAATATTCCGGGTGAATCGTTTTTGTTCCGAATGAGCATTGTTTAATTATTCCGAATCAGTTATTCCGAATAAAGCACATTATTCCGAGTCAGTGATATTCCGAATAAAGAAATATTCCAAATGAAGCTTTTTGCCAAATATTCCGAATGAGCACTTTTGTAATTTTTATTCCGAACCAAATCATCTTTTCGAATGAAGCTATTGTTCCGAATCAGTAGATATTCCGAATGAGTAGATTCCGAATGAAGGTTATTTTTATTCCGCATGAGTTGATTCCGCATGAAGCCCATTATTCCGAATAAATAGATTTATTCCGGATCAGTGGTTATTCCGAGTCAACCAAAATTCCGAACCAAGGATTTCTTTCCGCATGAGTCAGATTATTCTGAATGAAGGAAGTATTCCGCATGAGTGTTACATTCCGAATAAAGGATTTTTCTGCATAGACTTATTATTCCGCATGAGTTTTGAATATTCCGAGTAAAGGATTTTTTATTCCGAATCAGCTGTTTCTCCAAGTTAAGGTATTTACTTACTGTTTTACTTTAATTCAAGTTTTATTTTCAGTAATTGCTTTTAGTTTAATTTTCTCGCACTTATCTTTTAAGTAGATATAGATCAAAAGCTCCCCCTTTTAGTTACCAAGAACAACAATTCCACTTTGAACCGTGATCGATTCGAGAAGATACCGAGAACGAAACAACGACAAATATATTTGGGTACGTGCAACACAAAGAAAGATCTTGCAACAAACCTTTTTATTAACTAACCAAAAATCAGTTATTAAAATGTCGCCGCTGCCGGTGGTACTTTTATGAAAAGGAGACCGGAGGAGTGTAGAGAGTTGATTGAAAACATGACTACTCACCACAAGAATTGGGATTCATCCGCATCCTCAAGATCTAAACCGAGAGTCAATGTCTCATCTACTTCTTCCACCACCGACATGTCCGCCATGGAACGAGCCATTATCGAATTGAGCAAAAATATGCAAATTTTGGCTAATAACCATCCTCAACAAGCTAAAGCCGTTGCTATTTCTTGTGGCACATGTGGTGGTCCTCATTCCTACAATGATTGTCCTACTACTCAAGGCAACTTTTATGAAAACGTTAACGCGGCATACGGTACTTATCCTACGGGAGGCTATCAACCTCGTCCTCAAGGAGACCGTAACTTGCTAAGTTATCGTTCAAACAAATATCTTGAACCATCCGGTTTTACTCCTCCAAACCAAAACCAACAACAAAGCTATAACCGAAATAACCAATCCCAACCTCGTGCTAACAATCAATATCAATCCCAAAAAAACCCATACCACCTCAAGGAAATTCTCAAGCTTACCAAGCTCCACCTCTCAATCAACCGATGGCATTGAATCAAGACGTCGAGACGTTCATGAGGACTAATAGAGAGATGGTGACGAATCTTCAGAGTCAATTCATCAACTTGAAGGGAGAAATGGCGAAACAAGGGAGCGATATTCGAGCCGAGCTAAGGAATGACATGGCGAAACAAAGCAATGATATTTGTGCAGACATGAGAGACTCTTTCATCACTCAAGCGGATAACATACGTGATATGATCGGTTCGCTCTTCCAAGGTAATCAACCCTCTTCTTCGGGTACTCTTCCGAGTAACACCGTTGCTAACCCAAGAGGGGAGATGAAAGCAATCACCACTCGTAGTGGAAAAGGTTATACGGAACCTGAGCTTCCTACACCTCCACCCGTGATTGTGAACAAGGAAAAAGAGCAACTTTCCTCACCTCCTTTGCCTTCTACCCCCATTCCCCCACCACCCGTGGTTGTGAGTGATCCTACTCCCCTAAAGCCTTCCTCTTCATCCGATATACCTTATCCTTCAAGGTTGAGGAAAGAGAAGCAAAATAGCAAGGATGATATTCAAGTTTCAAACTTTCTTAAAATGTTTAAACAATTGAATTTTAACATCTCATTTGCCGAGGCTCTCGCTCACATGCCTAAATATGCGAAGATGTTTAAAGATCTTCTTAGTGACAAGGAGAAGCTTCTTGACATTGCACAGACCCAACTTAATGAGAATTGCTTCGCGGTTCTCTTAAGGAAATTGCCCACCAAACTTGGTGATCCGGGTCGCTTCTTGATTCCTTGCAACTTCCTGGGAGTAGAGAATTGCATGGCCCTAGCCGATCTAGGTGCCAGTATAAACTTAATGCCTTTAAGTGTTTGGAAGCAATTATCTCTCCCCGAGCTAGTCCCCACCAAAATGACTTTGAAATTAGCTAACCGTACGGTTGCTTATCCAGTGGGGATAGCCGAAGACGTCTTCGTTGGCGTTGACAAATTCACCTTCCCGGCGGATTTTGGTGTCGTTGACTACGAGATGGATCCTCGTGTTCCATTAATCGTTGGACGTCCCTTCTTGAGGACCGGTCGCACTCTCATTGATGTAGCCGCGGGCGAAATAATCATGAGAGTTGGTGACGATAAAATTGTCTTCAACATGGGTAAGATTTCTAAGCAACCTTATTCATATGAGAGTGTTAATACTATTGATGTTCTCGATGAGGCTTGTGAAGAACACTTTCATGATGCTTGCAAAAGTAATCTCTCTTCTCTACCCAATGTTGAGACTGTTGCCTCAATCGCTCCGTCATTGACTCCTTTTGGCGAAAGTGACTTTCTTTTGGATGAATTTGAAGCTAGCTTGGGTCCACTTGATCTTAAGTATGATGATTCTCCCACCGATTGGGAAGAAGACATTCGTACAATTGAGAAACTTCTCAATGAAGACCCGTTTTCTCCTCCTTGTCCTAAAGAGGTGACTAATGATGATCCATCGTTAGTTACACCATCTATTGAGGATCCTCCCACTCTTGAGCTTAAGGACTTACCTCCCCATCTCGAGTATGTTTTCTTAGAAGGAATTGATCAACTTCCCGTTATCATTGCTAAAGACTTAAAAGCCAATGAGAAAACTCGTCTCATTGAAGTTCTCAAGAAACATAAAAGAGATATCGTTTGGAAAATCTCCGATATTCGCGGAATTGATCCTCACTTTTGCACACATAAAATTCTCATGGAGGACGACTTTAAGCCCACAATTCAAAGCCAACGAAGGGTGAATCCTAAAATCCACGACGTTATCAAAAAAGAGGTTATCAAACTTCTTGATGCGGGCATGATTTATCCTATCTCGGATTCACCATGGGTTAGTCCAGTCCATTGTGTGCCTAAGAAAGGCGGAATCACCGTTGTTCCCAATGCAAACAACGAGTTGATTCCTACACGTCTCGTTACTGGGTAGAGAGTTTGTATAGACTATCGCAAACTCAATGATGCCACGAGAAAGGATCATTTCCCTCTTCCTTTTATGGACTAAATGCTTGAACGTTTAGCGGGTAATGAATATTACTGCTTTCTAGATGGGTTCTCGGGTTATTTCCAAATACCCATCGATCCCCAAGATCAAGAGAAGACAACATTCACTTGTCCTTATGGCAGATTTGCCTACAAAAGAATGCCTTTTGGCTTATGCAATGCCCCTGGGACTTTCCAAAGGTGCATGTTGGCTATTTTCCATGACATGGTTGAGCAAACCATGGAAGTCTTCATGGATGATTTCTCGGTCTTTGGGGATTCTTTCTCTTCTTGCCTTGCCAATTTAGAACGTATGCTTAAGCGGTGCGAAGACACTCGCCTTGTTCTGAATTGGGAAAAATGCCATTTTATGGTAAAAGAAGGCATTGTGCTAGGACACAAATCTCAAAAGCCGGTCTTGAAGTCGACCGTGCTAAAGTGGATGTCATAGCCAAATTACCTCCACCTTCAACTGTGAAGGGTGTGAGAAGTTTTCTAGCTCATGCGGGCTTCTATCATCGATTCATTCAGGATTTCTCTAAAATCGCTCGCCCAATGGCCCACCTCTTGGAAAAAGATACTCCTTTTATCTTTTCTAAAGAGTGTATTGAAGCCTTCAATCTTCTTAAGGATAAGCTAACTCAGGCACCGGTCTTGGTTACCCCTAATTGGGAGCTACCTTTTGAGTTGATGTGTGATGCTAGCGACTTTGCTATTGGAGCGGTTTTGGGCCAAATAGTGAATAAACACTTCCAACCAATCCATTATGCTAGCAAGACAATGACGGGGGCTCAATTGCATTATACGACAACCGAAAAAGAGCTTTTAGCTGTTGTCTATGCTTTTGAAAAATTTCGCCCCTATCTTGTTTTATCCACCATGTTGTCCCTTTTATATGAATGATATAAGACGAATTATTAAGAAAGAAAGGTAGAAATGAGAAGAATTCTAGAGAGAGAAAGTAGTGAGAGAAAGTGAGAGAGAAATGGTTGGAACTAGGTGAATGTTAGATTAAGGAATGAGAAATACAAATGAACCAACCACCCTCCTAACATGCTAGGAGGGTAGTATATATAGTCCACCCACATGCGGGCTTTAATGGACTATATATTGGGCCGGGCTTGTATTTTGGACTTTAATTAGTTTAAATCCAAGCCCGTGAATCACGACTAAATAACTACTTATTACAACGTTCTAATAAATAATACAATAGAAACCTATGACCGAACATTCTTGTTTGACTCAATATTTTGAGGCTAACAATCTCCCCCAATGTGAGGTCATTCCTCTTTGATATTTGGATTCCAATGGAGATTTATGAATTTCGTCATAAATGAGTCTTGAACGTGTAACAGTAGTTTTGTTCCTTCATGCTGTGATCTTTGAGCCTTTGTCGTTGTCTTTCGACTTTGTCTTTAAGTCTTGAGATCTTCAAATCATCCTTGACTTGTCATTGCCATCTTGTGATCTTGTGTCTTTATCCACATGCTCACACTATCAATTGTTGGATAAATCTTTGGGCTTGAATATGTGGTTGTGAATCTTTGACTTTGCTGAGTACACCGTGACGCCACCTTCTCGAGACAAAACATAGACACTGACTGAATGGCTTTGACATTCGTCCTAAATCGGTAGCGTTTTACCTCCGGTCGGTGAAGACCGTTATACGATATTAAATATCGTACCTGTGATCAGGTAGATTCAATTAAGAATCTCCTTGACAGGGTTTCGCGGCAGTACTAGCCGTTCTCTTTACTCGACCGTCTCAAAGCAAGACTGCGAACATAAAGAGTGAATCAATTGGATAAATATCCACTTGATTAAAGTCGTCAATTCAAATTCCTGGAACAAGTTTGATTCATTAAGAATCTTACCATTGTTGCTTTCCAGTTGACACAAGTTTGATTCATAAGAATCTCACAAGTTACCTACCGTAGCGCTGTTTGATGTTGACGCTAGAAGGATTTCCATTCGTCACTGTGAATATTAATAAATATCACTCTGAATGTTCTGGCAAGACCATAAAGATATTGCGTAGAAACCTGAAACGAGTTTGAATCAATTCAGAATCAAACCACTGTTGCTTTTCAGTTTTACATATGTTCAATTCATAAAGAATCTTGCATATGACCTACCGCAGTGCTGTTTGATGTTAACACTGGAAGGATTTCCACTCATCATTGTGAATACTAAGTAGTATCACTCTGAGTGTTCTAGCAATATCACAAGGATATAGCGTAGGACTCTCTTGATCTTCATCCGTGTGTCCTAACGAGATTTGATTGATCTCTTGGCTCTAGACTCGATTTGTGCATTTTTAGTGGTCGGAGGCTGGAGCAGATGCCACCTATTCAATATCAACAATCTCGGAGTGAGAAAGTCAATAGAAGTCGTGTTGATCTCCGTGACAATAAAACAAACTTCTTTTGAGAGAAGCCTGAGTAGCTAGGAAAGGGTTGTGCTTCACATCACTGGGTCCATGATGAGTTTGTCTTCATGATGAGTTGACCCGGTTTTTGCCTAAGTTGTATGGAGGGCTTCTTTCTTTAGACCCTTTATCCTTACATTTCTTTTTCATTCTTCAACCCCTTCAATGCTTACCAAGACATCATTAATAGCACCTTGTTGTGATTGTTCCAGTGCTATCATCAGTACTTAGTCGGCATTCAGCTACGTTCACATTCTACTCCATCTTTCCTAAGGACTTCTAATAATCTATTGGATTGTCCCTGGGAAGATCCCTCCGGTTCTGGTTGGATCATAGGACTTAAACCTAACCACCCTTTTGACACCAATAACGTCGTGAATTAAAGATGTTGTGGGTATTTGATCGTAACCATGAAAACCACTTTAAATTCTAACAAAGTGTTTGAAAAACATTTAACACCTTGCTAGTTTTGTCGTTTCAGAAATGCTCCCCCTTCACCTGTGCATCGATAATCGAAAGTGTTTCGCACATGTAGGTAAGAGTTAAAGTGCTTGAGTCTTATATTAGATCACATTTTAATCACATTTTCTCCCCTATCTCTAATATATAAAATCTTTTGATATTAGAGATACCAAATTTGATTAAAATATATTTTGAAAAATAGTCTTGAAATCTATGGGAGAAAGATGTGTTAATCTTTTGCATGAAGTGAAAATGCTCCCCCTCAAAAATTGATCCAATTGAATTGTCATTGTGAGGATATGATCCACATTTCGCTTTTTGAGGATGGGAGTTGTTGAACACACAATTTTTGAAAGATTTTGAATAATCATTGAGAAATTCTTGAAAAAATTGTGTTCAACGCTTTTTGAAAAATCCTATTTCTTTTTGTCGAAGAGGTTTTTCTAAAGCATAAACTTGAGTTCATAGACTTTGAATGTCTTGACGAATCCACTCAAGTGTAAGAAGATTTCTCTTCTTTTGCTGAGGGTAAGGGTACTAAATCGTACACTCCCCCGTGAATATCGATCCGGGTTGCAATCTGAAAGTGATTACAAGCCATTGTGTTGAGCGCAAAACGTTGAATGTTTTGTGACAAGCTCAACCCGAGATAGATTGCTCTACCCGTTTGGTAGGATAAGGTATCTTTAAAGATACACTTTCCTTTATTTGAAGTCCGAGTTACAGTCTGACATTTAACTATAAGTCGTTTACATGAGCTTAAAAACTTTGAAGGTTTTTAATGAGAGCTCATGACCGAGAAAATTTATTTTCTCGTTGTTAAGGATAAGTTATCATTTGTGATCAACTTTCCTTTCTTGGAAGTACGAGTCACAATCTGAGGTAATTGTAAATCATTGAAATGACATGTTTTGAAAAATATTTACAACTTTCATTCGAGCTTTATGTACACACCCGTGTCGTTATTGAGCGACATTTCTAGGTACGTCCATATTATCGATACTGAAAGACATGTCGAGAGGAATATTTTTGGTATTTTGAAAGTTTTTCCATTTTTTTTAATTTGTTTTTCTATGGATATTTACGTTTTATTATTTTTTTTTATCTCAAGTTTTTCGAAAATAATCCAAAATAGACTTTTGTACAGCAGAAGAAGGTGATATCGAATATACAGAATTGGAACCCTTTGAAGAAGGAGAAGTGGGTTCAGAATCCGCTGTTGTACCTGCAATCACAGAAGACGAGTTTGCACAAATACTAGAATTAGGAGTAACAAATTCCTTTTCAGCGTGTAGAACAGTAGCATTAGTGCTGGTGCAGGTGTCATCACTCTTCTCTATTGGAATCCACTTAAGACCAACTTCTGTGAAGATCCGACCCGTTGGTTTCCACTGAAGACTAGATTTAGGAGTAGCTTTCTCTTGCACAGCGGAAGACTTCTTTGGAGAGAAACTATGTCCTTTTTGAATCCACGTCTCAGATTTGGTGTGGTTGCTTTTCTTTACGACGGGTTTGTATCTCCTTGTTGTCTTATGGGATTCTGTATTCGATCTCCGTTCAAAGGAACGAGATTTGACCTCATAGAGGTATTGCAAAATGCAATGGTCATGATTTCCATTGTGAATGCCCTTTTTGCAAGTGGGACATACAGGGAATTTTGGATTCACGAAAGTACTTGTGTTCCTTTGTTTTCCAAATCGTTCAGGCGTAGTGTTTGAAACACGACTATTCATGGATGGTTTCCAATTCCTAGATTGCTGAAGAGGGATCCTAGGTTTTGGTTGACTACCATTAGGAGTGTGTAGAACTCTAGCGAGATTTGGTGAACTAGGTTTTTCATATACTGCTTTGTCTTTCTGAATCTTCCCTTTTTGTTTCGCATCCTCTAGGTTGTGGGTATGAACGAGGTCATTTGAACCTACAGATTCCTTTGTGGACGTGAATGTCACACGTTTTGGAGGAGTCCTAGAAGTGCTAGGTGCATTCACATGGTTGGGTTTAGCAACAGTGTGCTTTCTAAATGGAGGAACATAGGGTGATATGGATGGTTTTGGAACACTTGGTTGCACATCAGTCTTAGGGGGTGACCTAGATTTCATATGAGAAGAATTGGAGAACGGAGTCGGTTTTCCTAAGATAGACAGCTTTGGATCCTTGTAGGCATTGGGTTGTCGAACAACAGGGTTCTTAATGCTAGGTTCCACGATTTTCCCACCCATTTTAGCAACGAGTTTCTGCAACTCTGCTATTGCTCTGTCCCTGTCTTGTAATTGAGCTTTCAACCCTTTAATTTCCAAATTCTGTTCATTCATTTCTCGAAATGTTTGGGAAAGTTTTTCTTGCAATTTATTATCATGTGGAAAACTACCAACTTCTTTTTGCAGAGCAAGTTCAAGTGAATGACAATGTTTTTGAAGGAAATCAGTTTTGTGTTGAAGTAACTCAAAAGCCTTTTTGTCAACATTTTCTTTCCGTTTCGAAAGCTCAATTTCAAGACGTTCACATTCTTTGATCTTATCAAGATATTGGCATGCAACTTCAGAATATTCATCAATATCAGCACAAGATGTAAAATAAGCACACATAATATCTTTAGAAACGCATTCTTGCAAGAGTAAATCATATTCATCAGAAAAAACGGACTTGTCCATTTGAAGATCATCAATTGTTTTCTCAAGAGACTCAACATATTGTAAATCATCAAACATTTTAGACCGAATTAAGCTTTCGAATTTAAGAACATTTTCTTTTAGTGTGGCCGCGTTCGGTATTAAGATTTGTTTGACAAGCACAGTTATGTCTTGAGGAATTGGTTTCTTCCACTCGTCATTTTGTCGTTGTTTCCAATCATTATCAATAATGGACTTAATATTATCTATGTAATGAGTAAGAAACCCAAATATCTGCCTACTCTTGCTTTTAGAAGCATCTAGGGGCAAGTAGTTGATGAACTTAGAAACGTTTGTTTTCTTAGTGGCAAACGCTTTCTTCCATTGAATTCTCTTTTGCCTGCATTCTAAAAATACTTCCTCACGAGATTTCTGAGTTTGTTTGGTGAACAAACCATAAAGACTATTCTCATAAGCATAATTATATGGTTTCACAAACTCCTTATTAACAGATGGTCGACTCTCATCATCCCAAAGGGCAGTCTCGTCACTATCAAGCTTAGCAAGAGGGCATGCAGGATCGGTCCATTCGGACTCATCCAGATAAAGACGCGGGTTCGCAGCTTGAGCTTTGGCAAGGTACTCGGGACTTGCGAAGCTTGCTTGACCCTTAAACATCGATGGAGGTGCTAGCATTCTTACGGATTGAATAGAATCATGCGTTTTATAAACAACGTTCTTCAAAAAGTCGACTTGTGCTTCTAGTTTCGTAACTTTTTCGGTTTCTTTATCATATCTACTTTTGAAGTCTTGTTTTAACGCATCTACCTCTTGTTTCTTATCTTCTAGAATTTTAGCAGAATCAGTAGTGGTCATAGAGAGCTTTTGTTCAAGTTCACTAACTTTGGTATTGGCAAGGTACGTTTTTTGACGTTCATCCATTAAGAAAACATTATATTGACGCTTCTCTTTAGCTAATAACTCAAGAGTTGTATTATATTTGTTTTCAAAATCGTCCTTTTGACTTTTTAACGCACTTCCCTTGTACCCCTCAAGCTCTTTGGTCTTTTGAAGAAGCTCAGCCCTATTACTTTCAAGGGTCTCATTAGATTTAATTAGAGCGGCTTTGCATTCTTCAAAGTTTTGAGTGAGTGCTGCGTTTGCCTTCTTTAATTGCTTTTGACTCTTTCTAGTTTCATTGACATCTTTTTGTAAACTAGCAATTAAATTAGCAAGCGCAACACGCTCCTCATCATCATACTCATTTGCATGTTGATCATCCTCAAACTCATTATTGCACATGTCTGATGAGTTGGGTGTGGTATTGCTATCAACCTTTTCCGTCATACATGTGTCAATAAGGTTTGTTGTTTGATCACTATGCTCATGCGTATTGGCATTGGCAAACACATTAAATTCAGCATTGTGTACCTCTTCCAATGCCTCAGAATCGTAAACAGGACCATTATCATATGAAGGTGTATTGCTGATGACATTCTCAGAGTCGATGTGTTGTTTGCCAGAGCTGCTGTTGTCTTTCCCAAAGCTGTTATGATCATTCTGCTCACCATGCGTTGTTTTCCCTGTTCTGCAGCTGTCAGTTGCATTACTCGATATTGTCTCGTTACTTACAGTTGAGACTGGACTCGTATCCACTACATGAATCTTTGCAACCGTGCACTCTTTCATTTTCAGGCTTTTGTCATTCATCTTCTTGATCATGTCTTTTGCATGAAGTAGGCGTTCATCCAAAAGCCTTTCAATTGATTCCATGTTTCCAAAAATCAAGTCTCTGAATGATTTTGCTTCCATTGTAGTATAGTCTTTGAAGTGTTGTTTTGCATCTCGAACTTCTGACTCAAAATTGGGATTCGTGAATAGCTTTGAAGCAAAGAATGGTTGAAACGGTGTTCTGAGTGTTTTGAAGGCTTTCTTGGAATTCGTCTCATGGATGTTTTTGTTGAGTAATTCATTCTCAAGATTCTTCAAGTGGTCTCTTAAGTCATAAGTGAACGTGCGATGATCATTTCCGAAGAAGGAATGAAAGGCACGCATATACAAAGGATTGTACGAGAAGGTCTCTCTTTCCAGACGTTTTAGATTCGTTTTAAGATCACTGAAAGCTTGCATACATCGTTGTTTAAGGACTTGTTCTTGTAGTTGCATCTCTCGTTCTTCTCTGTCTGAACTCGCATTGCTCGTTTCCATGATGATGGTGTCTCAGTTGATGAAGTGACTTTGGATCTTAAGTAGATATGGTGTGATTGTGTTGTTGTTGAAATTCCGAAAATTTGAAATTTTTTCTCAGTCCGACAATAAATTCCTCAGTCCGACTAAAACGGTAGACCAAAACTTTTTGTAATCGCCAAATTTTGAAATTGAGCTAGAAATGTCCTAAAACTAGTATGGAAAAAATTTGAAAAATGAAAATTTTAACGAAAAATAAAACCTAAAAATGGCCTAAAAATTTGAATTTTGGTCCGAAAATTTGAATTTTTGGTCAAAAAATTTTTCGCATCGCCAAAATTTGAAATTGAAGCTTAAATGCCCTAAAATGGTCTAGGAAAAAATAAATTTTTTTTTTTTTTTTTTTTTAATCTTCGTGGAAACGATATTCCGAAACTAGTCTAGATAGTGGCTAAGTCTAAAAAATACTCAAACAAAATTTAGCTAAACATGTCATCGGAATGTGTCATCGGAATGTTGCTTAGATCGGAATGTCCTTTTGATCGCAATGTGCACCTGTCGGAATCCTTCAGATCGGAATGTTCAGATCGCAAAGGGTACCTATCGAAATCCCAGATCGGAATGTGTACCTATCGCAATGAGGCTGTCGCAATGTGGGCAGAGTAACGTTTCAAGATTGCCTTAAATCCGTCGCAATCCAGATCGCAATAACGATCGGAATGTTCAGATCGGAATAAGGGGCTATCGCAATACTGATCGCAAAGTAAAACCCTAGGGTTATTGCGATCGAAACCGTACTTACCTATTCCGAAATTCAAGCTGTCGCAATAAGGAAACTTTTTCCAACTTTTTAGGCAACGATTTTAGCAACTTTTAGGCAACAAATTTAGCAACTTTTAGGCAACAAGATCGTGTTTTTAACTAAACCAAAACAACCAAATCTCTACAACAAGTATATAGAAGATTTGTAGCAAGATGAAGAACACGAAAAACACAAAAAAAAATTTGAATTCGTGATGATTTATAGATTAAATCATACGAATCAAATATAAAAACAACAATCAATCACAAATCTACCCCGTGGCGATTGATACCAATTTTTGTCCCTTTTATATGAATGATATAAGACGAATTATTAAGAAAGAAAGGTAGAAATGAGAAGAATTCTAGAGAGAGAAAGTAGTGAGAGAAAGTGAGAGAGAAATGGTTGGAACTAGGTGAATGTTAGATTAAGGAATGAGAAATACAAATGAACCAACCACCCTCCTAACATGCTAGGAGGGTAGTATATATAGTCCACCCACATGCGGGCTTTAATGGACTATATATTGGGCCGGGCTTGTATTTTGGACTTTAATTAGTTTAAATCCAAGCCCGTGAATCACGACTAAATAACTACTTATTACAACGTTCTAATAAATAATACAATAGAAACCTATGACCGAACATTCTTGTTTGACTCAATATTTTGAGGCTAACACACCACAATCGTATACACGGACCATTCCGCGTTGAAGTACTTGATGACTAAGCACGACTCTAAGCCAAGACTTCTTCGCTAGGTTTTACTCCTTCAAGAATTTAACATTGAAATTCGTGACAAAAAGGAGCTGAAAACCTAGCCGCGGATCATCTAAGTAGACTTGAGGATCCATATCAAGGGGATCATCCGAACAAAGAGATCAATGACTCTTTTCCCCTTGAGACCTTACTGTCTATTTGTGCCACTCTTGATGACACCCCGTGGTTTGCGGACATTGCAAACTACTTAGAGGGTGGTGTTCTCATCAAAGGGTTAACATCCCAACAAAAGAAAAAGTTCTTGAATGATGTTAAGACTTACTTTTGGGATGACCCTTTTCTCTTCAAACAATGCGCTGATTTGATTATTCGCTGATGTGTTGACGGACGGGCAGCTTTAGACATTCTCGAGGCTTGCCACAAAGGACCCACCGGTGGTCACTTTGGTCCCAACTACACCGCCAAAAAAGTGTTTGACTCGGGATTCTATTGTCCCACCATTTATCGTGACGCTCACGCAATGGTTAAAAACTGTGATGATTGCCAAAGACAAGGCAAGATCACACATAAAGATGAGATGCCTCAAAATTTCATACAAGAATGTGAAATCTTTGATGTATGGGGCATCGACTTTATGGGGCCATTCCCTTCTTCTAAAGGAAACAAATACATCCTTTTCGTTGTTGACTACGTTTCTAAATGGGTTGAAGCCAAAGCTTTACCCACTAACGACGCGAAGGTGGTTTGTAATTTCTTGAAACAACTGTTTGCTCGATTCGGTGCCCCTCGAGCTATAATCAGTGACCGCGGGACTCATTCTTGCAATGATCAATTTGCAAGAGTCATGGCTAAGTATGGTGTCAATCATCGTCTTTCCACCGCTTATCATCCTCAAACCAACGGTCAAGCCGAGATATCCAACCGTGGATTGAAGCGAATCTTGGAACGTATTGTGGGAGAGCATCGTTCCTCGTGGGCCGATAAACTTGATGATGCTCTGTGGGCTTTCCGTACCGCATATAAGACCCCGATTGGTTGTACACCTTATTGTCTTGTGTACGGGAAAGCATGCAACCTCCATATCGAGCTGGAACATAAGGCATACTAGGCCTTGAAGTGGGCTAACTTCGACATCAACAAAGCCGGTGATCTTCGCAAGATTCAACTCAACGAGCTACATGAGTTGAGGAATGAAGCTTACGAGAACTCATTGATCTACAAGGAGAAGACCAAGATTATCCACGATGCTAGAATTAAGAACCGAGAGTCCCACGTTGGTGATCAAGTCTTACTTTTTAACTCTCGGTTAAAAATAATATAGTTTAAATTTCGTCTTTTAGATTTATTTTGGGTACAGTTCATGCACTTTTATAAAAAACATAGGATTTTAGATAAAAACCGAAACCAATTCAAATCGATTGTCCAATTCAAAACGGAAGTCTCAAATTCACAATTTCTTCGTGTATAACGAACCGGGATCACTCTCGTGTTTAATTAATCCGTCTTTAGCGAATTTTTGACTATTACTTTTTCCTAAAGGTAATTTTCTTAATTTGCTCTATAACGTATTACATTAAAATACACCGACACTTTTCCCACACATCAAATACGAAAAGAAATGTTTTGGTATTCAGAGGGTAGCCATATACATAACTAAAAGTGGTTTGGATTAGGATATTTATTGGAGATCTTAGGATGATGCTTGCAATAAAAGAACCTAATAAATATGTTTTGGGATAATTCTGCCACAATCATATTCGCCAATGATCCTGGAATCATGAAGGGCGTCATATACTTTAAATGTAGACATCACTACATCTGAGAACAAGTTGAAGCTCGTGAAGTCTAATTAATAAGAGTTCACACAGATGATAGCGTAGTTGATCCTTTAACTAAGGCTTTGCCTAGACCAAAGGTAGTTAAGCATGACAAGGCGATTGGGCTGCAACTAGCTAGCGAACTCATGCAATGAATCTGTGATTAGAATTTAGATAAAGGATGTTATGACATTATTATTTAATAAAATAAAGATTGAGTTTCGTTTATTCTTATTACTTAATTTTGTATCATATTTTACATGTTTTAATCCATGAATAAATTGTTATGCTAAATCTTCCGTTATTGATTAATAATATGGGAATATTATTTAATTAAGACAAATCAAAATTACGATAGAGTATACTTGAAAGTATATTGATCGATTTTGGATGATATTTGATGAATTGAATATTAGACTTATCCCAACTATATGATTTTACTTTGTGGATCTTTGTCATCAAGTAAATCATAAATAGTTATCCTTAGACTTGAGAGACCAGGAAACTGTTATGAATCTAGTGCATCTCTGTGGAATAATCTAACGCTAAACGTAACTGGTAGCTATAAGGATTATTTTCGGAAGTGTTGCAAAATTCGTAAGTTTTGCTCGTAGTCAATATGGGATTTATTTCCTCCAATTTTTTTTTGGAGTTTAATACAGTTGGGCCCCTCGTGGGATCAGTAAGATGTTTGTGTGGCCACACCCAAATATATTTTGGTAATCTTGCTGAATCTGTGAATGAGAAACAGAATGGTTAATGAAAGAAATGACTGAGATCCATATCCTTATTAAATTAGTATTATAAATAAAAGGACAATAATAATGATGAATCATTAAAAGGTTTTATCCAGGAGACCATACTCGAGTTGTACTAGATACATTGCTAAGTGTAATTAGACGCTAGTCAATGTAATCACGATATTCGAAATATGTCCAAGTGGGAGCTCAAAGTTTATGGACTTATATTTAATAGACGTGTGATAGGATCGAACTCGAGATCACAAAATACGTAAAGAGTTAATTTAATTAATAAATATATTTATTGTATTTATTAATTTATTTAATAAATATATATTTATGTATTTATTAATTTAAACCGAGACATAACTTTGACGATCGTTAAATAATTAAGAGTTAAGTATTAACGAGCGTTAATAAATATATAATAAGTAAATAAAAAGAAAGAAGTTTGGAAGGTTCCGGAACACCCCAAAGGGGTGTTCTAGCCGTCGGTTATGGGAGAGTAAAAGGAAGGGAAAAACTTTCCTTTTATTTGTTTTTGGATACAAGTATATGCCTATATAAACAAATCTTCTCCTCATAATTCAAGATAAAAAATCTCTTCCCATCTCTTCTCTCTTTGTTCGATAGCAAGGTATAACTCACAAAGGGGTTTTGGTTGGTTTTCTTGTTTAATCAATTTACTTATTATCTAGTCCTAGCCCCTCTCTAGGGTTGTTGGGTAGATTTATTACAAGCATTGTAGCTCGATTTACACGTGCTAGAATCACGGTTAGCTCGTTGTATTACGTGTGTACAAGATCGTAATATAGTCTTACTTTAGACTATATCTTGGTGATATACGGTATAAACCCGAATTGGTGATTCGTTCTTCGTCTTGTGGATTTGCTTTAGCGTAAAGGTATGTAACCCTAATTCGATTAGATATAATTGTGTTATTATTATGATCTTGTTAAATCGCTTCCGCTATGTGTGCTTTGATCTCGTTTAAAGTTTTATATAATTGTTATGATGTTAATAAACCTTCATTAGCATGTACCCACTAGTGAGTAAGGGTTTTGTGATAGTGAAGGCTTGTTGTATAACTTGTCGGAGTCCTTAATCCTTGAGGCACTGTAATGTGCATCCTTCATTACAAGTTATGTAGCCAAGACTTTTGACCTTCGGTTTGGTTTTGGTCGGGTTGGAGACTTGGGCATGTATATTTCACTAGGTTACACAAGTTTAGGGTGAACTTGTATATTGGCTTGATTCATGGGGCATTTGCTTCACAAAGGACTCTAGAGTTCTTACACATCTCTCTTGCTTATGCAAGATTGTGTGTTTAGACAGTGTTTGTCACCTCATGCTTATTGGAGAATGGCCAATATCCTTAGGAAAGTTCCCAGGTTTATACAAATTTTCCCCTGTTTGATCGTTGACTTAAATTTGACCGTTATCCCCCTATGTTAACTAGTCGTTGGGCCTGTTGAGAAAAATTTTGTTAAGAGTGATCTAATATTTTGTTCATCATTTTCTAGGAAAACACAATCATGTAGTTTATCTTTCTATCTTGAATTCCATATCTTTTAAGGCAACTTACCACAAATGTGTAGTAGTCGTAATATAGGAATAGTTTCCTTACTTATAAAGTCTAGGAAACCCTTAATCATATTGTCAATGTAACATCTAATTTTGATAAATGGAATATCACAGGATAATTATGGTGTGTCATCAAAGCATGCAAGGTAAGTGTCTAAAACATTAAATGACCATAAAGAATCTGGAAACAAACATCGGATCCAACATAAGCTCCACACACGAAATGCATAAGTATAGAATGTAAAGGAAAGGACTAAACAATGTCCAGCAAAGCAAAAGTATGTAAATGCATTAAAGAACGAAAGAAGACTGAGCCTCATTGTATGCACGTACTCTTGAATCCTAGCTTTTCCCTTTAGTACATGCCGTATTAGGACGTGGAAAGAGAAATACGGCTGAGCAATACGCTCAGTGTGTGGATATATAACATAGAATGTAAAGCATAAACATAAGCAAGTAATGAAATGGAATGAATAGCAGCGGAATAAATGTATGTCCTGGAAAACCTGGTTTAAGTTCATAAGACTGGTTTATGTTTCTGAAAAGACTTATGTTTAGTTTATCTTGAAAATCTGTATTTTAAATATGCCCGGAGCCCATATAGGTCATGTTATATCAATGTGCATGAATACATAGATGGGTGATCCTATCATGCAATTAGAGGGGTTGCCTCTAATTAATATATATATAAATGAGTAGAGGGATCAGCTCATGTAACGGATGCAAGGCACACACCGCAGTTACCATGAAATCATACTACTTGTCCTAGGATGCACCCATTCGCCCCCCCATGATAATAATAACAAAGGCCAAATACTGTAAAGGGATGCTGCGAGCAATCACTCTCACCGCAGAAGAGTCATAACACCGGTGCCTCCAGTGCTATGGTTATGGAGCCCCCATAACTAGGTGAAACTGGCATGCATGTATATAGCTCAGGCAATCTAAAATAATCATACATATACTGATGTGTTCAATACTCTTAAACTACTGGAGAAAACAGATTGCTGCAAACGGGGAAATCCTAAGTATAGGAAAGAATGTCCTTACTGAAGGACGGAATATCCGTACCTTATGCCCAGTAAATAAAGACAAAAACGAACGTAGAAGATCACTCCGACTTCACAATAGCTACATAATGAAGGGACATGAATAAGAATCGGTCTTACTTATACATACTTGTTATTTAGTTTACTTGACGTGTTCATACTTATTATACTTGTTCTTGTCTCGTCTTATTATTTCATGTTTTAATCATGTATTTCTTATAGTTTCATGTGTTTTAGATTCATGTGTTTTATGTTTTAAGTGTTATAGTACTTGTTATAACATAATGAGTAACTTTCTAAAAATAGCAGGTTTCTATATATAGCAACTTTCCAAAAATAATAGGTTTTCATATATAGTAACTTCCCAAAAATAGTAAGTTTCCTTAAATAGTAAGACTCTAAAATAGAAAGTTTTCATAATTAGCATGTTTCTATAAATAACATGTTACCATATTTAGAGTATTTCCATAAATAGCATGTTATCATATTTAATGTGTTTTTATATTTATCATGTTGCCATAAATATTATAATTCCATAATTAACATGTTTTTATAATTAATTATATGCTTATTTTATATCATGTATAATTATATTATTAAGTTTAATAAATAATAATTACTTAGCTCAACTTATTATTATTAATTAATAATGTCATTTCATGATATCATAAGTTAATATTAATTAATAATATTACATATTTCATGTTATTAAACTTTACCATAAAAGATATTAATTAACCTAAGTTTTAAATTAATTAAATCAATGTACATGAATAACTAAATTAATAATTATTTATAACATAAGTTTATTTAAATAAATGTACATACATATAATATCATTATTTTATTTAAATAAACATAACCTAAGTTTTAATTAAACCATAACTTAATTAATACAATTAATTAATTAAACATAACATAAATTATTTTTACATGTCGGTTTAATTACGTGTTCTTAGAAAAGTGTCAAGTACTCGAGCCCGAAACCCGAGACCCGACAACCGAGCACCACAGCCCGAAGGCTGCAGCCTCTTGATGTTGTGACTCTTCCGAGCCAAACAACAACGCACCGAGAGCCAAGGCTCTCGGCTTGCTGCTGCGCCCGAACCAAACCAACCCCCAGCCTTCGCTGGGGTTCCCCCTGCTTGCGTCTAATACCCATCGAGCCCCACTATGGGCCTCAGTTTCCCACTGCTGGGCCAAGAACCCCACCGTGGGTCTTGGTCCTTGCGGCTGTCAACCACAACCCCACCACCGTCAACCATGGTTGTGGCTGGTAGTTTAAATCTAAACCGACCCCCATAGGGTTGCGGTTGTTGGTCACGCGACACCACCGAGACCCCCGTGGTCTCGGTTGGTTGCGATCGAGACAAACAAACCCTCCAATCCATTATTTGTTTAATTCTTTCTTGATCTAGATTACTACATGTTTTCCTAGATTTGTGTTTAATAATCATACATAAATTAAATAAAAACAAAGAAAGGGATTTGAGATACCAAATGCGTGTGACAAAAGGGAATGAACATAAACACGAACACGTTACCGTTATCAAAACAAAATCAAATAATCGTCCTTGTTCTCCTTGTGGTTGACGCGGCCAAGAAAAGAAAAGGAAAAAGTGTTTAGGGTTTTGTAATCTTCTGTGATTTATGTGTTATGATTCCTTATTTTATGTAAATAAGGTTTATTAGTTGGATTGGGCCTTGGGCCCCCTTCTCTTGCTTGTTTGGACGCGGACACCACACACACACATAGCAATTTCATTAATTTTTCGTGACTCAAAATATTAGCGTGTGTGTTCGTTAAATGTTCGTGTTTTATAACTTGTATACTTTAAGTATTATACGTGAATACTTATCGTGCATTTATAGTCGTGTTTACATACGTAATACATACGATAATTAATTTATATACATATTGTTCGTATTAAATATTCATGATTCATGGCGTATATTAATTAATGATCTTAGGGTTTTTAAAGCGGGTTTTACAGTCAGAGTTGTTCCTTGCCCGCAATAAAAATTTCTCCCACTCGGATACGGAACTACTTATTGCATAAAACAATACTACACCGATTAGTTTTTTTGTATCAATCATTATGATAGTGCCATATATAGAATTAAGTCTAGCACAAAGACTAGCTAGTACAAATAAAACTCCATCTCTTAATAATTAATCGTGCATAACTATCTTGTAGATAACTTCAACAACGGAAGCGACAACTCAAAAAGGCAACAAGTTATCTAAGATAATACAAAGTGATTCTTATTAAATAAAGATTCTTCACACTTGGAAAGTAAGTCATTATTTCAAGTTCAACAATAAATTAAGTGAGCATCTTATAGCTCCCACTGAAATTGACAACATTTCATGTATGTCATTTCGTATAAAATGTACTACTCCCACTGGTTTTGACAACATATAAAGTGTTTCATTACTAGTGAAGTTAAGGGACTATATTTCCATGTTATTTGAATATCTACACATTATTTCTAGTGTGAGTCATATTGACTAGTAACAATTACTTAGATATTCAAAAAAGTATGTTAAGTTCTATATATGTATACCTATGATGAACTTTCCATATACACATATATGATTTATTAACTTGAAAATTTGGCACGCAATCTTCCATCCTTTACTTACACGCCTACATATACCCTTCGGGTGCATAGAGTCTTTTACTTGGTCAAAACAAACAACTAAAGACAACCAGTTCTCTAGGTTTTGCTTTTACCATTTGTGCGGTGATATGTCCGTCTTTGTAATCAAACCTTTAAATATGTTTTGATCATATCAAGATATTTACCTTTGGTAGTTAAAGACTCATTTTCTCTAGTTATCCAACAAGATATGAAATTTAACTTACCATTTAGGTATTTCGTATGTTTGATCCGAATTGGGATAATTCAATCATTCCTTTTATAACTTTTCCACTTGTAAAAAATATAGGAACGAACCTTTAAATTTTCTCAAAGAAAATGAACACGTTTATTCATTCTCACGTAAAGACCAAACTCATGCTATTGGTTTACGTTGCATTTATACATTAAAGGAACTTGCAAAGTTCAGTATTAGTATTTTCTATAATAGCTTTCTTATGAAATTAATTGCCCATATTTATGGACTAAACAATAAAATTTATCAAGAGTCAAAGACCCAGCTTGAACTTATTCCATCAATGCAGTTGATCTAATAGAGATGAAATAAATCAAAAGGTAATCATCGGATGATAATTGTCACCGGTGCAACCCTTAGCCATAATGAGACCATGACTACATTATATAGCATAAACGTAGTCACGTCATGTTTTGTCTCATCTAGTACTTCCTGCACAAGGTCTGATCAAATCGTACGAGGTAAGTCATATAATACTTAGTCTAATATTCTATAGCCTCGGGTCTGACCCTGCGGTTATTATATTGCCTTGTCTTGGTTAAGACTTGAGACTGTCTTTGATGAATTAACCAAGCTCAAGTGACTTAGTACATTGGATAGTATAAAACTTACTTTATTGGGTATAAATAAAATTTTAAAAAACAATGACAAAATTTATATAAAAGAAAACATGTAAAACTTACATTTATAACGAGTTTCTAAAACAATGAATTCTCCATATTTTAAAATAAAAGCTAGTTTTTTATATAGTTCTACAGTAAATAAGATATTAGATCAAAAGACCTAATATTTTTATATAGTTCTACAGTAGATAAGATATTAAATTAAAAGACCTAATATTTATTTACCCTAGTTAGTCCGATTTAATTTTTGAAAATCTTGTTGTATTTATTCATTAGAACAACTAGCCGCGTACCCGCGCAATGCTGCGGTGGGATCCGGCGACTAAGTTTTTCGACAAACAAATATTTTTTATTGGTGGTTTAAGAATTTTGATGGCTGAATCTTTTGTGTGCAATTTTTTTTCGAGTTTTTTTTCATAAATCATGATTTTTTTTATATTAAGATTTCATAACTGATATTCTAGTAGTAATATTAATATCTATCAATAAGTTATTTACAGTTTTATATGTTACAAGCTTATAATATACGGTTATTTATTGTCTTATTAAATTATTTATTTAATCATTAATGACATTTACTCTTATTGACTCATATTTATAACTCATTTGTATTATTTATTTTTTAGATGAGTTTTTAAAAAAAAAACATAATAGGCATTTAAACCTAAAAAATGGTTGTATATAGATTTCTAAATAAAGAAATGTTTGAGGCTGAAATATTTTAAAACTTCTAAAAATAAAAAGTGATAAATGTTTTATAAAGTATATAGATTTAAATCAATAAATCAAACTAAGGGGTTGACTTTTTGACTTTCAAGATTATTCTATTAGGACATCCACTATAATAAACTTTTGTAGAGGTTTAAAAATTAATTTTTTCATGCCACCTCCACATTTTGTAAACCTTTTAATTTTTTGGACCTAATTCTACTATGGTAAAAACTTTTTAAAGCTTTAAAAGTTTTTCACATAACACATGCATTTAATTTTGAAGAGGTCTAAGATTTAGGACCTCTTCATGCCACCAATCTATACTACATTATAAAGGGTGTATCCATTTGGTTGAAAGTTGAAAATATTGAATGGTTGAAAAATGTGGGTCCCACTAATCTATACTACATTTATAATTCAAACATCTTAATGCATATATAAACTATATTATGTGAACACACTAAAGTCATTTGGAGATGAATTATTGACGTGCAACGAAAATAAATAAACATATGAAGTTATGAACGATGCCATTTTTCAATGTTTTGAAACCCGGTTTTTAAATCGACCTGGTCGAGTCATCGGGTAAACTCGGATTAACCCGGTTTTCTAAATTGTTTACCAACTAATATAATATGTAAGGTTTACGTAACGAGTAACGTGTATTATTATCTGATGTAATGTTTTACTTTCAGCTTTACTAAAAAATTTTATAGGCTTTTTGATACACGTTTATTTAATATTTTATCTAGCATTGAATTGTCATATGTTAAAATATTCTATAATTTCAATTTGATCTTTTCATGTTTTATTTTGAACGTACATGAAACACTTACCACAATATCGCATACTGTAAATTATTTGCCACTAACCAAATTCCGCCGCTATGCGCGGGTACTCGTCTAGTATATAAACTAAGATCCCACTATGGTTGAAATAAAAATAAACTTCTTCAAAAATTTTAAACCTATTCTTAAACCTCCCATAGTGGATGCTCTTAGTAATTTACTAATTACATTAATTACCCTAAAGTTTTAAGTCTTATTAATTAATCATTCTTTAACCTTTTAACTAATTAATTAATTACCGTTAAGTAAATACTTTTATCAAATTAAGATTAAACATATAGCCATATTATATTGTATATCTTAATAAAAGATGATCTCGATGTTTAAGTGTGTGACAGGCCCACGTACTTTCGGTCGTATAAAATAATATCAATGACTTACGCACTTCCCAACAAACTGATATTAATTAAAGTTGATAAGTAATATCGTGTTAAAAATATTGAATATTGGGTTTTAGTATGTAGATGATGGACAATTTGAGTTTTGAATGGAAGGCAATTTCAAAAAAGAATATCAAAATTAAAAAAACGTTACACTAAAATCCCATCTTCTCGTATTATAGGTCCCATTGCCGTTTTTCATAATGCATGAGCAGAGTAGAAAATTTAATCCTTATAGGTAGCGGATTCCCGTAAGTTATAAAAACTTTATGAATTTTTTTGATTTAATGTTAATTTTTAGAAAGACATTGATTCCTTTTAAATGCTAATTAGCCCATAAAAAAAAATATGTTGCTAGTATTATAATTCAAAATTTTATGTACACCCGATAATATTTATTATTGATTCCATAGGATGTTAACCACTTATCCAATGTTTACGTTTACTAATATAGTTAATCTTATGTACCCAAACATCTACAATAATTATGTGGGCATTATTATTGCATGAAGAGCTGCAGAACTTTGTTTGTTATGCCAACGTAAAATGTGGTAATTTCTTAACAGTGGCGCATACAAAACAGGAGTCTCAACCATTCACATATTCTTCTTCTAAAGCTTTTCATTTCCCATATTCGTTTTCATTTACATTCCTATTCTCATTTTCGTTCACACACATAATATTAATTTCGTTCCATCGATCTCCGTTGTCTCGGATCAACACCCGAACTTCCGCCCGGTCAGCAAGCATTTCCATCTCATTTTCATGTTTTCCGTCATCTCTTTTTTCATTGTCACATCGATTTCCATTATCACTAATATTTCATTTGATTTAGCATATCTTAAATGTGGATCTGACATTTGTTTGAGATTTGATTGTTTTAACTGATCATGTACATTTCATTTCGATCTCATCGTCATTGATAGCATTTTACATTTCATTTCTTGTAAAAGCCTTGATATAATTTGCAAATGATCATCATGATCGATACCAAATTTGGCTACAAATACGCCAAGACTGCCTTATTAAAGAATTATCAAAAACAAATTCTGGATATGTTAATAAAACAACTTTGGGTCCTTTCCAAAATATTTCTTCAATTTGGAATCCTGGGGAATATTTATCGTTATGTATGCAAAACAGCAATTTTGGTTTCATTATGTTTGCAGGAATTGCAGCTTGTTTCTGACATGATTATTATACCATATGTGCATAAGCTACAAGCTGATGACATTGTAAATTGCGTTTCAGTTGTGTGTTTCTGTTCTATACAAAGAAAGCATATTCACTTCCTTTTTTGCTGCCTCCAATTCTAGCACTCAAGTTTCATGTCTGAGATTGACATCCAGATTCCAACTGCCTTCGGTAAGTTAAAATCATATGAACCAGGGGTACGTTTTAAAATACAGTGACCAAGGACCAGGCATATAGTTGGTGTGTTTTAAAATTCCAGGCATATTTGTATGTTTGTATAACAGATCCATTCGCTGAGGCAAATGCTGAGAACTCGTGTGCGGGGTCAAAAGAATACGTTCACATACGTATACAGCAACGCAATGGTAGGAAAAGCCTGACGACTGTGCAAGGGTTAAAGAAGGAATTTAGCTACAATAAGATATTAAAGGACCTAAAAAAGGAGTTTTGTTGCAATGGTACTGTTGTTCAAGACCCTGAACTTGGCAAGGTAACCTGTCCTCTCTAAACCCCCTCCTAAGTTTTATGATTTACAATTTTGCCCTCCAACGAAACTAACCTAGCTCCGCCACTGTATGATTCGAAAAGGCTCGGGGAAAACCTCATCCGTTTAGCAACTCCTAGGGTAAAGTAAATGTGCAGCAACGCTGTACAATATATCTCACACACTTAGGGTAACTATCAACCCTTTTGACTTGTATAAATTTTTTAATATTGTAAATTTAAGGTTGGCCAGGGATGCATAGGAAATGATCCCTGTATTAACCTGGTGAGGCCGCGTACATATGAGTCGAAAAGGCTCGGGGAAAACCTCATCCGTTTAGCAAATTCTAGGGTAAATTAAATGTGCAGCAACGCTGTACATATATCTCACACACTTGGGGTGACTATCAACCCTTTTGACTTGTATAAATTTTTTATTTTTTATTTTTTTTTATAAATGACTTTTATAAATTTAGTTATATGCGGTAGGTTATTTAACTGCTAGACGTCAAAGCGTACACCATATGAGCAGCTTATAAGTAAACAACTCGAAATTCTGGTTCAGTACAACATCTTGTCGTTAATGTAGTCATTGATGTAGTCACACTAGCTTCAGTTTAAAGAGATATATAGCCATCTTGTAAGGATGCAGGTGCATGATAGATGAAGGTAAATATATTATGATCTTTGATTCTAAAGATTAGATTATGATTACTTCATTTATGTTTTGCTACCCGAATGCAGGTTATCCAACTTCAAGGAGATCAGAGAAAGAACGTATCTACTTTCCTCATTCAGGTAATAATCATTAACACTAACTGGCTTGAGGTGGCAAAATGGCTAATTGAGTGGATTCCGGGTTAATTTAAGTGTTTTTAGTAGGTCAAGAAACGGCCAGAGTTGACCAAACCATTTCGAGTCAGTTCGTATGAAAAAATGATACTAAATCTTTTTTTTTTTTGGTAACCATGATTTCCGACTCATTGGCCGACTAATCCACGGGGTTTGAGTCCACCGCCACACAGACTCAAACCAGGTAAAGCCCTCCCTTTTCAGGGGTTTGAGTCCACCGCCACAGAGACTCGAATGATACTAAATGATACTAAATCTTTGAATATAAAAAGATTTAAAAGGTGTATCCTTAAACTGAGGTTGGGTACACTTTTTTGCGATTTACCTTTTCTATTATTATAGAGCCACCTTGTAATTCGTTGAGTTCTACAGGCCGGCATTGTGAAAAAAGAGCACATAAAGATTCATGGTTTCTAAATAGCGACCGTGAAAGCAAAAGACCCACACATGCAACTTGTGCTTTATCTATGTGATGTTAGCTCTCTTGTTACTTGTTATCCATCCTTCACCATATACCAAAATCACCTCCTTTTCTCTATTGTTTTATGTATAATAATTTGCATGTGTTCCTGAATTGTATGTATTTTCAGGACATGGTAATCTTACTTCGTTTAGTTTCTTGTTCTATTTATGTAGCAGGAAACAGTTATCTGATGATAATGTACATATGGTTATTTAGTTTCGGTGCCATTCCTTCTGTTATACTGTATGTTTTTAAATATGCTCTTGTTCAACGACTGCTATACTTTGTGTGCAGATAGCTTTAAACTAGACAACCAAATACTTGTACACAAAACGAACCAACTATATTTTAACCCCAGAAAGCCCAAGGGTAGGCAACTGAAAGACGCAGGTTAAAAACCAAGATATGTGCACCACTATGACGAGAAAATTACAAATTCTTACTAGTATATCAAAGGCTCGAAGCTGGAACTAATCTCAAACGATTCAAAACAGTAAGATGTAGAAAATAAAATAAGATATATATCAAGGGAAAAAAAAAGGCTAGAAAACAAGTCACATTGGTCAAAACAGTTGCATGTGAAAACTTATATTAAGAAATAAGAATGATTGAATGAATCAATTTGGGTTATGTTTACTACTAACATGTAAGACAACTTAGAAAAATATGGGTCATATGGCCAACACGTCGTTCAATGTCAACTTATAATGCACTAAACCTTGTAAATAACATACTAAAAGAATTAGATTCTTATTAGGACAAATAAGATGTGTCAAATCTGGAATATTATATCAAATTCATTGCTTAAACAGCAGTCTGATAATCAGCATACAACCATATAAACAGGAGTTGTGTTGTTAATAGGCGGTTCAACATTCCAAACGGTCATATCAAGAGATAAAGAAAAGCTAAAAACAAAGACGACCCTCACAGAAAACAGCATGAAAGAGTCTGATATTACCAGAGTGTCTGTTACACATTGCTTTGCTTGTAGTTCTTGGTATCGAGAACTTGTCTACCGCACATTGCACAAACCCCTGCAGGCACATTAAAGAAACTTGTTATTCATAAATTCTAAAAGACGTGTAAACTGAAATGATGAGAAATGCATATAAGATTGAGATAAGCAGACCTTTTGAGTAGGCACATGTATGGCAGTACTTGCCATTTTGGTGTACTTGCTGTTTGCAGATGATGCACTTGTTTGTTCCTAATGGTGACCATCTGCGTAAACAAATAAAATTACTTGGTAAGAAACAGATACACAAACCTTCGCATTTAAAAGACTACGTTTTATGCAATGTCAATAACAAAGACGGAAGTGGGAATTTCTACAAAGTTTGCTTAGAATTCAGTTGAGTAGGGTTATCTTTTGACATTAACGGGTCAAATTAACAAAATCACATTCAAGGGCGAAAAGAGAGAGTGGCCAACTCGATCAACCAGGTTACATCTTTCCATAAGTGTATAATGAACGCATTCAATCTGAAATACTTAATCCCGCATGTCAAAAGATAGACCTATGTTGTACATTACTACATATATGGTATAGGAATCATATGAACAATTTATTTATCTATTGAAAAAAATATATAATACGAAGGACAATAGTGTTTTCAGGTGAATCTATATGTCCCAACTAGGCAACTCACAATTCTTTCAAGTTTCAACCAATCAACCATACAAACAATGGCTGTTTGGATCCCCATTACTTGCAACCTCTAAACAATGCATTCCAGTCGAGTAAAAGATTATAACTTTCTCCTTATAGAATCTGAAAGTATTATTGAAAGTAAGCAGAATTGCAGGAACATAAAATGATCATGCCATTTTACAATGATGATATGAAAGGAATGTATAGTGAACACGTGCATATTTCTAGTTGGATACTGTTGCTTGAGGATCAGTAGGTTACAAACTGTAGAAGATTTAATAATATTATGTGGCCACAAATATCATATAAGAGGGTTATCGATGAGTACGTAAAAGTTACACTTTCTTTTATAATGGAATGCGACAATGGTATGTTTTCTTAGGTAGGTAGATACTTGCCTCCCCTGACAATCGCACTACACAGGATATTGTATTATGTATGCACCAAGCGACTATAAGAAGTATTTACCATGTTGACTCGTCGAGAGCGTGCTTTAGAAATGTTTTACTACATTGAATGCAACTAATGATGGGAGTGGGACCCTGAATTAATTTATCTTCCCTGCAATTTTAGCATATGACTCCTCATACTTGTTCATATACTAAAATTGCAGGGAAGCTAAATTAATTCAGGGTCCCACTCCCATCATTAGTTGCATTCAATGTAGTAAAACATTTCTAAAGCACGCTCTCGACGAGTCGACATGGTAAATACTTCTTATAGTCGCTTGGTGCATACAGAATACAATATCCTGTGTAGTGCGATTGTCAGGGGAGGAAAGTATCTACCTACCTAAGAAAACATACCATTGTCGCATTCCATTATAAAAGAAAGTGTAACTTTTACGTACTCATCGATAACCCTCTTATATGATATTTGTGGCCACATAATATTATTAAATCTCCTACAGTTTGTAACCTACTGATCCTCAAGCAACAGTATCCAACTAGAAATATGCACGTGTTCACTATACATTCCTTTCATATCATCATTGTAAGATGGCATGATCATTTTATGTTCCTGCAATTCTGCTTACTTTCAATAATACTAACTTCAAAAACAGGTCTAACAGAGAAGGATCAAGTGACTATACCTATCAATCTTTGGTAATACACTAATACTATGTTAGACATAAATAAAAGGACACTCAACATTTTAGAATAAGAATGGGTTTAGTACGAAAAAGATACTGATAAACCAATACACTCAGTAATGAATTAACCCCAGACCATCACAATAATGATCTTCATATAATCACAGTTCTAATTAGTAATTACAAAAGCACGACACCGTTAATGCATGATTTACTCTTATATTTTCTATTTTTCAATGCATCAACCTAGTCCATAGACCTTATGCAATCGCAAAGTCAGCCATTCCAGCAACGATCATTTCCTTCTATAAATCGATTAGGGACACAATGAATTTTAAACTATTTAAGCTGTGATTTGACGAAGGCATAGTCATACTATTATCTGTAAGCCTGCCTAAACGTTGATCTAACACAACTGACAACTCGTCCCTCATCTTCCAATCAACTAGCTCCAGCTTTATTAACTTTACACTGTCAAATTACAGCAATGTTTTACAATCCTAAAAGCCTGCCTAAACGTTGATCTAACACAACTCGTCCCTCATCTTCCAATCAACTAGCTCCAGCTTCATTAATTTTACCATGTCAAATTACAGCAATGATTTACCATCCTAAAAGCCAACCAACATAGTATTCGTTTCATAAATTTCATAGAGTAATAAAAAAACCTCCTATTTTCTTATACATTGCAATTTCTGAATTATTATGTTATGGATATCGTTTTTTGTAAGATACGCATCTTTTTTTCTGAAACATTAGCACAAACCGTGATACTTAAACATTAGTACAGAGGTTATGGACTTATGGGTATCTAAAACACTCGCAACTTCCTCCTCAAACCCATATGCATCGTTGTCTCAAGAGTTTGATCCTGCGAACTATATAAGTGGGGATGATGTGGAGAGTGAAGAGGAAGTTGAAGTTGTAATCTGCTAATTTGCTCAGAAGGACCAAGAAGGGGCTTATGATCTTTACAAGACTTGATTTGTCTAGTTGTTGCCATGTTGGCGTTTTATCATCTCTAGTGTCCGTATTTATCTAGAGTTGTGAGTGTTTTATGGCTACTTCCGCCACATTCCATTTGTACTTGACTATCATGGTTTTAATATAGTATACCTGAGTAAAACCCTTTTACCAACAAAAAAAAACATTCAATTAAACTAATGGCTTCAACTTGAACAAATCATTCCCTAAATTCGACAGGTTCTAAACCCGAACACAACACATAACTTATGGCAACTATACAAAATCCATATTAATAAGATAGAGAGTAAATAAAAAGAAACCTGTTTTTCTTGGAAAGAAGTTTGTTTTCATTGATCTTACGGCCACCGTTTTCAGTAGTATTACTTGCTCCTTCCTTCCATTTATCAGGTACTATCACTTTCGATAACTTCTTCTCACCTGTTTCAATTTCATTCCCAACAACCGTATATTAATTAATAATCAATTAATAAACCCTAAGAAAACTATTTACAATTAATTGGAGTATTCGATTGATTGAATCAAAGTAAATAAAACAAAACGATTGACGACTTACACTTATCGCAGACCATGGTTGGCTTTTGGGGTTTGTTTGGGTGTCGACCAAGATAATACTGCCTATCGGAGATCCTTTGCTATTTAAATTGCCCCCTTTTTTTTATAGCCGACATCCTTTAAGGCTTTCAACTTTTTTTTCTTTTTTTTTTTTTACTATTTCCATAAAAACATTAATCAAAACTATTCATTTTTTTATTAGGGAGGGTTATATTTTGTAGAAATGCTAGACTCACAAAGAAAATTTTACAAAAACTCTTACAAAATGATGTGTCATCTAATTTGTGGATGCATGTATGAAAGACAAAAAAAGTGAATTTGAGTGTACCAATAATCACATGCCAACTCATTTTGTAAAAGTTTTTGTGAAAGTTTCTTTGTGGTTCTAGCAATCCTCTATATTTTGTTGGGTCAGTAAGCAACTCTAGGATTTAAATATAAAATCCCTTTAAGTGTTTCATGTTCAGCAGTAAGGTCAGTCTGCTGTTGAATGACCAGAAGAACAAAGTTCCTACTGAAGACTTTAAAGCTGAAGAAAGTTCAGCACTCCCTTTCCAGTGAACTTAGAAGACAAAGGAGTCTTCGCTTCAAATACTAGGCGGTCTAGTTGCTGAAGAACAAGGACTGAAGAAGGGCTTTCAGTTCAGATTGGCTTGACAATACCAAACTGAATGTTGTCGATCTCCTCTAGGATACTGAAGACTTTTCAGTATTCTGATGGTTTGCATTAGGCGAAAAAAGATAACTTTAAGTCAAAGTAGGTTGCTTGTATACTTAGATATAAGTACAACCTTTATCTTTTCTAGAATTGTTTATTAAGTATTTTGTACTGTTTATCCAGCATGGGCATCAACCACCCACTGGATAAACTGATGCATTGGTACATGCAAAATGCAAACCCTAATTTACACTGCCTATATAAAGGAGTGTACATTGGGAGAGAAAGGTAACCAATATAAGAGCTTAAACTCTGGAAAACCTTTCTCTCTCGATACCAACTAAACCATATAGCCAAAGTTGCATATGAACGTTTAGATTGGAGCTTAGAGTTTAACTTTGGTTAAACGTTTAAGTGGAGGAGATCAAACCCCATTGTCATTCAACCACTTTGTTATTCCGTAAACAAAGTGGGTTATAGATTCTTTATTTGATTCTAATAAAAGTCTATACGTTGAAAAGTATATTGGTATTGTTGTTTTAATCTTTCATAGTTCTTATCTTATGTTAAAACAACACACTTGAGTCAAAGTAATAGTTATTACTTAAGATAATAAGTAATATCGAATTACAAGGGACCAACAAGTGGTATCAGAGCAGTTTGATTAGTTGAACTCTTATTTTATTAAACTGCTCATTTAAAAGTTTTCAAATCAAGATCCAAAATGGCTCAAGTTATACCACAAACCCTAGAATATAGGGGTGGCCAACTCAATGTTGCTCCTGTACTAGAGGTAGCCAACTTTACAAATTGGAAGAAGACGTTTCTTGTCCACATGGTTGGAATTGAACCTCAATTCCTTGGAATCATTGAAAATAGTCCTTTTGTTCCTATGGTTGGGGACAATAAAAAACCTGAAGTACAATGGACTATTGATGAGAGAAAAGTTGTTAACCTTGATCAGCGTCTCAAAAGTCTCATCATGTCTGTACTCCCAAATGACCAAATGAATTTTGTTGTAAATTGCAAAACATCCAAATCAACATGGGAGGACCTTATTCTTTACCATGAGGGACCCTCTGATGTAAAAGAAACTAGAATCATGGATTTAATGCTTCAATACAACACCTTCAAGCACAAAGAAGGGGAAACCCTCACAAAAACATTCACCAGATACAAAGCACTGATGAATGAACTTGTGAATGATGGTGTTGAGCTTTCAAAACTTGAAATCAACACAGTTTTTTTTAATGCTTTGCCAAAGAAGTGGATCAGTTTCTGCCAAAGCTTGAGAAATGATAATCACATTAAAGATTGTGATCTAGCCTCTCTTTTTGGGAAACTAAAATATGAAGAAAACCTAGTTGATAGGATTTATGAAGGCTCAAGCAAGAGTAAAGCATTAACCATTGCTACACCCGTGTTCACAGCCTTCTTCAGTGAAGCTGTCATTCAAGACTACCAAGATAGTCCTGATGATGAGGAAGATACTAGAACTAGTGAGGAATATCTGAATGACCTCAAAAAGGAATTTCATAAAAGAGCACTTCTGGCCAAGTCTAAAAGGTTCTTTAAGAAAAGAGGCAAGTTCTCCAGCTCCACAAAAGCTTCAGTTGACACTAAATGCTACAAATGTGGGAAGACTGGTCACTATGCTATGGATTGTTATTCAAAAACATCTCTCCCTTCATATTCCTCACCAGCTCAATCAAGACCAACTGGTCAATCATCATTTCAACCAAAACAAATTGCTTCTACTCCATTTCAGCAAAGCAGGGTTGAACTCAGGCCTACAAAAGACTTTGAGGCCAAATACAGGGAAATCAAGGCAAGATTGGCCTTAATGAGTACTGAAAGCTCCTCATCCAAGAACCCCAAGCAAGACAAGAACAAAGGACTTGTTGCTGAAGCATATGAATGGGATGAAGAATATGTTTCTTCATATGATGATGAGTTGGTAAATGTAAAAGTGTTAATGGCACTTGCTGATGATGAAGGGGCAAGCTCAAATGTTGTCACCAGAGAAAGTGCCAGAAATGGAGAATGGGTCAATGTCACAATCAAAAAGGTACAAACTCTTCTTGAATTAGAAGATAAAGATGACATTAAATTTGTCTTTGATTACTTGTGCATTGATATAAAATTTGTTGAAGAGCAAAGAAACAATTTGCTTGAAAAATTTCACAAACTTGTTCTACAACTTGAAGATTTTGAAAGTAAGCAAATAGAGCTAAAAGAAGCTAAACTTGATATTCTTACTTTTTAACAATTGAACAAAGAATTTTGGAAGAAAATAACTCTCTTAGAGTGGAAATAAAAGAAGCAAATGACATTGTTAAATCTTGGCTTAGAAACTCTGATAGGGTAAATCAATGCATAACTGAACAAATACCTGCTCAAAAGAAGAAAATGCTTGGTGTTGAAGGATCCTCCAGCACCAAATCTATTGTCTTTGTCAAATCCTCAAATGAGGATGGTAGCTCGATCCCTGACATTGAAAGGTCAGGTGAAGAGAATTTATCCAATCATGACATTGGACGAATCCTTCTTCCTGAGTTACAAGCATGTGTTGACACTTCAGCACCAGTTGAATCCTCAGTTACTAAGGATGACTCAAATGATGATATAGAAAATGAAGTAAGTACCCTACTTCCTCCCTTAGAGAAGCTGGTTGGTCCTGAACCCTCTACTGGACCCAAAACTATCTAGTCTATCATCAAGTCACACACCACACACAAAGGTAGTTCTTCCAAACATGTCAAAATTGACACTTCAAAGAACTCTTCAGCTCCTGCTGAAGGTTCACATATGGGAACTACCTCTTCAGTTTCATCAAATAAACTGAAAAATGCTAAATCTGAGGAAGATAAGAGAATGTCTCTTGTCATGCAAGAGATCAATGATCTTAAAATACAACTCAGACATCAGCAAACACCAACACGATTCAGAGATGAACCTTCAGATTCTCCTCATTTAAAGTACAAGACACAATTCAAAAGAGCTTGTGAGTTATGTGGTCAAAACAACCATCTCACTCAAACTTGCTTAAAAGTGATTTATTGTACTAAACGTGAAAGGACTGATCATCACACTTGTGAACACACTCAGTATATGCTGGCCAAAACAAGTGCTGATTCTCACAAATCTGAAGCATCTCATTCTAGGTGAAATATGCATTTCCCACCATGCATTCATTGTGGTATGGGCAATCATCACCCAGATGACTGCCACTATTACCCTGTTTGTAATATTTGTGGAAGTTATGACCATGACACTCATGGATATAATCGAATCATCTCACTCATAAGAGGTATTAAACCAAGAAACCCAGACTCTGTTACCAAATGTTGTGAGACTTGTGGAAGCGATGTCCACACTACATCTGATCACAACCATATAGAGTGGTTCAGGAGAGGTGAAGCTCTTTAGGCTAAGAAAGCTAAAGCTGTTCAAACCTCTTCTTCTTCTGAGCAATCACACATACCCTCTACAAGAGGACCCTTCAGATCTAGAACACCTTCTAGATCTAAAACCCCCATCCAACAAAGGTAGGTTTCAAAAATAAAACTGACCATTTTCTTAACTTGTGCAGTGTGATCTCAAGAAGCCTATTTGGTACCTAGATAGTGGCTGGTCAAGGCATATGACTGGCACCAAAAGTTATCTACACAAGTATAAGGAGGAACAAGGTCCTAAAGTTGTTTTTGGTGATAACTCATCAGCTACTACTGAAGGATTTGGTTCAGTAAAATGCAATGGTATAGTTTTCTCAAGGGTAGCATATGTAAATGGATTGAAGCACAACCTCATCAGCATAAGTCAACTTTGTGATGCAAAGTATCTTGTACTGTTTGATGACAAAAAAGGTACAATCTTCAACTCCAATCATGAAATTGTGATGATTGCTCCAAGAGTCAAAGATGTTTATGTCATGAACATGAACTCTACTCAGGAGACATGCTTCTTTGCTAAAGCCTCCAATATTACCAATTGGCTTTGGCATAAGAGGCTCTCACATCTCAATTTCAAAACAATAACTCTGTTGGCAAAACCAAATCTTGTTATTGGTCTTCCCTCACTTGTCTACTCCAAGGACAAACCGTGCTCAGCATGTGAAAAACGGAAGCACCATAGGGCCAGTTTCAAAACAAAGCAAACTTTCTCAATCAAAGAAAGTCTTCATTTGCTTCACATGGACTTATTTGGCCTAGTATCACCTAGGGCCATTTGTCATGAAAAATATACACTTGTCATTGTTGATGAGTACTCAAGGTACACCTGGGTATATTTCCTGACAAAGAAAAGCCATGCACCAGATGCCATTATGTCATTCATCAAAAGAGTTGAAAATCAAAATGACACTCATGTCAAACAACTCAAAACTGACAATGGGACAGAATTCAGAAATCACTCACTGATCAAATTCTGTGATGACAAAGGAATTTCCCAAAATTTCTCATCTCCTTACACACTTGAACAAAATGGTGTGACTGAAAGAATGAACATAACCTTGATTGAAGCAGCAAGAACAATGCTTGTTGGATCTGCTCTCTCTAAGCACTTTTAGACTGATGTTGTAGCTACTGCTTGCTACACTCAAAATAGATCCATTATTGTGAAGAGACACATGAAGACTCCCTATGAAGTCTTCGGGGGGAGAATTCTAAACATTTCATTCTTACATGTGTTTGGGTGTCCGGTATTCATTCACAATCACAAGGATCACCTTGGAAAGTTTGATGAAAAATATGATGATGGATTTTCTTGGATACTCCCTAGTATCTAAAGCATACAGAGTCTTTAACACAAGAAGACAATGTATTGAAGAAACCTATCACATCACATTCAATGAAAGTTCTGAAGCTCTCACTTTTACAAATCCATCAGATGATGAACTTCATATACATGAATCTCAAAATTATCCATCTGATGAATTTAATCATTATGAGCCTTCTCAAAAATATCAAACAAGCAATTCACTCCCTCATATTGATCCATTTGAAGATATGACAAGTCATACAAAAGGAAATTCTTCAGTATCACATACTGATGGCTGTCAATCAAATAATGATCAATCTCAAAATAATCAAAATGATCAGCAAGGAAATACAATGACCAAAATGGTCAGTCTCAAAATAATCAGCATGCTGACACACATGATCAAAATGATCAATCATATGCAGCTGCTGAAGAACAATCTGAGCCCCTTGCTCAAAGCTCTCCTATCATCTCTAGGGAATTAGGTCTTGGATATGCTTCTTCTGACCAAGAAGGAAGTCCTCTAATGATTGAACCCTTGTCCACTGAATATCCTTCAATAGAAACTAGAGACATTCCAAGTCCAAGTCCATGTCATGTACTTCCAAGTTCTAGCTCTAATCATGATACCAGTACCTATTCTCCAGCTCCACAAAAATCTTGGACTCAAAATAGTCACATACAGCTGGTGAACATAATAGGTAATTGTTAATGCAAGTAATGCCTAAAAACATTATTAGTGTTAACTAATCTTTCTTAGTTTTGATCACAACAAACCATACAACACATTTAGTGTAAAACACAAAATGAATTATTTAACTAACACTATCATCAAGGTAATAATCATATCACTAACCTTTCTTAATCATACTTAGTGATCATCAAAATGATTATCCTTAAAACTCACTTTTGTTAATAAGACAAAAGACTTTTTAATAAACTTTCTTTTTTAGAAAATGTTTTATTAAAATGGAAAATGAAAATTTGAAAATGGCATATTCCAAATGCTGTTAGAATATCCTTTAAAAGGTTCAAATACCTCAGATATTCCCACCCCACTAAAAGACAAAAAACGGAGCGGAGTCTAGTGGCGGTACCTTAAGTACCTACGCGGTACCTTAGCGATATGGTACCGCGGGGTGAGATAAGGTACCGCGCACAGTAGCCGTTATAGATCCGTTGTAACTTTGTCTCCTTTAAATAGTGGGTCAAATCTCATTTTCCAGCAAGCCTCTTGGACGTTTTTCTCAGCCCTCTTTCTATTTTCTATAGCATAATCATTAGTAAATGATCACTTAAATTGTTAAGGATGTTTACATATGATTATCCTCTTGATCCCCTCCTTTACCATGTCCTATGAGAAGATCACTCACTCACTAGTGTAGTGATAAAGATGAATTTATAAGCTAGTCATATTCATCATGATACCCTTTTTGTTTTAGGTCAATCCAATGTATTTATGAATACTTGGACTAGTTGTGTTCATCCAAGTTATTTGTGGATACTTGGATTTGTTGTGTACATCCATTGCATATGTGTTTGCTTGGATTTGTGTTGTGTAAATCCAAGCTACATGTGTGTACTTGGATAAGTCTAGTTGAGTTGTAATAGATTTGATTAGGAGTTCTCACTAAACTATAAATTGATGTGGTTGTGTCTTGTGAGTTCTCACTAAACTTTAAAGTGATTAGTAGTTGTGTTGTGTGAAGTTCTCACTTAGCTTCAAAGTGAAGAGTCGTGAAGATTGGTTCTAGCTTTCGATTGGAACTCGACATCTAGCCTTGTGTCGTAAAATTGTGAAGTAGGCAACGTCGTGAAGATTGGTTCTACCTTAAGATTAGAACTCGACATCTAGCCTTGTGTCGTTAAATTGTGAAGTAGGCAACGTCGTGTAGATTGGTCCTAGCTAAAGATTAGGTCTCGACATTTAGCTTAGTGTCGGAAAATAATGTAAGCAACGATGTAAGGTTTTCTCCGCCGAGAAGGGAGCTTGTGGATATAGTGGAAATCTCGAGTAGGTGTACTCGAGGAGTGGAGTAGAAACGAGGATAGAGCCTCGTTGTCAAACCACTATAAATCTTGGTATCTTCCCACTAGGTTGTCTCCTACCTTGCTCTTTACTTATTTCATTATCATTATACTTGCTTATTATCCTTGCTAGTGTATTTTCAATTGAACCTAATCATTAGGAAACTCAGCATCAAGTAAAAGATAGTTTTGATACAAACCAAATTGAAAGTAATCTTAATTTGGTCACCAATCGAAGAGAAACTATTCACCCCCCCCCCCTTCTAGTTTCTACAATTGGTATCAGAGCGATGGTCACTCAAGATCTTTGAAGTATATTGTACTTTGAAACTTGGATCGATCCATTGTCTCCTCAAATTAGAAGGTCTAGTTGTACTAAAGTTTCTCTTTGGTCAAAACTATGTTTTCTTTGAAAATAGGTCTTTTAATTGATAATTTTGCATCCCACTTAAGATTAGTAGCCTTTATGCATTTTAGATATACTTTTGAAATGTATCTACTAGTTTGCATCTTGCTTTGTGTAGGTACTCATGAAGATCAATCAATTTATTGGTTATGGATTGAGTTACTTGCACTTTTAGAAGAATCATCTTCATTGATCTTTAACATCTTTGAATGATGATACCAAGATGATTGGGAATGATACTAGTCCTTGAAGACTTAGTACTCATCATAGTCATTGATTGGGCATAGCACTTATTCCTTCATGGATTGCTCTTTGTGGCCAAGGTACGCTTTCGTTCTTCCACACGCCCTTTGATCATTCTTTTGATCATTACTTGACTATGTGCTTGTTCTCGGCATCCTTGCCTTGACATTTATTTGTGGTTTGTGTTTCTTTTCTTTTATCCTCTCAAAGCTTTATTGCTTGGATACTTGACTCACTATGGTGATGTAGAGTGAGTTAGTAGAAGCTTAAAGTATCAAGCATGATTTCCATGGTTTGCACCCATACGGTTAGTAGGCCCTTTGTGGGAGAGAAAGTGAATTAATACTTTGCTCATATTTTAGTTTAGACTAAGACTATTATTGAAAGTGATCTTAGTTTAGACTTGAATAATTGCTTTATGCTTATTCATTACCAAAGCCGTTTATCGTTTCACCGGAAAGGCACGTCTTAAACCACTATATATGACACAAGCTCTTCGTTTCAACTACTTGAAGATTGTCATTAATCCCTTGAGCATTGATCCTAGTCTTTATTCACTTCTCTTGACTTCTCTCCACTTAGTCGTTTTGCTACGAGTAGTCGTTTGTCCGTTTCGGTTCTTTTCGATCTTGATTTAACTCGTAATCCTTCATTAAGGCATATTGCTTAGTGTTATGATGATCCAATGATATTCTAAAAGGCTCATGATTTAATTTTAAGTATTTTAGAAAAATTGGATTTTCAAAATTTGGCGTTTTTTAGAGATAGAAACCTGCCTCTGTAGGCGGTTCCTTATCTCCGCGGCTCAAACCCGCGGTTCCTTATCGATAAGGTACCGCGGGTAGTAACTTTTGTCAGAGCGCCAGTTTGAGTTTTTTATTCTTTTTCAAACCAAACTCTCTCTCTCCCAAAAACACACAACCAACGGGTTTTACCTTTTTCACCATTGTTGAAGCTTCGAAAACCTTCAATCACTCAAATTAATTGATTCCAAGTTGTGGGTTTCACTCATCCTTCATCTAACATCAATTAATTGTAAGTATTTTCTTTCAATTTCATCTATTTTGTTCTAGGGTTCATCCTTTCATAATTGGGGATTTTTAAAATTGAAATTGAATTAAAACCTTAATAGGAATGTGGGTTGACATGGTAATCTTACTATGATTCCTTAGGTTGATATTCATTAAGATTTCACTAAAACCCACTTGTAGAGCAAATCCTAATTTAGGCTAAATGATTTTGGTTGAATGATGGATTTGAGATGAACCCATGAACAAGTAGGTAATGACATTGTTAATGCTTACCTAAAAACCTTGTTTTGAAAAACCAATGTTCTAATCCATTGTTGATCTAACATAGATCATGTGTTCTTGGTCAATGATGGAATAGACACATTGTGAACATGAAAATGATATGGATTCAATCCTATGTTTGTCAAGAAATTGATATAACATATTTTCATTTTTCGTTTTCCTTTTTCCTTTTTATTTTTCATATGAGTGATTGGAGAAATATTGTCTTGTGTTTATTTAGGTACTAGTAATGCCTTCACAATACCAAAAGGATCATCAACTCACCAAACAATATATGTCTAACCTATTCGACTTTTGTCTCTCAACTCACCTTGCCCATACCTTTTCCTCTCTTCAATCTCGTTGCTTTCATGAGGGTAGAGTTGTCCAAAAAGATATCAAGGATTATGTCTACATCAAGTCCATGTTTGAAAACATTGGATTTGGTTGTTTGTTGAACATTAAGGAAGACATCTATCCTCGATTCCTATTGGGGTTCTTTAGCACATACTCCGTCATTGAAAACAATGATGGAATATTTGTTAGGTTCATCTTGAACGATCAACTCATTCATTACTCTCTCGAAGTCTTTGGTCAAATTCTTGATGTCCCATTTGAAGGCACTTGTCGCTTCACGGATAAATGGAAGCTTAGTGCTCTCCTTGAATCCTACAATTGTCCTCCAAATGATCATGAGGAAATTGATCTTGACTTCATTATCGACATCGTCTCCAAAAAGCGTAATTGACCCGTTAAGAGAAGCCTTCATACTAAGGTACGTTCGGTAAAACGTCATGAGGTTCTCTTGAGCGACCTTAATGATAATATGGTTCAGTGGACCAATATTCTTAGGGAAAATGTGTTTTGTCTTGGTGGAAACCGGGATTATGTTCCAGCGTGTTTAGTGCATATGCTATATTGCATCTTTACCAATACCAAGTACAATTTGGCATATTTTATCGCTCAACGGATCAATTATGCTATTCACAAACCCAAAACAAACCTCCCTTATGCAATGCTCCTCACTCGCCTTTTTAAAAGGGTTGGCCGTGATTTTCCAAATCTTGATCTTTCTCAGTTTCAACCGGTCAAACGGGTCATTCTACCTATTCAAGAGGTATATAAGAGAAAGACAAGATCTGATCGAAAATTCGACCAACTAGAGCTCGATGATGAAGACATGGACATGCCAACAAGTGATGGTGATGGCATTGGCACAAGTGCTCCCATTGACTCTTCGAGTTCTTCTCACCACCCACAAACTCGTTCGTGGATGGTTTAGATGTCATTGCTTCCCCTCCCCACCATTCCTCTAGTGAAGTTCCTAGTAATCTCAATTTAGATGAACTTTACCGTCAAAATCTTCGAACCCGAGGTGATTTTCATGAACACTGAATTGAGTCAAGAAAGGGAATCAAGTATCTGGGAAAAATGATCAAGGACTTAGGGAAGAAAAGGAGGTGAAGACTTTGAGAAGTGTCAAAGTTTGGTTATCTTTTGCAGCTTAAACATTTGCTTATTAACACTTTGGCTTAGTTGTTTATTTACTTATGTTGCATGTTTGGACTATTACCTATTTTAATCCTAAATGTTGCTTACGCAATGATATTTGTGTTTTACATAGCTTTGTGCATGCCATATGATAGTTAGCTTATTAGATTATGATCTGTAGTTAACTTTGGCTTGTAAAACTTTTGGGAAAAATCTGGGTTTATCAAAAACTGGGATGGGAAATTTTTGAAAACCTTCTGGTCGCGGTTCCATATCGACCCGCGGTTCCTTATCGATAAGGTACCGCCGGTCCTAGATAAGGAACCGCCGGTCACTGTGCACGACAGCATCTTTGCTTTACACTGTTTTCTTAATTTTGTGTAAACCTTGCATGATTTTCAGTAATAAACTGCACATTTCCTAAACTAGGGTATCTAAATTCATTATTCACCTAAAATGATTTTAACCCATTACTAGTTTGGATCATCCCCTCACCCATTTAAACCCACCTTGTTTGCCATGTTCTTCACACATCAAACATACTTCCCTAAACCTTAAACCACCCTAATCAACCATGGTGTGTACCAAAACCTCAAACACTTCCAAGCCCTCCACCCCAAGAAAAACACTCAAAATAAGGGTTAAGGTAGCTAAGCCTAACTCTTCACCTTTCCACACACCTAAGAATGAGAATGCTCCTATCCTCATTTCTTCATCACCTTCCCCACCTCTTGCACCATGCAAGACCTCCTTCACCCATGGTACTAACCACTCCATTGGTTCTACCTCCTCTTCATTTAATTCTAGAATGAATGAGCTTTCTTCACCCTTCACTCCAAGTGCACCCTTGGAAGTGACCACACAACCTCAACCAATCCAAAGCATTCCTTTTGGGAATGACTTTGATGACTCTTTGGTGACTTCACCATTTACCCCTCACAACTCACCCATTTCACCAACCTTGGAGGATTTACCTCCACACTCACCCATTTCCCCTTTGGGGAACATGCCTCCACTTTCACCCACATCACCCTTGGAGAACTTGCCTCCTCCACCTCCACCCAACTCAAACATCCCAATTTTGGGTGTCCCTCTTTCCCTCCTCTTGGGTGATCTTTACTTTGGGTTTCAACAAACTCATGGTCCTAGATGTCCATGTTGTCTCTACAACCACTTCCTCATCCAAAACCTAAGGATGGATATGTATGGACTACATAGGGGTTTGCAAGATTTCTTGCTTACTTTGTTCTCCATGCCTCCTCCTAGGAGATGAATGATGGAGTTGTCTTAATAAGAGTTTTCAACAAAACCAAGCCTAAGAAAACTACTTATCTAGATTCTATATTAAGCTAGCTATGTATTAGTTAGTTTTTATTTATCTTTGTACTTGCCTCATTAATGAATGTTTCATGTTGTTGTCTTATGGATTTAGCTTTGTGTGATTCTATCCTGCACACTAATCAACTTTAATTTGAAATTAAAATTGAACCTAAATCTATCACAACCCCTAAACTTGACTAAAATTGGTTCAAAATGATATCTAAATTATTTTGTCACCCTTTGTCAAGACATTCTTTGTGAATGTGTTTCTTTATGCAACCCTAGCATATTTTGGTTCTAATAGAGGTAAAATTCCAAGATTTGCAACTTTTTGAAAAAGTCTCAGTTTTTCCCAAAACCCAAGAAGAACATGGTTTAAAGTCCTCTGGACGCGGTTCCTTAAAGACCCGCGGTTCCTTAGTGATATGGAACTGCCGGCCCCTATAAGGTACCGCGGCCAGAAAGTGACTTTTGACGATTTTTTGGTCAAAACCTTTAAAACCCTATTCCCAGTCAAGATTCCTTGTTTACTCAAACTGACTAAACATTCCTTGACACTACACATTTTGTATTCAAATTCTTACCTTGATTACATTTTACTTATACCCCAACCTTGAGATTTCATTCTCACACCTTCCCAACCTTGAGAATTCATTCTCACATAACCTTGAGATATTATTCTCACACTCTCACAATGCCTAACTCCTACATTCCTAACCTTGACATTTCTTTGTCACAACTCCTCTCACCCAAAGCTTCTTCATCTAAGCTTTCAAAGAAACCGAAAATCTTGGTTCGACCCGTTTGGGTTAAGAAGAATGAACCGTCTTCGTCCAAACCACCCAAAAACCCTACCTTCTCTCCAATCAAGTATTGGAATGAGACTTACACCATAAACCCCATCATTGGAGCAAAAGAACATGTTCCAACACCACCACAATCCTTCAATACCCCCCAACTCAATGACCTTGCAACCTTCCCAAACCTCACAAGGCATTGTGAAAACATTCCCAAACCCTTTACCCCACCACCACCAAACCCTAAGTTTTATGCCATACCCCCATCAAACGATTTTGTGTTGCATCATGGATCCTCGTGTGATTGTTGCCAATTTCAACAAATTGAACTTGCTCATGTGTATGAGAAGTTAAATTTTCTTGAATTCCTCCTCACTCGACCTCCTATTCAAGTTTTCGTTCCGGTGGACAAAACTTCGAATGATGCATCGTCGTCTTTTTAGTTTTATTTTATTTTTCGCAATCTTGGAAAATATCACTATTAGACTAGCTTATGCTTAGTGGTTTATTTTCCATATTTATTGCTTTTAGATACTCATACTATGTGTATGACTATCTTCTTTGTTGTATTTTTTTAACCTTTGTGTTATTTGTGTGCTATCTAATTAGTTCTACTTTTAGTTGATCTTGGTTAATTTTTTACAATTGCTTATGGGTGATTCCATCAATTCTAAAGCTTTAACCCATTGACAAGCTTATCATCTTCATTAGATTGAAGTTTGATTTTGTCAATTACCTCTTTGGACATACTTAGCAAAATACTTGCTTCTAATTTGAGATTTCTTATCTTTCTCCCTCTCAAGTTACTTAGTAGGTAGTGATCATATATATATTGGTGTTTCTTTCCTTTCTACTAACCTTTGTGTAGCATGTCACCTTAGCTCACAAACTTGGTGCCCCAAGAAAGGGGGAGCAACCACCAAGGGGGAGCTACTAGCAAAGTTCGATGCTCTTCAAAGACTTATGCTAACCTTTTTGCTACGATAAAGGGGGAGAAATGATAGTGATAAACTAGTTAATAATTCCATAGTTTGTGTTTCTACGTAAATGAGTTTATCGTTTGTCGTAATCAAAAAGGGGGAGATTGTTAATGCAAGTAATGCCTAAAAACATTATTAGTGTTAACTAATCTTTCTTAGTTTTAATCACAACAAACCATACAACACATTTAGTGTAAAACACAAAATGAATTATTTAACTAACACTATCATCAAGGTAATAATCATATCACTAACCTTTCTTAATCATACTTAGTGATCATCAAAATGATTATCCTTAAAACTCACTTTTGTTAATAAGACAAAAGACTTTTTAATAAACTTTCTTTTTTAGAAAATGTTTTATTAAAATGGAAAATGAAAATTTGAAAATGGCATATTCCAAATGCTGTTAGAATATCCTTTGAAGGGTTCAAATACCTCAGATATTCCCTGATAGGTGTGGAAACACCCATCCTTTCTACCACTTAATTACAATAATGACCGAGCCAAAACGTGTATTTTATGTCTTTTATGTCGGAATTATGTGTGGTTTGTGTTTTTGTTGTGATTTAGGATGAAAAAGTGAAAAGTGGAGAAAACACGGGCATTTACGGGCTTTTATTGAAGAAAAAGATGAAAGACGAAGTCGAGAAGTCAAGAGTGCAAAAAGAACGGAAGTCCAAGACCAATTCTGAAGATTTATCGAAGAAAAAATCGAAAGACAGAAGTTTACTTAAAGCCGAAGAACTCAAGTCTACTTTATTGAAGAATTAAAAGACAAGTTCAAAGAAATCCCGAGCCAAAAGTCATTAAAAGTCCAAGATTAAAGAAGATAAGAAGAAAAGGACTAAGCATGTAATTAACAAAGAGATTAAGAAGGAAGGGCCTAATGATGCAATTAAGAGAAAATGAAGGAGGGGAGGAAGCTTCCTAATCCTCCCTATATATAGATTAGATGTTAATCATTTTCATTTTTGTTGGCTAATAGTGACAATTAGTTCTTCCACTTTTAATTACCTTGTCATTTAATTACTTGTCAAATTTAATTACCTTGTCTTGCACCTTAAATTCCTTTAATTTCAAGTAAGTTTCCATTTAATTCTTGTCAATCTTTACTTTATCTTGTTAATCTCCTATCTACCTTTCTTAATCTTTGATTTTTTATGTTTATGTTTGTGTTCATGTTCATGTTCTTATTTTGATCAAAGTGGGTTTTGATTATTGTGGTTAGATTTGTTAGTTTTATTGATTTGGATAGTTTGTTTATGATTATTGGTTGTTTTGTTATTAATTTGGTTTAATCTTGTGTTTGATTTTGCTTAAATTGTGATTAGATTAGCGTGTTACTGTATTTCCCTGTTCTTCGGGGGTGTTTGTTTCTGTTACTGTGATTCCCAGGAAAGTTCCGAACCAACTCTTTGTTCATTCAGAAAACTTCCGAACCAAGGTCCCAAGGCCAGAACTTCCGAATCAAAAAGTTCCGAACCAGGAAACTTCCGAGTCAGAAAGTTCCGAACCAAGGCCTCTTGATTCATTCGGAAGAGTTCCGAATAAAAACTTCCGGATCAAGGACTTCCGGACCAAAAGTTCCGAACCAGAGTGCTTCACTCGGAAGAGTTCCGAATCAACACTTCTTGTTCATTCCGAAGAGTTCCGGATCAAATTCTCTTGTTCATTCGGAAGAGTTCCGAATCAAAGCTTCTAGTTCACTCGGAAGACTTCCGAATCAAGGAGTTCATCCGGAAGAGTTCCGGATCAAAAGTTCCGAACCAGAGGGTGTTTATTCGGAACATCAAAAAGTTCCGAACCAAGAACTTCATCCGGAAGTGTTTCGAACCAGGGTTGTTTAGGAAGTTCCGAATCAGAAGTTTTGAATCAGCAAAAGTTCCGAACGAAGGATTGTTTTGGATAAGTGACATATTCAGAATAATTTGTTCCGGATCAAGGATTTTGGTAATATTCCGAGCGAAGAAGAATCATTCCGAACGAAGGTGACATTCCGAATGAGTGATTGTTCTGAACGAAGGATTATTCCGAATGAGCTGTATTCAGGTTGTTTTTAGTTTTTGTCTTTGATTTCTATTTTCAAGCTTTATTTTTCCCGCCTTTTTCCTTACTCGCACTTTAAGTTTACTTGCTTTAGCTTTATTTTAGCCTTGCCTTAGTTTAAGTTTTAGTTGCGTTTTAAGTTTGCCTTAGATAGTTTTAAGTTTTCGTTATTTACTTTTAGTGCCTTTTAATTTCAGTCACGCTTTTAATTACACTTGCACCATTTACTTTTAATTAGACTTTGATTTACTTTAACGTCATTTTACTTTTAGGTCTTGCACATTTTATTTAAAAACAACCAAAAATATTTGTTTCACCAAAAACAATAGAGTCATACTTTAAGCCAGAAATCAATTCGTTAAGATACCGAGAACTTAACTTTCTTACCATACAAAATCTCAATATCAAATGGCGCCGCTGCCGGCTCTTTTCGTAAAGATTAACGGTTTTCTGTGAGAGACGCGTTGCTTTTTGGGATCCGTTCATTTGTGAGCGTTATTTTTCTTGCATAAAAATTTCAAAAAAACCATAAAAATTAAAAATTGATAAAAATCCATAAAAATTAAAAATTTCAAAAATCCAAAAAGATTTTATTTTTATTTTGTATATATATTGTATTTGTGTTTGGTTTCTTTTTCTTTTGCATTTTCAGGTGTATGCGTACTAGATCTTCTAATTATCAAGAGCCCGAGACTCAAGAAGATTTAAGCATGTCAGGTGTTAACAACAATAATCCACCGCACCTCAACAATAACAACATCGTTCTTCCACAACCCGATCTTCAGACAATGGAGGAGCTTTGTCAACCTACCATGTTTGGACGAGGAGGACCGATTGCGCCGATGCAAATCAACGCTCCTGAGTTTTCGTTGAAGCACCACATGATTCAGCAAGTGCAAACTAACCCATTCCGTGGATTGCCTGATGATGATGCCAACAAACACCTCGACAAGTTCATTACAATCACCCAAAGCATGAAGTTGCCTGGTGCCACAATGGATGTTCTTCGCCTACAGCTCTTCCCACATACTTTATCGCATCATGCAGAGAAATGGTTTGATCGTCTCCCGAAGAATTCTATTCACACTTGGGATGACATGACTCAACGCTTTTTGTCGCGCTACTTACCACCATCCATGGTCACGAGCCTTCGCAATCAAATCAGCGGTTTCATGCAAGAATCCGATGAATCTCTTTTTGATGCTTGGGAAAGATATAATGTCTTGATTGATCGTTGTCCAAACCACAACATGCTCCCTGTGACCTTAATTGATACTTTCTACAACGGATTGACTTTTCGTGATCGTGATACGATTAATGCAGCCGCCGGTGGCACATTCATGAAAAGGAGACCGGAGGAGTGTAGAGAGCTTATTGAGAACATGACTACTCACCACAAAAACTGGGATTCCTCCGCTTCTTCAAGGAACAACCCGAGAGTCAATGTTTCTTCCACCTTAGCAAACCCTGATATGACCGAACTCACCCGCATGATGACTGAAATGAGCAAAAGTATCACGCTTCTCGCTTCAAACCAACAACAACAACAAGTTAAAGAGGTTGCTAATCCTTATGAAACATGCGGCGGTCCACACTCATACACCGATTGTCCTTCAACACAAGGAAATCCGGAAAATGTGTATGCTGCTTATGGTAATTATTCACCAGAAAATTACCAAGCTCGACCTCAAGGGGATAGAAATTTGCTGAGCTACCGATCCAACAATTACCTTTCACCCGGTTTTTCTCCTCAAAACCAAAACCCCGCCAACAACTACAATCGAAGCAACCAAATCCCATCAAGAGCTTCTAATCCTTATCACCCACCCGCCCAACAAGCCCCACCCATTAATCCCGATGTTGAAGCCATCATGAGAACCCAAGGTGAGAAAATCAAGAATCTGCAGAGCCAAATTATCAATCTTAAAGGAGATATCACAAAGCAAGGAAATAAGATAAGATCTGAGCTTCGAGATAATATTCATTCCTCCTTCAGCAATCAAACAAATGATTTGAAGATTATGCTTGCTAGTTTCTTGCCCGCAGCTCAACCTTCTACTTCGAGTTCTCTACCTTCAAACACCGTCACCAATCCGCGAGCAAATGTGAGTGCTATTACTACCCGTAGTGGAATTACCATTGTCGATCCACCAATCCCACCCCCATCATCTACACCTCCTCCACCACCATGTATCCCTACTCTTCCTACACCTAGTATTAGTGCACCATTACCGTCTCCGCCTCGTCATGACGATGTACCTAGGAAGGACCCTTCAACATCTCAACCTTTACCTACACCTGCACCTTCACTACCCAAACCCAATATCCCTTATCCTTCTCGTTTAGGCAAGACCAAACTGCTAACCAAGGATGACTCTGAAGTGTCACGTTATGTGAAGATGATTTCTCAAATGAACTTCAACATTAGCTTTCTTGAAGCACTTGTCCACATGCCGAAATTTGTTAAAGCATTTAAGGAATTGCTTAACAAGAAGGAGAAGCGGATTGAACTCGCCAACACACGCTTAAATGAAAACTGCTCTACAGTTATTCTTAAAGAACTTCCGGAAAAGCTTGGAGATCCCGGTCGTTTTGTGTTGCCTTGCGTTTTCAACAAAACTAAAGAATTTACTGCCCTTGCTGATCTCGGGGCCAGTATAAATCTTATACCTTTGAGTGTTTGGAAAACACTATCATTACCCGACCTCACTCCAACGAAGATGACTCTCGAACTTGCAAACCACACTCTCGCTTACCCCGTTGGTATAGCCGAAGACGTGTTCATAAAAGTTGGCACATTTACTTTCCCGGTCGACTTTGTCGTTGTTGATTATGAAATGGACCCTCTTATTCCTTTAATACTTGGTCGGCCATTCTTGAGAACCAGACGAGCTTTAGTAGATGTGGCTGAAGGTGAGTTAATCTTACGAGTCATGGATGATGCACAAGTTTTTAAAATGGGAAAGCTTACAAGTAAAACCTTTGGAGGCCGAGAATCAGTGAATATGATTAATGTGCATGATAACTTTGTTGTCTACAGCAATCCTCTATTCGATTATTCCATTGATAATCCACTTTTTGAAGACGATGTGGATGATTCTCGCTCCACTTTGGACGCTTCTCCCATTTATGATTCTCTACCGGTCTTTGATGCTTATGATGATGATGATTCTAGCTCAGATTCGGTTGATTATGATGACCTTACTTCTGAGTATCCCGACTTGCCCACGTATGATGATTTCGATGAGGCTGATACTCTTTCGAGCGATTTTTCACACCATGAAGATCCTCCGCCATCACTCGATCCTACTTTGGACGACTACTCATTTGAGGAAGACTTCTCTGTATTTCTCAATACTTACTTCCCTCATGAGAGTGATGCTCCTCCTTATGATTTTGAAGATTATCGTCTTGATCCTACTTTGGATTTGAAGAACATTCTTTCAAAGGAGAAGAAACCGGTCGACACCAATATCCGCAGCACATATGATTTAACACCTCTTTGTCCCCCTTCTGAGGACGAGGTTGTGCTTCTTCGCGGATCTTCTTCACACTCTGCTGAGCCTGAGTGCTATTTTCCCCTAAAGGAAAAGGTGTTCGACCCCGGTATTGATATTCTACAGCCATCTCAGTATCCACCTGATGAAATAAAAGGAAAAATCTTTGGAATTATTGAAGACATGCTTGCACCACTTCACCATACTTGCTTCCACCGTGCTCCATCGCTGCTTAAGGGAACCTTGCCTACTCTTCTCTGGCTTGCCTTGTTTGCCTTAAGCTTATGCTATTTGATGGACGAAAACTATGTCTTTGATCCTGGTGGATATGTTTCATGCTTCTTCCTATGATGATCAAGGTCGAGTCAGGCTCACGACTCGGTAATAAAAAACCAAGCGCTTCTTGGGAGGCAACCCATGCATCTATCTTTTAGCTCTCTTTATCATAAGTGTAGGGGAGACCCGTTGGTTTGCTTTCCTCTCTCTTCTTAATCAGGGATTCGAGCTTCAATGATCCAGTCTTGATGATTCTTGACGACCCGTGATTCCATGTTCCACTTCTTCCCGGTTCTATCCTAAACTCTTTTTGATTCACTATTTTATATTTTCACAATATTAAAATAGGAATCTCTTTAGTTGTCTTTTCCTTAGCGATATTTAAACAAAGTGCACAATGTCCTAAGTGTAGGGGAGTATACTCCCACATGCTTAAACATTGAGGACAATGTTTATCTTAAGTGTAGGGGATTTGTATCGAAGTTAAGTGGCCTTTTCCTTGTATTTGTCCTTATTTTAAACGGAAAATTAATTTCGACATTTTTCAAAATTTTTGATCTATTTTGGCCTATTAGTTTTTCCCTTCGTATAGTTATTTTCTTTCTTTACTAGAATAAATCTTTAATAAAGTGGTTTTAATTTTCAAACGTTGTGAATCTTTTGACTCAATCCGAGTTTACTTATCTAAGTTACTCTAGCTAGTATCCTTAACGTGTTTAAGTCAAGTTTTGCTAGGCTTTTATATAGGGAGCTATAAAACGCGAAAGTCTTAACTCTCACGGGTTAAGAACAAGAACTTTTCGCAAGTTCCTATAGTTAATCCTAGAGAGTCATTTATCAAGGGAACTTTAAAATGCGATTTCTAAAACTTGAAAAAGTCTAAGAGCTTGCAAGATCCTATAGGCGACTCGAAAACCCAAAACTTTGATTTAATAGGCTAAGCATCCACGAGTCTCATTACTTGAGATTTTAAACTGTGGAGAACGAGAGATGATAGAGTCAATTATAAGTTTGGTATTCTTTCGTGAATTTATGTGAGTTAATTATAAGCCTATTCTCCCATCGCTTGCTAATAAATTTATCTGCAATAAATAAGGTTGTATGATTTGAAAAGTTACTTAGCTTCTAGCCCAAGATCGTTTAAAAGTTGCTCGGTATGGATTAGAGTTCATAGCCAAGGCATAACTTATTGAAGCGGGATGCGAAGATTAGCGAGTCCGAAAAGGCCCTAACAAGGCGTGAGGGCTATATTTTGTTGCTAAAGATCCAAAGTAATGTGAAGAATCATTTATCGAAAATCAATATGAAGGATAGACACACGACGAAAAGCAAAAACTCCCAAATGTCATGGAGAAGTGTATCCGAAAAGACCCTAGCAAGGTATGAGGATAAATAGATCCAAGTCATAAAAGGAGGCGGATCGTTGTATATCAAAGTCCAAAATAAAGATTGGAGAAAAATGAAGAAGTCGTGGTCCAAGTATGAATCTCTCTAAACTTCAGGTGAAGAAATTACTATATGAAGAGAAGACCATTATTTCATGAACATCTCTCAAGGTTTGAAGTATGAAGTCGCTGCCAAATATCGTTCCGAGAAAGGTCTCAAATCGCGAAGCGAGTTATGCCAAGATATGAACTTTATGAGGTCCCGAGAAGCAGTTTTAAAAGATTTTATCCTTTAGCTAATTATTTATTAAATCGTTCACTTTATTTTCGGCCTAAATAACTATCGAAATAAGTCAAACAATGCATCCTCGTGATCATTCAAGACAACAATAAAATATAAGAGATACACCTAGGAATAAGGGAGTCTAAGTGAGTAATTGGCCCACATGAGTTCGTGTTAGTTTACTAACTTATAATGACAATGATCTCGTTTTTAAGCTTGGTTTGGAGAAAGTGAAAACTTGAGGATGATGATTATTCATGCAATTTCCAAAACCCAAGGTATGCTTTTGATTTCTTTACTTTGTATGTTTATAATTTTCTAGCTCGTTAATAAAGGCCAACGTGGATTAATTATGATGAAAAATGTAAACTTGCTTTGTAACTAATGCATTGCTGAGGACATTGCAATGGTCAAGTGTAGGGGATTCGATAGGTGTGGAAACATCTATCCTTTCTACCACTTAATTACAATAATAACCGAGCCAAAACGTGTATTTTATGTCTTTTATGTCGGAATTATGCGTGGTTTGTGTTTTTGTTGTGATTTAGGATGAAAAGGTGAAAAGTGGAGAAAACACGAGCATTTACGGGCTTTTATTGAAGAAAAAGATGAAAGACGAAGTCGAGAAGTCAAGAGTGCAAAAAGAACGGAAGTCCAAGACCAATTCTGAAGATTTATCGAAGAAAAAGTCGAAAGACAGAAGTTTACTTAAAGCCGAAGAACTCAAGTCTACTTTATTGAAGAATTAAAAGACGAGTTCAAAGAAACCCGAGCCAAAAGTCATTAAAAGTCCAAGATTAAAGAAGATAAGAAGAAAAGGACTAAGCATGCAATTAACAAAGAGATTAAGAAGGAAGGACCTAATGATGCAATTAAGAGAAAATGAAGGAGGGGAGGAAGCTTCCTAATCCTCCCCTAGATATAGATTAGATGTTAATCATTTTCATTTTTGTTGGCTAATAGTGACAATTAGTTCTTCCACTTTTAATTACCTTGTCATTTAATTACTTGTCAAATTTAATTACCTTGTCTTGCACCTTAAATTCCTTTAATTTCAAGCACGTTTCCATTTATTTCTTGTCAATCTTTACTTTATCTTGTTAATCTCCTATCTACCTTTCTTAATCTTTGATTTTTTATGTTTATGTTTGATAGGTGTGAAAACACCCATCCTTTTTACCACTTAATTACAATAATAACCGAGCCAAAATGTGTATTTTATTTCATTTATGTCAGAATTATGCGTGGTTTGTGTTTTTGTTGTAATTTAGGACGAAAAGGTGAAAAGTGGAGAAAACACGGGATTTCACGGGCTTTTATCGAAGAAAAAGACGAAAGATGAAGTCAAAAGATCAAGAGTGCGAAAAGAACGGAAGTCCAAGACCAATTCTGAAGATTTATCGAAGAAAAAGTCAAAAGACGGAAGTTTAGCCGAAGAACTCAAGTCTAATTTATTAAAGATTACAAGACGAGTTTGAAGAAATCCCAAAACAAAGTCCAAGTATTAAGGAGATTAACAAAAGATTAAGAAGATCAAGGACTTAAGTGTGCAATTAAGGAAAAGAAGAAAAAGGGAGGAAGCTTCCTAAGCTCCTCCCTAATCCCCTATATATAGATTAGGTAGTTTCATTTTTCAAAGTTGTTGGAGGCCTGACAAGCCTCTCTTCCCCATTTTTCATTTTCCTGTTCTTTACTTTTATGCACCTTAATCTTCATGTAATGCACCTTTAATTTCCTTTTAATTCCAAGTAAGTTTCCATTTAATTGTTGTTAATCTTTACTTATTGTTAATCTCCTTCTACCTTTCTTGTTTGATTTGTTCTTTATCTTCATTGTTCATGTTCTTGAGTTTTTATGATTTTGATCAAGTGGGTTTTGATTGATTTGGTTATGTTTGTTAGTTTTGATGATTTGTTTTGATTAATTATTTTTAGTTGATGCTTATTGGTTGTTTTGGTTTAATCTTTTGGTTTGTTTTGTTTAGATTTGATCAAATTCGAGCTTCGTTCTTCATACTCTGTTTCTCGTTCATGTTACTGTATCCTATTCAGATATTCCGGATCATCAGCTTATTTTGTCCCTTATTCGAAATGCTTGTTTATTCCGAGTAGAGTTTCTTATACGGAATACTTATTATTCCGGGTAGAGTTTCTTATTCGGAATATTTATTATTCCGAATAGGAGTCCCTTACTCGGAATATTCAGTCATTCCGGATAGGCATTTTATTCAGAGTAGCGAGTTATTCCGAGAAACATCTATTATTCCGCATAGTGTTGTCTTAAAATTATTCCACATAAGTGTTTCTTTTAATTATTCCGCATAGAGCATTTTTCCTTTATTCCGCATGGTCTTAAATATTCCGCATAGAGTAAATATTCCGAGTAGGCATTTTATTCAGCATAGAGCTATTATTCCGCATAGCATATTTTTATTCCGAATAGAGTTTTTCAGTTTTTAGTTTTAAACTTTATTTTTCCCGCCTTTTTCTTTATTCACATTTTTACTTGTTTTCCTTCTAGTTTAAGTTTTGATTTGCGTCATTTACTTTATTTGCCTTTTAATTTTCTCGTTATTTACTTTTCGCCAAGTTTTAATCTTTCATTGTTTCTTTTTACCGTCTTTACTTTATTTCTATTTGTTTCAAATCTTTATTTTTACTTAGTTTTAGACAACGACAACTCTTTTATTTGATTCACCAAGAACAATTGAGTCGCACAATTAACCAGAGATCAATTCGAGGAGATTCCGAGAAACGAACAATTTCAACGAGTAAAATCCTTACATTAAAATGGCGCCGCTGCCGGCTCTTTTCGTGAGGATTAAAGGTTTTTTGTGAGAGACGCGTTGGCTTTTGGGATCCGTTCACTTGTGAACGTTATTTTTCGTGTCAAAAATTTTCAAAAATCCCAAAACATTTGAAAAATCATAAAAAGCATTTCTTTTTCAAAGTTTTGCACCAAAAATATTCTTCTTGCTTATCTATCTTTCTTTATGGATTTTTATGTCCATTGTGTCGGGTGTGGGAGACGATTGTACGGGAACGATTCTTGTCAATGGTGTACATGTGAGCGGTGCGGAAACGATATCGACAACACACAATTCGGATTTTGTCCCTTGTGCAACTCGACTAATTCATTCTTTTTGAACCCACCTCCTGTCCCCCCGTGCATCTATTGTGGAAGCGATTCTCATTGGCATGTTTCGTGCCCGGTTCGATACCCGTATGGTCACGGGCAAGAACCGGGGTACAATTATGACAATGATAATAGCTATCCACAAGACGCACCTGATTTTTCTCCTTACCCGGTTTGTAACAACTGTGGAGGTCCTCACGATACTTATTATTGTCAACCAATGAATTATTATGAGCAAAATCCGTGTCCTCAGTTTTCTTCACCAATGGATTATTATGAACCAACCCCGGTTTCTAATTCTTCCCAACCGATGAACTACTATGAGCCACAACCATGCTATAATTCAGGTTTTCAACACTTTGAGCCCCCACATCACACCCTCAATCATCAATCCTCTCAGCAAACTAGTCTTGATCAACAACTCACTTCTTTGAATGACATTCTAGAAAGTATAGCTCAACTTCGAGCTGACTTACATCAGGAAAGGCAACCGTTGCTTGATGTGGACGAAACCTTGAAAACCACCGACACCTTTTTGAGCCAATTTAGTCGTTTTCCCTTCTTTTCTACACCAAAATGTTTAATTACAGCGTGGGATAGAATTGGTGAAATTGAACATACTCGGGGCGATGAACAACAAAAGTTGCTGCATGAGCTTCTTAAAGATGTGGAGGTTATCAAGGAAGAGTTAGCCAACTACGTCACTCCTAACTGGACTCGTCCCATCTATTATGATGATGATGACGACGATTATGTCTACACTTTCAACCAATCTTCTGAAGTTGCTGCTCCTACTATCGATGTTCCTACTGCATCTAAGGATCTAGATTCGTTGAATGAGCTTAGTGATGTTGGTCTCGACAAAGTATTGGATGATGAGGTTTGTGACTTACCTGCTATGGAGCCTGAGGACGACATTGCTCTTACGGAAGAGGTCGATCCTAGTGATGACGATTCTTCTCTCTGCTATGAGAATTTCACTTTTAAAATTTCTCAATCTCCACCGGGAGATGCGGGTGATGACGATTTATTCTCTCTGGTTTACGAGAAGTTCACCGATGAACTTGATCTTGTGGATGAGGTGGAAGACGTGCTTCTTCGCGATAGATTACGGAAAGTGCACCTTCTTATTGCTCAAATCGAAGAGTTGACTTCTCCTTCTCTTTCCAAGTCTTTACCTCCATCTATTCCTCCCGTTGAAGATAATGACCCATTGCTGGAAGAAATCGATATCCACTCCATCCCTGCAGGTATTGATGATTATGGCACGGAGGGGGACATTACTTTTGATAATTTGCTGCAGGAAAGTATTGACCCAAGTCCCCCTCCCGAGCACCTTTCATCCACTCCGTTAAAAACCATCACGGAGGATGAGTGCTTTTACCCGGGAGGTGACATTGATTATGCTATCATTGATGACATCACGGCTTTGCCGAATGCTCAGCTTCCATTGTCTTTGGGGGATGACAATGTGCTTACTATACCCAACCCACCTCCCGTGGATCTTGAATTCACATACTTCTCGTATGTTGCAAGGACTTTTCTCCCATTCAAGACTTATCCCCCCGCCTCTCCTTTGTTGATGTCAACCGGGAACGAGGACAAGGTCTTTGATCCCGGTATCACATTCGAGGCTTCCCCATGGACTATTTAATTCAGGGACGAGTCAGGCTCGTGACTCGGTTAACAAAAACAAACGCTTTTTGGGAGGCAACCCAATTATCTATCTATTTTCACCATAAGTGTAGGGGGGAGCCCCGTGGTGTTTCTTGCTTTCTTTCTTATCATGTGCAGGGATTAGAGCTTCAAAGACACACTCTTGATGACTTTTGACGAACCGTGATTCCGTGTTCCATTATCCCGGTTCTATCCTAAACACTTTTCGATTCACTATTTTATATTCTCTCAATATCAAAATAGGAATCTCTTTAGTTGTCTCTTCCTTGGCGAGATTTAAACAACGTGCACAATGTCCTAAGTGTAGGGGAGTTTACTCCCACATGCTTAAACATTGAGGACAATGTTTATATCAAGTGTAGGGGGGGACTTCTATCGAAGTTAAGTGGTCTTTTCCTTGTATTTGTTCTCATTTTAACCGGAAAATCAATTTTTCGACATTTTTCAGAATTTTTGATCTATTTTGGCCTATTAGTTTTCCCTTTGTATAGTTATTTTTCTTCTTTGCTAGAATAAATCTTTAATAAAGTGGTTTTAATTTTCAAACGTTGTGAATCTTTGACTCAACCCGAGTTTACTTATTTAAGTTTACTCTAGCTAGTATCCTTAACGTGTTTATGTCAAGTTTTGCTAGGCTTTTATATAGGGAGCTATAAAACGCGAAAGTCTTAACTCTCACGGGTTAAGAACAAGAACTTTTCGCAAGTTCCTATAATTGCTCCTAGAGAGTCGTTTATCAAGGGAACTTTAAAACGCGATTTCTAAACTTGAAAAAGTCTAAGAATTTGCAAGATCCTATAGGCGACTCGAAAACCCAAAACTTTGATTTAATAGGCTAAGCATTCACGAGTCTCATTCCTTGAGATTTTAAACTGTGGAGCACGAGAGATGATAGAGCCAATTATAAGTTCGGTATTCTTTCGTGAATTTATGTGAGTTAATTATAAGCCTATTCTCCCATCAACTGCTAATAATTTTATCTGCAATAAATAAGGTTGTACGATTTGAAAAGTTACTTAGCTTCTAGCCCAAGATCGTTTAAAAGTTGCTCGGTATGGATTAGAGTTCATAGCCAAGGCATAACTTATTGAAGCGGGATGCGAAGATTGGCGAGTCCGAAAAGGCCCTAACAAGGCATGAGGGCTACATGTTGTTGCTAAAGATCCAAAAGTGATGTGAAGAATCATTTATCGAAAATCAATATGAAGGATCGAGACACACGATGAAAAGCAAATACTCCCCAAAAGTCATGGAGAAGTGTATCCGAAAAGACCCTAACAAGGTATGAGGATAAATAGATCCAAGTCATCAAAGGAGGCGGATCGTTGTATATCAAAGTCCAAAATAAAGATTGAAGAAAAATGAAGAAGTCGTGGTCCAAGTATGAATCTCTCAAAACTTCAAGTGAAGAAATTCTTATATGAAGAGAAGACCATTATTTCATGAACGTCTCTCAAGGTTTGAAGTATGAAGTCGCTGCCAAATATCGGTCCGAGAAAGGTCTCAAATCGCGAAGCGAGTTATGCCAAGATATGAACTTTATGAGGTCCCGAGAAGCAGTTTTAAAAGATTTTGTCCTTTAGCTAACTATTGATTAAATCGTTCACTTTATTTTCGGATTAAATAACTATCGAAATAAGTCAAAAATGCATCCTCGTGATCATTCAAGACAATAATAAAATATAAGAGATACACCTAGGAATAAGGGAGTCTAAGTGAATAATTGGCCCACATGAGTTCGTGTTAGTTTGCTAACTTATAATAACAATGATCTCGTTTTTAAGCTTGGTTTGGAGAAAGTGAAAACTTGAGGATGATGATTATTCATGACATTTTCAAAACCCAAGGTATGATTTTGATTTCTTTGCTTTGTATGTTTATAATTTTCTATCTCTTTAATAAAGGCCAACGTGGATTGATTATGATGGAAAATGTAATCTTGCTTTGTAACTAATGCATTGCATGAGGACATTGCAATGGTTAAGTGTAGGGGATTTGATAGGTGTGAAAACACCCATCCTTTTTACCACTTAATTACAATAATAACCGAGCCAAAACGTGTATTTTATGTCATTTATGTCGGAATTATGCGTGGTTTGTGTTTTTGTTGTGATTTAGGACGAAAAGGTGAAAAGTGGAGAAAACACGGGATTTCACGGGCTTTTATCGAAGAAAAAGACGAAAGATGAAGTCAAAAGATCAAGAGTGCGAAAAGAACGGAAGTCCAAGACCAATTCTGAAGATTTATCGAAGAAAAAGTCAAAAGACGGAAGTTTACTAAAAAGCCGAAGAACTCAAGTCTAATTTATTAAAGATTACAAGACGAGTTTGAAGAAATCCCAAAACAAAGTCCAAGTATTAAGGAGATTAACAAAAGATTAAGAAGATCAAGGACTTAAGTGTGCAATTAAGGAAAAGAAGAAAGAGGGAGGAAGCTTCCTAAGCTCCTCCCTAATCCCCTATATATAGATTAGGTAGTTTCATTTTTCAAAGTTGTTGGAGGCCTGACAAGCCTCTCTTCCCCATTTTTCATTTTCCTGTTCTTTACTTTTATGCACCTTAATCTTCATGTAATGCACCTTTAATTTCCTTTTAATTCCAAGTAAGTTTCCATTTAATTGTTGTTAATCTTTACTTATTGTTAATCTCCTTCTACCTTTCTTGTTTGATTTGTTCTTTATCTTCATTGTTCATGTTCTTGAGTTTTTATGATTTTGATCAAGTGGGTTTTGATTGATTTGGTTATGTTTGTTAGTTTTGATGATTTGTTTTGATTAATTATTGTTAGTTGATGCTTATTGGTTGTTTTGGTTTAATCTTTTGGTTTGTTTTGTTTAGATTTGATCAAATTCGAGCTTCGTTCTTCATACTCTGTTTCTCGTTCATGTTACTGTATCCTATTCAGATATTCCGGATCATCAGCTTATTTTGTCCCTTATTCGAAATGCTTGTTTATTCCGAGTAGAGTTTCTTATACGGAATACTTATTATTCCGGGTAGAGTTTCTTATTCGGAATATTTATTATTCCGAATAGGAGTCCCTTACTCGGAATATTCAGTCATTCCGGATAGGCATTTTATTCAGAGTAGCGAGTTATTCCGAGTAACATCTATTATTCCGCATAGTGTTGTCTTAAAATTATTCCGCATAAGTGTTTCTTTTAATTATTCCGCATAGAGCATTTTTCCTTTATTCCGCATGGTCTTATATATTCTGCATAGAGTAAATATTCCGAGTAGGCATTTTATTCAGCATAGAGCTATTATTCCGCATAGCATATTTTTATTCCGAATAGAGTTTTTCAGTTTTTAGTTTTAAACTTTATTTTTCCCGCCTTTTTCTTTATTCGCATTTTTACTTGTTTTCCTTCTAGTTTAAGTTTTGATTTGCGTCATTTACTTTATTTGCCTTTTAATTTTCTCGTTATTTACTTTTCGCCAAGTTTTAATCTTTCATTGTTTCTTTTTACCGTCTTTACTTTATTTCTATTTGTTTCAAATCTTTAATTTTACTTAGTTTTAGACAACGACAACTCTTTTATTTGATTCACCAAGAACAATTGAGTCGCACAATTAACCAGAGATCAATTCGAGGAGATTCCGAGAAACGAACAATTTCAACGAGTAAAATCCTTACATTAATGTTTGTGTTCATGTTCATGTTCTTATTTTGATCAAAGTGGGTTTTGATTATTGTGGTTAGATTTGTTAGTTTTATTGATTTGGATAGTTTGTTTATGATTATTGGTTGTTTTGTTATTAGTTTGGTTTAATCTTGTGTTTGATTTTGCTTAAATTGTGATTAGATTAGCGTGTTACTGTATTTCCCTATTCTTCGGGGGTGTTTGTTTCTGTTACTGTGATTCCCAGGAAAGTTCCGAACCAACTCTTTGTTCATTCAGAAAACTTCCGAACCAAGGTCCCAAGGCCAGAACTTCCGAATCAAAAAGTTCCGAACCAGGAAACTTCCGAGTCAGAAAGTTCCGAACCAAGGCCTCTTGATTCATTCGGATGAGTTCCGAATAAAAACTTCCGGATCAAGGACTTCCGGACCAAAAGTTCCGAACCAGAGTGCTTCACTCGGAAGAGTTCCGAATCAACACTTCTTGTTCATTCCGAAGAGTTCCGGATCAAATTCTCTTGTTCATTCGGAAGAGTTCCGAATCAAAGCTTCTAGTTCACTCGGAAGACTTCCGAATCAAGGAGTTCATCCGGAAGAGTTCCGGATCAAAAGTTCCGAACCAGAGGGTGTTTATTCGGAACATCAAAAAGTTCCGAACCAAGAACTTCATCCGGAAGTGTTTCGAACCAGGCTTGTTTAGGAAGTTCCGAATCAGAAGTTTTGAATCAGCAAAAGTTCCGAACGAAGGATTGTTTTGGATAAGTGACATATTCAGAATAATTTGTTCCGGATCAAGGATTTTGGTAATATTCCGAGCGAAGAAGAATCATTCCGAACGAAGATGACATTCCGAATGAGTGATTGTTCTGAACGAAGGATTATTCCGAATGAGCTGTATTCAGGTTCTTTTTAGTTTTTGTCTTTGATTTCTATTTTCAAGCTTTATTTTTCCCGCCTTTTTCCTTACTCGCACTTTAAGTTTACTTGCTTTAGCTTTATTTTAGCCTTGCCTTAGTTTAAGTTTTAGTTGCGTTTTAAGTTTGCCTTAGATAGTTTTAAGTTTTCGTTATTTACTTTTAGTGCCTTTTAATTTCAGTCACGCTTTTAATTACACTTGCACCATTTACTTTTAATTAGACTTTGATTTACTTTAACATCATTTTACTTTTAGGTCTTGCACATTTTATTTAAAAACAACCAAAAATATTTGTTTCACCAAAAACAATAGAGTCATACTTTAAGCCGGAAATCAATTCGTTAAGATACCGAGAACTTAATTTTCTTACCATACAAAATCTCAATATCATTCCCACCCCACTAAAAGACAAAAAACGGAGCGGAGTCTAGTGGCGGTACCTTAAGTACCTACGCGGTACCTTAGCGATATGGTACCGCGGGGTGAGATAAGGTACCGCGCACAGTAGCCGTTATAGATCCGTTGTAACTTTGTCTCCTTTAAATAGTGGGTCAAATCTCATTTTCCAGCAAGCCTCTTGGACGTTTTTCTCAGCCCTCTTTCTATTTTCTATAGCATAATCATTAGTAAATGATCACTTAAATTGTTAAGGATGTTTACATATGATTATCCTCTTGATCCCCTCCTTTACCATGTCCAATGAGAAGATCACTCACTCACTAGTGTAGTGATAAAGATGAATTTATGAGCTAGTCATATTCATCATGATACCCTTTTTATTTTAGGTCAATCCAATGTATTTATGAATACTTGGACTAGTTGTGTTCATCTAAGTTATTTGTGGATACTTGGATTTGTTGTGTACATCCATTGCATATGTGTTTGCTTGGATTTGTGTTGTGTAAATCCAAGCTACATGTGTGTACTTGGATAAGTCTAGTTGAGTTGTAATAGATTTGATTAGGAGTTCTCACTAAACTATAAAGTGATGTGGTTGTGTCTTGTGAGTTCTCACTAAACTTTAAAGTGATTAGTAGTTGTGTTGTGTGAAGTTCTCACTTAGCTTCAAAGTGAAGAGTCGTGAAGATTGGTTCTAGCTTTCGATTGGAACTCGACATCTAGCCTTGTGTCGTAAAATTATGAAGTAGGCAACGTCGTGAAGATTGGTTCTACCTTAAGATTAGAACTCGACATCTAGCCTTGTGTCGTTAAATTGTGAAGTAGGCAACGTCGTGTAGATTGGTCCTAGCTAAAGATTAGGTCTCGACATTTAGCTTAGTGTCGGAAAATAATGTAAGCAACGATGTAAGGTTTTCTCCGCCGAGAAGGGAGCTTGTGGATATAGTGGAAATCTCGAGTAGGTGTACTCGAGGAGTGGAGTAGAAACGAGGATAGAGCCTCGTTGTCGAACCACTATAAATCTTGGTGTCTTCCCACTAGGTTGTCTCCTTCCTTGCTCTTTACTTATTTCATTATCATTATACTTGCTTATTATCCTTGCTAGTGTATTTCAATTGAACCTAATCATTAGGCAACTTAGCATCAAGTAAAAGATAGTTTTGATACAAACCAAATTGAAAGTAATTTTAATTTGGTCACCAATCGAAGAGAAACTATTCAACCCCCCCCTTCTAGTTTCTACAATCTTGGTGAAGGTAGAGTCACTAGATCTATGGCAAAGAAACTGAGTGCTGCTTCATCTAGAGAATGCCTTTATGCAATTTTTCTCTCAAAAATTGAACCTATAAAGGTTTTTGAAGCACTCACACACCCTGGATGGGTGGATGTCATGCAAGAGGAACTCAATCAATTTGAAAGAAACAAAGTCTGGAAATTGGTTCCTCTTCCATATGGTAAATCAACCACTGTCACTAAATGGGTTTACAAGCTCAAAAGAGATGAAACCAATGCAGTGACCAAAAATAAAGCTAGGCTGGTGGCCCAAGGATTCAATCAAGAGCCTGGTGTTGATTTTGATCAAACCTTTGCTCCAGTTGCACGTATGGAAGCCATACGAATCTTCCTTAGATATGCCATTTACATGAACTTCATAATCTACCAAATGGATGCCAAAGGTGAATTCCTAAATGGTGACCTAAAATAAGAAGTTTATGTTACCCAGCCTCCTGGCTTTGAGAGTAGTAAATACCCAAATCATGTCTACAAGCTTTACAAAGCTTTGTATGGACTGAAGCAAGATCCAAGAGCATGGTATGAAACTCTCTCAACTTTTCTCATTAAACATAAATTTGTCAGAGGAAAAATAGATAGCACCTTGTTCATCTATAAATCTAAAACTGACACCATTCTGGTACAAATTTATGTGGATGACATAATCTTTGGTTCTACAAGCTTGAAACTTTGCAAACAATTTGCCAAGCTTATGATCAGCAAGTTTGAGATGAGTATGATGGGAGAACTCACATACTTCCTTGGTCTTCAGATTAAACAATCTGACCAAGGCATCTCCATCAATCAAGAAAAATATGTCAAGGATCTGCTGAAGAAGTATGATATCAATTGTGCTTCAGTGAAGACTACAATGGTACCCTCTAACAACTTAGGACCTGATCTCACTGGACAATCAGTAAATGAGACTCAGTATAGAGGTATGATTGGGTCACTCATGTACTTAACTGCAAGCAGACCTGACATTCAATTCTCTAGATGCCTTTGTGCAAGATACCAAGCAGATCCAAAGGAATCACACCTTACTGTTGTTAAGAGAATATTTAGATACCTAAAAGGTACACCATGTCTAGGTCTTTGGTACCCCAAATCCTCAGGTTTTGATCTAAAGGGGTACTCAGATTCTGACTATGTTGGTTGCAATTTGGACAGAAAAAGCACTTCTGATGCCTGCCAATTTCTAGGTGGCAAACTTGTGTGTTGGATGCTAAAAAGCAACAAACAGTTGCCATGTATTCAGCAGAAGCTGAATATGTGGCAGCTGCTGGATGTTGTGCCAATGTTCTTTGGATGAAAAGCCAACTGGCTGATTATGACATAGAATATGAAAAGGTACCAATCTTTTGTGATAACACTAGTGTTATTGCAATATCCAATAATCCAGTCCTCCACTCAAGAACAAAACACATTGATATCAGATATCACTTCATCAGAGATCACATTGTGAAAGGGGACATTGAATTACATTTCATCCCCACTCAATACCAATTGGCTGATATCTTCACCAAACCATTGGATGAACCAACTTTCAAAAGATTGATAATGGAGCTTGGTATGCTGAACATTGATGATACAAAACCTGAACCTTCAACATTCACTGAAGAAGCTTGAAGGTTCAGCATTTCTTAAAATATTTTGATTAATGTTAAGTAGCATTGTCTGAGTAAAGGAGTGTGCAATGTCATGTGTCTATTTCACTTTATGTGATTGTGTATATGATGTTTTGTCGCCTTATCTGATTTACTGAAGCTGAACAAACAAATCACTAGTCATCAAAAGATTCCTTCAGCAATGCTGAACAAAATTTTAATACAAATGAGTAGCTAGGCCTGAGTAGAGGAGCGTGCAATGTCATATGTATTGTTCACTTATGTGAACATGTATATGGGGTTTTGTCGCCTCATCTGACGCACTAAAGCTCACAAGTATAGCCATCAGCTTCAGCATATTTGAGCAATAGCTTTTAAAACAAATCAATCATGTGACTCAATGGAGTAAATGGCATTAAATTTCTTGAGAATAAATACAAAACATTCTTTTAAAAGGTGTAAATTGTTTATTTAAAAAATATCAAGAGTCCTTATCACAGTCAACAACTTTTGACACAATGAGGCGTTTCACTGTTCAAAGTAACAGAAAATGATCACCTTTTTCAGAACATTAATGAGAGAGTTTGTGCCATTTGTTCAAAAGGAACCCTAAAAGTTTCATTCTCTTTTCAAATGTTTTACAAAATTTGACAACTCAGTTTAAAAAGGTGTTTACATATATCTTTTGAAGAATGATGATTCATATCATTTGCAAAAACTTTAAAAAAGCACACACACAACTCTCTCTTTTTTTTTCAAAAAACACACACCAAACATCAATGGCTGTTGAATCTTCTTCACAACCACAAGAGACTAAGATCACCCTCAGTCCTTCCATCCATGTAAACTATCCCATCGAGTACATATTCTTTAAACCCAACAACATTGCCTTGATCAAACCAGAAATCCTAACATCTGAACCAGGAAAACAAGTACTAAACTTTTTATCCAAATGTGTTATTCGTGATGCCTTGTTCAAGGATCCAGGGGTTATGTTTGAAAATGTGTTAAAAGAGTTTTGGTTCACATCACAAGCGTCAACAAACAAGAAATTTATTGAGTTTGTGTCTACTACCTTGGGTATTCATGGGAAGATAAATTTAAAGATGTTTAGAAGGGTCTTAGGGTTAAACTATTTGGAGGATTCTAGCAAATATAAGGCTGTTCCTAATGATCTCTCTGTTGTCAAAACATTTTTTAGAGAAATTGGATACACTAAAGAGATTGGTGATAAATGGGGGTTGAAGAGAAGCTGTTTACCACCTAAGTGGAAATTTTTGATGACCATCTTAGATGAGTGTCTTGGTGGTAAAACTGGTGGGCTTGATCAAATCAACCAAAAGGATGCCCTGATTTTGTATTGTCTGGCAAAGGGCATAAAAGCTGATTTTGGAAAACTAATCTTTGAAGATCTCCATGGAAAAATGGAGAAGAAAACTAGGGATAAGAATGTGGTCTACACCAGATTTTTATCCCTCATTTTTGCTGACCAATTTGGTGAAGAGTACTCTAAAAGTGAAGGAGTTAAACTTTTTTTCCCAATGTTTGATACCAATCGCTTGAACATTCCAGTCAGCACAACTGAACCTCCTTTCACACAACCTATGATGGACATTTGCTTAGCAAATGCTCCAGTAGTGTTTAAAGCTCCAAAAGACACTCCTCCAACTGGAGAAGGGGATCTAACAGGCACAAAGTCTGGAGCTTCTTATGGACCACATCAAAAGAGCAAATCTTTGAATACTATTAAGTGTAAACGTGCGTCTAAGAAAAGGAGGCACCCCACAGAATCTTCATCAAAGAAGCATTCTGATGATCCCAAAGGCCAAGCTTTGAAGAAACATAAGTCCTCGGCCAAGGACCAGAACCCAAGCCAGCCGCCACCATCATTCTCTACTGAAGGTGGTATGTATCAAGAGGCCCTGAAGGCAACCCATCTCTCAACTTCTTTTGGAGGGAAGGGTGAAGATAGAGCGCACCCTCAGCTCGATAGAGTAGAGTCAGCATCGGTAAGAAATTTAAATCTGAATGCATCTCAAATTTCATTACCAATCTTTATCATTTGTCACTCTGAGTCTGCATCAGGGAATGATGTGTCAGAAATCCAACAGCTGATGCTGACCCTGGCCTATCTGTTTCTAATGATGTAGTTCCCCCATAACAGGGTTCTACTGAAGGAACCACAAACATTATCATTGATCTTAACTCATCAGGGACTTTTTCTCTGGATCCATCAGGTAAAACCAACCCTGGTGGTGAAGGACTTGAAACTGACCAGCACGCTGAAGGTGGCGAACATCAGACAATGAAGGAAGTGCCTCTCTCCACTGGCGCAAAGGGGGACACTTGCCTACATTTATATTCAGCATGTCTGCTGATGACTTGGAGAAGGAGTTAGGACTAAGTGAAAGAGCTCTAGTAAACTTGGATGATAGTGAATCTGAAGATGATATTGCTGATCAAACTCCCAAGCCTCCCTCCCCCAGAACCATCAAGGTAAATGAACTAACAAATTAGGTGTTGGTTCTACAATCGCAGGTGACTAAGCTCAAGGAGGAAAAGGCTCTTGCTGATGCTGAACTCATTACTCTTAAAGCAAGGCCAATTCCTCCTACTGCTGAACAACTCAGAGATGCAATTCTCAATGCACTGAAGCCATTGGTGAAAGATGTGGCCACTACCACTTCTATCAAGAAAGAAATCACCACCCTCATGGACTCCATTAATGCTACATCGTTTGAGCTCCCTGCTGAATACAAGCCGATTCCTAATCAGCTTAATGAGGTATACGATTCAGTTTCCAAGATCAAGGATAGGGTGGGTCTACTGGAACAACAAAAGCTGACCTTATCTGATGACGTTCAGCAAAAACTAAATGCTCTTGCTAATGTTCCAACATTATTGACCAAGGTATCATCCACCTTAGACTCTATATGTGCATGGTTGCCTGCTGGAGGTTCATCAGAAGTTGTAGGGAAATCTTCTGCTGAGGGGGAGAAAGTAACTATTCAGCAGCTCTTCAAGAAACATACACAGAAGAAGGCCCAAAAACAACCTTTTGTTTATGTATCTCCGTTCAGTGAAGGCAGTCCAGATAAGACTAAAGGGGAGTCTTCAGCAAAGGGCACTCATACTGATGGCCATATTGATGGCCTTACCACCAGCACTGAATCATCTGAAGATGTGTCACCTCCCATCAAACCCAAAAGCAAAGGTGAAACCACATTAGATGAAAGAATTATCAAGTCAGGGTTGGTCACTCAAGAAGAACTTGATAGAATCCACAAACTTCAAAATGAAGAAACGCTCAGAGATCTGAAGATGAGCTTATATGAAAGAATTGGAAAATCTGAAGTTGAAGTCCTCTTCAAGAAAAAGATGTTATACGAAAAATTCTATATAACAAGGTTGAACATAAGATGTCTCTTAGAAATCACAAATGTTGACATGATGACTTACAAGGGAGATATCAATCTAAAGTTCTATAGAGCTGATGGGGCTGATGAGATCATAGATAACTTCCAAGGGAAGGAGCTCTCCTATACTGAATGGCTAGAGATGAGCAGAATCATTGAAAAGAAAACATCCAGGAGATGGGTAGAAGTTCGCACAAGAATTGAACACTTTGTGAGAAATCATGAAAGGCTTAGTCAGCGTCTGAACATCAGCAACCAAATCTCACTGGAGGATCAAGATCTAATTCTAGAACTGAACAAGAGAGCCAATCTGGTTCAACCTGGTGTGGGTGATATCTTTGTCACCACCAAGAAATACAAAGATCTTGTTCAGTTTGAAAATCATCTCCCTGGACATGTGTTAGAAGAACCAGAATTGGGAATGATTATGTTCAACCATCGTGAACGACAAGACTTTGTGGGCATCAGTGATCTTGATGATCTGAACAATGAATATCCTGGAAACATTCAGAAAATCTTCTTTGCTCACCATGGTGGTCCAGGACTGACTGAAGCTGCAAGAACCTTCAGCATGTGCTTACTATCGATACTGGACATCAAAAACTCAGATCCATCAGTACAGACCCCTGTTATTGAAGAACTTAGGCCTAAGGAGAAGTGAATAATCATTTGTAATGTTTTGTTGTGATTTGTAATGATATTGAATAAATGATTATCTGATGTTTATAAGTTATTAATTGATCAGTACAAGTAAGAAGAAGTTGTTATGCTCACTTACTACTAACATTAGACTTAGGCTATTTGTATATCCAAATAGGGGGAGATTGTTGGGTCAGTATTTACTGACCCTGAAGCAACTCTAGGATTTGAATATAAAATCCCCTAAGTGTTTCATGCTCAGTAGTAAGGCCAGTCTGCTGTTGAATGACCAGAGGAACAAAGTTCCTACTGAAGACTTTAAAGCTGAAGAAAGTTCAGCACTCCCCTTCCAGTGAACTTAGAAGACAAAGGAGTCTTCGCTTCAAATACTAGGCGGTCTAGTTGCTGAAGAACAAGGACTGAAGAAGGGCTTTCAGTTCAGTTTGGCTTGACAATACCAAACTGAATGATGTCGATCTCCTATAGGATATTGAAGACTCTTTAGTATTCTGATGGTTTGCATTAGGCGGGAAAAGATAACTTTAAGTCAAAGTAGGTTGCTTGTATACTTAGATATAAGTACAACCTTTATCTTTTCTAGAATAGTTTATTAAGTACTTTGTACTGTTTATCCAGCATGGGCATCAACCACCCACTGGATAAACTGATGCATTGGTACATGCAAAATGCAAACCCTAATTTACACTGCCTATATAAAGGAGTGTACATTGGGAGAGAAAGGTAACCAATATAAGAGCTTAAACTCTGGAAAACCTTTCTCTCTCGATACCAACTAAACCATACAGCCAAAGTTGCATATTAACATTTAGATTGGAGCTTAGAGTTTAACTTTGGTTAAACGTTTAAGTAGAGGAGATCAAACCCCATTGTCATTCAACCACTTTGTTATTCCACAAATAAAGTGGGTTATAGATTCTTTATTTGATTCTAATAAAAGTCTATACGTTGAAAAGTATATTGGTATTGTTGTTTTAATCTTTCATAGTTCTTATCTTATGTTAAAACAACACACTTGAGTCAAAGTAATAGTTATTACTTAACATAATAAGTAATATCGAATTACAAGGGACCAACATATTTTATACCTTTGGATACAAAAGGATAAATACTCACATTTCATTTAAAAAAATGATTAATTCTTATTTTTTAATTAAAAACACGGAGGGACATTTTTGTCATTTTACAGCCCACCCACCTCACCCACCTCCCAAATACATCTCCCTGTCTCTTTTCTAAGATCTAACACACACACACACATAAGCTTATTCGATCCATCATCCCGATCCAAAACATATACTAAAAACACACACAAATTAAAAATTATCAACAAATCGCGTTAAAAAAATAATATGACGATGTTATTAAAGAACAAATCACCAGGTTATATTATCATCATATATATATATATATATATATATATATATATATATATATATATATATATATATATATATATATATATATATATATATATATATATATATATATATATATATATATATATATATATATATATATATATATATATATATATATATATATATATATATATATATATATATATATATATATATATATATATATATATATATATATATATATATATATATATCTTTTTTAGCTTATTTGATGTGAATAAGATTATTTGATGTGATTATGGATGTGTTAGTTTTTTTTATAAGGATGTGTTATTATTAAGTTTATTTAATACGTTATAATTAAGCTTATTTGATGTGTTATACATAAGCTTAATGTTGGTCCCTTGTAAATCATTATTACTTATCAACCTTAAGTGATATCTATTTACCAAGACTCAAGTGTGTTGTTTTAACAATAGACAAGAACTATGAACAATTAAAACAACAATACCAATAACTTTTCAACGTATAGACTTTTATTAGAATCAAATAAAGAATCTATAACCCACTTTGTTTGCAGAATAACAAAGTGGTTGAATGACAATGGGTTGTGATCTCCTCTACTTAAACGTATATCCAAAGTTAATGTCTAAGCTCCAATCTAAACGTTTATATGCTTCTTGGCTATATGGTTTAGTTGGTATTGAGAGAGAAAGGTTTTTTAGAGTTTCTACTCTTGTATTGGTTAACCCTTTCCCTCTCAATGTACACTCCTTATATAGGCAATGTAAAACTAGGGTTTGCATTTGCATGTTTTAATGCATGGGTTTATCCAGTGGGTGGTTGATGCCCATGCTGGATAAACAGTACAAAGTACATAATAAACTATTCTAGAAAAGATAAAGGTTGTACTTGTAGCTAAGTATACAAGCAACCTACTTTGGCTTAAAGTTATCTTTTCCCGCCTAATGCAAACCATCAGAATACTGAAGAGTCTTCAGTATCCTAGAGGAGATCGACATCATTCAGTTTGGTATTATCAAACCAAACTGAACTGAAAGCTCTTCTTCAGTACTTGTTCTTCAGCAACTAGACCGCCTAGTATTTGAAGCAAAGACTCCTTTGTCTTCTAAGTTAACTGGAAGAGGAAAGCTGAACATCCTTCAGCTACAAAGTCTTCAGTAGGAACTTTGTTCCTCTGGTCATCCTTCAGCAGACCGGCCTTGTTGCTGAGCATGAAACACTTAGAGGGATTTTATATTCAAATCCTAGAGTTGCTTCAGGGTCATTAAATACTGACCCAACACTTAATATAAATAAGCTTATTAGGAGAGTTATATGAAAAACCTTATGAATTAAAATAGAGTTATGTTAATAAGCTTAAGCTTATAAGTAGAGTTTGTTAAAGCTGTAGCATAAGCATAAGGTGATGTATGTAAATAAGCTTATTAGGAGAGATGTTTTGAAACTGTAAGTTACAGTGAACAAATGTATCATATATGATACCTCCATACATCATATATGATAAATATATCATATATGATATATGGAGGTACCATATATGATAACATGATAATGTGCTTGAAACCAAATACAAATAAGTCTGTGATCTTATGGTTGGTAATTAAAAGTTAGTTGTGTGCGTATTATCATATTTGATAATCTTGTTGAAATTCAATTTCTGTAATATATCATATTTGATAATCTGGTTGAAATTCAGCTTCTGTAAGATATCATATTTGATAATCTTTTTGAAATTCAGCTTCTGTAATATATCATATTTGATAATCTGGTTGAAAATCAGCTTCTGTAAGATATCATATTTGATAATCTTGTTGAAACTAAAACCAAATCTTTTTATTTGTGTAGTAAAGGCTGTTTTCGATGCATTTTGAAGAAATCAAACATCTCAAGGGCAAAATAAGTGAACATAAGACAAGTGTCAAAGGAACAAAAGACGACATGTGCATGAGATTACAAAAGACGAGTGCCAAGGTTGCAACCAAAGTCTTGATGCATGGAATCAAGATCCATTGTTTTAGTCATTTGACTTGTTCGTATTTTAGTAATTTATATATGATGTTGTAATGCTTTAACTTTGTAATGCTACTAAATCATTGAGCAAATTTGTTGAATATGAAGATGGAGAAACATCCGAGTAATATGCTTATTTTGTTGATGTGTTTATCATTTGAAGCATCGTTTTTTGTTTACCTTTTTATTAGTATCATATATGATAGTGAAATACCATATATGATAATCCATGTAACTCATAACAGCTGCCATATATGATACTGCATTATCGTATATGATAATGCATTATCATATATGATACTCAAAAATAAAATTGATAGAATATCATTTTTGAAACATCATATATGATGTGTACAACATATCAAATATGATATATTGCATAAAAAATGTAAACTACAAGTATCATATATGATAAATCAATGAAATATTATGTGATAAATAACTAAAACATATGTCATATATACATGTAACAAGTACATGATACATAATATTTGATATGTACAACATATCAAATGTAAAACCCGTAAAAAAAAAAATAAGGTCATAATTTAATTCTACTTTCAATTATTTTGAAGTATTTTATAACGTTAAATATTATTATGTTTAACGGTTTAAGTTGAAACCGATATTAAATATTATATTTTAATATTTTGACGAGTAACGAGGACTACTAGTAATTGCGATACCGACGGATGCCTAAAATTTTATATTTTATTATCGATCGTTTCGATATTTAATATTTTCAACGATATCGTTTTAATTACGTATCGAGTCGTTATCTTATTATTTTTCGTGTGCGTTTAAACTTTTTAGTATTTTTACGAAACCCGAGTCTCGTAAATATTTCAAAATTTACAATTTACATTTTCTACCCTTTTAAACTATTTTATTTCATTTTGGGCCAAAACTATTACAACTTGGCAAAATTAACCCTTCCACCACCATATAAAATAATTTTTACTTCCACTAACTTTCATATAATCATTTTTAAAACAAAACAAATCCACCCACCTCTTTCTTTCTCTCTTGGCCGTGTACCCCCATCAACAAAACCCTCCAAATTTTTGATTTTCTACATTGAATCTTCAAAATCTAAAACAAGTCCCATCCTAGATTTTCAAAGGGCTACACATTGGTATGATTTTCTTCAACATGCATTAACATTTTTTTTTTTAAAAATTTATTTTCTTGATGAACAATGCTTGTTTGATTCATTTTTATGGAATAAGTAGGTGTTAATATTATTATATTACATAGTGGGGTGTTTGCATGTTTGATTTTTTTAGTTTGATTTATTAGATTTGTACATGCAAGTGATTTACAAGTGTTAGGATTGGTTTATGATGATATTAGGGTGTTAGGTTGATGATAAAAATGATTGGTTTTAATCAAAAACTTGATTTTGTAAGAGATTTTTATAGTCAATTTTGGGCAGTAGGTTTGAGACCATTTTCGAGGGTCTTAAGTCTGGAAATAGATTAATATTATGGGATTATGTCGTAGAGAATTTCGAGAGCTTCGATTTCATATAAAGTAGGCCTTCCAACTCATTACGAGTCAAAAGTTACACTAGTTTGATTTTCGTGTACCGGGAGACGAGTGTCGACACAATCCGAAAATTGTTGTCGATATTTGGATCGAATCTCGGGGACTATAAAATGAGTTTCAAAATGAGTCAAGGGCTGTTCTCAGGCCCCAATTTTAGTATTTTGAGTCTATTTTTAGAATCAAATGGCGGTTTTACAAATGGAGTTGTTTAGGATGGTCAAAATGGTTTCGTAAGACAAGGTCGCAAAACTGTCCGAATTTTGTAAGTCAAAGATGAGTCGGGCAGGGAACTTTAAAAGTAAAATCTTTTGATGGGCTCTTGGGAGGACTTTATACATATAGTAAGTAAGTTCTCTGAGTAGTATCATGAAGTTTTGATGTGTCTAAGTATGGAAAAGCGGCTTGGACATTCGGTATGTTCCGGCAGATTTTTATTAAAGGCATAGAACAATAAAATGAATATATAGGAGAGTGTAATAGTATCACTTGTATCGTTTTCTCTCGAGTTTGTCGTGATTTTGTGAGTCGAGTTTTATATTCTTATGTATGATTTATTTCTCGAGTCTATTATTAATGAACGCACCTCATTTGATAGGTTGCGGTTCTCGTGTTTGAAAGGCATCATCTATCGTCGGCGATCGTCTCATTACCACTATCGGCTAAGGTGAGTCTATAGCCTCGTTTGCGCAATTACATGATTTTAAAAACCCGCGAGGGGGAATACATGTTTTATAAACTTAGAACACAAGGTTTTTATGGTATGCTTTGTCCCTCTATGAATGGACCCGTGGTTGCCTTTAAATTGCATTAAGTGATTGCCATTGTTAAAGCCTCAATTATGGACCGTTAATTAACCTATAATGGGTTAACCGCTAGTACGATTAATAGATCTATGGGGGAAGCCGCCCCGGTTCAGTTTGTGTGGACTTGTCACAGAAGCTTAGGCCCGACCTCCACACTGTTTGGACATATTGTATTGAGAAGTCAGGTATACGGCAATGTACCAATAATCTGGGGGTAACGACAATTAATAAATCTCCTGTCTTATCAGACGTCTAAAGGGAGTGTCTAAGGGCTCGGTTCCATGAGCTTATTGCAATTTATGCTATATACAATTATTATTGTTGATGCAAATTATTAGATGCTTATAAGCATGCCACAAACTTATAATCTTTGCTTGTGTTCAAATTGATTACATAAACCTATAGATTCACTCGGCATTTTTGCTGATTGTTTTACTCACATGTATTTCAGGTAATCAAGAAGTGGAAGCTTGGAGGTCACGAGAATGAAGTTGTGCACTGCTTTTGTTGTTCAAACTCTTTGATTTATTTATCGTTCCATTTTTAAAACAAACTAATATGTTGTTTTAACTTATCTTTTGGTAACGATTACTTGGGACTACGCTACTCTGATAAATGTTTTAGGAACGATAAATTTGAAACGTCTCTTTTCGAGTCGTTCTTTATAAATTATGTGTTGTTGTACCATTGTTTAGCACCCAAAGATGTATTCCGCTGCGTGTAAATTTGGGGGTGTTAAAGATTGGTACCAGAGCCATGAGTTATAGAGAACTAGGTCTTTATTTAAAAACCTAAACTATAACTGTCAGTTTTTATTTTTCAAAGAGTCGGTGCACCGGACTTCGCGTGACTTCAGGTTCAAGCTACTTCTGAGATTACAATTTTAGTATACGTTATTACGTATACCTTATTGCCAAGTATTTATAAATAAATACTATGATCCACTTATGGATATATATTTATATCTAGCATCTTTTTATCGATATATATTTATGTCGTTAAACTTTTCGATAAAAGTTTATCATTTATTAATGATTAACTTAAATAAATACATTGAATTTTCAAGATCTTTCTGTATTTATTTTTGAAGTATTTAAATTGCTTTTATTGCAAATTTTATATTATGACCTTACATACCTTCATCTGCGCGCGTTACTTTTATTGTTTAACCCTTTGAGATATCTATATAGATATCCAAATCGTCTTCGGCTGCTTGTGCTTGGACGTCTTGAAACGTAATATCTTGACCATTGTGTAACTCAATGTGTCCTTGGAATAGACTAACCGCTATTGTGTGAGTCACACATTTTGAAACATTTCTTATAATCGTGTTGAATAATATCATGGTTTTTCATAATATTTTGTTGATTTTATTATCGTTTTATACGACATACGAAGATTTAATTCGTCGCCCATTTATATGTATCGACTCCGAGGTGTATTGTTCGCTTATATGTCGGTAACGTCATCGTAATTTTATAAATCGTCGTCTAGATTATGGCGCTAGATTGGGATACGATTTTACTTATATAAAATGGTATCATTTGTTTTTCATTAACCTTCTTGCTCTCGGAACGCAACTCGTTAATGTTCCATTCTTTTCTCGTTATGTTTTGGTGTTTTTGGAGAATCGTGGCACCAAGGAGGTTTGCCTACATTGCACCTTGAAACTTAAGTTACGAACGTCATTCACCGTTTCGCTTCCTAAATTTCGTGTTGAATACCTTGAAGCATCTTCTGTCATTCATTATACCATATTTTTAATTGATGCTCATTATGAGATTTATTTTTCATTGTTGTAAAATCCACAAGACATGTGTGTATATATATTTTGAGCCGTTAGGAAGTGTCGAAAAATATATTTTATGCAGAAATTGCAGGGACAGTATAAACAGGTCAAAACTTAAAAGTAAAACCTGCGTTTTTAAAATAAAATAGTCAAACCTGCACAGAACTTGCAGGGGTATTTTGGTCATTTTACATTGGTTTTCAGGTCCCGGGTAAAACTAGAAAGTCGTCTGAATCGTCATTTTGCATCAAAATGCTTTAGACTCCGAGTCTTGGAGATGTCGTTTATCGGGTCAATTAATCGGCTTATATTAAAAAGTTAAATCTGATAAAATTTTTTTTTTTTTTTCAGAACATGAGTTTTAAACGTTTCTAAGAAGATTTGAGTTCACTTGAGATCGTAAAACTTTAACGAATATTATTTTACAACTAACGAATACTAGTTGCATGTGAAAATGTTTAAAAATAGAAACACTACAGGATTAGCAATTACCGGATTAATGGTGTAATTTGAAAACGAATAATATACTTTCTTAAAAGCATGTTGTGTCGAGTATCTTACAAAGAATACACATATGGATTGATTTATTCTTTTTATATATATGACTCATTTGTCATTGATGTTATCTTATTTTTATTTTCTTCTAACCTTCCACTGATTTGGGTTGAGATTTGAAGTTTTGTCTTCACATTCTTCGTCGATATTTTTATCGCGTGTCTCATGGCGTTTCCGTCTAAACCTTATAACCTTTTGAAACCTTAACGACTTGTAACCATTTCATTGATTGTTTTATGAGCTACTATTTGCTACTTTTTGCAAACCTTTGGCTACCTTATACGTTGTCATACTGTCACCTTATAAATAAATCTGATATTGTTTTACGATTATTTTCACCAATTGTTTTTACTTTGGTCTTATAAAATACTTTTCGTAACATTAAAAGTTGCTTATTGAGTATCTCACAAATTACTTGTATCCTATAAATTTATAAACTATTTTAAATTCCGTTTTTCAAATGGCATGGTTTATATATAAATATAAGAAACGTAACACTTTTCGACGAAACGGAGCACTGCATTGCTAGCCCTAAATTATACATGGCCTGATCACCTATGTCTAATTTAGAAGGAGCCATGCTAGGCTGAATAGTAGTCACCTTAAAAATCTTGATAATAATCAACTTTTTACTTGTAACTATGATAAATATAAATAAAATGAAATAAATTGAAAAGAAGTTTTGAAAACCTTTATATTTTATGAAAGTAGCACAATTTCTATGCATCCGCATATGTTTTCTTACCTTTTAAACGAATTACGTGATTTTAATTACATTTTTACTCGATGATTGTTTTTCTACTTGTTACTTCATTTTGTCTTATAATTGATTTCTTTTGACTATTCGTCTAATTACTGACTGTCGATAAAGGACTTAAAAGTCTCGATGTTTTATCCTTTCTTCTCGTCCAATTTTCTTTATGCGACTGGGTAGACTTTTGGAATGTCTCCGCACGTGAATAATGAATTATCATTAGAGTGATTTCCGTATATCCGGGATGACGTCCGTCACTCTCGTTTGTCTCGAAATCCACTCTTGTGAACCGTTCCTTGACTTTTCTCTTTAAACGCTAACATCGTTCATTTGATTTGTTTTAATTACAAATGATTATTATTTTGTATGGATCTTATTTCCGATCGTGTAACGACCACCGCTAAATTAACGAGCTGATATTGGTGAACCACCGACCGCACTAACAAAATTAACAACTTGTTTAATCTATTTTTTTTCTTATCGTCTTACCATCGACGCCTTTATTTTATTATTCTCTTTAAGAATTCATACGACATTTGTTTCGTCCCCTTTTTACCATTGATTTTGTACTTATTGTTGACCATTATTTCCATTCGTCTTCGTTTGTAATCTTGTCACATTTTGAAACCCGAATATATCTCATGTTTATTTTGAAATAATAAAACCTTTATGTATTTCTACAACGTATTATAAAGTTTTTATGGAACTTATATATATATTTTCCAATGATTTTCAATTATCGAAATAACCATCACAAGTAAAAGGTCAAATTTATACATCATATTTTGTATAAACTAAAACTAATGTTTAAAATGAAATCATGTTCTATCTATTGAAGTAATTGATTTATCATACTTTACATTTAATATAATGAAATTACCAGTTTAATTTATATTCCTAATAATGATTTAATTTAGAAATTATATTTTCTAATTGTAACTATCAATACGAGCTTAATTAATAAATTCATCTCAATCTTTCAAAGTTTCTTAAGACAACCAAAATAAATTATGAAGCTATTTAACTTCTATCTTTAATATATCATCTTTATCAAGAAAGTACCTCAACTGAGTTTTAAGGTAATACAAATCCAGGACGGATAATTGTGACAAACGTTCTTTTAATGTCAATATTTAATTTATTCTTCGCTCTCATTTTTCTAGTATTGTGAATTATTATGTTTTACGGTTACGTGAGTCGAGATCCCTCGTCGATCGTCAACCTTAAATCATTTTAGCACATTGTTTTCGTTTATGTGTTTATTGAATTCATTTTTATCTCGTTCTATTCCTCGTATTGAAGATCACTATTTTATTCTGAGTTTACAATGAATCTCGGGAAGCAGTGTATAAGAAGAAATGATAAGTGTCACCAGGATTTATGTGTGTACTTGTGGAAGGATAGAGGACCGAATCTCTTAATGAATGGAGTTATAAATTCGTTGCAACCTCGAGGAGTATGTTGAAGCCGACACCGCAAGTGGAAAGACTCTTGAGATCAAGTGGTCATTATCAAGGGTTCGTTCAAGGTTTTCTCGATGATTAACGGTGGAGATCTATACTCGATGTTTATGTTCGACCTTTTCTTTTATGTACTTATATGGTGTGTGATTCTAGTAAAATGATCGTAAGTTGTGAGGACTTGAGACGGAATCATCCGATGACGTCCGATCATGTAGAACACATATTATGTAATATCCTTTTGACTTTCAACGACGATGTTTATTAAGACTTTAATGCGCGTTGGCGAAAGTGAGATGATGTATTTGTATTATCTTTTGAGTAAAACCCGCGTGTGAGCACCCTTCGATGACGAAAATGTTTTCTTGTTAATTCTTTTTGATGTGTGTCCATGGCTATCCGGCCGATGGATATCCTTTAACTTGCAACATTCTTTTTAACTGGACTTATCCGAAAATCCTGTCATCTATTCTTGTTATCGAATGAGCTTCGTGTGATTCATAAAAATCATCATGTGTCAGGCTTGACGAGTGACTTGTGGATAAGGATTTATTTTGACTTGTTGAGATACAACTTGACGACAAGTTGCGTTTTATAAAAGAACCAATGGAGATCGTGGACCGAGATTCACGTGGGAACGTGAAGACTTCTTTCTAAAGAATGTCGTCATCCTTCCGAGTAGTGAACAACTCGTGTATGAGGCGAGTTGAGCGCCGGGACGTCGCTCCCTTAAGGTGGTGAGGATGTAAAACCCGTAAAAAAAAAAATAAGGTCATAATTTAATTCTACTTTCAATTATTTTGAAGTATTTTATAACGTTAAATATTATTATGTTTAACGGTTTAAGTTGAAACCGATATTAAATATTATATTTTAATATTTTGACGAGTAACGAGGACTACTAGTGATTGCGATACCGACGGATGCCTAAAATTTTATATTTTATTATCGATCGTTTCGATATTTAATATTTTCAACGATATCGTTTTAATTACGTATCGAGTCGTTATCTTATTATTTTTCGTGTGCGTTTAAACTTTTTAGTATTTTTACGAAACCCGAGTCTCGTAAATATTTCAAAATTTACAATTTACATTTTCTACCCTTTTAAACTATTTTATTTCATTTTGGGCCAAAACTATTACAACTTGGCAAAATTAACCCTTCCACCACCATATAAAATAATTTTTACTTCCACTAACTTTCATATAATCATTTTTAAAACAAAACAAATCCACCCACCTCTTTCTTTCTCTCTTGGCCGTGTACCCCCATCAACAAAACCCTCCAAATTTTTGATTTTCTACATTGAATCTTCAAAATCTAAAACAAGTCCCATCCTAGATTTTCAAAGGGCTACACATTGGTATGATTTTCTTCAACATGCATTAACATTTTTTTTTTAAAAATTTATTTTCTTGATGAACAATGCTTGTTTGATTCATTTTTATGGAATAAGTAGGTGTTAATATTATTATATTACATAGTGGGGTGTTTGCATGTTTGATTTTTTTAGTTTGATTTATTAGATTTGTACATGCAAGTGATTTACAAGTGTTAGGATTGGTTTATGATGATATTAGGGTGTTAGATTGATGATAAAAATGATTGGTTTTAATCAAAAACTTGATTTTGTAAGAGATTTTTATAGTCAATTTTGGGCAGTAGGTTTGAGACCATTTTCGAGGGTCTTAAGTCTGGAAATAGATTAATATTATGGGATTATGTCGTAGAGAATTTCGAGAGCTTCGATTTCATATAAAGTAGGCCTTCCAACTCATTACGAGTCAAAAGTTACACTAGTTTGATTTTCGTGTACCGGGAGACGAGTGTCGACACAATCCGAAAATTGTTGTCGATATTTGGATCGAATCTCGGGGACTATAAAATGAGTTTCAAAATGAGTCAAGGGCTGTTCTCAGGCCCCAATTTTAGTATTTTGAGTCTATTTTTAGAATCAAATGGCGGTTTTACAAATGGAGTTGTTTAGGATGGTCAAAATGGTTTCGTAAGACAAGGTCGCAAAACTGTCCGAATTTTGTAAGTCAAAGATGAGTCGGGCAGGGAACTTTAAAAGTAAAATCTTTTGATGGGCTCTTGGGAGGACTTTATACATATAGTAAGTAAGTTCTCTGAGTAGTATCATGAAGTTTTGATGTGTCTAAGTATGGAAAAGCGGCTTGGACATTCGGTATGTTCCGGCAGATTTTTATTAAAGGCATAGAACAATAAAATGAATATATAGGAGAGTGTAATAGTATCACTTGTATCGTTTTCTCTCGAGTTTGTCGTGATTTTGTGAGTCGAGTTTTATATTCTTATGTATGATTTATTTCTCGAGTCTATTATTAATGAACGCACCTCATTTGATAGGTTGCGGTTCTCGTGTTTGAAAGGCATCATCTATCGTCGGCGATCGTCTCATTACCACTATCGGCTAAGGTGAGTCTATAGCCTCGTTTGCGCAATTACATGATTTTAAAAACCCGCGAGGGGGAATACATGTTTTATAAACTTAGAACACAAGGTTTTTATGGTATGCTTTGTCCCTCTATGAATGGACCCGTGGTTGCCTTTAAATTGCATTAAGTGATTGCCATTGTTAAAGCCTCAATTATGGACCGTTAATTAACCTATGATGGGTTAACCGCTAGTACGATTAATAGATCTATGGGGGAAGCCGCCCCGGTTCAGTTTGTGTGGACTTGTCACAGAAGCTTAGGCCCGACCTCCACACTGTTTGGACATATTGTATTGAGAAGTCAGGTATACGGCAATGTACCAATAATCTGGGGGTAACGACAATTAATAAATCTCCTGTCTTATCAGACGTCTAAAGGGAGTGTCTAAGGGCTCGGTTCCATGAGCTTATTGCAATTTATGCTATATACAATTATTATTGTTGATGCAAATTATTAGATGCTTATAAGCATGCCACAAACTTATAATCTTTGCTTGTGTTCAAATTGATTACATAAACCTATAGATTCACTCGGCATTTTTGCTGATTGTTTTACTCACATGTATTTCAGGTAATCAAGAAGTGGAAGCTTGGAGGTCACGAGAATGAAGTTGTGCACTGCTTTTGTTGTTCAAACTCTTTGATTTATTTATCGTTCCATTTTTAAAACAAACTAATATGTTGTTTTAACTTATCTTTTGGTAACGATTACTTGGGACTACGCTACTCTGATAAATGTTTTAGGAACGATAAATTTGAAACGTCTCTTTTCGAGTCGTTCTTTATAAATTATGTGTTGTTGTACCATTGTTTAGCACCCAAAGATGTATTCCGCTGCGTGTAAATTTGGGGGTGTTAAATCAAATATGAAGTAAAAAATGTTAACTACAAATACCATATATGCTAAATCACTAAAACATACATGGTTTCTAAAAAACATACATTACAAAACTTCTTCAATAAAAACAATCGACTGCTTCTTCATCCCTACATGTTGTTAACCGCAGCTCCACACATACGCGTGCACGTCTTGCTTTGCTTTAACCCAGAAAATTGCAACATTCCTTCGTTGTTTTGTTAGCACAGTCTGTAATCATAAAGGAAGGAGAAAACATATTAGGCACCATGTTATCAACAACTAAATCATATATGATATAAGGCAAGTTTGAAGAGCTTAAAAAGATTTTGTGCAAAATTAGTTATAAAGTGTGACTTTTTTGTGATTTGTTAGATACATCATATATGATAATTCATATATCATATATGATAAATCTATCGTATATCACATATTATATAACTATCATATATGATAAATGAGGTATCATATATGATACATCAAACTTACAGCTTACATCAGCAACTTAATTAAAATATCTACTAATACACCTTTTCACACTAACATAAAAGCTTATTCATAACTCACATATATACAAACTGGAAAAATAAGTCACAAGCATATTTGATTACGATATTGAGTCCTGCCAAACATATTTGATTCTCAACTCCAAGCTACCTTCCACTTACCAAAGCCATTCATATTCACTTTTAAGTTTTATGGTCAATCTAAATACAATACCATATATATAATATTATATATGATAGAATGCATGTTTAAAGAGCTTTATTTTGTGTAAATTATTCATAAAGTCTGGAATCTTATGGTTTGTCAGAAACATCATATATGATAGCTCATGTATCATATATGATACAACTATCATATATCATATATCATATATCATATATCATATATCTATTGCATATGATAAATGAAGTATCATATGTGATACATCAAGCTTAATTTAGCATGCATCAGCAACATAAAAAGTCCTAATAATACAGCTTATTCACATGAACATAAGCTTATTCATAACTCTCTTATTCAAAAATTATGATAATTCGTTAAAAAAAGCTAATAAGCTAGCTTATAATTCAACATAATAAATTCAAATCATCTAATTCATAAGCTTATTCATAACTCATCTAATTCAAAATCTTATTCATAAGCTTATTCAAACAAATGAGCTTATTCATAAGCTTATTTAAACAAATCAGCTTATTCACATAAACCACCTAATTTAACACCCCCAAATATAATATGCATCGGAAACCAACCATGGGTGTTAATTCATAGTACAAAAGACATAAACTACAAAGAATGACTCATTTTAGAGACGTTTTAAAAGAAACATTCATTAAAAATTTGATTTATAAGGTTTTATCAATATGTCCCATAATTGTCACCCAAAGTACAAACTTAAGTTGACAACACATAAATGATGTTTTGTTTCAAGAAATGGCGTTCATTTTAGATAGACAAAAATATTTGCGCTTTGCCTTCACTTTGATGCTTACAAGCCTCCATTTCTTCAATTACCTGAGATAAACATGCTTAAAAAGTCAACATAAAGTCGAGTGAATCCATAGGTTTATATATAAGAAAAATTTGAACACAAGTATCATAATACCCATCATTATCATATAGGCTTGTAGCCAGATAGGCTAATAACTAACCATTGCATTGAGCTCGTGATACTGATCCCATAACGCACACACAACACGATATAATCAATCATATAACAAAAAATTCCCCTAGACATAAGTACCACGTCATGTACCCTAAAACATTCTCGCTACAATATATCCGTACTGGGACCGCTCACAATGGAGACAATATGACCCAAACCGGATCGGGCTGGTAAACCCATAGTGCACTATTAATTGTAGAAGCGGCTACCCACCATAGGTAGTTACACGATTAGGGTCTTTCGATGTGTAGCTACTGAAGCAACAAATCACATACATTCGGGTCTAAGCAAACAATAAAACCCACTTGTGTTCGATTTAGAAACTAGCATGTAACTCCCTTGCGAGGTTTAAGAAACATATTTGAAAAGCGAGGCTATGTACTCACCATAAGTCAATTAAAGTGACATGGATCGAGAACTGAATAAACCCAAAGAGGAATCACCAACGCTTTCTAATTAATCAACAACGACCTATATAAATGGGGCGTGACTTAGAAACATATAGAAAATATATTTCGGCAAAATCTTACATGTAATATGATTATAGGATATGCTACAAGGATATGGGTGGCATTGCACCAACTTAACTCTAATAGATTGATATTGTTATTTGACTTACCTACTGATGTCACAAGATATTTATAATCTACTAAGTTTAAATCGTTGATACTAGTCTTGTTACACTTTAATTCTCCATTTCACTTTAAAACTAGTGGCTGGAATTAATTTTGTGTTTTAGACTGTCATGTTTTACTCATATCTGAATATCTATAACAACTACAGACCTGAGGGTTTCACAATTGGAAAGCCCTATTCCTCTAGTTTCCAGAATGGGCAATTAGACCTTTTTACTGTTTACCAATCAACGATAAAAGTGATTTTACTGACTTCCTATCTTATTAGAATTATTGTAACGTTAATTCAACTTCACCGTTTAGTCTATAATTTCTAAACCACAATAGCTTTTGATGCCACTCCAAAGGGAGTGGTTCACCAATGATATATGCTACTGTACCAAGTCATAAATTCAACCATTGATGTATTTTAACCTACAGATTAACATATATTTCTAACCTATGTTCCAGATTTGACCACTGTGGTAAAATGGTCATAACTCACTCATCCAGACAAGATGGTTGAGCCGCAAAATCTCCACTATACCCAATACCTGTAGATACCAAAATAAGTAAAAACATCGCAGGTCCATGTGCAAAAACTAAGAGGTATGGCCTGTTCTATATGATGTTCCAAAATAGTGATACTTCTTATGTTCTATATTTGACCGCGGTGGTAAAATGGTCATAACTCACTCATCTAGACAAGATGGTTGAGCCGCTAACCCTCCACTTGTAGCTAAGACTAATACCTATCCAACCATTTATTTTAATCATAGACTCGAGGCTAAAATTTCTAAGCAAAACCAACGTTTAACTACTGGTCTAAAAACAGTCCCTAAATCTACCTCAAAACATCATCAAAACTCATCATAATCATTATCCAACCTCATCCAATGCCACTACAATACCTCTAATCATATCCTAGCATATTATACATATAATATTGGAGGTTTTATGATCAAAACTCAAAATCACACTTGTTAAATCAGTAAGTGCAGAAATCATATGCAAGCCTCAACAAGATTTAAGATAATCAAAATAGGTATATAGAAGGCTTACAATTTTACTAGAAATATGATCAAAGATCAAAACCACTTCCTCTTTCACTCTCTTCTTTGCTAAAACCAAACACCCCAACAAAGTTAGCCCTAACTTCTTTTTAATCAAAATCTTAGATAAAATATTTCAATTAACTTACATAATCAATATTCAATAACCAAAAACAATGATTTCTTGAAAATAAAACCTTTTATTATCTTGATCCTTCAAAACTCTTGCATGATTACTTTTTGAATGTAAATGAATATTTGTGAGAAGGGTTTAGAGATTTTTTTATCAAACAAAATAATCAACAAATTTTTTAGAGATGATCTTAGTGTTGTTGTGTGTTGTTCGTCTCTCAAAAGAAAAGAAGAAGATGAAACCAATAGTAATAACAAAAGTGTATTATTTTAGGCTAAGTTTTGTTGATTTATCAAATAAGGTAAGAGTAAATAACATGGGTTAGTCCATTATTTTGACAATCAGCCAGAAAAAAAAGTTAGTTTATTGTACAAACTTGTATTTTCATGGAAACTAATGGACTGATCCTGGCCATCGATTAGATGAGACCAAATCTTAAGATAAAAAACAAGGAAGGACTAAAACTGACAATTTGCAAAAGAAAACAGAGGGACGAAAATGAAAATACTTGAAACTCTTACCCAACAACTATTTTTCTTCTCATAACTCATCTTCTTTCTCTCTCTAAAACTACAAACACTAGGTTTATCTCTCTAAAAACAAACAAACACAAACCCTATCAAATCTGTAAATTCAACAAATCGAAGATAAAAAATACAAAGATAGATAATCGAAGATAATAAAAGCCGATTGATATGAGCAAAAACTCATATCAATTAATCAACAAATCACCCTAAAACACAAGGAAAATACCTAACTTTTGTGCTGTAAAGCGGAATTATGTGGTATGTTTTGTGTTTATGTATAAATAGGTAAGAAGGATACATTTTCAAGTAAACAAGAAGAAATCAAGCTTATTTGGATGAAAAAGACAAAGAAGGATCAAAGATGACAAGACTTTGAAGATAAAAGACCTATCTTGACAACAATACAAAGTTGAAGGACTCAAAGTGTAAATTTGTCAAAGTCAAGATTCAAGTCAAACATGGTCAACTCCAAATTCAACCAAGTCAAAGGGTCAAACTAGACAAGTATGCAAGTGGAAGGACCAAAAATGCCATTAAAATGAAGTTCCTAGCTCATTTGGATATTCTACCTAAGTATAAGGACTTAACTTGCCAAATTATCAAAGAATAGCTTTAATCCATGTGAAGGAGTTATTATCCAATGAGATTGCAAGAAAAGGGTGACACGGATTGCCAACAAAGTCTGCCACCTCAAAAAGCTCATTTATTGAGCCGACTTGCTACAGTCAACTTCACTACTTGTTTTCTAACCAATGGGAAGCTTACAACCAATATTCAATTTATCCATAAACGGATAATGATCCGTGTGCTTATCTCTCGCCCAATTCAAGCTTGCCACGTGGCGTCTTCTTCAACAAAGAAACCCAGGAACGATTTTGAGCTACACTGAATTTCAAGAAATGATTTCTACATGAAACTTACTCGTTTTCAAGTGAGGAATGCATTGCTAACACTTAATCAAGCTCAAACTCAAGGAATAAAAAATCCCCCATTCATGAAGAACACAAGAATTTTCAATTAACCAACTCAGGACACCTGGCAGCCTGCTATTGGTAGGGATACGTCATCAACCTCAACAACTTCTCATCTCTTGTCTATAAATTGGGGATAGATCTCTCATTTGATGTACGTAGATAAGTGTGAAAATTTCACACACTTTCCTTTTTCTATCTCAATCTAGCTAGTTAGTTGTTAGTGTAACAAACTCAAGAGCTTGATAAACTCTTGAGTTAGTTATAGTTAGTTATAACTTCCTACCTAATTCTGTAACTACTTTTCACATTCAAAGCAATAAAATTTCATCCTTTTCCTTCAATCTTCTTATCAATCCCTGCGTTATTGTTGAACTTTGTGACGTTATGAGTTGCTTATGATCACAATTGATCATAAGGAGCTTTTGTTGAAGAATTGTAGTTGCTCATTCCTATTCCAGTAGCTGAGTTAATTTTGAAGCAGATTTTTGGGTAGATATGATGATGATGATGAATGTAGATGGTTAATTTGTTGATTTTAGTGCTAAGGTGGTGGTTTAGCGCTGTTTAGGAGGCTCAGCGCCTACCTACTCCATCAATGGAGGCACAATGCTAAAAGGTTTCATGATTCTGAGTTTGGTTCCACTAAACAATCTTATGCATGCTACATTCTAGCTTAAATCTTACCTGTTGCTTTGATCAAGTGTGATTAGTATGTATTTGGATTGATCTTGTTGAGTAGATATCTTATTGTTAGATTGATTAGCCTTTAGTTAGCTTTTACGTGTTACTGATATTCATTTCATCAGTCACTTAGCTTGTTTAGCATTTTTGAGTTTTAGACTGTTATATAACCTGTTCTTTGTTCATTTGCATGTTATTTTGTTCATCAAGTTTGATTGGATATCATTCTTAGCTCAGATCATCCATTTGCTATAAATCTCTTTATAAAAGTTGTTCAAAGTTCAGTAAACTAGTGTTTGGATTTGCTGTCAATTTGCAGTTTAAGTGTTACAAATTGGTTAACCTTTGCTCATAATTCCTTCTTTAGTCATTTTAAACAAGTTCTAGTAGTTTTCAGGTCAAAAGGTTTGTCAAAAAGGCAATTGGTTGAAAATAATGCTTGGGCCAGTTTTGCTATACTAGTTCATCAGTAAAGTAGTCATTTTCAATCTCTTAGCATTTCTTCATTACTTGATAAAAATCAGTCAAACCAGTTTCTAGAGGTCATTTAACATCTGAAGTTTGAGTGCTTATAAGGAAATCATACAGTATCTTATTTCAAGTGAGAAATTAGCTTTTTCATAAGCACTTAAGCAACATCAAGTTTCTGTAATAAAGTTGCAAACTGATTTCTTATTCTGGCAAATCTACTTCATTAATCTTGCTATTTTCTTTCACAATATTGTTTAGGAACTTGTCTTGAGTAGATCTAGAAGTTTTCAGCTTTTTTAATTTTTTGGTCAAACTTGGTCAATAAGCTAGTTTCAGCTTATTTGAAATTTTCAGCTTTAATACTTGATCATTTTCAATAAGAAAAGACATTCCAGACTCTTCATAAGCTGTTTAACAAGATTTAGCTTAAAAATCTGTTTGTGCATGTCTAGCTTTTCAGATAGCTTATTCTTGGCTTATTGAAGTTGGCTTATTTGAGTTTTATTGCATTTTAAGCTTTTTCCTTGGATAAGCCTAAGTGATTTTGGATTTTAAGCAGTTTAAAATTGGTTTGAGCTTATTTGGTGCATTTTAGAGCTTATACGAGCTTATTTGTTCTCGTAGCCCGTTTTTGATAGAATTTTCCTTTTAATTGCACATTAGTCCCCCTAGTTTGTAGTAGTTTGTGTTGTTAGCTAATTTTCCAATTAATTAGGGTTTGCATTGTATTAGTCCAAAACTTTTCAATACTTGTCATTTTCAGTTAAGCAGTTTTAAAAGTTGTTACATTTAGTTAGTAGTTTGTTTGAATTTACATAATTGGACCTTATACTTTCTGATTTTTACATTTCAAGCGACTTAGTTTCAATTACTTACATTTTCAGCACATTACTTTCCTAGATTTACAATTTTGTCCTTTTGTGAATAAGAACTTGGTATGTGCTAATTGTTTTACGGATACGTAGCTTACTATTTTTCACATTTTTACTTGCTTGCTTAAATAGACATAGAAAATCCAAATAACCCTATCAACCAAAAACGATAATAAACCTGATTTTGTTAGGACTTTCAATTGGTTAAGAATCGAGAGAAACGAACTTCAATTTACACAATTTCAAATGGCGCCGCTGCCGGTTCTTTGACTTTACGAGATACTATCGATTGACGGTTTTCATTGGCTTTTGGGATCCGTTCACCTCGTGAACGTTATTTTTTACGTATCATAAATCAAAACAATAAAAATCAGAAATATAAAAATATAAAAATATAAAAATATAAAACACAAAAAAATAACAAAAACAATTCTTTTCCTAAAGAATTGACCAAACAAATAAAAAAAATCAAAAAGCAATATTTTTCCTAAGAGATTGCACCCAAAAATATATATTATTGGATTCCCTCGGTTTTTATGTACATATAGTATTTTCTTTAAAAAACCCCATAAATACAAAAATATTTTCTATATATTATTATATGTAAATACGTATACGTATAAGAACAACCAATACACATATTTTCCATAAGTATTGCCAAGGCAATACACCGTGTTGAGGGGCGTTCCGGTCCTTGACACATGTATCAATCAAATTAAATAAAGCAAGAATAGATAAATACTTTCAATTAGCAATAATTCGAAGAATACAAACTACAAAGTGAATAGAAAGGCGATGTGCTATAAAATGCCATCTAAGGGTTAATAGGTACTTAAGTACTTCGCGCCACCTAACCCCCCGTTCACTAGTGAGTATTCTAAGAAGGAAGGCTTCATTAGGGGTCTTGCACCCAAGTAGTAATTACGTATATTATACTTTCTTGTGGATATTTCATATTGAAACTCGAAGAGGATAATCCTTTTCTCTTCAAAGTCAAACGAGAGCTTCTCTCTCATTCCTCGTATTGAGTTGCATGCTCACTCGCGGGCGTGCACAAATACCGATTGGTGTACAACCCCTTCCTCCGAAAAGGAAGAAAAAGAGAAAGAGTAGGAACACCACCGTCCATCAAGCCGATCCCGAGAATCGTGATTTGATCCATACACATCAAGAAGCCATGGCCGGAGTTGACACTCGACCTTTGATGGAGCACTTGCAATCCAATGTGCAAGGATATGCCGATGCTATCAAGATACCTGATATTCCCGCAAACACATTTGAGCTAAAAACATCCATGATTAACTTGGTTTCAAATACACCATTTTATGGGCACAAGAATGATAATCCACATGATCACCTTAAAAAATTTCTTGCTCTTTGCAACACCATTAAGTACAATGGAGTTCCCCATGATGCCATTAAGTTGATATTGGTGCAATTTTCACTAGAGGGTCCGACTAAGCATTGGTTAGATACACAACCACCCGAGAGCATTACCACATGGGATGGTTTCACTAAGAATTTTTGAACAAGTTCTTTCCCCCATCTAAGACCACGGCTTTGAGGAACTTAATTATAGGCTTCCAATAAAAACCTAGTCAAACATTTAGTGATGCTTGGGAGGAGTATAGAGAGTTATTAAGGAGATGCCCTAACTATGGATTGGATGAAGTTCACCAAATCAATACTTTCTACAACGGCCTTAAACCTCATCACCAAGATTCACTAAATCCTTCCGCGGGAGGAAATATTCTTCTTAAATCCATTCAAGAAGCTTGGGATATTACTGAGATCAAAGCAATGGTGCAAACAAACACACAATTTGATGAGAGAGTACATGTCATTTAAGAAGGAGGATCTAAACCATTGGAGTCTCAACTCATTTCATGCATCCAAGAATTAACTCAAGCTCAAAAGGAAAGTCAAACAATTATGCAAAACACCCAAAAGATGCAACAAACCATGATGAATGACTTTATGAAACTTTCTTTGGGCAATAATTCCACAAATGATGTGCATGCTATTACTCTTTCATGTGAGACTTGTGGAGGTCATCATTCATATCAACAATGTGATAAGGTGCAAGGATATCAAGGGGAGTGTTATGCATACCAAGAGGAACATAGAGAACATTTCAAGCCCAATATCAATCAAAATAACCTTTCTTATAAGTCTCAAAATTACCTTACTCCACCGGGATTCAACCTCCCACCCAACTTCAACAAAATCCCCCTTATTTGTTACAAAGAAACCAAGGTCCAAGACCACAATACCAAGGGAATAACTACAAGGCACCTAACAATTTTCAAAATCAAGGAAATAACTTTTATCCACCAAATCAAGGATTTAATCCACCACCCCCACCCTTCCCAAATCAAGGATACCCTCAACTTCAAAATCAAGGATATGGGCTAGAAGAAACTCATGAGTATGTTGAGAGGAGAATTCGTGAAAGTGAAAAAAGAATGAATGAGCAAATAAAACTTTCAATGGAGGAGCAAACTAAGAGGCTTTTGATAACATTTAATCAAAGACAACAAAGGGCTTTACCATCTAACACACAAACAAACCCGAGGGAAAATGTCAATGCTATCACAACAAGAAGTGGAAAGAAAACTCATGATCCTTCACCACCTAAACCTACTTTGGTAAAGCCTACTATGATTACTTCTTGTGATACGCCTTCTACATCTAGTTCACCATCCTCAAGTTCCCCTATTTCTCCCACTTCCACACCTACTCATGAAGAAATCAACAAGGAAAATCCTTCATCAACCACTCAACCACAACCCAAACCAAGTCTTCCTTACCCATCAAGATTAAGAAAGGACAAGCTTAAGAACAAGGATGATATCCAAGTCTCAAACTTTTTGAGGATGTTCAAGCAACTTAACATAAATATCTCCTTTGTGAAAGCTTTAGCCAATATGCCTAAGTTTGCTAAGATGATCAAGGATTTACTTTCTAACAAGGAGAGATTGGTGGATTTGCCTAATGCTTCCTTGAATGAAAATTGTTCCGCGGTTTTGCTTAAGAAGTTGCCTACTAAGCTTGGAGATCCGGGGAGGTTTTTGATTCCTTGCAATTTCCCGGGGGTGGAAAATTGCATGGCTTTAGCGGATTTAGGAGCAAGTATAAATCTCATGCCATTATCGTTTTGGGAGAAACTTTCACTTCCCGAGCTCACTCCTACTAAGATGACTCTTGAGTTGGCCAACCGTACTATAGCCTATCCGGTGGGAATTACGGAGGATGTTTTTGTTGGGGTTGATAGATTTACCTTTCCCGCGGATTTTGTGGTGGTTGATTATGATATGGATCCGAGAGTTCCTTTGATTGTTGGTAGGCCATTTTTGATAACGGGTCGAACTCTAATAGATGTGGCGGAGGGTGAACTTACAATGAGGGTAGGAGATGAGAGAGTTAGGTTTAACATGGGATAGTTGTCAAAGAAATCTACTGAGCCCGAAGCGGTGAAACATATTGATGTTGTGAATGAGGAGGAAACTCATGATGATATCCTTGATGAAGTTTGTGATGAATACTTTTATGAAGCTTGCTCAAGTGGAGATTATGATTTACCTCATATTGAGACCATTGCTTCCATTACTTCATCCTTGGATTTTCATGAACCTCAAGAGCTTAACTTTGGTGATTTTGTGATCTATTCCAATCCTCTTTTTGAAACCTCATATGATAACCCACTTTTCCACAATGATGAAGACATTCATGAGGATTTTAGTGATGAAGAATCTATTCTTTGTGATACACCAACATATGATGACTATAGTGATGATGAGATCTCTACTTGTGACTCTCCATTTGTTGATGATCACACTTCCTTGGGTTTTGAGGAATCACCAATTTTTGATAGACCAATCTATGATGTTTATGGTGATGGGGAGGATTCTATCATGGATGAGAGTGATGAGTTTTTAGAGGTGGATATTCCTTTTGAGTACACTCTTGGTTATATTGATTAGGAGGGGGACATACTCTATCTAGAATCTCTATTGCATGAAGATCCTTTACCTTCTTCTTTTCCCACCTCAACCTTTCGAAGTGATAAAGGAAAACAAGTCATGATGGTTCCTTCCAAGAGGTTGTTATTACCCATTACTCCACAACCTTTCTCTCACCATGTGACCTACAAGGGAGAATCTTCTAAGGCAACCAACACTTGTTGTTTTCCCATCAAGGTTTTTGATCCTGGCATAGAGCTTGCTAAACCATCTCAATATCCGCCTGATGCAAAAAAGGAAAACTTGTGAAAGATTTGAGAGCATCACCTTATCACCTTGTGAAAAACATATGGGAAACCATTTTGGACAACACAACCTCACCTTTTTCACCATTGCTTGGGAAGTTAGTTGTTGAATTGTGTTATAAGTGGGATGGTAATTATGTATTTGATCCGGGGGATATTTATGAAGTTTTGATCATTGAAAACTTGTTTTACCTCATCATGGAGATTTTTCTTAAAAAGGGCAAAACTTTTACTCTCCATGATAGGTTTTAGACACTTTTGAGTGTGGGAAGAGTCAAGCTAGAGACTCCTTAAATCATGCTTGAATAACTAGGTTTAGAAGTTTTTAGATCTAGAGTGTTGTAGGTTAGCAATAAGGATAGCAAGTTGATGAGAAGTGTGGGGAGACCTTCTTTTGTCTTCATGTTGTTTGTAGGGTTGCTCACTCATCACGTGCTTTGGAGCTTATGGAGTAGGCCCTTGTATCCGGTTCACTTTCTTACTATTGTGATTTTTCATAGACACATTGTACTTTAAAAATGAATTCACTATAGTTGATATTTTCTTAACTTGGGTTAAGCAAAGTCTATTCATTGTCATAAGTGTAGGGGAAGTTTTATACTTCCATGCTCTTAAACATTGAGGACAATGTTTAGCTTAAGTGTAGGGGGTCCTCTATCGAAGTGACCTTACCTAGACTTTGTCATTGACCTTCATGATAACTTGGAAATTAATTTTTCAAACATTTTTCAAATCTTTGATCTACTTTGGCCACCAAAAATATACATTCATAATTTTTGCATTAATCATTTTTCATTTGCATAACACATTTGCATTGTATAAATTTTCTTCTTTCATCAAAAATATTGAAAAAGGAAAAAAAATATAAAAAGGTCATGGTTTAACAAATTTAGACTTCTTTGACATATTAGGCCCGCCATGGATATTTTGACTCAACCCGAGTTTGCTTATCAAGCATTCTCTAGCTAGTATCCTTAACCATGTAGTTCTTCATTGGTCTATTAGGCTAAGCATTCACCAATCTCATTATTTGAGATTTTAAATTTGTGGAGAATGGGAAATGATAGAGTTGAAGCAAGTATAAAAGGGCTAGATAAACTTCATGATAATTACTTGTGGCTAAACCCTTCTCTTCTTTACCTCTATTTTCTTCGCATGTATATATGTTAATAAATAATCAAGAACGGTTTTAATTGGTTTGTAGTCTCTTATGCATTTTTGTCTAATCATTCATGGTTGATATAAGTACGTCTTAAGATTCTAAGTTAGAACGTTTTATGTGTACTAGACTTATGTCATGCTTAATATTTAGCGGGTGTTTTTCCTTTTATTCTTTTCAACTTTCTTTGTGAGGAATAAAGAAAAATAAGAGCGGCTTATAAAAAAATGAGTGGCTAGAAAAAAAAAGAGAAAAAGAAAAAGAAAAGAAAAAATAATTATACAAGACTCCCAAGAGGGGCAGTGAAGTGTTAATTATAGTAACTATTAGATTCCAATATTACCTTGACGGGTTGCGGGGATTTAATATTTGCTCCAATCCAATATTACCTTGACGGGTTGCGGGATTGAAGATCCAAAGTCTCAAAAAGATGGCGGGTGTAAATTATTGCGTGAGTTTTATTTTTATTTCCTTAGCGAGTGTGTAGCTACTTATTAATGCATGACATGAGGATTTTACACATAAGGCGAATGACTTATTATTCTTGAGTCAGACTTATATTAATTGTGAGCGGTTTTTCAAGTAATGGGTGAGAGGATTACTTAGGATTAAAACCGTGCTTCCTTATTTTTGGATTTTACATTTCTCATATTTCACGCTTCAAATAATGACAAATTTGCCTTCATGCAATTTGCTCAAATAATAACCAGTTCCACATTTAATTGTTATGAATAAGTTGATGCACCTTTTTACTTGTGAAAGCAATGATCCCATTTTTAAGCTTTGTACGGGGAAAGTAAAACCTGAGGATGATAAGTGTCCATGGTACCAAAGCCCTAATTTAAGTCATTGAATTCTTTATGAGTTTTTCCATCAAAGCCATTTCAGGAAAAAAATCTAAAAAGATATAACTATAATTGTTTCTTTTGCATTGCATTGTTCAAAATTAAAATCATGCATCATATAGAGTAGCATAGTGTAATAGCATTCCATATTGGCCAAGGTGGGTTAATTATGAGGGAAATGTAAATTTGTGCTTTAAAATATAGCATTGCATGAGGTCATGACAATGTTCAAGTGTAGGGGATTTTATATGAGCAAAAACTCATATCAATTAATCAACAAATCACCCTAAAACACAAGGAAAATACCTAACTTTTGTGCTATAAAGCGGAATTATGTGGTATGTTTTGTGTTTGTGTATAAATAGGTAAGAAGGATACATTTTCAAATAAACAAAAAGAAATCAAGCTTATTTGGATGAAAAAGACAAAGAAGGATCAAAGATGACAAGACTTTGAAGATAAAGGACCTATCTTGACAACACTCCAAAGTTGAAGGACTCAAAGTGTAAATTTTTCAAAGTCAAGATTCAAGTCAAACATGGTCAACTCCAAAGTCAACCAAGTCAAAGGGTCAAACTAGACAAGTATGCAAGTGGAAGGACTAAAAATGCCATTAAAATGAAGTTCCTAGCTCATTTAGATATTCTGCCTAAGTATAATGACTTAACTTGCCAAAAACTATCAAAGAATAGCTTTAATCCGTGTGAAGGAGTTATTATCTAATGAGATTGCAAGAAAAGGGTGACACGGATTGCCAACTAAGTCTGCCACCTCACTAAGCTCATTTATTGAGCCGACTTGCTACAGTCAACTCCACTACTTGTTTTCTCACCAATGGGAAGCTTACAACCATTATTCAATTTATCCACAAACAGATAATGATCCGTGTGCTTATCTCTCGCCCAATCCAAGCTTGCCACGTGGCGTCTTATTCAACAAAGAACCCAGGAATGATTTTAAGCTACACTGAATTTCAAGAAATGATTTCTACAAGAAACTTACTCGTTTTCAAGTGAGGAATGCATTGGTAACACTTAATCAAGCTCAAACTCAAGGAATCAAAAATCCCCAATTCATGAAGAACACAAGAATTTTCAATTAACCAACTCAGGATACCTGGCAGCCTGCTATTGATGGGGATACGTCATCAACCTCAACAACTTCTCATCTATTGTCTATAAATAGGGGATAGATCTCTCATTTGATGTACGTAGCTAAGTGTGAAAATTTCACACACTTTCCTTTCTCTCTCTCTCTCTCAATCTAGCTAGTTAGTTGTTAGTGTAACAAACTCAAGAGCCTGACAAACTCTTGAGTTAGTTATAGTTAGTTATAACTTCCTACCTAATTCTGTAACTACTTTTCACATTCAAAGCAATAAAATTTCATCCTTTTCCTTCAATCTTTTTATCAATCCCTGCATTACTGTTGAACTTTGTGATGTTATGAGTTGCTTGTGATCACAATTGATCATAAAGAGCTTTTGTTGAAGAATTATAGCTGTTCATTCCTATTCCAGTAGCTGAGTTGATTTTGAAGCAGATTTTTGGGTAGATATGATGATGATGATGAATGTAGATGGTTAATTTGTTGATTTTAGTGCTAAGGTGGTGGTTTAGCACTGTTTAGGAGGCTCAACGCCTACCTACTCAATCAATGGAGGCACAAAGCTAAAAGGTTTCATGATTCTGAGTTTGGTTCCACTAAACAGTCTTATGCATGCTACATTCTAGCTTAAATCTTACCTGTTTCTTTGATCAAGTGTGATTAGTATGTTTTTGGATTGATCTTGTTGAGTAGATAGCTTATTGTTAGATTGATTAGCCTTTAGTTAGCTTTTACTTGTTACTGATATTCATTTCATCAGTCACTTAGCTTGTTTAGCATTTTTGAGTTTTAGGCTGTTATATAACCTGTTCTTTGTTCATTTGCATGTTATTTTGTTCATCAAGTTTGATCAGATATCATTCTTAGCTCAGATCATCCGTTTGCTATAAACTCTTTACAAAAGTTGTTCAAAGTTCAGTAAACTAGTGTTTGGATTTGTTGTCAATTTGCAGTTCAAGTGTTACAAATTGGTTAACCTTTGCGCATAATTCCTTCTTTAGTCATTTTAAACAAGTTCTAGTAGTTTTCAGGTCAAAAGGTTTGTCAAAAAGGCAATTGGTTGAAAAAATGCTTGGGTCAGTTTTGCTATACTAGTTCATCAGTAAAGTAGTCATTTTCAATCTCTTAGCATTTCTTCATTACTTGATAAAAATCAGTCAAACAAGTTTCTAGAGGTCATTTAACATCTAAAGTTTGAGTGCTTATAAGGAAATCATACAGTATCTTGTTTCAAGTGAGAAATTAGCTTTTTCATAAGCACTTAAACAACATCAATTTTCTCTAATAAAGTTGCAAACTGATTTCTTATTCTGGCAAATCTACTTCATAAATCTTGCTATTTCTTTCACAATCTTGTTTAGGAACTTGTCTTGAGTAGATCTAGAAGTTTTCAGCTTTTTCAATTTTTTGGTCAAACTTGGTCAATAAGCTAGTTTCAGCTTATTTGAAATTTTCAGCTTTAATACTTGATCATTTTCAATAAGAAAAGACATTCCAGACTCTCCATAAGCTGTTTAACAAGATTTAGCTTATAAATCTGTTTGTGCATGTCTAGCTTTTCAGATAACTTATTCTTGGCTTATTGAAGTTGGCTTATTTGAGTTTTATTGCATTTTAAGCTTTTTCCTTCGATAAGCCTAAGTGATTTTGGATTTTAAGCATTTTAAAATTGGTTTGAGCTTATTTGGTGCATTTTAGAGCTTATACGAGCTTATTTGTTCTAGTAGCCCGTTTTTGATAGAATTTTCCTTTTAATTGCACAATAGTCCCCCTAGTTTGTAGCAGTTTGTGTTGTTAGCTAATTTTCCAATTAATTAGGGTTTGCTTTGTATTAGTCCAAAACTTTTCAATACTTGTCATTTTCAGTTAAGCAGTTTTAAAAGTTGTTACATTTAGTTAGTAGTTTGTTAGAATTTACATAATTGGACCTTATACTTTCTGATTTTTACATTTCAAGCGACTTAGTTTCAATTACTTACATTTTTAGCACATTACTTTCCTAGATTTACAATTTTGTCCCTTTGTGAATAAGAACTTGGTATGTGCTAATTGTTTTACGGATACGTAGCTTAATATTTTTCACATTTTTACTTGCTTGCTTAAATAGACATAGAAAATCCAAATAACCCTATCAACCAAAAACGACAATGAACCTGATTTTGTTAGGACTTTCAATTGGTTAAGAATCGATAGAAACGAACTTCAATTTACACAATTTAAAAGATCTCGAAAAAAGGGCGAAAATTGACCGTTAGTTGCTATGGAAAATGGTAATCTATTTATTCATTAGACTATGAAAGTATAATTAAATTGGGGGTTATTATTTTAAATGATATTAGTTTTAAGATGAGATATGAAGATGGTAAAGATACCGATGGTTATCGTGAATTTTCTTAGAATTGATTTGGTTTTTTGCCACTACGAGAAGTTGGTTTTATGTTTGACATTTTGGGTGTTCAAGTGTTGGCTTTAATGGTACATTAAAAATTAGATAATTGGTTATTACGAAATTAGTTAATCAGATACTTTTGTGTGATTTTTAGGTTAGTGTGTCGTGTAATGAGTTGTTGAAAATTAGATAATTGGATACATTATTATGAGGTTTCCTCAGTTCAGACAAGGATTGGAAGAGATTAGAGGCATTTTTTTGACAATTTGGTCAGTTTAACATGCAATATTCAAGTTTGTTTTACAAATATATTTTGAAAAAAATTCACGTTTGGTCCCTATCGTTTACCCCAAACATCAAGTTTGGTCCCTATCTCAAACTAAGTGTACAGATCGTCCCTATTGTTTACACTTTGGATCAAGAATGGTCCCTATCTTGGATGGGGGTTAGTTTTATCCGTTAACTCTTATGGCTGAAAGGGTATTTCGGTCTTTTACTTGTTTTGACTTCTTTTAATGCATACACCCACCCACCCCTTATCCACCCACCACCTATTATATCTATATCTCTCTCTCTGACTCTCTCTAAACACCCCCTAAACCCAGATCATTACACATACTAAAACACACACATATGAACATGAACCCTAATCCTAATCACACTCATTTCAAAGGGGTTTTGACCCATTCACTCCAGATCTTAAATTAAACTATCACTAAACCAATCCCACTCCTAAAAATCCCTCTCTCGTGACTCCATGTGGTCCCACGAATGTCCCCTTCCCCTCCTATTATGGCAAACATGTCATCTTTACAGCAATCCAACGAGGTGGTTCGTGTTTTTAAGGAGATGAGGGTGTTGGGTTTGGTTCTGAATGAAGTGACGTTGGCGAGTGTTTTGTCCTCGTATTCACATGTTTCGGGGCTGAATGAAGTGACGTTGATGATATTGTGAAGGGTTGTTTGTCGGCTATTGATACTGCGAAGAAGAGTACGGGTAGCGGTGGGAAGAAGAAGGGTGAGGCGCAGTTTAGGATTATAAACTTGGGAATACGTCGCCGGTTTCTGTTAATAAGTTAGTTAGTATTTTGGAGAAGTTGTTGAAGGTGAAAGCTAAGAAGAAGGTGGTGTTGATGCCTAGAAATGGTGACGTGCCTTTTACTCATGCGAATATTAGTTTGGCGCGTAAGGAGCTTGGGTATAGACCGACTACTGATTTGGAAACGGGGTTGAAGAAGTTTGTGAAGTGGTATCTTGATTATTACGGTGGAAAGAAGAAGAGCTCGTATTGAATAAGGTCTGAAGACAATGGACAGTGGTGATACCCACTTTTTGGTTAATTGATTAGATATGTGGTGAATTTAGGATTAGTAGTTTGGTTTTCTTAGTGAAGGAGAGAGTTCAAGTGGGGAAGATTTGGGGAAGATGGAAACTAAAACAAGGTCCATAGAGAAACAAGTGGTCACATGAATCTGGTAATGGATTTGATAGTGGGTTTTGTTGTGACGTGAATCTTGGATCTGGTTTGACATTGATACCAGATCTGTGATGTTGGAATAGTAGTAGCGACGGACCTGGGTTGTGAGGGTGATGAAGATGATGATGACAGTAGGTTGTTTTTTTTGTGTGTAATGAAAAGAAAAGAATTAAAAGAAAAAAAAGAGTAAAAGACCAAATTACCCCTCTTCTCATACCACTTAACGGCCAAAACTAACTCCCATCCAAGATAGGGACCATTTTTGATTCAAACTGTAAACGATAAGGACGATCTGTGCACTTAGTTTGAGATAGGGACCAAACTTGATGTTTGGGGTAAACGATAGGGACCAAACGTGAAATTTTTTCATATATTTTATTAGGCAGATGTTGATTCAAATGGAACCATCGACCACGAGGAGTTAATAAAAAGCTTACACATATTCCAATTCATATGACAAGAAGTTATTTGTAGGTACAAACTATTGTTCTGTATATGTGAGAAAGTAGAAGGGCCAATGATTAAAGAACATGTCTGTAAGATTCTACAAATTATTGTGTTGTGAATGAGATGATATGATTCTTAGTTTCTATTTTAGTACTCCCATTTTACCGGAACTCATGGCCAGTGTTGTGAATTCTTTAGTATATTTTATTTAAACTGTTATTAGTAACAACTTGCTTTACTAACATGTATTGTCCTACAGTTTCTTTCAGTTACTCAACTTTTGACAGTCAAGAGGTTTCTATGAATATCAATCGAGTTGGAAACAAGAAGCAAGGGGAATTCAAGTTCGCTACAGCTGAGATTACCCAAAATCAAATGAAGTCTACTATTCTCTAATAAATTGGTTTATATCATTGTCTATGTTTTCTGGGCCTATTAATTAATTCAAAGTAAAAGTTACACGGACGTCTCTATATGGATAATCTTCTATCTCAGGAGCTCTGCTTGTAAAATGATTTGTACACTGATTCAACTTATGAGAACTCTAGATAATATACCATAAGAAGTAACGTGCTCACAAAGTTTTTCTGTCTCTAAATTGACATCTTTATATAGATACCTCAGCTCACAGTGGCCTACTTTGACTTTGTTACAGCGCACTATTTTGATGAAACTCCTTATTATGATGGTCTCACGGTATGATCTTCATAACCTTTTCTCGTATTCTTTATAAAAGGAACTTATTAGTTATGAACCTGTTTGGCCTTATATCTTGCTTTCCTTGTTTGTTGGTAGATGCGTCCTTATCCTTTATTTGAATACACGACTTTAGTAACTTATACTTGAGAGTTTTGTCACTAAAAAAGTAGTATGAAACCATACATTTAGATGCCTTTTACTAAAAAGTAGTATGAAAATCATGAAGCTAGAAAAACTAAGTCGTTCTGTGTTTTTTTAAGATTCAAGATATCTGATGATTTTCGTTAGCATTAAAAACAATCCATATCCTTATCCGCTAAGCGAACCTAGATATTTCTATAATAAATACAACCTATTGATTGAACATATAGTGCAAGAACACTCCAAGTATTTATGCAGCACACTTATAAAACATAGACTAGGGAGGCTACTAAGTAAGGCTTTCCATGTTTTCATGGCATGTGAGATCTTTTACTCGAGTCTAAGGATACAATCCAGTTTTTATTAGGTTGTGTCTGCTTATTTCTTGGTATAAAATCATCATAGTATCACTACAAGAAAAACTACATTTCCTGACACACAAAAAGTGTCAGGAAAAGTACAAAAAAGTGTCAGCAACAATAATTTAGCTTCTCCTTCACAAATAATAAGTGTTAGCAAAAGTCCAGACGGTAAAGGTATACGGTGACAGACCTATCCTGACACTTAATGTGCCAATAAAGGCTGAAATCTTTGCCTACACAAAGTTTGTGTCAGCAATACACAAAACATGCTTTTTACAAACACAATATGGCTAGTATATCCTTTTACAAGATCATACAACTGGTCATACAGAAATTAAGAATTCTAAACTTGCCATTTAGGACAAACATCACAAAATGAAAACTTCTAGTCTATGATTCCAATTATCATACAGAAATCAATATCCATAAAGAAATCATTATTTATTCTACAATTCCAAATACCAAACGACTTACACTAACTTAGCACAAGTAAAATGAGATGTTGAAAACTTGCACCAGATGTTTACGACTTTTTTCCAAATGCATGCCTGTAATGACGCTGGCGACTTGCACCAGATGTTAGATTCTTTGGACCAGGCGAGGTCTTGGACTGTTTGGACGAGGACTTGTAGCATTTGTAAAAATTAACTTGAAACACGCTGGTGTGTAAACAGAGCATCATCTTCAATTATCATAAATTTTATGTATATCCCTAATAAAACTATCACAAAACATAAAGTTCGTAGACTCATTTGGCATATTGATCTACAGCTTCATCAGAAAATGTCATTGTTTGATGTCCGGCCATAGTCCCATATATACAAAACTAGAATTAAGTTGCTACAATTCAATTGCTGCAAACACACAAAACATTTTTTTCTTCAAACACCAAAAATTCATACTCCTATATATAAAGGAGTCAAAAACATGCAAGAAAAACCGCAACTCGCTAATATTGAATCAGTATATCATAATCGTTCGTTAAGCATATATGCATAAACTTCGCTCGTTAAAATAATCATTATTCAAGTATATCATAATAGATAAGCATCAAATGTGGCTACATACCTGAATGCCAGTACATCCACAAACTCTGTATCTATCTGAACTCTAAAACAGCGTTAAATCACGATCAGTATATGGTAAAAGTTGAAATATCGATATGCACATCTGAGGCTTAACACTCACCCCTGTCTCTTCTTTAACTTCTCTAACTGCCCCTTCAGATATCTCCTCTTCCTAGCGAGTGAACTTTTATCAGTCTATTAAAGAAAGCTAAGAGTAGTCTTGGAAAAACTGGGGGGTCATGCGGGTTGGATAACGGGTCAAAATGGGTTTAGGTTGAAAGGTGTAAGTTTTAAGGCATGCCTTAATGGGCTGGATTCAGTTTATCAGCAAATAGTCAATTGTAAACCAGTATTTACTTTTTTGCCAGTTCATTACTATGAGTAGAATAATAATCTCGAAATTTATATGCCTATCTTTGAAATTTGTAAAGCATTAGAAATAAACTTATGAGCAAATTTTGACCAATTTGACATGTTTGGGAAAATAATGTTTTGATGTACCTCTTCAACAATTCTGGTAGGGAGCTTCCATATACCATAGCAAAGTCAAACGAATCATATATCAAACGGATTCAAAAGGCTTATATCAAAATGAGTAGCAAACTGATAACGAATCAAAGGCTAGGGAACATATAAAAGGATGCCAAAGGTGCAAATAGATACGGAGCAAAGTCACGAGAATCCTTAAAAGAAAAGATAGAATATATGTACCTAAAACAAATCAACGCTTACTTCACAAACCGAATCAACCTACTCCCGCCTCAGATTATCTACATAAATTAATGGACCCAAAATTATCCAAAAGTATTCAATAGCATATTTACTTACTTTAATACTTAATATTTAATAATATTATTAGTTTTAAATGTACATTGTACATCAGTGATACCCGAATATTCGATCCATAGACGGGACCTTATAACTTGTAAAGTTGTCCATATTCACTAAATATTTTGACATTTGTAATCCTTAATAGCCTTGGTACCTTCTAATTTATAATAAAATGTCCGGGTTCATCATATATAGAGTCATACCAAAGATATCAAATGCAGTTTCTTACAAAAGCTTTAAACAAAAACAACTGTGTAAGTTTATTAAAACTATTAAAACCCAATGTATACAACAGCTAAAGAACCACTCGCGAACCAAAATCTTATTCCCACACGAACCGAAACCAATTAAATAGCGTGGTTATCCTTGCAATTTGAATCCAGAAATGACATACCTTGACTCCCATGACCCTGCGCTATCTTGCTAATGAAAATAGTTTTGAGCGGGCCAGTTGCACCAACATGCCCCCTGTGAGTCACAAACAACATTACCGTCTCAAAACTTTTCTTCAAAGAAAATGTTATAACAAAAGGTGTTCTGGTGTCATGCATATCCCTAATATTACCTAAAAACCAAACTTCGTTAATTTAAAGTGACTGTAAATAGCATCATATTGCACAGTTCAGCCAGGAACTGTTCATACTCCATATTAACACTTAAAATCAACTACCTTGTATCGAACTCCACTTTCAGATGAACCTTATTTATCCCTCGTCACATATTGGCACCAATCTCACTCATCTACTTGGCGAACGTAACTCATCCTTACAACTTAGATAACAATAAACTCATGGACAATCAAACATCCTACGCTCAATCATCAACGCACATGTGCGAAGCCTTTACAATCCAATTTACTCTATAAACTACTAATCACACATATTTAGCAAACGTAAGAGTCTTAACAAGCATACATATACCTAACTGATTACACTACTCGGCAAGAGCTTAGATTCTACATCACTCTGCATCTTAAAAATCAAGGTAACAATAAGTTCTGCTCAATCATCTACTCTAGTCATATAGCAAACTTAATGATAAACAAAAAAATAAGCTGCTATAACTCAATTCATACAACAAAACCTAACACCTATTTCAATCATCCATTCTACAGAAATTAAAGTTCTAAAACATAATCAGCAATGTTACTCATTCAAATATAAATTGTTACCTAACTGGATAGAGTGACTTACCACAATTATGGCGGATAACGGTGAGGAGATTGACGACGGAGATTGATGACGGAGAACGGTGACGTCGATTGCCAGCGGAGAATCGTGACGGCGATTGACGACGGGGAACCGTGACGGCGATTGACGGCAGAGAATCATGACGGCGATTGACGGCGGAGAATCATGACGGCGATTGACGGCGAATGACGGCGGAGAATCATGACGGCAATTGACAACGAAGAACCGTGGCGAAAATGACGGCGGAGATCGGTGACGTTTGTGGCTGGAGTGTGTGTTATTTACTTTTTGTTTTTAAGTTTTACTTTAATTTTTATTACTGTATGTGAAGTATGTGAAAGTAGTTCCTATTTGAAAGTCCTAAATCAATAGTCCGGTCTAAAAATAAATAAGAAATGTAGATTAAGTTTACTATATCACCCTCAATTAAGGGTATTATTATAAAGAAGAAAGAAGTTGTAAATTAATTGGTTAAGGGTAAAAAAAAATTTGTGTAAAAAGTAAGAGAGAGAAAGCTGAAAAAATACTGCGTGTTTTTTCGGTAAACTATTATTTTAGGACAGAAGGAGGAGTATGTGTGTGCATTTTTTAAAAGCCAAAAATAGAACATGGAATTTTCACTCCTTTTCTAAAATGGTGGTAAAACCAATGTTTGTAAAACCCTTATCGATTTAGTCGAGTTATCAGTTTCTTAGTTTGATAGGTTTCTTGGAGACTACTGATACTGAGGGCCGCTCGAGATCGTTGCAGGCAGCTTTGACGGATATGATATGGCCGAGCTTAATAGATCGAGAATTGAATAATCGATCAGATCAAACTGAATCGAACCAAACCAAACCAATCAAATCAATTCGAACATATTTTGGTCCGATCAACGGTTCATTAATTTTCATATTCGGCGACCGGTCCAGTTTGATTTTAAAGCAAAACCGACTAATATATTTTGTTTAATCGGATTTGACCAACAAACCAAAGGGGACCACACTGACGTAGACATGGACCATAAATTGCTCCTTGTGTTCGTGTGGTCATATCGTTTTTCGTCTGGTCTAATCTTTGGTCTTGTGTTTAGGATCGGATCGGATCCAAATAGACTTTTGCTCACACTTTTTAAAAAATATGGGCGAAAGTTAGACTTTTGCTTACACTTTTTGAAAAGTATGGGTGAAAGTTATATTTTTGCTCATACTTTTTGAAAAGTGTGGGTGAAAGTTAGACTTTTGCCCACAATTTTGAAAAGTATGGGTGAAAGTTAGACTTTTGCCCACACTTTTTGAAAAGTATAAGTGAAAGTTAGACTTTTACTCACACTTTTTTTAAAGTATAGGTGAAAGTTAGAATTTTTTTCTCACACTTTTTGAAAAGTGTGAGTGAAAATTAGACTTTTGCCCACACTTTTTGAAAAGTATGAGTGAAAGTTAAACTTTTGCCCACACATTTTGAAAAGTATGAGTGAAAGTTAGACTTTTGCTAATACTTTTTGAAAAGTATGAATGAAAGATAGATTTTTGCTCACACTTTTTGAAAAGTATCGGTGAAAGTTAGACTTTTGCCCACATTTTTTAAAAATTGTGAGTGAAAGTTAGACTTTTGCTTATACTTTTTAAAATTGTGAGCAAAACTAAATTATTACTCACAATTTTATTAAAAACTGTAAGTGAATATATACTTTTACTTACACTTTTTTTATGTGTCATTAAAAAGTGTGTCACTATATACCCTTTTTCTTGTAGTGTATGTATACATGGAATTTTCTAAGTAAGATCACTTGCTAGAAGAGTAACCTGAGCATATGGACCAAGAACCACACCGAAATCGACCCAACCCGAACCGAATTTTGTACATAAGTCGATAAATGTGACTATGGTTAGTCTTTACTAGTATAATAATACGTTTAAAATCTCATGGGCTATGTTTTGTTTAGAAAATATTGTTTTCCGCGTGTAGGAGTTGAAACAATACCTGTCACTTAAGGTGGAATCCCGTACTAAATATAATATGACTGCTCAGGTCAGGTATTCACGGATGTAGTAGGAAGCCCGTACTATGTTGCACCTAAGTTGCTTTTGAAGCACTATGGCCCAAAAGCAGATGTATGGACAGCAAGGGTTATACTTTACATCCTACTGAGTGGTGTGCCTCTATTTTGGGCTGGTACGTGTTAAGAATTCAGCAGGACATTTACTTTGTGTCCGTGTGTACTTGACATTATGATTGAGAATGCTCACTTATGATAAATTATTTGTTTGAAATGTAGAGACATGGCAGTGGATATTTGATGTTGTTTTGAAGGGATACATTGACTTTGAATCAGACCTGTGGCGACTTATATCTGACAGTGCTAAGGATCTCATAACGACCTTCTGACCGCCTAAATGCTCACAAATTTCTTTGTACGTTGTTCCTACGTAGGCATTCTATAGATAATATGATTCAAGAAAGTATACTTTCTTGAATCATATTATCTATAGAATGCCTTATCTGAATGAAAACTACTTAAACATAAGGCATTCTATAGATAATATGATTCAAGAAAGTATACTTTCTTGAATCATATTATCTATAGAATGCCTTATGTTTAAGTAGTTTTCATTCAGATAATGCACCTTAATTGTTACCATTATCATTATAATTTACAACCCGAAGATTATTTATGCTATTTGAGGTTTTATATGAACTGTAAAGGCCATCTTTGGGTTTGTGAAAATGGTGTTGCTCCTGATAGATCATTGGTCCAACTGTTCTTTCACGTTTGAAACAATTCTCTACAATGAAAAATCTAAAGACGATGACTTTGCGGGTATGTTCATACTATTGAGATACTGAACTTTTAACTTTTATATGCTTCTAGTTGAAGAAGATTTAATAACATTGTTTTTTTCTTGTTGCAAGAGGATAGTTCTGTACATAATCTGGATCTTAAAAGTAATTATTATCGTTGGTTTCTTTAGATGACAATATGCATGTATTAAGACTTGTAAATATATGTTGTATGTTGTAAACGGTAGCAGGATATAACTTCCGTACACATTTATGTATCATGCTACTTCTTGTTGTAAAACTCTGCACATTTGCTTGGTTCCAACATTGTCGTAAGAACGAAATTTAAATTCAAGACAATGGTAAGTCCGGAACCCATTTTAAAATTAGTTGGTGCTAAAATTGTACTATCAAGCTACAATATATTTCATATTTTAGATAAGAAAAAATAAATACGAGGTATGAAACTATTATTGGTACCTGGCAGCAAAAAGATAAGAATCATAAAGAATTTGTTATTTATATCTAGATATTAAATAAGCGCTTTTAAGTTGTTATTTCTCTCTAGATATAAAATAAGATTCTTTTATTTCCTATAAATATAAGCTTGGTTGATCATATAAGTTGTTTATCTCTAGATATATAAAATAAGTAAAAGTTTCAAATTGTTATTTACATCTAGATAAATCAGAGTTTTAAATTATTATTTATATCTAGAATTAAGATAAGTTAGAGTTTTAAATTGTTATTTATATCTAAATATGAAATAAGTCATAGTTTTAAATTTTTATTTATATCCAGATAAAAATGTTTTGTTATTTCCTATAAATAAAAGTTTGCTTGATATTATAAGTTGTTTATCTTTAAATATATAATAAGTCAAACTTTAAATTGTATCTAATATTTAGATATAAAATAAGTCAGAGTTTTTAAAGTATTATTTATATCTATATATAAGATAAGTTTGAGTTTTTAAATTGTTATTTATATCTAGATATACAAAAAAAAAGAATTTTTAAATTCATTTATATCTAGATATAAAATAAAGTTTTTTATTTTCTATAAATATAATCTTGCTTCACAGTTTTTTATTTATATCTGGATATAACAATTTAAAAACTATGACTTATTTTATAACAATCATTATATCTAAATATAACAATTTATATTTAGATAAAATAAATTAAAAACTATCACTTATTTTATATCTATATATAAATAACAATTTATATCTAGATATAATAATTTATATATAAATATAACAATTTAAATCTAGATATAACAATTTAAAAACTATAACTTATTTTATATATTAATGTAAGTAACAATTTAAAAAAATAAAAAAGTGTATCTAGATATAAAAAATTATAAACTATGACTTATTTATATCTAAATATAAATAACAAATTATATCAAGATATAACAATTTAAAAATTATGACTTATTTAATAACAATTATTATACCTAGATATAACAATTTATATTTAGATATAACAATTCAAAAACTACGACATATTTTAAGTCTAGATATGAATAACAATTTATATTATATTCAGACATAACAATTTATATCTAAGTATAAAAATTCAAAAACTACGACTTATTTATATCTAGATATAATTAACAATTTATATCTAGATATAACAATTTATAAACTATGACTTATTTTATATCTACATATAAATAATAATTTATCCAGATATAACAATTTTGTAACTCTGACTTATTTTATAACAATTGTTATATCTGGATATAACAATTTATATCTAGATATAAAATTTTATATCAAGATATAACAACTTATATCTAGATATAACAATTTATATCTATATATAACAATTTAAAAACTATGACTTGTTCTATATCTAAATATAAATAAAAATTTATATTATACCTAGATATAAAAATTTATTTCTACCTATAACAATTTAAAAACTATGACTTATTTATATATAGATATAAATAATAATTTAAAACTCCGACTTATTTTATATATAAATATAATTAACAATTTATATCTAGATATAACAATGTAAAAACTATGACTTATTTTATAGCAATTGTTATATCGGAGATATTAACATTTATATCTAGACATAATAATTCAAAAACTATGACTTATTTTATATTTAAATATAAATACCAATTTATATTATATCTGGATATAACAATTTAAAACTCTGACTTATTTTATAAATAAAAATTCTAAAAGTATGACTTATTTTATAAATGACTGTCTAAACTCTAATTTATTTTATATCAAGAGATAAACAGCTTATAATATCAGGCAAACTTATATTTTTAGGAAATAAAAAACTTTGTTTATATCTGGATATAAATAAATATCTAAAAACTATGACCTATTTAATATCTAGATATAAATAACAAGTTAAAAACTATGACATATTTTATTTTTAGATGTAAGTAACAGTTTAAAAACTCTAACTTATTTTATATCTAGACATAAGTTATAATTTAAAACTCTGACTTATATATCCAGATATAAAGTAAGTCATAATTTCTAAATTGCCTTTTATATCTAGATATAAAGTAACGCAACCATAAATTATGATTTATATCTAGAAATAAAGCAATTCATAGTTTTTATATTAAGGTTTTGAGAATTTTTTTAATTTATTTCTAGATTTAAAGTAACCTAATTTTTTTAAATTGTGATATATATCCAGATATAAAGTAAGTCATAATTTCTAAATTTCCCTTTATACCTATATATAAAGTAACTCAACCATTAATTATGATTTACATCTAGATATAAGGCAACTCATGGTTTTTATATCAAGGTTTTGGTAATTTGTTAACTTATATCTAGATATAAAATAACCAAGTTTTTTTAAAATTGTGATATATATCTAGATATAAAGTAAGTCATAATTTCTAAATTGACCTTTATATCTAGGTATAAAGTTTCTATCTTAGTTTTAAAGTTCTCACTTCTTTTTATTATATAAAGATATAAATGCATATGAATATTTTTTAGGTTTGTTTTCTTTTCTCGTGCCACGACTAGTCTACATTCTTTTATCTTTGCTTGTTTTCGCATGACAACTTCACCAAGAAGGTAAACTTGTTAATATAAGTCATAGTTTTCAAAATTGTTAAAATAAGGTAAATTTTTATTTCTATTTGGATATAAAATAAGTCATAATTTTAAATTGTTATATCTAGATATAAATTGTTATATCTAGATATAACGATTGTTATAAAATAAGAAATACTTTTTAAATTATTATATATAGATATAAATTATTATTATATCTAGATATAAATAAGTCATAGTTTTTAAATTGTTTTATTTAGATATAACAATTGTTATAAAGTAAGTCATAGTTTTTTAAATTCTTATATCAAGATATAACTTGTTATTTATATATGGATATAAAATAAATCGTTGTTTTTAAATTGTTATATCTAGATATAAATTGTTATATCTAGTTTTTTAAATTGTTATTTATATCAAAATATAAAATAAGTCATAGTTTTTAAATTGTTATACCTAGATTTAAATTGTTTTGTCTAGAAGTAAAATAAGTCATAGTTTTTAATTTGTTATATCTGGATATAACAAATGTTATAAAATAAATCATAGTTTTTAAATTGTTATATCCATATATAAATTGTTATTTATATCTAGATATAAAACATATCATAGTTTTTAAACTGTTATATCTAGATTTTAAATTGTCATTTATATCTAAATATAAAACAAGTCATAGTTTTTAAAATTGTTATATCTAGATATAAATTGTTATATCTAGATATAAATAAGTCATAGTTTTGAATTGTTATATCTAGATATTAATTATTATATCTAGATATAAAATAAGTCATAAAATTTAAATTGTTATATCTAGATATAAATTATAATATCTAGATATAACAATTATTATAACTGTATTCATAGTTTTTAAATTGTTATATCAGGATATAAATTATTATGTATATCAAGATATAAAATAAGTCATAGTTTTTAAATTGTTATATATAGATATAAATTGTTATATCTAGATATAAATTGTTATATCTAGTTTTTAAATTGTTATTTATATTTAGATATAAAATAAGTCACAATTTTTAAATTGTTATATCTAGATATAAATTGTTATATCTTAATATAAAATAAGTCATACTTTTGAAATTGTTATATCTAAATATAAATTTTTATTTATATACAGGTATAAAATAATTCATAATTTTTAAATTGTTATATCTAGTTTTTAAATTTTTATTTATATCTAAATATAAAATAAGTCCTTGTTTTTAAATTTTTTTTATCTAGATATAAAATAAGTCATAGTTTTTAAATTGTTATATCTAGATATAAAGTGTTATATGTAGATATAACAATTGCTATAAAATAAGAAATATTTTTAAAATTTTTAAATTGAGATATACATTTTTATTTATATCTAGATATAAAATAAGTCATAGTTTTTAAAATATTATATCTAGATATAAATTGTTATATCTTGATATAAAATAAGTCATAGCTTTAAATTGATATATCTAAATATAAATTGTTATATCTAGATATAAAATAAGTCATAGTTTTTAAATTCTTATCTATTGATATAAATTGTTATATCTGGATATAAAAATTGTTATATAATAAGTCATAATTTTTAAATTATTATATCTAGATATAAATTATTATCTATATCTAGATATAAAATAAGTCATACTTTATAAATTGTTATATATAGATATATATTGTTAAATTTAGTTTTTAAATTGTTATTAGTAAATATAAAATAAATCATAGTTTTAAATTGTTATATCTTGATATAAATTGTTATACTAGATAGTATAAAATAAGTCATAGTTTTTAAACTATGACTTACTTTATATCTAGATATAATTGTTATTTATATCTAATAAGTCATACTTTTTGTTAGCCGTATTTAAAGTGATGGCCATATAATATATTGTTGCGAAGCTCGTGGAAAATGCTATTTAATGATGTCGAGAGTTTCAACTTATTAATGTTTATGTAACGGGAATTAGTCCTGAACACACAAATGAGGAAGGCCTCCTAAACTTTTTAATCATAGTATAAAAGGCCCTTTCCCCTCATTTGTGTGTGTGTGTTTTCCATTTTTATTAGTTTTAGAGAGAGAAACAACATTGTCTTTCTCTCACTAGGAAAACACCCACTTTGTATTTTTCTTATTCTCTTCTTAATCAAATCTTTCTTTTTTGTTTAATCCATCATGTTGTTCGTGTTTGGTTAGTCGTGTGTTATAGTCTTACAAATGGTATCATTCGCCAAGGGATTCGTGGTTAGCTTATCTGGTTCGTGTGTTTTATGCTCCATACCTCTCGTCTCAAATTCTTTTGTGTTCTTCGCCTCTATATCCTTCTAAAAATCACCTACATAGTCGTGGTAGGGATTTGGGTTTCTTGTTTTGGTGAAAATCGCAAAATTTTTTAGTGTTTGGCTCGATTTCTAGGTAAAGATCTCGTTTTTATATCATCCGACATATATCAGACTATTTGGGATGGATTCCGAATTCAAGAAGTGTTTAATATTCCGAATAGACAAATTTTCGTTATTCTGAATTCCAAGCATAATTGTGTTCCGAATTCAGGTTTTATGTTTATTCAGGATTCGAGGTTTTCTCAATATTCAGAATCGAAGGCTTGTTATTCAGAATTCAAGGCTTATTCAAAATTTCTAGATTCGTGGTTTATTCATATGTCAACTTTCCGGATTGAAGACCATTGTTATTTCGGATCGAAGACCAACATTTTATTCCGAACTCAAGTACTTTTTTAGTATTCCGGATTGGTTTGGACAGTGTTCATTCCAAATTCAAGACAAATATGTATTCCGAATTGGAGAATTGTGTCACATTCCAAATTGAAGACAAATTACACATTCCAAATTGAAGACAAAATTACGTATTCCGAATTGACAACTTTACATATTCCAGATTCAAGATTTGAAGTATATTCCGGATTTTAGTGTTTGATTCTGGATTTACAAAATTCAGGATTTGTGTTAGATTCTGGATTTGGTGATATTAAGGATTCAAGATTGTTGCATGTTCCGAATTAAAGACACATTCATATTCATATTCCGAATTTAAAGCCAAGTTGATTCCGAATTCAGGATCACTTCCATATTCCGAATTGGGAGATTTAGATATTCTGAATTGCAATTATTCCGAATACAAATTATTCCGAACTCAAGATCAAGTTTTTATTCCGAATTCAAGTATACACATTATTCCGGATTGAGCTTTCCGAATTGAATATTCCGAATTGGGCATTGTGCACTCGTATCATTTTTTTCGACATCGTGATTTTTTTTGTTCCATGTATTTTTAGACTTAGCCACTATCTAAACTAAGTTCGTTGCATAGTTTACCAAAAAAAAGTTAAAATTTTTACGTCTTCTTAGACCAAATTTTTTCTATACTAGTTTTTGGCTATTTCTAACATGATTTTAAAATTTGGCAATTCGTAAAAATTTTCGGTTTTTTATATCGGACTGAGGTATTTTTTGTCGGACTGGAAAATTTCGGCAAAAATTTATTTTCTGAGAGTCCAAAAAGAGCTTTCTACGAATTGAGATCCTAGATTACACACGACTTCTACAATGACGTATCAACAAGACTGTGATGTTGCGGGAATTGAGAAACGTGATTGCACTACCAAAAAGAAGAGGGATGTTGCCTATCTCCAGACTCAGCTTCTCATAGCACAAAAGAAAAAAGCAGGAATCCCACTTCAAGTTGAAGAGTTTGATATCATGGCATCTGCAGCAGAATATGATGAAGAAGAAGAAGTGAATGCCAATTCCATCTTGATGGCAAATTCGTAGCAAGCATCAACATAGAGAATTCAGGCTGACAAAGCTCTTGTGTATGATTCAGACGGTTCCTCTAAGGTACACCCACGTTTCCATGATAATGAGTTATATAATATGTCCAATCAGGAGGAAGAGTATATTGAGTCACTTGAGCCTTACACTGAGACACACGAGGTTCCAACAAATAATAGCAATATTATTTCTAATGCGCCCAATGTGGACCTTAGTGGAGATCAAGTAGCCCAGCTTACAACCCTTCATGACGAGACGCATGCGTATTATAAATCATTATTTGATAAGCTTGCCAAGGATGTTGCTCATGCGAATGTGGTTAATAATAAGTTTAGAGAAACTAATGCCAAATTGACCACTGAGCTTGCGGGATATAAGGAACGGGAGAAAAGTTTTGAAATCCATCATGCTAAAATCAAGGAACTTGAACAAGCTCATGCTACATTGGTTTATCAAGAAAAATGCACCACTAAGAAATTAAATGCCTTACATTTAAGTAGTATTAAAAAGATAACCGAATTGAATGATGAAATCACCTCTCTTAATAAACAACTTTTAAATGAACAATCTATTATTTCTGATCTAAAAGAAGAAAGAAAAAAAGCTGAAACCTGATTTCAAAATTTGGGAAGATGGGCTTCTTGAGGATTTTTGCAACGCTCAGGATAGGATCAGGGAATTAGATAACCTTTTGGTGAAACGTCGCCAATCTATGCAGGCGATAAACATGCTCGCACCAAAAGTGAATGAGATAAATTACACCCGATACAAATTGCCTTTAGGTTGTCCTCTTCCTCCCAATCTCGAATATCTTAAGCATACTCAGACCACCCAACAAAGTCTATATAATGGTAATGTATTGCTAGATAAACATGATCCTCCCATTGTGCATGATTCGGAGGAAACCGTTGAACTTGCCGAAGAGACTCGTTTAAGATTGCAAAAGCTTAATAAAGAAATCACACCGGTTTATTATCCAAAAATTATTCCTCCAACAACATTGTTCGGTCTAAAACGAGTACTGAAATGTTTTTGATACCAAGTGAGGAATTGTCGTATGATCCTTCTAAACCGAGTGTTGCTAGACGATTTCTAAACGAGGTAAAAGATAACTTTGTCATTCTTAAACGTGTTGTTAATTCCAAAATTACTGGAGCAAATTTTACATCACCCGTTCAGATCGAGGTTCAAAATATTCTTTAAAACGGAATCAATCCGCTTATTAATCAAGTAGACGCTAGGATAAGGAATTTAGAAAACGATTTTCTGAAAGAAGCAGCCAACTTTGTTGAATACTTCAAATCTTTGGCAAAGGAGGCCGATGAATCACTTGATAGAATTAAACTTTTGGAAAGAGATCATGAACGTCTCTCGAAATCAAGTGCCAATGGTTGATATGAGTGAAATCTCATATCAATTATATCATATTCAACCCTAAAACACAAAGCAAAATACCTGATTTTGATTTATAAAAGCAGTATTATGGGTATACTTTGTTGTTTGTGCTTGTGTAGGTAAAAAGATACAAATATGAAGCAAACAAAGAAATCAAGCCATCATTGATGAAGAAAAGACGAAAGAAGGATGAAAAGTGACAAGTCAAACAAAGTCAAAGGACCTTTCTTGATAACTTTCAAAGAAGAAGGACTAAAAGTGCAAATTTGGAAAAGTCAAGAACAAAGTCAAACATGGTCAAAGTTCAAGTCAACAAGTCAAGGGTTCATAATTGTCCAAGTTCAAAGTCAAAAGGGCCATAAATGACAAGTTGATGAAGATTCTAGCTCAAAACATAAATCTGCCAAGTATAAGGACTAATCCTACTAACGTGAAAGATCAATGCATTAGTGATCCGTGTGAAGTGGCCAAGGACCAATGAGAAGCCTCTATTTGGGAAACAAGGATCACCAGCTCACCTTTAATAAATAAAGAGAGAGAATGAGTGGCGAATCACAACAGTGCATTTATCCACCAATCATATTTCATTTAACGGATAACAATCTGTATGTCACTTTCTCAACCAATAAACACATCATACGTGTCTTACTCAAGCCCAGATCGTGGATATTGATAGAGTGAGTTTCATGAGAAGTGCTTAACATGAAAAGTGTTCACAAGAGGATGACGAAGCCAACCCAGTTAACCAATTAAGTTGAAATCCCTTGAATAAAAAAGGCCCAAATGTGTTAATCACCTTCAAATCACAATTATTCAATTGAAGATACGTGGAAGCTGGTGATTGGTTCTAACACGTCACCAACTTCATCCTCTCTCTTTTTTCACTCTATAAATACCCTTAGCATGTATTCATTTCTTGTAATGTAGCTAAGTGTGCAAAACACACACACACTTAGATCTCTCTCACTTTATGTTGTTAGTTAATGATGAGACTGCAATTATACATATTCTCATCGTCCAAATCGGGATTTAAACGCTTAAAATATCATTAAAATACCCCAAAATATGCTTGTGTTTGTTCATTGTGTATTTTAGGTACGGATATCGTGAAATCAACAAAAAATCACAAGAATCAAGCAAGAACGAACACGGGAAATGAAGCCGTACATAGAACCAGACCCGAATCATGATTTTCCAATCAAGTCCTTGAAGTTTGAAGATTCGGCAAGATTGGTCCCTCATCTTTTAAAGACTTGTCAATTTATACCCTTGCAAAACTCATTAATTGCATTTGGGTCCCTAAATTATCAAGACATTGCAAGATTGGTCATTGGAATATGTTAAATATGCAAGATTAGCCCTTGGAATGAGTTTACATAACATTTTGTAGTCAAAATAAGAAAAAAGAAACTTTCATAGGAAGTTAAGTTTTGAGCTGTTTAATACAAGGTAGCAACAATTAGGGAAATGGGGGACCATTTTGGTTAAACAACTAAAGTCACCACAACCAATCACCATCCCACGTCATCCCTCTCACCCAATCACCATCACCCACCTCACCTTCCATTGCCACATCTGCTTTCCACCCACCCGTTTATATTTATAAATGTGGTCAACCCCAGTCAAATCTTAAATTTCCCTCTAAACACTTTATTTAAACCTAAAAAAGATTAAAATACCTAATCCACTCATCCCTTTCCTCATAAACCCTAAATTCGTAATCACACTAAAACAAAGGGCTATTGTCTAATTACTTCCAGATTAATTACTTCCAGATGAGTAATTTACCTCCTCCAAAACAAAACCCACTCACCAAAAACTTCACCGGTGACCTCTAATGGCCCCTACCATGTCCCCTGCTCCCTCATTTTTGGCAAGGAAGGACTTTTCAGCAGAGAATCAAAGGACCACAACAATTTCTTTGTCCCTAAGGCTCATTCAACGACTATGATCATTCCACACAGCTGTCAACCCAACTGGCACATCACATGTCCAATTTGACCAAGACTCCAAGGGTAAAATGGATTTTCAGAGATTAGGGTTTTAGCCTTGTAATTTTTTATTCAGTAGCCTAGAACTTTCTATGTTGTAGTATAAATAGGACGACTTGTGTCCTATTTACTCTTGTTCCAGTTTTTTGTAAATTTTTTTAAGTGAAGTAATAAAGAAGCTTTGAATTTTTTTGCAATACTGTGTTCCTTTTTAAATTCCTGTTTTTGTAGTTTAAATATTTACATTTTTCTATTAAAAAGTGTTTGTTAAATTTCATCAAGAAAAAAAAGTTTTAGGTGAGAGGACACTTAAGCCCCAAACTGTTTTTCTTGTGGTAGGTTATAGAGGCTTATTATCTTATTTGGTTGACAACCAAATAAGCTATTAGAGCTTGTATAAGCTCTTGTTTTTAGAAATAGTGTTTCAAAGTTGGTGTTTCACAAAGATTTGGTTTTTCAAAGATTTCCTTAAAAATCTTGTTTATTTTCTTAACAACTTATATCCATAAGCTAACCAATAAGCTCACTAACACTGAGCTTATTGGTGTGCTTTTGGTGTGTTTCTTTTCTTGTTGGTTGTTGTGTGCAGGAAACAAAGAAGAAACAAGTCACTCCATCCATCATTTCTTTATTTTCATTTTTGAAGACATTCAACCCTTGGGTCTCTTGGAGATTCCACCAACAAGGGCTCTCTACATGTTTTGCATAAGCCATCATAAGCTCACAAAAGCTGACTAGGGAAGGCATCAGCCAAGGTTATAGGCTTGAACCCCTTTTTCAAAAATTTCATGCTTTTTAAAATTGCTTATGTGATTTGTGTGTAATCTTGTTATATGCTAGGGTAAGTGTTTGTTTATGGTTAATATTTTTGTTTATGCATGTTTAAGTAATTTTGAATCAGTTTGGTCGTGATTTGTTTAGAAATCCTTGGTTAAAGTTTGATTTCAGTTTTATAAGGGGTGTTTGGGTCTGCTATTTTACTAATCTAGGGTGACACTAGTTTTGGTTATATCAGTCTAAACATGCTCTCCAATCTAATAGTAGGTATATTCAGTGCTTGGTTATCAGTTTGGTAGAGTTTTATAGAAAGTTTGCATGTTAGTTAGGTAAAAACAGTCTAACATATTCAGCAGACCTATATCCATCTTGTTTTAGTAAGTTATTGCCTCAAATCTGGTGATCTGTTAGGAGATCTAGTAATTTAGGTATTGGAATTGGTTTATTGTAGTCTGGGTGGTATGTGAGTGAGTTTTGACCATCCAAAACCCACCCAAATACCATTTGAACAAGTTGAGTATTGCAAAGACCTAGTCAAGTACATTAGTGAGTGTTATTTGTTGGATTTATTTGCTTTTGTGTGCACTTGTGTGTTCTTTGTGTTATTATAGACTCCCTACACTTAACTGAGTGTAGGGGTGCCATTGTTACCAACAAAAACCAACAAACGACCAAAATCAGGCCTCAAAAGGCATTAGTTAATTTTCTTGTTTTATCCGACAACGATCCTCTTTGTTTTGTTTATCGGACAACAAATCTTTTGTTCATAATTCATTACTGTTTCATATTTCTATCTGGGCACGTTTTTGACATATTCATCTTTAATCTTGCTAGCATTTAGGTTTTAATTGTGTTTGTGAGTTGTTTTGAGTCACCAGGTCAAGTTTTTATAAAAAGAAAAAAGAAAAAAAAAAGTTTTGAACAAAAAGGACGTGGCCAGGACTCGAACCTGCGCCACTCCTCTCACACACCAAATACATAACCATTCGTGCCCTAGGGACTTTACTGTCAAGTATCCCTAGGGCTTATTATTTAAGGGGTTGTGGTTTTTCAGCTTATATATTAATCCGAATCTGAATAAGCTATTTCCAGCTTATTGGTTTAGCTTTATACCCATTTTGTATTTTTCCTTTGTTCTTTAGAGTAATTTAGGACTTTTTGGTTTAAAAATTGTATTTTTCATGTTTTTAATTTATTTTGTATGATTATTTTTAATTTAAATTTTGAAAAGTCATTTAAAATAGTAAAAAGTATTTTCAAAATTTTGAAAAATCATTTTTAGGTTTTTAATAGTATTTTTGAGGTTTACAAAAGAAAAAGTTTTCATTTTGACTTATTTTTAATTTTATTTGATTTTTGGTTTTTTAGTAAATTTAAAAATTAATATAAAATTATTAAAACGTTTTTAGACATTTTGGTTTTCATTTTTGTCTTATTTATATTTTTCTTGATTTAAGTTAAATTTTTGGTAATTTTTAGAGCATTTTCATTTTTCGTCGAGTTTTACGATTTTACGTTTTTTACGTCAAAAGGGGTATTTTTTAGCCTAATTCGTCATATTTTTCCTTCTTTTCTCAACCAAAAACGTCACTAATCCAAACTTTGATTTTACATAATTAGCACTTAATTCATACACCTCCTTCGAGAACGAACTCGCACTTATTCGATTCGTCGGTTTTCCTAAATCACCAAGTTTAATACTTGCCCATTATACGTCTTTTTCCTAAAAGCGTATTTTTACCGCAATTAATTTTTGGCTCCCTACCGGGGAGGTGTTTTTGAGTTGCCATTAATATTATCGCGTTTGTGTGAGTAGTGCGTTTTTCCTTTTCAATTTTTGGAAAGCATATTATAACGTACATACTCATTTTTGTTATTTTTCTCTATTATATCCAAATAAATCGTGTTTAATTTTCCTAAATTAAACACAAAACAATCTTTTTACTATATTGTAGATATCCCATTATCGTTTTCGTTTACTTTGTGAATATTATTGATATATTGTACTACGTATCACAATAAATTTACAATATCTCCAAAAGCGTGAAAACGCAACCTTAATTGGGATTTCATTACTCAATTTTTGTATTCGAATCTAAAGCAAAAATCAAAAGGCAAAATAGATAAATACTTTCGTGAGGCTTAATTTCGATTAACACAAACTATAAGGTGGGTATAAGGCGGTTGTATTTCACGACCTAAGGGAAAAAGGCTCTTAAGTGCTTAGAGTCGCCTCGTTTCCCCCGCTTGCTTGTGCTTGTTTTGAGAAAGATGGCTAATCGAGGGTTGGCCGACCAAGTATTATCTACGTATCATATATATTTTCTTGTTTTCAATATTAAAACCTCTTGAACGTTTTGGTATTCCCCCAACGTTCTAAAGTCATCGAAGGCGTTCACTCCACGTGATCGTTTTCATTCTTTGAGGCTCCTTTAATCGAGAAATCGATTTGAGGAGATATTTGTAGATTTGAGTCTACGTAATACATCCAAAAATCCAAAAAAAATTGAAAACAATCAAAAAACCAAAAAAAATAATAACCGAAAAGCCGCAAAAATAATCTTCTTTACTACCCCCATTCTACGCTTAGTGCATGCGTACTCGATCGAAGGATTATTCTAATTCTAGAGCCGCTTCGAATCGACGCAATCGTAATCGAAGGAATTGACGACGTAGACGAGAATTAGAAACTGACGTTCCTAATATCGTTGTTGAAGAGACCGTAGACGAGATGGCCGAAAATCGTTCGATGATGGAATTGCTCCAAGCGCCCACCGAGGGTTATGGAGACGCGATCGTAATTCCCGCTATCGAAGCGGAAAATTTTGAGATTAAGAGCGGAATGCTTTTGTTGATACAAGCTACAAAGTTCGAGGTCGTGAAGCTGATAATCCTCACGACCACATTCGAAATTTTGATCGTCTTTTGGCCACGAGCAAGTTTAAGAACATCGACACCGATATCGTCAGGCTTATGCCTTTTTCATACTCGCTCGATGGTGCCGCCAAGGATTGGTACAAGAAATAGCCACCTAATTCCATAATTACGTGGAAGGTCTCGTTTCCAAATTCGTTAATCATTTTTTCCCACCGTCTAAGACGACGTTTTACAAAAACGAGATTTGAACAAAAGCCGAATGAATCTTTTAGAGACGGTGGGATCGTTTTAAGGAATTGCTTAGGCAATGTCCTCACCATGGATTTTCCGAGTTGCACCAAATCGATACGTTTTACAACGGTCTTAGTTTTCAAGAACAAGATTCGTTGAATTCCGCCGCCGGTGGCAACTTTTATGTAAGACTCCGAAAGATGCATTAATGATTATCGAGAATCGATCCAAGGTTTACCAACTCTGCATCGCATCGAGTGTTTCCAATGTCGCCAATGTTAGTAATTCTAATCGCGACATTGAGAGAGTTGATGCGAAAGTCGATAAGTTGACGAATGTTGATGTTCGTTTGCAAGTCTTAAATTTATATTACAAGGTTTAGACAAAACAAGGAATAGAAGACAAACACGGGCAAGTATACCCTTTCGTTCGTAATATAGCTTTGTAGTGGTAAGCCAGGGTCGTTCACTGAGACTTAGTTTCGTTTTGGTAATCAAGATAACAATTGAAGAAATAAATGGTTGAAGTAATATAATTAATAACAAATATGACTAATATAGGATAGTTCGTATAAGTTCGTGATGATGATAATAATGATCGAGATATGTTTATGTAGGTAAAGTGTTATAATCCTTTTTCGTCAAAATGGCGTTTACACAATTTACTTGGGTTGATTCAAGACTTACGTTTACTTAAGCGATTAAGCTCAAAACAAGTTGCCAACGAGTTCAATATTTTATCAAGTTTCTAAGCGGATTTCTCTAACCAAAGATTCATGACCATAGACAAGTTCTAGAAAACTTATTATAACAATTTACGTTTCTCAGCGCCAAACTATCATAACAAATCAACTTAGATAAAATATGGTTTGTAGAACTAGGAGGTAAAATGGTTCTACAACATTAGCTTGAAATTATCTATAAAGGATCATATCATAGCATCATCACTAATTGTAGTCACACACCCATATAGTCACAAATAGCTTAGCCTAACATAGTAATCAAAGTAACAATTGGAAAAGAGTAAGCGAACATCATACTTAGATTGGATTGAATAAATGAGTACACAAGTGTCACGATTGTATCGTTCCTCCAAGAATCGAAGAGTGGAATACTCTCGTTACAAGTATCTGCCAAAAGTGGATAATACTAAAAATTTACTAAAAGGACTAAAATACTCGAGCTATGGAGTATTGAGAGAGAGAGGTGTGTGTAAAATGGATGGAAATGGCCTTTATTTATAGTGCTGTCTGGGGTCAAATGTGCGCTGCACTTATCCTCAAGTACGCTGCACTTTGGAAATGCGAATCTGCGCCGCACTTACAACGTTGTACGCCGCACTTCTGAGCGATTCAGAATCTTCTTTTAATAACTTTGGCTTTATTGCATATTGAGGCCCCTTCTTTGTATATCTTCACTTTGCTCCTTCATACTTTACATCTACATATAAAACACAATATATTAAGTATCGGAAGCTCTTATTTATACTACAAAGTGGCATTATAATGATAGGTTGAATATGTATAATTAGGTCGTTATCAAATTCCTCCACACTTAGCTATTGCTTGCCCTCAAGCAATCAAAGCGAGAAAACAGTTTCAATTTAAAAATGCTTTTAAGTGTTGTGAAGTATGATAGGAAAATCATTTAATTTTTATGAATAGAAAAAGCAAATGACAAAATAATTTTAGCACCTCACATGGATAGTGTTTGGATTTTAAGTTCACACAAGTGTCACTCACAAAAGGGTAAATGTAAGGCAGCACTCAATTAGCTCGGTCATAAAATAGATAACTAACATAGGTTTGTACAAGACACATAAATATAACCGTTGCGGCGTGAGCACCAAAGAAATTTTCAAAGAAGCAAAACGTGATAAATGATGTGGATGTAGGATCAAAAAGTATATGCCTTTGTCAAAGTTATAGAACAAACTATACTAGAATACTTGACTATATATATATATATATATATATATATATATATATATATATATATATATATATATATATATACTTTTTTTCATACATTTTTTTCATACATTTTTTAAGAGAACATCATCAACTTTATAACTTGACAAGTGGTTAGGCATAACATATAAGGATATTGGCACAATAGATAATATAACATATGCGTATGAGTGCCACATATTTTAGTAAGCCAGTGTAGCTTAACTAAAATGATATAAGGGTGATTTTATTTTGCTTCCTTTCGAAAATATCTATAAATTAACCTCACTGCGGTTTAGTAAATGATGATCAAGCACAAATTCTGAAGCATACTAGATTATCGGCTTTCACACAAAATAGAGAAAATATAAGGCTACGTTTTTCTCACATATTTGGGAAATGGGTTTTTGCGCTAAATTATAGTGTCAATCAATGAGATTGTTGCTTTGCTAAAAACTTATTTATTTACAAAACATATATATTTTTATTGTTTTTCAAAAAGGTTTTCATGTGGAGAAATTTTATTATATTTTTATTATTTCATTTTTTCTATTTGTCACCTTCTCCACACTTAAGTTGAACATCGTCCTCGTGGTAATAACTGATAATATATTAAAAATAGGAAAAATGCAAAGGGAAACGAGAACTTCCCGGGGCTTAGTATAAAATTGCGGGACTTCGAGAGATGAATCCAGCTTAGAGCTCCAATTTGCTATTTTCCTACATGCTACAAAACAAAACAAAACACATGAAATATATAAAAGGACGGTTTTATTTATTTACAGGTCCTCCTCCACACTTAAGTTAAAAGGTGGGGATAAAATACGGATTGCCTTCTGAATAGCGCTAAGTTTAGAGTCTTCAGCCAGACTCGGCTACTCGGATCTATTTTAAGAAGAAAGGAATTTCTTCTCCTTCGATTTCATTACAGTGTTCTTCTTCATGATAGAGCTTAAGTCTATGCCCATTGACTATAAAGGTGGTATTGTTTAGACCGTGTAATTCAACATATCCGGATGGATATTGGTGTTTTACTAGATAGGGTCCAGTCCATCTTGAAGTAAGCTTAGGTTGCTTGAATTTATATTTCGAGATAAAGAGAAGTACTTTGTCTCCTTTTTTGAATTCTTTTCTTTGTCGTAATTTACGATCATGCCAAACTTTGGTTCGTTCTTTATATAATCGTGAACTTTCATAAGCGTGATGTCGAAATTCATCTAACTCGTGAAGTTAAAAGTTACGTTTTTCACCGGCTGCAATAAGATCTGGGTTGTAGTTTTTAAGTGCCCAATATGCACGGTGTTCAATTTCTATTGGCAGATGGCATGTCTTTCCATACAACAGTTTGTACGGCGTGGTTGCAGTTGGTGTTTTGAATGCGGTACGAAAGGCCCATAGAGCATCTTCTAATTTTTTAGACCAACAAGCAGGGTTGTTTTGAACGGTCTTTTCAAGTATACGTTTGAGAGCTCTATTAGTATTTTCAACTTGGCTACTCGTTTGAGGGTGGTAAGATGTGGAAAATTGGTGGTTCACTCCATATCTTTTCATAACTTTTTCCATGAGTTTGTTACAGAAATGAGTTCCTCTATCACTTATTAGTGCTTTTGGCATTCCAAAACGACAGAATAATTTCTTTAAGAATGTGATAACAACTCTGGCATCGTTTGTTTGTAAAGCTTGAGCTTCGGCCCATTTCGATACATAGTCGACGGCGACTAAAATGTATTCACATTTGTAAGATTTAGGAAATGGTCCCATGAAGTTGATACCCCACACGTCAAATATTTCGCAGACTTGGATGTTATTTAGAGGCATTTCATCTCTTTTAGAAATATTTCCAGTCCTTTGACATGCTTCGCATAGTCGTACTAAGGTATGAGCTTCACGCATAATAGTTGGCCAATAAAAGCCAGCGTCAAACACTTTTTAGCGGTGGTGTTCACGGCGTAATGTCCTTCGGTCGGTCCTTAGTGACATTCATCGAGAATTTTTCGAGATTCAAATCCGGAAATACAACGTCGGATTATTCCATCAGGGCAGATTCTAAAAAAGTAAGGATCGTCCCAAAAGTATCTTTTAGTTCAGAGAAAAATCTTTTCTTTTGTTGGTGCGTCATTCCCTTTCGTAAAATACCTACAGCCAAATAGTTTGCAAAGTCTGCGAACCATGGTGTTTTGTTAGTACTTACTTGCATTATATGCTCATCGAGAAAATCATCGATTTCATCATCGCTAGAATCATCATTCACTATGCGAGATAAATCATCGGCAACAACATTTTCATATCTTTAATTTCCAAATCAAATTCTTGTAAAAGCAATATCCATCGTATTAGACGAGGTTTGGCGTCTTGCTTTTTGAACAAGTATTTCAAGGCTGAATGATCGGTGTAAACTATCGTTTTTGACAACATGAGGTAGGAACGAAATTTGTCAAACGCGTAAACTACAGCCATGAGTTCTTTTTCCATCTTGTTGGGTTGCGTTAAGAGTTCTACTTGCGAAATAGATGGGATGAAATTGTTTACCATCTTTTTTTCCAAGGACGGCTCCAAGGGCATGTTCACTAGCATCGCACATAAGCACAAATAGAAGGTTCCAATTAGGGCTTGTAATAATGGGTGTGCATGTAAGTTTTTCTTTAAGTATTTTGAATGCTGAATAACATTCGTTGGTAAAATCGAACGTTCTTTCTATTTCTAGAAGTTGAGTTAAAGGTCTTGCGATTTTCGCAAAGTTTTTGATAAACTGTTGGTAAAAACCAGCAGACCTAAGAAACTTCTAATGCCTCTAACATTAGTAGGTGGTGGGAGGTTTGCGATTACGTCTATTTTTGCTTTGTCAACTTCAAGGCCGGCTCCAGACACTTTGTGTCCAAGCACAATTCCTTCTTTAACCATAAAGTGACATTTTTCCCAGTTTAGCACAAGATTTGCTTCTTCGTATCGTGCTAACATTTTATCGAGATTCTTTATATATGTGCCGAAAGAATTTCCAAAGACGGAGAAATCGTCCATGAAGACTTCGACTGATTCTTCAATCATATCCTGAAAGATTGCAATCATACACCTCTGAAAAGTAGCAGGTGCATTGCATAGGCAAAAAGGCATGCGCCTATAAGCGTAAGTTCCAAATGGACAAGTAAACGTAGTTTTCTATTGATCCATAGGGTCGATTGGGATTTGAAAGTATCCAGAAAAACCATCGAGGAAACAAAAGTATTCATTTCCTGCAAGTCTTTCTAACATTTGATCCATGAAGGGTAAAGGGAAATGATCTTTCGCGGTTGCATCATTTAGTTTTCGATAATCAATACAAACTCACCATCCGATGATGGTTCGTGTTGGTACTAATTCGTTTTTTTGTTGGTTACTACAGTGATACCTCCTTTTTAGGTACATAATGAATAGGACTAACCCGTGGGCTATTGGCGATTGGGTAGATTATTCCAGAGTCTAGGAGATTAAGGATTTCTTTTTTAACAACATCCTTCATGTTAGGATTAATCTTCGTTGTTTTTCAACAATTGGTTTCTTGTTATCCAAAAGTTGGATTTTGTGTTTGCAGAATTATATTTCATTTTTTAGTTCGTTTTCTCTTGGTCTAATCGAATTGATATAACGTTTTTAAGCTCGACTTTATTGTTTTTGGTGATAAAAGATTGATTGGTAATCTATGTATACTTTGCACGAAGCATGTAAAGAAAATGTAAAATATTATACTATCTACATATACGTACTAGACTACAAACACGTTGCACGTAAAACAATTAAAGCTCAAAGTACAAGTAATCAACAAAATGTAACAAACTATTTTACAAACTTACTAATGCAATTAGAAAAATATGAATTTGTAAAAATAACAATCTTTTTATAAAATTTTCAAACTATTTATAAAGTCTACTCATTATAAAGTGAAATTAAAAGGAAATGAATCATAACTATGCCTAGCTCGTTTACTTGATTCCAAATTGCCAAAAACTATACTAGGCCCAATACAGGAAACAAATCAAACTTAATTGTTGGCTTTACTCTTCTACGTTTCTAACTGTCAAACTAAATTGGCTAATTTGAAAAGCCCAAAATTTAGGCCAGCTATTCTAAAACTGATCTAATCCACCAATTCTTATTCTTGTAACAAATGGAAAATAAACACATAAAAGACTCGTAGCAAAATTATAACACTAGAATAAGAAGACTCGAACTACTATCAAACTTCAGTGACTGGTCTAAACTTGTGAAATATATTCAGTGACTGCCTATGTGTAGTCTTACAATATACTCTACACTACTTTTATCAAGTAACAAATCATGCTCAGTTACTCTTATAACTACTGTGCCGCAGAACCAACAAGATTTACGAAAACCAAACACTGGTTAAGATGTCCAAGTTACAATTAGTATGCAGAATGAATGTTACGGAAGTAACTATCTTTACTCTGATTCTAACTACAGCAAAATACAAATCAATAGCTAATCAAAGTATCAAAATAAGATTACAATTAGAAAACTTGCTGAAAATGAAAACAGATTTACCAACAATCCGTCGTCTAGTCCTATGATGTCGAAGCGCGGCGCTGAGCCGGCTTTTCTATCTGCTAATGCTAAACTGGAATCGAATCAAACTGCACATCTAGGCCATGAGCTTCCAAAAACTGACGATCAAACTTCAAGCTAACTATCTCTGATCTTCTAGTCCATCAATAGAACTCGTAAACCTGCAAATCCAGGCCAGACCTTTGTGGTAGTTGCTACGCTACTGCCGAACAAGAACCGAATCCAAAACTTGCACCTCTCAGTGACCTGCTACTGCTATATCAGAAATCCAAACACCTTCAAATCTAACTACAAATCGAAACAGAAGCTTGCTGATTTTTATTAGTTACTAATGCTATCCTTTTTATGGACAAAACCAAATGAACCTAATTTGAGCCAAAATCTGTGAACTCTTGATCTTTGAACATAACTGAAATCCCAAAACTGAATGAACTAGCAGTTTTCTAACCGAATGCCATATGAATTATCTAATATTAACTCTCATACTGAATACTTTCTAAACTAAAATCATCTCAATGAAATTTGGACTCAAAATACTAGTTTTATAACTCCGATCAAAGATTCAGTTCATGAACAAAGTAAAAGTTTATGAACATATGGAGACATCAGTTATACAAACTCAATAGAAAATGGACTAGATAACTACTGATTCAAAGCTAGTTTACTCTCATAAGCTATGAGCTTTCGAAGCTACAGTAACAATAGAAAAAGACTCAGTTTAAGAAAAGCTTTGAATCTCATTAATGGTGACAAGTTTTTACAAGTGTAACTGAAAATCGTAACAGAATTTTATAACCAAATTCAAAAGCTTTTAACAAACTTGAAAACAGAATGTAGAAGAACAGAGAGATATGAAAGCTTGAAAAGCTTATTTTCATTAATGGCAGAAAGATGAAATGGTTACAACTACTTGAACTGAAAACATAACATAATTAAGTTGAGAGACTAACTGATTTACTAGCTATTCCTAACTAATTTCCTATTCTCAACTAACTGAGTGAAAATCTACTCCTAACTAATCTAACTAACTGTGTGTAAACACCTACACTAACTAGATCGAATGAAGGTGAGAGGTGGGTATCTATAGAGAGTGTGAAGAGAGTGATGAGGTGAATGACGTGGTTGCACAAATCAGGACACGCCACGTGTAATTTGGTTAGGGTTCATAAGCAACCCAGAATTAGGGTTTTTTTGAGAAAGTGAATTTTAGTGTAATTAGTTTGCTGGGATTTTCTAATGAGATATAAAGGAGTATTTTTCATGCTCTGATCATCTTCTGAAACTTCATCTAACTCCTTTAATCTGAGGTTGAAGAAATGTGTGACGTGGCGTCGTGTCATTAGTTGAGATGTCAAAACTGGGATCATGATCTAAGCCCTTGGATATTTATCCAAATCTGATGGTTATAAACTGCCTACATGGCAATCCTGGTGAACTCAATCTTCTCTTTTGATTGGGCCATGTGTAATCCCACTTAGCATCTTTCAGCAATTGTCAAATTGGACCCTTGTAGTTTATAGAAGATTAATCAGCTTTTCTCCCTTAGTATATAACTTTGAAAAATGTCATCTTCAGCCCTTGTATCTTCATGAACTTGGCAAGATTGGTCCTCGAAAGCTCAGTTTTGTTCTTTTCTTCGTCTTTTATCATATAAAATCCCCTTGAAAACGCGAGTTTGCTCCAAAATGCATCTTATTTACCTGAAACACACAAAACACAAATACACGCATAATTCTGATATTTTAAAGTTAAATAAGATGTATTTGGCTATGTTTTAAGTGGTTTTTGGATCATAATTGATGAGTGTTTTCAAACTTATCAACTCCCCACCACTTGACCATTGCCATGACCTCATGCAATGCAGCATTTTAAAGCTCTAGAGTGCACTTTTCTCATAATTAACCTACCTTGGCTATTTTATGATTTAATAAAATATGCTATGCTACATTATGAATGATTTTGAATATTTACAATGCAATGCAAAGACGAAAAATTCTATTTATATATTTTTGATTTTATTTTGAAATGGTTTTGTTGGAGATAACTCATAAAGAAATCAAAGACTTTAATTAAGGCTTTGGTACCATGAACACTTATCACCCTCAAGTTTCACTTTCCCATACCAAGCTTAAAAATGGGATCATTGTATTCACAAGTAAAAAGTGCATCAACTTATCCATGACAATTAAATGTGGAACCGGTTATTATTTGAGCAAATTGCTTGAGAGCAAATTTGTCATTATTTGAAGCGTGAAATATAAGAAATGTAAAATCCAAAAATAAGGAAGCACGGTTTTAATCCTAAGTAATCCTCTCATCCTATACTTGAAAAACCGCTCACAATTAATATAAGTCCGTCTAAAGAGTAATAAGTCATTCGCCTTATGTGTAAAATCCTCATGTCATGCATTAATAAGTAGCTACACACTCGCTAAGGAAAGAAAAATAAAACTCACGCAATAATTTACATCCGCCATCTTTTTGAGACTTTGGATCTTCAATCCAACAACCCGTCAAGGTAATATTGGATTGGAGCAACTATTAAATCCCCGCAACCCGTCAAGGTAATATTGGAATCTAATAGTTACTATAATTAAAACTTCACTGCCCCTCTTGGGAGTCTTGTATAATTTTTTTTTTCTTTTTCTCTTTTTATTTCTAGCCACTCATTTTTTTTGTAAGCCACTCTTATTTTTCTTTATTCCTCACAAAGAAAGTTGAAAAGAATAAAAGGAAAAACACCCGCTAAGTATTAAGCATGACATAAGTCTAGTACACATAAAACGTTCTAACTTAGAATCTTAAGACGTACTTATATCAACCATGAATGATTAGACAAAAATACATAAGAGATTACAAACCGATTAAAACCGTTCTTGATTATTTATTAACATATATATATGCGAAGAAAATAGAGGTAAAGAAGAAGAAGGGTTTAGCCACAAGTAATTATCATGAAGTTTATCTAGCCCTTTTATACTTGCTTCAACTCTATCATTTCCCATTCTCCACAAATTTAAAATCTCAAATAATGAAATTGGTGGATGCTTAGCCTAATAGACAGATGAAGGACTACATGGTTAAGGATTCTAGCTAGAGAATGCTTAGATAAGCAAACTCGGGTTGAGTCAAAATATCCATAGCAGGCCTAATATGTCAAAGAAATCTAAATTTGTTAAACCATGTCCTTATTATATTTTTTTTCCTTTTTCAACTTTTCATAAAGAACAAAAGAAGAAATATATACAATGCAAATGTGTTATGCAAATGAAAAATGATTGATGCAAAAATTATGAATGCATATTTTTGGTGGTGAAAGTAGATCAAAAATTTGAAAAATGTTTGAAAAAATTAATTTCCAAGTTATCATGAAGGTCAATGACAAGGTCTAGGTAAGGTCACTTCGATAGAAGACCCCCCTACACTTAAGCTAAACATTGTCCTCAATGTTTAAGAGCATGGAAGTATAAACTCCCCTACACTTATGACATTGATTACTTTGCTTAACCAAAGTTAAGGAAGAGATGTAAAACCCATAAAAATAAGGTCATAATTTAATTATAATTTTCAATTATTTTGAAGTATTTTATAACGTTAAATATTATTATGTTTAACGGTTTAAGTTGAAACCGATATTAAATATTATGTTTTAATATTTTGACGAGAAACGAGGACTACTAGTGATCGCGATACCGACGGATGCCTAAAATTTTATATTTTATTATCGATCGTTTCGATATTTAATATTTTCGACGATATCGTTTTAATTACGTATCGAGTCGTTATATTATTATTTTTCGTGTGCGTTTAAACTTTTAAAAAAAAAGTATTTTTACGAAACCCGAGTCTCGTAAATATTTCAAAATTTACAATTTATATTTTCTACCCTCTTAAACTATTTTATTCCATCTTAGACCAAAACTATCACAAATTGGCAAAAATTACCCTAACCTTACACTATATATAATAATTCCACTATCTCATTTTCATTTTAAAATTCATTTAACCAAAATTTCTTCCTTCCTCCATTTTTCTTTCTTAGCCATACACCCCATCAACACCAATCATCAAAATTTTTGATGATCAACTTTGATCCATCCAAAAACAAAACAAGTCCCATTCCTATTTTTGAAAGGTGATTCTAATGATACCATTTTTACTTACATGCATCAAGTTTTATTTTTTTATTGTTGTTAGGTGGAGATTTTGATCATGCATATGTTACTAGTGATGATCAAATGATGTTATTGCAATGTTTTTGTTAAAAAGTTGATTTTTAATTTTTGGGTTTTGATTTTGATGATGATACAAGTGTTAGGAATGGTGTATGATGATATTAGAGTATAGGAATGACCATTTCTATAGTTGGTTTTGGTCAAAAAGTTGATTTTGTACAAGATTTTGGTACCCATTTTATAGCAGTAGGTAAACTGAAAAATCCGAAATTTTATGTATTGAAAATGACTTAACTTATAGCCTAGGGTTGTAGATAATTTCCTTAGCTTCGATTTGATATAATGTAGAGCTTCTAGCTCAAAACGAGCGCGAAGTTACACTAGTTTGATTTTCGTGTACCGGAAGACGAGTGTCGACACAATCCGAAAATTGTTGTCGATATTTGGATCGAATCTCGGGGACTATAAAATGAGTTTCAAAATGATTCAAGGGCTGTTCTCAGGCTCCATGTTTAGCATTTTGAGTCTATTTTTAGAATCAAGTGGCGGTTTTACAAATGGAGTTGTTTAGAATGGTCAAAATGGTTTCGTAAGTCAAGGTCGCTAAACTGTCCGGATTTTGTGATTCAAAGATGAGTCGGGCAGGGAACTTTAGAGGTAAAATCTTTTAATGGGCTTTGGAGAGGACTTTCTATATATAGTAAGTAAGTTCTCTGAGTAGTATCATAAAAATTTGAAATGTTTAAGTATGGGAAAACGGCTTGGACATTCGGTATGTTCCGACAGATTTTTATTAAAGGCATAGAACAATAAAATGAATACATAGGAGAGTATAATAGAACCACTTGCATCGTTTTCTCTCGAGTTGTTGTGATTTTATACTTGAGTTTGATTTTATTAAGTATCATTTATTTCTCGAGTCTATTATTAATGTACGCACCTTATTTGCTAGGTTGCGGTTGTCGTGTTTTTCGGGCATCTACTATCGTCGGCGATCGTCTTCAGCTACTAGAAGTACTAAGGTGAGTCTATAGCCTCGCTTTATACTAGTTATTAAATGATTTTAAACCCGCGAGGGGGAATACATGTTTTATAAACTTAGAACACAATATTTTTATGGTATGCTTTGTCCCTCTATGAATGGACCCGTGGTTGCCTTTAAATTGCATTAAGTGATTGCCTTTGTTAAAACCTCAATTATGGACCGTTAATTAACCTATGATGGGTTAACCGCTAGTACAATTAATAGATCTATGGGGGAAGCCGCCCCGGTTCAGTTTTTGTGGACTTGTCATAGAAGCTTAGGCCCGACCTCCACACTGTTTGAACATATTGTATTGAGAAGTCAGGTATACGGCAATGTACCAATAATCTGGAGGTAACCGACAATTAATAAATCTCTCGTCTTATTAGACTGATATGGGAGTGTCTAAGGGCTCGGTTCCATGAGCTTATTGCAATTTATGCTATATACAATTATTATTGTTGATGCGAATTATTATTTGATGCTTATAAGCATGCCACAAACTTATAATCTTTGCTTGTGTTCAAAATTGATTACATAAACCTATAGATTCACTCGGCATTTTTGCTGATGTTTTACTCACATGTATTTCAGGTAATCAGGAAGGGTGAAGCTTGGAAGCCACGGGAATGAATGTTGTGCACTACTTTGCAATATAAACTCTTTGAATATTTGTCGTTCATTTTGTTCAAAACAATTTAAATATTTTGTTTTGGTTGTACTTTGGTTACGATGTGTTGGGACTACGCTACTCTGACAAATGTTTTAGGAACGATAAATCTAAAACGTCTCTTTTTGAGTCGTTCTTTATAAATTATGTGTTGTAGTATCATTGTTTAGCACCCAAAGATGTATTCCGCTGCGTGTAAATTTGGGGGTGTTAAAGATTGGTACCAGAGCCATGAGTTATAGAGAACTAGGTCTTTTTCTAAAAACCTAAACTATAACTGTCGGTTTTATTTTTTTCAAAGAGTCGGTGCACAGGACTTCGTGTGACTTCAGGTTCAAGCTACTTCTGGGATTACCACTTTAGTATGTGTTATTACGTATACCTTATTGTCAAGTATTTATAAATAAATACTATAATCCTTTATCGATATATATTTATGTCGTTAAACTTTTCGATAAAAGTTTATCATTTATTAATGATTAACTTAAATAAATACAATGAATTTTTAAGATCTTTCTGTATTTATTTTTGAGGTATTTAAATTGCTTTTATTGCAAATATTTTATATTATGACCTTACATACCTTCATCTGCGCGCGTTACTTTCATTGTTTAACCCTCTGTGATATCTATATAGATATTCAAATCGTCTTCCGGCTATTTATGTTTGGACGTCTTTTAACGTGATTTCTAGACCATTGTGTAGCTCAATGTGTCCCTAGAAAAGACTAACCGCTATCGTGTGAGTCACACATTTTGAAATACTTCTTATACTCGTGTTGAATAATACCATGTCTTTTCATAATATTTTGTTGATGTTTATTATCGTTTTACACGACATGTGAAGATTTAATTCGTTGACATTTATATGTATCGACTCCGAAGTGTATTGTTCACTTATATCTCGGTAACGTCATCGTTATTTTATAAATCATCGTCTAGATTATGGCACTAGTATTGGAATACGATTTTACTTATATAAAATTGTATCATTTGTTTTTCATTAACCTTCTCGCTCCCGGAGTGTAGCATGTTAATGTTCCATTCTTTTCTTGTTATGTTTTGTGTTTTTGACAATTGTGGCACCAAGGAGATTTGCCTACATTGCATTTTGAAATCTAAATTACCAACGTCTTTCACCGTCTTGCTTCCTAAATTTCGTGTTGAATACCTTGAAGCATTTTCTGTCATTCATCATGCTATATATTATTTGATGCTCATTACGAGATTTATTTTTCGTTGTTATGAAATCCACAAGACATGTGTGTATATATGTATATATTTTGAGTCGCTAAGAAGTGTCGAAAAATACACTTTATGCAGAAACTGTAGGGGCAGTATAAACAGGTCAAAACTTAAAAGTAAAACCTGCGTTTTTAAAATAAAATAGTCAAACCTGCACAGAACTTGCAGGGGTATTTTGGTCATTTTACGTTGGTTTTCAGGTCTCGGGTAAAACTAGAAAGTCGTCTGAAACGTCGTTTTGCATCAAAATGCTATAGACTCTGAGTCTTGGAGATGTCGTTTATCGGGTCAATTAATCGGCTCATATTTAAAAGTTAAATCTGATAGAAAATTCAGAACATGAGTTTTAAATGTTTCTAAGCTGTTTTGATTTCCTTTGAGATCGTAAAATTTTAACAAATATTATTTTACAACTAACGAATACTAGTTGCATGTGAAAATATTTAAAAATAAAAACAGTACAGGATTAGCAATTACCGGATTAATGGTGTAATTTAAAAACGAATAACATACTTTCTTAAAAGCATGTATGTATCGTGTAGCTTACGATGAGTACACATTTGGATTGTTTTATTCTTTTTATATATATGACTCTTTTGTCATTCGATATTATTTTTATTTTTCTTTTAACCTTCCACTGACTTGGGTTGAGTTTTGAAGTTTTGTCTTCACATTCTTCGTCGATATTTTATCGCGTGTCTCATGGCGTTTTCGTCTAAACCTTATAACCTTTTGAAACCTTAACGACTTGTAACCATTTCATTGGTTGTTTTATGAGCTACTATTTGCCACTTTTTGCAAAACTTTGACTACTTTATACGTTGTCATAATGTCATATTATAAATAAATCTGATATTGTTTTACGATTATTTTCACCAATTATTTTTACTTTGGTCTTATAAAATACTTTTCGTAAGATTAAAAGTTGCTTATTGAGTATCTCACAAATTACTTGTATCCTATAAAATTATAAACTATTTTTAAATTCCATTTTACAAATGGCATGGTTTATATATAAACATAAGAAACGTAATACTTTTCGACGAAACTGAGCACTGCATTGCTATTCCTAAACTATACATGGCCTGATCACCTATGACTAATTTAGATGGAGCCATGCTAGGCTGAATAGTAGTCACCTTAAAAATCTTGATAATAATCAGCTTTTTACTTGTATTTATGATAAAGATAAATAAAATGAAATAAAGTGAAAAGAAGTTTTGAAAACCTTTATATCTTATGCAAGTAGCGCAATTTCTATGCATCCGCATACGTTTTCTTACCTTTTCTTGAACGAATTACGCGCTTACGAATACATTTTTACTCGACAATCGTTTTTCCACTTGTTACTTCATTTTGTCTTATAACTGATTTCTTTTGACCGTTCGCTTAATTACTGACTGTTGATAAATGACTTGAAAGTCTCGATGTTTTATCCTTCCTTCTCGTCCAATCTTCTTTATGCGACTGGGTAGATCTTTGGAAGGTCTCCGCACGTGAATAATGAATTATCACTAGAGTGATTTCCGTATATCCGGGATGACGTCTGTCACTCTCGTTTGTCTCGAAACCCACTCTTGTGAACCGTGCTTTGACCTCTCTCTTTAAACACTAATATCGTTCATTTGATTTGTTTTAATTACAAGTGATTATTAGAAATTTTATTTTATTAAAATTTTTGTATGGATCTTATTTCCGATCATGTATCGACCACTGCTAAGTTAACGAGCTGATAATGGTGAACCACCGACCGCACTAACAAAATTGACAACTTGTTTTATCTATTATTTCTTATCGTAATACCATCGACGCCTTTATTTTATTATTCTCTTTAAGAATTCATACGACATTTGCTTCGTTCTCTTTTGTACCGTTGATTTCGTACTAATTGTTGACTATTATTTCCATTCGTATTCGTTGTTATCTTGTCACCTTTCGAAACCCGAATATATCCCATATTTATTTTGAAATAATAAACACCTTTATGTATTTCTACAACGTATTATAAAATTTTATGGAACTTTTATACATTTTCCAATGATTTTCAATTATCGAAATAACTACCATAAGAAAAAGGTCAAATTTATACATCATATTTTGTATAACTAAAACTAATGTTTAAAATGAAATTATGCTCTATCTTTTGAACTAAGTGATTTATCATACTTTACTTTTAATGTAATGAAATTACCAGTTTAATTTATATTCCTAATAATGATTTAATTTAGAAATTATATTTTCTAAATCGTAACCATCAATATGAATTTAATTAGTAAATCCATGTCATTCTTTCAAAGTTTCTTAAGACAACCAAAATAAATTATGAAGCTATTTAACCTCTATTTTGATATATCATCCTTATCAAGAAAGTACCCTCAATTGAGTTTTAAGGTAATACAAATCCGGGACGGATAATTGTGAAAAACATTATTTTAATGTTAATATTTAATTTATTCTTCGCTCTTATTTTTCTAGTATTGCGAATTATTATGTTTTACGGTTACGTGAGTCGAGATCCCTCGTCGATCGTCAACCTTAAATCATTTTACCACATCTTGTCCATTTATGCGTTTATTGAATTCATTTTTATCTCGTTCTGTTCCTCTTATTGAAGATCACTATTTTATTCTGAGTTTAAAATGAATCTCGGGAAGCAGTGTATAAGAAGAAACGATAAGTGTCACCAGGATTTATGCGTGTACTTGTGGAATGATTGAGGACCGAATCTCTTAATGAATAGAGTTAATAAATTCGTTACAAGCTCGAAGAGTAAGTTGAAGCCGACACCGCAAGTGGAAAGACTCTTGAGATCAAGTAGTTATTATCAAGGGTTCTTTCAAGGTTTTCTCGATGATTAACGGTGGAGATCTATACTCGATGTTTATGTTCGACCTTTTCTTTTATGTACTTACATGGTGTGTGATCTAGTAAAATGATCGTAAGTTGTGAGAACTTGAGACGGCATCATCCGATGACGTCCGATCATATAGAACACATATTATGTAATATCTTTTTGACTTTCAACGACGATATTTATTGAGACTTTAATACACGTTGGCGAAAGTGAGATGGATATCCTTTAATTTGCAACATTCTTTTTAACTGGACTTATCCGAAAATCCTGTCATCTATTCTTGTTATCAAATGAGCTTCGTGTGATTCATAAAATTTTCATGTGTCGAGCTTGACGGGTGACTTGTGGATAAGGATTTATTTATTTCTTTTTGGTGAGATACAACTTGACGACAAGTTGCGTTTTGTAAAAGAACCAGAGGAGATCATGGATCGAATTTCACGTGGGAACGTGAGGACTTGTTTATAAGGAATGCCCTCATCCTTCCGGGTAGTGAACAACTCGTGTATGAGGCGAGTTGAGCGCCGGGACGTCGCTCCCTTAAGGTGGTGAGGATGTAAAACCCATAAAAATAAGGTCATAATTTAATTATAATTTTCAATTATTTTGAAGTATTTTATAACGTTAAATATTATTATGTTTAACGGTTTAAGTTGAAACCGATATTAAATATTATGTTTTAATATTTTGACGAGAAACGAGGACTACTAGTGATCGCGATACCGACGGATGCCTAAAATTTTATATTTTATTATCGATCGTTTCGATATTTAATATTTTCGACGATATCGTTTTAATTACGTATCGAGTCGTTATATTATTATTTTTCGTGTGCGTTTAAACTTTAAAAAAAAAGTATTTTTTCGAAACCCGAGTCTCCTAAATATTTCAAAATTTACAATTTATATTTTCTACCCTCTTAAACTATTTTATTCCATCTTAGACCAAAACTATCACAAATTGGCAAAAATTACCCTAACCTTACACTATATATAATAATTCCACTATCTCATTTTCATTTTAAAATTCATTTAACCAAAATTTCTTCCTTCCTCCTCCATTTTTCTTTCTTAGCCATACACCCCATCAACACCAATCATCAAAATTTTTGATGATCAACTTTGATCCATCCAACAAAACAAGTCCCATTCCTATTTTTGAAAGGTGATTCTAATGATACCATTTTTACTTACATGCATCAAGTTTTATTTTTTTTATTGTTGTTAGGTGGAGATTTTGATCATGCATATGTTACTAGTGATGATCAAATGATGTTATTGCAATGTTTTTGTTAAAAAGTTGATTTTTAATTTTTGGGTTTTTGATTTTGATGATGATATAAGTGTTAGGAATGGTGTATGATGATATTAGAGTATAGGAATGACCATTTCTATGGTTGGTTTTGGTCAAAAAGTTGATTTTGTACAAGATTTTGGTACCCATTTTATAGCAGTAGGTAAACTGAAAAATCCGAAATTTTATGTTTTGAAAATGACTTAACTTATAGCCTAGGGTTGTAGATAATTTCCTTAGCTTCGATTTGATATAATGTAGAGCTTCTAGCTCAAAACGAGCGCGAAGTTACACTAGTTTGATTTTCGTGTACCGGGAGACGAGTGTCGACACAATCCGAAAATTGTTGTCGATATTTGGATCGAATCTCGGGGACTATAAAATGAGTTTCAAAATGATTCAAGGGCTGTTCTCAGGCTCCAAGTTTAGCATTTTGAGTCTATTTTTAGAATCAAGTGGCGGTTTTACAAATGGAGTTGTTTCGAATGGTCAAAATGGTTTCGTAAGTCAAGGTCGCTAAACTGTCCGGATTTTGTGATTCAAAGATGAGTCGGGCAGGGAACTTTAGAGGTAAAATCTTTTAATGGGCTTTGAAGAGGACTTTCTATATATAGTAAGTAAGTTCTCTGAGTAGTATCATAAAAATTTGAAATGTTTAAGTATGGGAAAACGGCTTGGACATTCGGTATGTTCCGGCAGATTTTTATTAAAGGCATAGAACAATAAAATGAATACATAGGAGAGTATAATAGAACCACTTGCATCGTTTTCTCTTGAGTTGTTGTGATTTTATACTTGAGTTTGATTTTATTAAGTATCATTTATTTCTCGAGTCTATTATTAATGTACGCACCTTATTTGCTAGGTTGCGGTTGTCGTGTTTTTCGGGCATCTACTATCGTCGGCGATCGTCTTCAGCTACTATAAGTACTAAGGTGAGTCTATAGCCTCGCTTTATACTAGTTATTAAATGATTTTAAACCCGCGAGGGGGAATACATGTTTTATAAACTTAGAACACAAGATTTTTATGGTATGCTTTGTCCCTCTATGAATGGACCCGTGGTTGCCTTTAAATTGCATTAAGTGATTGCCTTTGTTAAAACCTCAATTATGGACCGTTAATTAACCTATGATGGGTTAACCGCTAGTACAATTAATAGATCCATGGGGGAAGCCGCCCCGGTTCAGTTTTTGTGGACTTGTCATAGAAGCTTAGGCCCGACCTCCACACTGTTTGAACATATTGTATTGAGAAGTCAAGTATACGGCAATGTACCAATAATCTGGAGGTAATCGACAATTAATAAATCTCTCGTCTTATTAGACTGATATGGGAGTGTCTAAGGGCTCGGTTCCATGAGCTTATTGCAATTTATGCTATATACAATTATTATTGTTGATGCGAATTATTATTTGATGCTTATAAGCATGCCACAAACTTATAATCTTTGCTTGTGTTCAAAATTGATTACATAAACCTATAGATTCACTCGGCATTTTTGCTGATGTTTTACTCACATGTATTTCAGGTAATCAGGAAGGGTGAAGCTTGGAAGCCACGAGAATGAATGTTGTGCACTACTTTGCAATATAAACTCTTTGAATATTTGTCGTTCCTTTTGTTCAAAACAATTTAAATCTTTTGTTTTGGTTGTACTTTGGTTACGATGTCTTGGGACTACGCTACTCTGACAAATGTTTTAGGAACGATAAATCTAAAACGTCTCTTTTTGAGTCGTTCTTTATAAATTATGTGTTGTAGTATCATTGTTTAGCACCCAAAGATGTATTCCGCTGCGTGTAAATTTGGGGGTGTTAAAAGAGACAACTAAAGGGTATTCATATTAAGCACAAGTGTTTTGAATATGACACTAGCAAAAACTAATCGAAGTGAATCGGATACACGAGCCTCCTCCATAAGCTCCAAGCATGAAATGTGAGAGAGCAACCCTTGAAACAAACACGAAAAGACGAAGAAAGGCCACCCCTCCACTTCAACTCTACTATAACATCCGCTTAATTAAACCTAACCTGTAAAACCCGCATGCTTTTACCATGAATAGTACCCATTAGATCGTACGTCCTAGATTAAACTTTCCTTTTATAGTATGATCACATTCACGTGCTAGCATTTTAAGTATTATGTACGTGTTAGAACATGATAAGTATGTATTACGTACGAACGCACAATAATTATTTAAACAATAATTAATCCCGAACATGCGATCAGGAAATCATGAACATAAATTAATCACGAGAGAATATTTATTACGTATTTATATTTATTACGAACACGAATAAATATAGTGAGTCACGATCGAAAAATAATTAAATTACGTAAACTACGTAACACGTAATCACAAATATGTAAACGATAAATAGTATTACGTATATTTAATTAACGCGACAAGTAATCACGTAAATAATATTTACGTTTAAACACGTATAACGTTAACTACGAAAAGATACGACATATTAAATACATGATCACGCATAATATTTTAGCGAGTCGCGTATTAATTAAAATAAATGAACTAAGTGGGTTTCGGGATTTTGGACAAGAAAGGGAGACAAGACATATGGGCCGAAGCCCATGATTTACCAAACCGACCCTTTACATATAAAAAAACGGGGGGTGTGTTTTGTTTCTTCCCTTCTGCCGACACAAAAGACAAAACAGAAAACCCTAATTGGAATACAAAGCAGCCGCTCATATTTTGTGTTCTCTTCTCCTCTGCCGCGACCCACACCAATGAAACAAGGAGATTGGATCGAGGTTTTACCCTAGAAGAACAAGGGATACGTGTGTCATTCTAAACCCTAAATGATTTGTAAGTAAAAAGAAACCCTAATTCGTTCTATTCCTTTTCTTTTAATCCGAATTCATGGGTCTTTAAACATGTTTGGACTGTAATATTGATTGGGGGGGGGGTTCGTTTGCTTGTTGTTGGGTTCGAAAAGCACACAATCCGAGACTCACATGAGTCTCGGTGATGGGTTAAATACACCAGCCGTATACCTAATTAGGGTTTTGGGCTTGGTTGTGCTAAAGGTGGGAATCCGTAGGGGTGTTTGTGAAAGCAGTGGGAACCGAGACCCTAGTGGTCTCGGTGGGACAATTATAACCAGCAGGGGAAACGAACCACTGACGGGGGTATCACCACCACTGTCGGTGGGATTTTAGCAGATTTAAGGGTGCGTTTGGCAACCTGTTTATAAACAGATTTAAGGGTCCGTTTGGCAAACAGGATTATGAATAAGTTAAGGGGCTGTTTGGTTCGTGTTATAGGTAAACATAATACGAGTTTTACGTTTAAATTAATAAGACACGGGCTCGGTTTTCGATGCTTTTAAATAAATAATACGTGGTTACGGGTTATCATTTTAAAGGTTAATTAACTTTATATGCTTATTAATTTTACAAGGTAATTCAATTAATAAATAATCACGTATTATTACAAGATTAATTAAATTGATTTAACATGCTAGGTAATTAATTTAATTAAAAACATGGACTTAGGTTTATTTTTGTTAATTAGTAAAACATGATTTTAACCTAAGTAATTACTTATTTAAATTAGACTAAGTAATTAATTAATTATTAAACCATGACTTATAATTAATTAATTCACATGACTTAGGTTATATATGTTTTAACCTAAGTATTTATATCTTATTTAATTAAATCACATGATAATTAAATAAATGCCTTAACCTATAGTTTATTTAAATACATGGAATGATTTATAAACTATACTATTTTATTACATGACTTAGAATATTAATCAGAAAACACTTTAGCTTATATTATTAGCTTAATAATCCAGCTTATATCTATTTATGGAAACTTTCTATTTTTAGAAACTTATCTATTTTTAAGCGGTAATTCTATTTATGGAAACTTTCTATTTTAGAAACTTATCTATTTTAAGCAGTAATTCTATTTTTGGTAACTTTCTATTTTTGGAAACTTTCTATTTTAGGAAACCTGCTATTTTTAGGAAGTTACTTATTATTGCACAGCAAGTATAATAATACAAGAAATATAAGAAATACTTAAACAGAATATACAAAATACACGATAAATACAGTATAACGTTAAAAATAAGTTAAACATGGCATGAACTTATAAAATAAGCTAAGACATAACATTAAACCAGTTATGTACTCAGTGATCAGATACTTATACACGTATGTATTTATGTAGCGTTAGTGATACCGAAGTAGGACTCTCTTCCGTTCGTCTTCTTCGTTCACTGGACATAAGGTACGGATTCCCGTCCTTTCAGTATGGACATTCTTTCCTTATTAGGATTTCCCCGTATGCAGCCAACTGTTTTCCCGTAGTATAAGTATGAGTTTGATTGCTTATGTTTTAAATATGATTACCTATAGCCATATACATGCATGACCAGTTTCACCTAGTTATGGAGGTACCATAACCATAACATTAGAGGCACTGATGTTATGACTTCACCACGGCGGAGTGATTGCTCGTGGCGTCCCTTCAGTTTTGGCCATTTATTTATATTTATCATGTGGGGCATATGGGTGCATCCTAGTTACACGTTTTTATTCAGGATTACATGGTGAATGTGGTGTGTGCCTTGCATCCTTCACAAGGAGCTGATCCCTCCTACCCATAAAACCAGTATATTACATTAGAGGCAGCCCCTCTAATTTGCATGATGATGTCACCCCTCCAATTATTCATGCACGGTGGATTTTCATGACCTATATTGGCTAAAGGTAAAATATGTAAACAGTTTTCATAAGTTAAACATAAGCCTTTTCAAACTATAAAAACCAGTTTCATGAACATGTTCCAGTTTTCCAGGACTTATACATTTCCGCTGCTATTAAGTCTTTATTATGTTTTAGTCATTCATACTATGTCTATATCCGTGCACTGAGCGTTTAGCTCAGCCGTTACTTTCCTTTCCATGTCCCAAAACGGCAGGTACCCTAGAAAAGACTCGAGCATTTGGAGGACGTGCATAGGATGGAAGCTGCTAGAGACTTCTTCTCCTTTTTGCCTTCATTTACTTATGCTTGTTTAGTCTTTCATTCATTTCTTTTGCTTTATTATGTTTTGGGCTTATGTTTGGGAACCGAGGTTTGATTCCGGTTATCCCTATGGTCATGTAATGTTTTATACATTTATCCTTGTATGCTTTGATGACACGTCATAATTACGCGTGACATTCCATTATCAAAATGAGGTGTTACAATTATGGTATCAGAGCCAAGGCTTCGACCTGTAGGCTCTAAAACTCGACCTGTGACTAGTGGGTAGTCACCAGGAGCTTCCTAAGCCAACGTCTGTTATTCTACATATTGATGTTTTCAGCGCATTGTTGTTTTAACCATGATGTTTTCAGCACCTTGAGGTTTTAACCTTGATGTTTTCATCGATATTGTTTTGCTAATATGGGTGGACAACCGTCATTCATATTTAGTTATGTGACATTGTTTCATGCATAATGTTCCTCGTGAACAGTGGCTATGTGGACTGAACCCCAATAGTTCATAATTAGTCACATAAAATTTTTTCCTGATAAGTTTTGACATATGAGTTTCATTTATTTATGTTTCATGTATCATTGTTGCAGGGATTATGACTAAGTAATGGTTGGTACAGGACTGGCCCTATTTAGTCGCATGTGCTTTTATCGAAACTTTTAATTTTGGGACCGACCCATAGGCGTCCCCTCGCTATGTCTTTTGTTTTGGGATCGACCCATAGGCGTCCCCTCGCACATATAAAGGTTTTATAAACTACATTACGCATTCATGCACTGTTTTTCATGCATAAATTTTTTCTCACGATTTAAATTGGCATAAATTTTTTTTCATGTCCCCTTATAAGTTGTTATGTTTTTATGTCATGTATGTTTTCATACTGTCATGGTTAACTTCAGTTTCATGCTGATTATGTTATACACTTCTTCATGATAGATGGTTTCATGTTTCTTCATGATAATTCCGTCTTTATGTTGATTATGTTTTACGCCTCTTTTGTTATTTATGCTTTCACGTAAGACATTGTTGGACTTCATTGAATTCTGCTTTCATGATAGTCATGGTTGGTTTTCATTGATCATGCAATCAGGCAAATCATCGTTGAATTTTGTGTAACCACACTTTAGCGTTTCTCTATGCAACCAGAACGAGGTATATACTGGCATTGCCAGGTTATCATGATGGTTTTCCTAACTGTTTAACCGGTATACTTTCCTTAAATCATGATAAATGATCGACCCCATACCGATCATTTCATGTACATTCCATGTGTACTCTATGTACCTTATTCCATGTGCATACTTCCACTTGCTGATACTTTTCAAATTGCTGATGCCACTCATAACTTGGAGATGTTACTAAAGGTTGATGCTGCTGACGTTCGAAGGCGCTACGAGATGCGGATGCTGTTCACAACCTGGAGATCCTACAAGACGAAGACAAAGGCGTCGGAGCAAAGCAATTGGACGAGAAGATGCTTCACCATCAGGTGATTCCCAACAATCATTGTCCCTAATTCTTAGTTACATGTCACACGTCATTTGGCTGTCATTTCAGCCATATGAGTGTAAACCGGTACCAGCCGGTCACTCAGCTGAATAGTTACATGAATCACGGTCATGAGAATGACCATCATGGAACTGACAGACATGACGGTAGTAATCACTACTATGACAGCAGCTAACCTAGAAATTGCAACCGAAACTCTGGCCACGGACGTGATCAGAAATACAAGGATTAGTAGTCCAACCGATCCGCAAATTCAGGCATAATAACCTTATATTGTGGTTATATTTGTTTCATATCTCGAGACACATGTCAAGACATCAGTCAAGACACATGTCTCACGTATACTTTCTGAAGACACATGTCAAGACATCAGTCAAGACACATGTCTCACGTATACTTTGTGAAGACACATGTCAAGACACCATTCAAGACATATGTCATGCTAATAGTTCCAAGACACGAGTCAAGACACATGACTCACGTCCAACTATGGAACATTACTAAGAAATTCAGGGTACCCTCCAAGGGTATATCCATTTTGTGTGCCATGTATTAATCAGGCCACAAGAATTTCAATACCATTATCAGCGCATCAGTGAGAACTGTCACGTTGCCGATGTCACTTTCATTTCTTTCACCATATTTCATATATTCATGACCATGAAGGACGCCTTTCGTATTCCCACATATACGAAGGTTTTCCTTCAGCTTAATGATGAGATCCAAGCTGCTAACGTATTTCCTCGGACAGACACGAAATGAATTCTATCCTAATTATGGACTATGAACAGCACACCATGCTACGATTCATATTTATGTACAGTAATGTTCGGGCTCCTGAATACATTCAGCTTGATTTTCCATCAGAAAAATCTGTACAATTATTTATGCTTACAAGCATGTGCGTTGTTAGCCATGGTCGCTAAAATTTTGTAGCTGTCAGTAAGACACGACTACTTAAGTCCTTTTACGCATACCCAGTTGATTATTCCAAAATCATACCATACATTCCAGAAGAAACTTCAAGGAGAAGGATGGTACCATGAGATTATGTGTCGACTACCGTCGACTTAAACAAATCACCATTCATGACCGTTAATCTCCTCCACATATTGACAACGTGTCCAATAAACCGTATGGTGTTAATCATTTTTCCAAGATCGAACTCATGATCATGCTGCCAACAGTGACGAATGAAACAGCAGGACATGTTCATGACTGCTATTCATACACGACTCGGTCATGCTAGATTTATAATTTTGAATTAGTCTCATCAATGCTCCAACGGAATTATAAGAATGAGTTTCCATGAACTCATAGCAAATTCATCAGTGTTTTCATTGAGGATAACCTGATTTCCTTTAAAGCCTAGAAGAAGAACAGGAAGACCATATCTGCACTATGTTGCAAATTCTATGACAAGAGAAATTTCACCCTGGAAATTTTGCCAATATCAATTCTGTTTGATTACAGTGGCACGCTGGATCACATGGATTTGCATGGTTAATCTTACCATGACTCTACCTATGGCGTAAAGGAGAGAACCCTACACTACATTAGGTGTTCTAGAAAATCCTACGCTAGGAGAAGTCTAGATTCAGAGACTCAGAGTTTCGCAAACTCCTATGTATCAAGTTCTACGAAGCAAGATACAGTTACGTTCATATCTAGGTACCTGACATACCAACAGGTTAAGATAGGACACCAACAAACTGGGATGGTTTTTCATCATCTGAAATGGTGAATTGAAATGGTACAAGATCTCCACGGATTTTGGCTACCAGTTTAACGCAAACTCCGAAGAAGCATGATGCTATCTCGTTTATTGCAAACAATTTGATCAAGTCTGCAGAATCCTTACATCCGCAAGGATTTCAGAACCAACAGATTGATCAGACATGTTCCAGCCAAGGCTCATCCGATCACTTGGCAATTCCTCAGTTATCAGGACAGACAAATATTCATAATTATGCTCCTTATTTACTTCACGTTCTTGTTCTAGTTCCACGCCTTGCTTTCGCGCTCGCGTTCATGACACTATTCACATTCATGATCGTATTTTGGTTTACAATTTTACGTTCATTTTCTTTTCTCATTATGGGTAGTTTGCAAGAACTTGAGAGATCAGACCCAAGTTTAGTATAACTCCCTACCCTCAGATAGACGTTTCTCGTCATAATCTATGTCTCACCTTCTAGCGTTTGTCGTTACCGCCATTATATTCTATGATCACGATATGTTTCACATGTCATGGTCATTCCACGTTCCTCATATCATGATCAAGATATGTTACCACGTATCATGGATCACGATATGTTTACTCATACTACACTCGCTATATCTCCACGTAGCACGTTCAAAATTTTTCACGTATCACGTTCAAAATTTTTCACGTACTACGTTTCTTTATGTCTCGCGCATCGTTTCTAATTAACAGTTAAGTCAGTTTGTCTTTCATCGTAACGTTTCAGTTACCCTTGCACGTTAACTCTTATTTTCCTCGATAGAATTTAGGGGATCTACCTTCCGTAGATAACCAAGAATTTCTTCGGATTCCAAGTCAAGGTCAGGAGGACCAAGATTCATCTTTAGTGTTAAGATTTTCTGAAGGAACCGTTCCAAGAGGGAGGCCACTTGGAAACGGACAAGTTCATCCGGACTTTTATCCCGTGTCTTTTCTCTTATCAATTAGATATGTTCTTTCAGTCACGTCATGTTCCATGTCCTTTCAAAACATGTCACGTCCCGCGTTCTTTTTGCTAGGTCACCTGCACGTTAATTTATCTTACATACCCTATCAGTTTGATTCGGGTATGTTTCTCTTTCAGTTATGTTATCTATAATTCGGGGACGAATTATTCTTTTTAGGGGGGAAGAGTTGTAAAACCCGCATGCTTTTACCATGAATAGTACCCATTAGATCGTACGTCCTAGATTAAACTTTCCTTTTATAGTATGATCACATTCACGTGCTAGCATTTTAAGTATTATGTACGTGTTAGAACACGATAAGTATGTATTACGTACGAACGCACAATAATTATTTAACAATAATTAATCCCGAACACGCGATCAGGAAATCATGAACATAAATTAATCACGAGAGAATATTAATTACGTATTTATATTTATTACGAACACGAATAAATATAGTGAGTCACGATCGAAAACTAATTAAATTACGTAAACTACGTAACACATAATCACAAATATGGAAACGATAAATAGTATTACGTATATTTAATTAACGCGACAAGTAATCACGTAAATAATATTTACGTTTAAACACGTATAACGTTAACTACGAAAAGATACGACATATTAAATACATGATCACGCATAATGTTTTAGCGAGTCGCGTATTAATTAAAATAAATGAACTAAGTGGGTTTCGTGCTTTTAGACAAGAAAGGGAGACAAGACATATGGGCCGAAGCCCATGATTTACCAAACCGACCCTTTACATATAAAAAACGGGGGGTGTGTTTTGTTTCTTCCCTTCTGCCGACACAAAAGACAAAACAGAAAACCCTAATTGGAATACAAAGCAGCCTTGTGTTCTCTTCTCCTCTGCCGCGACCCACACCAATGAAACAAGGAGATTGGATCGAGGTTTTACCCTAGAAGAACAAGGGATACGTGTGTCATTCTAAACCCTAATTTATTTGTAAGTAAAAAGAAACCCTAATTCGTTCTATTCCTTTTCTTTTAATCCGAATTCATGGGTCTTTAAACATGTTCGGACTGTAATATTGATGGGGGGGGGGGGGGGGTTCGTTTGCTTGTTGTTGGGTTCGAAAAGCACACAAACCGAGACTCACATGAGTCTCGGTGATGGGTTAAATACACCAGCCGCAACCCTAATTAGGGTTTTGGGCTTGGTTGTGCTAACGGTGGGAACCCGTAGGGGTGTTTGTGAAAGCAGTGGGAACCGAGACCCTAGTGGTCTTGGTGGGACAATTATAACCAGCAGGGGAAACGAACCACTGACGGGGGTATCACCACCACTGTCGGTGGGATTTTGGCAGATTTAAGGGTGCGTTTGGCAACCTGTTTATAAACAGATTTAAGGGTCCGTTTGGCAAACAGGATTATGAATAAGTTAAGGGGCTGTTTTTCGTGTTATAGGTAAACATAATACGAGTTTTACGTTTAAATTAATAAGACACGGGCTCGGTTTTTGATGCTTTTAAATAAATAATACGTGGTTACGGGTTATCATTTTAAAGGTTAATTAACTTTATATGCTTATTAATTTTACAAGGTAATTCAATTAATAAATAATGACGTATTATTACAAGATTAATTAAATTGATTTGACATGCTAGGTAATTAATTTAATTAAAAACATGGACTTAGGTTTATTTTTGTTAATTAGTAAAACATGATTTTAACCTAAGTAATTACTTATTTAAATTAGACTAAGTAATTAATTAATTATTAAACCATGACTTATAATTAATTAATTCACATGACTTAGGTTATATATGTTTTAACCTAAGTATTTATATCTTATTTAATTAAATCACATGATAATTAAATAAATGCCTTAACCTATAGTTTATTTAAATACATGGAATGATTTATAAACTATACTATTTTATTACGTGACTTAGAATATTAATCAGAAAACACTTTAGCTTATATTATTAGCTTAATAATCCAGCTTATATCAATTTATGGAAACTTTCTATTTTTAGAAACTTATCTATTTTTAAGCGGTAATTCTATTTATGGAAACTTTCTATTTTTAGAAACTTATCTATTTTAAGCAGTAATTCTATTTTTGGTAACTTTCTATTTTTGGAAACTTTCTATTTTAGGAAACCTGCTATTTTTAGGAAGTTACTTATTATTGCACAGCAAGTATAATAATACAAGAAATATAAGAAATACTTAAACAAAATATACAAAATACACGATAAATACAGTATAACGTTAAAAATCAGTTAAACATGACATGAACTTATAAAATAAGCTAAGACATAACATTAAACCAGTTATGTACTCAGTGATCAGATACTTATACACGTATGTATTTATGTAGCGTTAGTGATACCGAAGTAGGACTCTCTTCCGTTCGTCTTCTTCGTTCACTGGACATAAGGTACGGATTCCCGTCCTTTCAGTATGGACATTCTTTCCTTATTAGGATTTTCCCGTATGCAGCCAACTGTTTTCCCGTAGTATAAGTATGAGTTTGATTGCTTATGTTTTAAATATGATTACCTATAGCCATATACATGCATGACCAGTTTCACCTAGTTATGGAGGTACCATAACCATAACATTAGAGGCACTGATGTTATGACTTCACCACGGCGGAGTGATTGCTCGTGGCGTCCCTTCAGTTTTGGCCATTTATTTATATTTATCATGTGGGGCGTATGGGTGCATCCTAGTTACACGTTTTTATTCAGGATTACATGGTGAATGTGGTGTGTGCCTTGCATCCTTCACAAGGAGCTGATCCCTCCTACCCATAAAACCAGTATATTACATTAGAGGAAGCCCCTCTAATTTGCATGATGAGGTCACCCCTCCAATTATATATGCACGGTGGATTTTCATGACCTATATTGGCTAAAGGTAAAATATGTAAACAGTTTTCATAAGTTAAACATAAGGCTTTTCAAACTATAAAAACCAGTTTCATGAACATGTTCCAGTTTTCCAGGACTTATACATTTCCGCTGCTATTAAGTCTTTATTATGTTTTAGTCATTCATACTATGTCTATATCCGTGCACTGAACGTTTAGCTCAGCCGTTACTTTCCTTTCCATGTCCCAAAACGGCAGGTACCCTAGGAAAGACTCGAGCATTTGGAGGACGTGCATAGGATGGAAGCTGCTAGAGACTTCTTCTCCTTTTTGCCTTCATTTACTTATGCTTGTTTAGTCTTTCATTCATTTCTTTTGCTTTATTATGTTTTGGGCTTATGTTTGGGAACCGAGGTTTGATTCCGGTTATCCCTATGGTCATGTAATGTTTTATACATTTATCCTTGTATGCTTTGATGACACGTCATAATTACGCGTGACATTCCATTATCAAAATGGGGTGTTACAATTATGGTATCAGAGCCAAGGCTTCGACCTGTAGGCTCTAAAACTCGACCTGTGACTAGTGGGTAGTCACCAGGAGCTTCCTAAGCCAACGTCTGTTATTCTACATATTGATGTTTTCAGCGCATTGTTGTTTTAACCATGATGTTTTCAGCACCTTGAGGTTTTAACCTTGATGTTTTCATCGATATTGTTTTGCTAATATGGGTGGACAACCGTCATTCATATTTAGTTATGTGACATTGTTTCATGCATAATGTTCCTCGTGAACAGTGGATATGTGGACTGAACCCCAATAGTTCATAATTAGTCACATAAAATTTTTTCCTGATAAGTTTTGACATATGAGTTTCATTTATTTATGTTTCATGTATCATTGTTGCAGGGATTATGACTAAGTAATGGTTGGTACAGGACTGGCCCTATTTAGTCGCATGTGCTTTTATCGAAACTTTTAATTTTGGGACCGACCCATAGGCGTCCCCTCGCTATGTCTTTTGTTTTGGGACCGACCCATAGGCGTCCCCTCGCACATATAAAGGTTTTATAAACTACATTACGCATTCATGCACTGTTTTTCATGCATAAATTTTTTCTCACGATTTAAATTGGCATAAATTTTTGTTTTCATGTCCCCTTATAAGTTGTTATGTTTTTATGTCATGTATGTTTTCATACTGTCATGGTTAACTTCAGTTTCATGCTGATTATGTTATACACTTCTTCATGATAGATGGTTTCATGTTTCTTCATGATAATTCCGTCTTTATGTTGATTATGTTTTACGCCTCTTTTGTTATTTATGCTTTCACGTAAGACATTGTTGGACTTCATTGAATTCTGCTTTCATGATAGTCATGGTTGGTTTTCATTGATCATGCAATCAGGCAAATCATCGTTGAATTTTGTGTAACCACACTTTAGCGTTTCTCTATGCAACCAGAACGAGGTATATACTGGCATTGCCAGGTTATCATGATGGTTTTCCTAACTGTTTAACCGGTATACTTTCCTTAAATCATGATAAATGATCGACCCCATACCGATCATTTCATGTACATTCCATGTGTACTCTATGTACCTTATTCCATGTGCATACTTCCACTTGCTGATACTTTTCAAATTGCTGATGCCACTCATAACTTGGAGATGTTACTAAAGGTTGATGCTGCTGACGTTCGAAGGCGCTACGAGATGCGGATGCTGTTCACAACCTGGAGATCCTACAAGACGAAGACAAAGGCGTCAGAGCAAAGCAATTGGACGAGAAGATGCTTCACCATCAGGTGATTCCCAACAATCATTGTCCCTAATTCTTAGTTACATGTCACACGTCATTTGGCTGTCATTTCAGCCATATGAGTGTAAACCGGTACCAGCCGGTCACTCAGCTGAATAGTTACATGAATCACGGTCATGAGAATGACCATCATGGAACTGACAGACAGGACGGTAGTAATCACTACTATGACAGCAGCTAACCTAGAAATCGCAACCGAAACTCTGGCCACGGACGTGATCAGAAATACAAGGATTAGTAGTCCAACCGATCCGCAAATTCAGGCATAATAACCTTATATTGTGGTTATATTTGTTTCATATCTCGAGACACATGTCAAGACATCAGTCAAGACACATGTCTCACGTATACTTTCTGAAGACACATGTCAAGACATCAGTCAAGACACATGTCTCACGTATACTTTGTGAAGACACATGTCAAGACACCATTCAAGACATATGTCATGCTAATAGTTCCAAGACACGAGTCAAGACACATGACTCACGTCCAACTATGGAACATTACTAAGAAATTCAGGGTACCCTCCAAGGGTATATCCATTTTGTGTGCCAGGTATTAATCAGGCCACAAGAATTTCAATACCATTATCAGCGCATCAGTGAGAACTGTCACGTTGCCGATGTCACTTTCATTTCTTTCACCATATTTCATATATTCATGACCATGAAGGACGCCTTTCGTATTCCCACATATACGAAGGTTTTCCTTCAGCTTAATGATGAGATCCAAGCTGCTAACGTATTTCCTCGGACAGACACGAAATGAATTCTATCCTAATTATGGACTATGAACAGCACACCATGCTACGATTCATATTTATGTACAGTAATGTTCGGGCTCCTGAATACATTCAGCTTGATTTTCCATCAGAAAAATCTGTACAATTATTTATGCTTACAAGCATGTGCGTTGTTAGCCATGGTCGCTAAAATTTTGTAGCTGTCAGTAAGACACGACTACTTAAGTCCTTTTACGCATACCCAGTTGATTATTCCAAAATCTTACCATACATTCCAGAAGAACCTTCAAGGAGAAGGATGGTACCATGAGATTATGCGTCGACTACCGTCGACTTAAATAAATCACCATTCATGACCGTTATTCTCCTCCACATATTGAAAACGTGTCCAATAAACCGTATGGTGTTAATCATTTTTCCAAGATCGAACTCATGATCATGCTGCCAACAGTGACGAATGAAACAACAGGACATGTTCATGACTGCTATTCGTACACGACTCGGTCATGCTAGATTTATAATTTTGAATTAGTCTCATCAATGCTCCAACGGAATTATAAGAATGAGTTTCCATGAACTCATAGCAAATTCATCAGTGTTTTCATTGAGGATAACCTGATTTCCTTTAAAGCCTAGAAGAAGAACAGGAAGACCATATCTGCACTATGTTGCAAATTCTATGACAAGAGAAATTTCACCCTGGAAATTTTGCCAATATCAATTCTGTTTGATTACAGTGGCACGCTGGATCACATGGATTTGCATGGTTAATCTTACCATGACTCTACCTATGGCGTAAAGGAGAGAACCCTACACTACATTAGGTGTTCTAGAAAATCCTACGCTAGGAGAAGTCTAGATTCAGAGACTCGGAGTTTCGCAAACTCCTATGTATCAAGTTCTACGAAGCAAGATACAGTTACGTTCATATCTAGGTACCTGACATACCAACAGGTTAAGATAGGACACCAACAAACTGGGATGGTTTTTCATCATCTGAAATGGTGAATTGAAATGGTACAAGATCTCCACGGATTTTGGCTACCAGTTTAACGCAAACTCCGAAGAAGCATGATGCTATCTCGTTTATTGCAAACAGTTTGATCAAGTCTGCAGAATCCTTACATCCGCAAGGATTTCAGAACCAATAGATTGATCGGACATGTTCTAGCCAAGGCTCATCCGATCACTTGGCAATTCCTCAGTTATCAGGACAGACAAATATTCATAATTATGCTCCTTATTTACTTCACGTTCTTGTTCTAGTTCCACGCCTTGCTTTCGCGCTCGCGTTCATGACACTATTCACATTCATGATCGTATTTTGGTTTACGATTTTACGTTCATTTTCTTTTCTCATTATGGGTAGTTTGCAAGAACTTGAGAGATCAGACCCAAGTTTAGTATAACTCCCTACCCTCAGATAGACGTTTCTCGTCATAATCTATGTCTCACCTTCTAGCGTTTGTCGTTACCGCCATTATATTCTATGATCACGATATGTTTCACATGTCATGGTCATTCCACGTTCCTCATATCATGATCAAGATATGTTACCACGTATCATGGATCACGATATGTTTACTCATACTACACTCGCTATATCTCCACGTAGCACGTTCAAAATTTTTCACGTATCACGTTCAAAATTTTTCACGTACTACGTTTCTTTATGTCTCGCGCATCGTTTCTAATTAACAGTTAAGTTAGTTTGTCTTTCATCGTAACGTTTCAGTTACCCTTGCACGTTAACTCTTATTTTCCCCGATCGAATTTAGGGGATCTACCTTCCGTAGATAACCAAGAATTTCTTCGGATTCCAAGTCAAGGTCAGGAGGACCAAGATTCATCTTTAGTGTTAAGATTTTCTGAAGGAACCGTTCCAAGAGGGAGGCCACTTGGAAACGGACAAGTTCATCCGGACTTTTATCCCGTGTCTTTTCTCTTATCAATTAGATATGTTCTTTCAGTCACGTCATGTTCCATGTCCTTTCAAGACATGTCACGTCCCGCGTTCTTTTTGCTAGGTCACCTGCACGTTAATTTATCTTACATACACTATCAGTTTGATTCAGGTATGTTTCTCTTTCAGTTATGTTATCTATAATTCGGGGACGAATTATTCTTTTTAGGGGGGAAGAGTTGTAAAACCCGCATGCTTTTACCATGAATAGTACCCATTAGATCGTACGTCCTAGATTAAACTTTCCTTTTATAGTATGATCACATTCACGTGCTAGCATTTTAAGTATTATGTACGTGTTAGAACACGATAAGTATGTATTACGTACGAACGCACAATAATTATTTAAACAATAATTAATCCCGAACATGCGATCAGGAAATCATGAACATAAATTAATCACGAGAGAATATTAATTACGTATTTATATTTATTACGAACACGAATAAATATAGTGAGTCACGATCGAAAATTAATTAAATTACGTAAACTACGTAACACGTAATCACAAATATGTAAACGATAAATAGTATTACGTATATTTAATTAACGCGACAAGTAATCACGTAAATAATATTTACGTTTAAACACGTATAACGTTAACTACGAAAAGATACGACATATTAAATACATGATCACGCATAATGTTTTAGCGAGTCGCGTATTAATTAAAATAAATGAACTAAGTGGGTTTCGTGCTTTTGGACAAGAAAGGGAGACAAGACATATGGGCCGAAGCCCATGATTTACCAAACCGACCCTTTACATATAAAAAACGGGGGGTGTGTTTTGTTTCTTCCCTTCTGCCGACACAAAAGACAAAACAGAAAACCCTAATTGGAATACAAAGCAGCCGCTCATATTTTGTGTTCTCTTCTCCTCTGCCGCGACCCACACCAATGAAACAAGGAGATTGGATCGAGGTTTTACCCTAGAAGAACAAGGGATACGTGTGTCATTCTAAACCCTAATTTATTTGTAAGTAAAAAGAAACCCTAATTCGTTCTATTCCTTTTCTTTTAATCCGAATTCATGGGTCTTTAAACATGTTCGGACTGTAATATTGATGGGGGGGTTCGTTTGCTTGTTGTTGGGTTCGAAAAGCACACAAACCGAGACTCACATGAGTCTCGGTGATGGGTTAAATACACCAGCCGCAACCCTAATTAGGGTTTTGGGCTTGGTTGTGCTAACGGTGGGAACCCGTAGGGGAGTTTGTGAAAGCAGTGGGAACCGAGACCCTAGTGGTCTTGGTGGGACAATTATAACCAGCAGGGGAAACGAACCACTGACGGGGGTATCACCACCACTGTCGGTGGGATTTTGGCAGATTTAAGGGTGCGTTTGGCAACCTGTTTATAAACAGATTTAAGGGTCCGTTTGGCAAACAGGATTATGAATAAGTTAAGGGGCTGTTTTTCGTGTTATAGGTAAACATAATACGAGTTTTACGTTTAAATTAATAAGACACGGGCTCGGTTTTTGATGCTTTTAAATAAATAATACGTGGTTACGGGTTATCATTTTAAAGGTTAATTAACTTTATATGCTTATTAATTTTACAAGGTAATTCAATTAATAAATAATGACGTATTATTACAAGATTAATTAAATTGATTTGACATGCTAGGTAATTAATTTAATTAAAAACATGGACTTAGGTTTATTTTTGTTAATTAGTAAAACATGATTTTAACCTGAGTAATTACTTATTTAAATTAGACTAAGTAATTAATTAATTATTAAACCATGACTTATAATTAATTAATTCACATGACTTAGGTTATATATGTTTTAACCTAAGTATTTATATCTTATTTAATTAAATCACATGATAATTAAATAAATGCCTTAACCTATAGTTTATTTAAATACATGGAATGATTTATAAACTATACTATTTTATTACGTGACTTAGAATATTAATTAGAAAACACTTTAGCTTATATTATTAGCTTAATAATCCAGCTTATATCAATTTATGGAAACTTTCTATTTTTAGAAACTTATCTATTTTTAAGTGGTAGTTCTATTTATGGAAACTTTCTATTTTTAGAAACTTATCTATTTTAAGCAGTAATTCTATTTTTGGTAACTTTCTATTTTTGGAAACTTTCTATTTTAGGAAACCTGCTATTTTTAGGAAGTTACTTATTATTGCACAGCAAGTATAATAATACAAGAAATATAAGAAATACTTAAACAGAATATACAAAATACACGATAAATACAGTATAACGTTAAAAATCAGTTAAACATGACATGAACTTATAAAATAAGCTAAGACATAACATTAAACCAGTTATGTACTCAGTGATCAGATACTTATACACGTATGTATTTATGTAGCGTTAGTGATACCGAAGTAGGACTCTCTTCCGTTCGTCTTCTTCGTTCACTGGACATAAGGTACGGATTCCCGTCCTTTCAGTATGGACATTCTTTCCTTATTAGGATTTCCCCGTATGCAGCCAACTGTTTTCCCGTAGTATAAGTATGAGTTTGATTGCTTATGTTTTAAATATGATTACCTATAGCCATATACATGCATGACCAGTTTCACCTAGTTATGGAGGTACCATAACCATAACATTAGAGGCACTGATGTTATGACTTCACCACGGCGGAGTGATTGCTCGTGGCGTCCCTTCAGTTTTGGCCATTTATTTATATTTATCATGTGGGGCATATGGGTGCATCCTAGTTACACGTTTTTATTCAGGATTACATGGTGAATGTGGTGTGTGCCTTGCATCCTTCACAAGGAGCTGATCCCTCCTACCCATAAAACCAGTATATTACATTAGAGGCAGCCCCTCTAATTTGCATGATGAGGTCACCCCTCCAATTATTCATACACGGTGGATTTTCATGACCTATATTGGCTAAAGGTAAAATATGTAAACAGTTTTCATAAGTTAAACATAAGGCTTTTCAAACTATAAAAACCAGTTTTATGAACATGTTCCAGTTTTCCAGGACTTATACATTTTCGCTGCTATTAAGTCTTTATTATGTTTTAGTCATTCATACTATGTCTATATCCGTGCACTGAGCGTTTAGCTCAGCCGTTACTTTCCTTTCTATGTCCCAAAACGGCAGGTACCCTAGGAAAGACTCGAGCATTTGGAGGACGTGCATAGGATGGAAGCTGCTAGAGACTTCTTCTCCTTTTTGCCTTCATTTACTTATGCTTGTTTAGTCTTTCATTCATTTCTTTTGCTTTATTATGTTTTGGGCTTATGTTTAGGAACCGAGGTTTGATTCCGGTTATCCCTATGGACATGTAATGTTTTATACATTTATCCTTGTATGCTTTGATGACACGCCATAATTACGCGTGACATTCCATTATCAAAATGGGGTGCTACATAACCTATTGAAAATCTACTCTACGTTTTCTATCCTAGTTATAAAATGCTTGAGTTTTTAGCTCGACTCGGCCCCGAATTAGGTTGTCCTTGGGGAAACCATCATGGAGAATAAAGGATATCACTTTGAAGAACATCTCACATGATACACTCAAACTTAGCACGTTGCCATTTACTATAAGATTTACCATATCCGCCTCGATAAATGGAACGGTCCAACGTGTCTCAAGTTTGTCCAACATACGAAATCTCTCAAATAGGAAGCATCCCAGGATCAAATACATAGTTTCCATCTCGACATGTGAACAAATCCAAAGTAGGTAGCATCACCAAAGTAAGCTCATACAAAAAGCCCAGATCAATCGAAATCACACTCTTAAGTCGAGTAGATGAAAACCAAGGTGTCTCAAATTTACGTATCCCAGGATAAAAAACCTTTCCCTTCATGGGAAAATAAGAAGATGAGCTCATATCAACCATATAAGATTCCCCCTTTGTGATCAAAGCATCATGAGACAATGAAGGTATAGGTATCAAAACATTCATAACTATTATGTCCATGTTAGGCTCGTCATCATCATCAAGAGGTGGGTAATCTTCCATAGAAGGCATAGTGAAAGGAGGATTAAAATTAATAGTGTCTTGTGGAGGAGGTGTAGGCTCTATGTTCCTAAAAAGTAATGTAGTAATAAGACGAACCTCCTCTTCCAAATTAGAAAGACTATCGTCGACCTCTATACCAAAATGTGCAAGAGTATCCTCTATGGTCTCCATAAAAGAGTCCATATCAAAGGTTTTGGGTTATAAAGGTGCCTTAGATGAAAAAGTATCAATCTCTAAGAGTAAAGGATCTTCATCAATAACCAACTTCAAGGGTGGGAGGATGGGAACATAAGGCTCAAAAGGAGGTGTATTAATGAGAGAATCACTCAAAGGGATGATATGATCATGAAAATCAATAGGTGTATCCTCAAAAACCAGTGAAGGATGATCAATCAAGGGTTATTCTTCTATAGACTCATTATTAGGTTCTTCACACTCCTCAAAAAGTGGGTTATCAAAACATGTCTCAAAAAGAGGATTTGAATGTATCACAAAATCACTTAGAGGAATAGATGAAGGAGTCATAGAAGAAATAGAGTCATCATCATCAGAAGTAAAAGACTCATCACTATCATAAGGATCATCAAAGGTTTCATCACAAGAATCATAAGGTGGTAGAGGAGAAGGATCCACTTTTCCTATAGGAGCAAACTCTTCATCGAAATTAGGAATGTTATCTTGACAAGACAAGTCATCGGATGATATGGCATAAGATGCGTCACTAGAATCACAATCATCATCCTCCATTTGTGGCAAGTCTTTCACAAAATCTTCCTAAATCTCATTATCCCTTTCTTTAAACAATTCATCAAGATCAAAGTCACCAAAATCACTAGTAGTAGCATGAAAGTCAACATGTGATGAAATCTCAATGTGATCATGAGGAGAAGAGGTATCAATACAAAGCTCATCACATGGTTCATTGGAAACCCTCTCAATCTCTCTTTGGATTGGAATAAGGTTCTCAACACTAGAAGAGGGTAATTTATCCAAATCGGTGTTTATATTAGTGCTAAGAGGCTCGTCCCCCATGGTTAAAGAGTCGATGGGTCCCATGTGATGTAAAGGTGATGAAGGTGTGTATGGCTCAAGTATAGTCGGTAAAGAGATGGAAGGGTCTATAATAGGAACATCACTAAGTGTATCATCCTCAACATCTACTCTCAAAGAAGGCTCATTATCAAGTAAAGCATCGTCAGGTCTCATGAGTTGCAAGACGTGTGTTCGCAAGCCTAAGATGTTCGGATCAGTTGCATCTTTCATTTGCTCAAGTGCTTGCATTATAAATTTAAAAGCATCTTTACTCAAGAAATGATAAATGCCTTGATTGTGAAAGGTTGTTTGATTATGACTTTGAAAATTCTCTTCATTTTGAAAATCGTCTTGATTTAAAAATTATTGATTTTGAAAATCCTCATTAAACCCTTGATCATAATCGCTCGCGTATAGATGAAAATTATTTTCACCATGCGGTCCTCCACAAGTCGCACAAGGCCCATACACAGCTCGATATTGCTCGTCTTGTAATATCTCCAAAATAGGACGATTATCCATGTGTGGCAAAATGGTCGAATGTATATACAAGTGAAATGACATTTAAAAGCTTCCTCGAGGAAGGAAATAATACACCAAAGGTGGTATGTTTACACGTGTGCGAGTACACGTGTAAGTAAACTCGAGGAGTGAGAGATGAGCTCTCGGTCAACTTTTGAAGGAGAAGAGATTATCTCCCTCGAGGTTCGATATGAAATATCCACAAGAAAGTATAATATATGTAATTACTACTTGGGTGCAAGACCCCCAATGAAGCCTTCTTTCTTAGAATACTCACTAGTGAACGGGGGGTTAGGTGGCGCGAAGCACTTAAGTACCTATTGACCCTTAGATGGCATTTTATAGCACATCGCCTTTCTATTCACTTTGTAGTTTGTATTCTTCGAATTATCGCCTATTAGAAGTATTTATCTATTCTTGCTTTATTGAATATGATCGATACGTGTGTCAAGGACCGGAACGCCCCCTAACACGGTGCATTGCCTTGGCAATACTTATGGAAATAGGTAACTTGGTTGTTCGTATCTACGTATATGTATTTACATATAATAATATATCAAAAATATTTTTTTATTTATTGGATTTTTTAAAGAAAAATACTATATGTACGTAAGAACGATGAAAATCGATATAATATATATTTTTGTTGTAATCTTTTAGGAAAAAGATTACTTTTTGAATTTTTTTTTATTTTTTTGGTTCAATTTTTTAGGAAAAGAACTGATTTTGTGGTTTTTTTATTTTTTATATTTTTATATTTTTGATTTTTTTATGTTTTTGATTATAATATGTAGAAAAAAATAACGTTCACAAAGTGAACGGATCCCAAAATTTAATATGTCTCACTCGAAACCGTTAATCTTCACGAAAAGAACCGGTAGCGGCGCCATTTTATATTTCATTTTTTAGTTCGTTTTCTCTTGGTCTAATCGAATTGATATAACGTTTTTAAGCTCGACTTTATTGTTTTTGGTGATAAAAGATTGATTGGTAATCTATGTCTACTTTGCACGAAGCATGTAAAAAAAAGTAAAATATTATACTATCTACATATACGTACTAGACTACAAACACGTTGCACGTAAAACAATTAAAGCTCAAAGTACAAGTAATCAACAAAATGTAACAAACTATTTTACAAACTTACTAATGCAATCAGAAGATATGAATTTGTAAAAATAACAATCTTTTTATAAAATTTTCAAACTATTTATAAAGTCTACTCACTATAAAGTGAAATTAAAAGGAAATGAATTATAACTATGCCTAGCTCGTTTACTTGATTCCAAATTGCCAAAAACTATACTAGGCCCAATACAGGAAACAAATCAAACTTAATTGTTGGCTTTACTCTTCTACGTTTCTAACTGTCAAACTAAATTGGCTAATTTGAAAAGCCCAAAATTTAGGCCAGCTATTCTAAGACTGATCTAATCCACCAATTCTTATTCTTGTAACAAATGGAAAATAAACACATAAAAGACTCGTAGCAAAATTATAACGCTAGAATAAGAAGACTCGAACTACTATGAAAATTCAGTGACTGGTCTAAACTTGTGAAATATATTCAGTGATTGCCTATGTGTAGTCTTACAATATACTCTACACTACTTTTATCAACTAACAAATCATGCTCAGTTACTCTTATAACTACTATGCGGCAGAACCAACAAGAATTTACGAAAACCAAACACTGGTTAAGATGTCCAAGCTACAATTAGTATGCAGAATGAATGTTACGTAAAAAAAAATAACGTTCACAAATTGAACGGATCCCAAAATTTAATATGTCTCACTCGAAACCGTTAATCTTCACGAAAAGAACCGGCAGCGGCGCCATTTTATATTTCATTTTTTAGTTCGTTTTCTCTTGGTCTAATCGAATTGATATAACGTTTTTAAGCTCGACTTTATTGTTTTTGGTGATAAAAGATTGATTGGTAATCTATGTCTACTTTGCACGAAGCATGTAAAAAAAATGTAAAATATTATACTATCTGCATATACGTACTAGACTACAAACACGTTGCATGTAAAACAATTAAAGCTCAAAGTACAAGTAATCAACAAAATGTAACAAACTATTTTACAAACTTACAAATGCAATTAGAAAAATATGAATTAGTAAAAATAACAATCTTTTTATAAAATTTTCAAACTATTTATAAAGTATACTCACTATAAAGTGAAATTAAAAGGAAATGAATTATAACTATGCCTAGCTCGTTTACTTGATTCCAAATTTCCAAAAACTATACTAGGCCCAATACAGGAAACAAATCAAACTTAATTGTTGGCTTTACTCTTCTACGTTTCTAACTGTCAAACTAAATTGGCTAATTTGAAAAGCCCAAATTTAGGCCAGCTATTCTAAAACTGATCTAATCCACCAATTCTTATTCTTGTAACAAATGGAAAATAAACACATAAAAGACTCGTAGCAAAATTATAACGCTAGAATAAGAAGACTCGAACTACTATGAAACTTCAGTGACTGGTCTAAACTTGTGAAATATATTCAGTGATTGCCTATGTGTAGTCTTACAATATACTCTACACTACTTTTATCAACTAACAAATCATGCTCAGTTACTCTTATAACTACTATGCGGCAGAACCAACAAGAATTTACGAAAACCAAACACTGGTTAAGATGTCCAAGCTACAATTAGTATGCAGAATGAATGTTACGGAAGTAAATATCTTTACTCTGATTCTAACTACAGCAAAATACAAATCAATAGCTAATCAAAGTATCAAAATCAGATTACAATTAGAAAACTTGCTGAAAATGAAAACTGATTTACCAAACATCCGTCGTCTAGTCCTATGATGTCGAAGCGCGGCGCTGAGCCGGCTTTTCTATATGCTAATGCTAAACTGTGGAAACCTTGGTTTCCGGATCTTTGAAGCTACTAGGAATGCATCATGTTCATATGATTATACAATCAAAGCGGAATTAGAACACGACACATTAACAAGGTGTTTAGGCACGAATAACATGAATTAAAACAATTGGGATGTTCATTATATTAATAACAAACATCCACTAGACGTGTATACATTGAATCCCATGTCTAGTGCACACACACGTTTAGGTTTACATTGTGAATGAATTATATAAATAAAAACCTAAGACCCTTGTTCCTTTTATAGTGGAAGGAACATAATCTACAAGAGATAAAATCAAATAAACATCTAAATATTCTATTTAGATAAACTATATATTGTGTATATCATAAATAATATACTCAATATATTCCCCAAATAGAATTCTCCATCAAATCCATCAGCGTTGACTTTTGTTGACTGCGTTTGACTTTTGTTGACTTCTGTCAACACCTACATTGCTCTTGTCAACTCTTGTATTACTCTTGTCAACGCTTGAGTAAATGTTCTTCGATTTTGAGTTTCTGCCACATCAACTTTTTGACCCAACAATCTTCCCCTAGTTGATGATGGCAAAACTCTATGTGTATCTCTTGTAAGTTGTACATGATCTTGTGTGTTCTTGTTTAAGTGTTAAATTCCGCATAACACTTAGATTCCCCTCAAGTATAGCATGTATTTCTTTTCTTCACCATTGTCAACAGGAAAGTAAACAATGTTGCAATCTTTGAAGATTCTCCAAATGTAGCTCTATGTAATGATCTTGAAGAACAATTAATATAATATTTTTGATGTAGAAGTAGAATAACCCAACCTTGTGTTCCATGTCTTGTATTATCCACGTGATGAAGAACTTATAGAGGAAATATAAGTAGACCTCGATCCCTTGTCAATATTCTCATCCTTTGTGAGACACTGAGCACGATAATGTAACTCCTTCAAGTGTTATGACAAGTCTTCGTCACCAATCATGTAAAGCACGAACAAGTTACCTTTAAAGTCTATGACTGGGAGTGCACGACTTTAAGATATGATAGAACACAAACTCGCGAAAATCTTCTTCAATCATCAAACTTACCATAAGAATTCTTCCCCTTAAGCCAACACCTCTTCATGACGAAACTTATTCTTCATATCATATGTAAAAGTTATTAGATGGATAACTCTTTTACAAGGCTACCTCGATTACATAATCAAATCCAATAAATTTCCTCACGAATTGTTGTCAACTCGCATTAAAACCATTAATTCCGTTTAAAAATATCCGAGCCATAAATATCACCATGATATTCTGAATTAAAACGGAGATTCCATGTACCTTTGTGTGTATAATCCTCCTTTTTGTGTGCTCAAAACGTACCAATTTTCTCAAACAGCAGCGATTCCTGTGTTATCCGAGATCCTTCTCTATCCAATAAATCTGGAATGTGTATTGTCACATATCGGACAATACCTAACAGCGTTTGAAAAACCATATCTCGGACGACACTGTCAACGCTGTCAGCGTTGACTTATTCTGTCAGCGTCAAAATATTACTTGTCAGCGTCTCTTCAATAATCCTTGTCAGCGTCATCTTCAAACATTGTCAACGTCAAATTAATTATCATCAACGCCGCTGTTGACCAAATTAATTTTCTTGTAAAGGATTGAATTGTTTATGATTTAAATTATAGTTTCGTGTGAACACACCATAAAGCAATACATCACCTTGACTGTACATCACCTTTTGGCTGTTCTAGCTTTAAACAATTCCATCCCCACGTGACATTCATTCCATATGAATGAATCATATGATCTGATGACGTCCCATATTAGTATATTTATACTCACACGCATCCTTTTTACTTTTGACTTTCTCCAAAAAAAATATTGTAGTGACTTCTTGTTTCTCTTGAACACAGCCACGTCTTTATCACTACCCTTCATGTCACAACCAATACTAATCCTTTTTGAAGCACAATCGTGTGAATGTACAAACGTTCCACCAATTATAGGATTAGAACCGTGTGAACACAAGTATCCTTCACCAATTAAAAATGAATGGCTTGTATATAGATGTAGCCCCATGTGAGTAATCATGGACGAGCATGTAGAGGATTCAACAATATCAGTAACATAATAACGAACATATATTTTTCTCCTTTTTACCGTGTGAACGCAGGTCTCTCAACCAATCATATTCATAGAGTCGTGTAAAAACAACTCTGAATGTGATGTCACTAGTCTTTAGGCTTTGATCGTGTGAATCGTACTTACTCTTTGTAAATATCCCAATCGAACATCATATTCTTCTTTTACGTGATCACATATAAACCAAAATTTTCTTGGCTTCTTTTTCACACGATCATAATCATCCTTTGAGTGTGATCTCATAACAACGAACAGTGACATACTTATCAGCCACAAACCTTAAATCACATCTTCAATTTATCAAATCTAGGGTTTATAATTTATGCATCGAAACCCTAATTAGGGTTTGTAAATAAACCTAGCTTGATTTTTTTTATCATAACAGCCACAACTTCATAATCTTTCTGCTTTTTATGGTGATCTAGGGTTTGAAGAAACCCTAGTTCATGATTTCATGTGAAAAGCAAAAACATTAATACCTTTAAACAGTGAACTTCGACCTTGAATAACGTCTTCATTAGAGCTCAGATCGAAAATCCCTTTGGTGAGACTCTAGACACAAGTGCCAAGAGTCTACAGTTCAAAAATCACGAAGATCCAACGGTTAACGAAGGAGAGATCGTGTTTTGAACATGGCTGTCCACAGAAAACTGCATTCATCCTACTGCTAACTTTGACGCTTAATAACTTTTGCCTGGGGATAAAACTCGATAATCCCTCCGGTGGATGTTTAGATCTATGTATGTAGAACACACATATAAAATTTCGTGACGATCCAACGGTTCAATCAAAAGTTATGACCTTCTGAATACTGCTGCGCACACAAAAACGTCCAGAAAAACCCTAGACGGATTTTTCTTTTCTTCACCATACACACAAGGTTTGGGTCTGCTATACTTGAGGAATTTAACACTTAAACAAGAACACACAAGATGTAAACAAACTTTCACTTTGATTATGAATGTCGAACTTGCTTACAATGAAAGATGTTTACGAACGAAAACTTATATAAAACTTATATCAAACATTAACCTAAAGGCCTTCTTTTATAGATACAAGAAGCCTTGTACAATAAGCTACGTATCAGCTATTCTAGGTAAAGATAAATATAGAAAATACATTGTCGTTTCTATCCTTACTAGAAGTATTCTAGAATATAATAAACATGTAGATTATATCTTCCATCAGTGCTGGTCTTCAATGTGTCAATGCTTGACTTTAACTTGTCAACGCTTAAGCTGTCATCGCTTGCTTTGTTCTTGTCAACGCTTGAATTGTTCTTGTCAGCGCTCAAGTGATTTGGCCTTAATTTATTCCCAACAATCCTCCCCTAAACTTGATATCCACTCTTATGATCAAGTTTCTGAATAAGCATTAAGGACTTGGAGGAGTCTGACAAATCTTCTCATATTGGTAATGAATAAATCTGATCAAATGCCACATCACTTGAATAATCTATTTCCAGCTGAGTGTCCTTCATCTTTTCCAAAACAGCCTTGGATATGAAATACTGAGCATCCACAAGTAGATACTCAGCAAACTTTGTAGAACTCAAATGGTATACACCAGCAAGTGAATATAACCTCCATTGAAGACCACTGAGGTCATCTTCAAGATCCTTCCAAATTGCAGGATCTTTCTCTTTTATCCTACACATTCTTTTGAATGTGGTCCAAAGTTTTATTCCATTAGCTGAAGTTAGTGCTTCAGCCTCATACTTGGTCTCCAGCAACCTCCAAAGGTCCACCAAGTCTTCTCTATCACAACTTGCAAATAAAGATATGAGAGTGGTAAAAGTGTGTACCTCCTTTCCAAATCTTCCAATCTTCCAGAACCCACATTCATCTTCCTCATAGCTCACAATTGGGTTCCTGGAATCTAATGGTAACACTTGCACCATATGTGAAGCTTCTAATGGGGAGAGCTTGAGGCTCTTTCTTATAACTGCTTCACTTGGATATAGTGGATCCATATCTTTTGGAAACTCAAATTTACTTCCCTTCTTCACTGGCCTGGGAATCATCATAGCTTTCTTGATTTCCATTTCTTCTACAAGTTGCTCCTTTCTTTCATCTGAAAGAAGCCTGAGAGTGTTTACTTCCTGCACTCTCACCCAAATGGGATAAGCCCTGTTTTCCAACTCATCAAATGTCAAAGCCTTCAACTTCTGATATGTCCATCCAACTCCATGACATCTGAGCAACATAAAGTAGAGCTCCCTTCTATCCCTTTTTAACTCTGAGAGAATATTGCTTGCCTTGTGTTTTAAAATCACCTTACAATCCTTCTGAACTCTAAGAAAAAGCTCCAATCCCCATATTTGATCTGAAATGGTCAAGTCTGGATTATCCATGCAGCTTTCTTCCCAAGAATTGTACATTTGAACCACCTCTGGCATGTCAAAGTCAACCTGCAATTTCAACTCTCTCAGCTTCTCTTTGGCCAACTCATCTCCATACTCAAGCCTTTCAGGTTCTATAATCATTACACTTGAGTCTGAGCTAGCTCCATCACTTTCTTCTTCTGAAGTCACAACAAATGGTGACTTCTCCTTTTCATCTTGTTCCATTATTTGTTCAGCCAATCTTCTATCAAATTCAACTTGGGCTGCATCCTTTGGAACAATCTCTTCTACCAATTTACCCTTACCCTTATCTGATGGTGCAATGGTTGGTAAGATAGATGGTAATACCTGAGTAGAAACCTCCTTGATGATAGATGATGACTGGGATACATCACCTTCATGTGCAGGTCTGTCAACGCCCAAATTTATCCTATCAGCGCCCAAAATACTTCTATCAGCGTCCAAATTTGCCTTGTCAACGCTCAAATATTTTCCCTCAGCGCCTTGTGTAACCTCTCTCAACATAGCTGTAAATGATAAATTTAGGTTGGTGGGAGAGATTAAGGACGTATCAAAACCTGTTTGTTCCTTCAAAGTTGTAAGGGCTTCAGCAACATCCATTGATTGACCATCCTGGCTGCCCTTATCACTCAGATTTCTTTGATCTTCCTCTCCTTTGGAAGACTCCTCCATACCCCTCCTAGCACGATCACTTTCCAAAACAACAATCCTCTCCCTCAATTGCTTGAGTTCAAGGCCTTGTGAGCTGACAATTTGTACTAAGTCTGCATTTTGCTTTTGCAAGCTAATGTAGACTGCCGTCAATTCCAAAAGAGTCATTGGTTCCAGTCTGCCCTCTTCTAAAATGGGGATTTGACCTCCCAAGTCAGATTCATTGGGCAAGGATGAGGACTTAATAATGGTGGGACTGCCTTGGCCAGCATCTAAGCCAGAACCAATAGTCCCAGCCTCATCCAGGTCACCAGCCACACTTGTGGTGGTGGTTCTCTCTGCTTCATGGCTAGGACCACCAGAGGAGAACACTCCAGTAGTCCTTTGGCGTTTCATCAACCTATATTCAGGGGGTGTGGAAGATGGTGTGGAAGAATGAGTAGATGTGGGTTGGTTAAGGGGTGTTTGGGATTGTGAAGGTTGTGTGTCAGCGTTAGAAATAGGCACATCAACGCCAACATTTAATGTGTCAGCGTCAAAGGGTTCTTGGTCAAGTTGCATGTGTTCAGGTGAAGGTAAAGGTTCAGGAATGGGTTCAAGTTGTGGTTGAGGGTCAATTTGAGGTTGGGGGGTCTGGTTGGGGTTGTGCTGCTGCAATAACAGCAAGCATGGCTGGGGTTAAAGGTAAGTCTCTATGGGGTGGTGAATCCATCTTCATAAAAATAGCTTTCTTTTGCTCAGGGATCTTATAATAATCATTGTGATCCCTTGAGCAGTAACCTTGATCATCAAAAACCATTTGCAGAAAACGGGGATAAGCTAAAGTCATTTTGTCCCCTTGTTTTTACACATCCCCTCAAAAATCATTTTAGAATAGTTATATTTTTGCCCTGTTGCAATGCACACAATAGCACTGGCAATGGATCTATTGATCTCATTGTGTGCAGTACATTTGGGACTCAAACATTGAAGGAGGACGTGTATGAGGTACTTCCAGGCTGGGGGAAATTCCTGCTTATGATACTTGTTTAGAGTACCTTCATCAGGAAAGGGATATCCCAAAGCCCTAAGCCCTTGTTCTATTTCATTTATGGGAAGGGTGACTATACCATCAGCATCATCAAGATGCAAGGCTTGGCGTACCAAAGCCTCAGTAACCACCCAAGACCTCCCATGAACAATAGAAGTTAATGTGGTCACTCCATTAACTGTTGAGGAACTAACAATGTTCCAAAACTGCTTAATGTGTGTGATTGGAATGAGTGGTGCATGAGAAAGAGCATACCTTAATGGGGATGCGTTCAAATACGCCACTATTTGTGTGTATTGAGGAAACAGATCATCATCAGCTTCAAGATAAGCGATCATGTTGTGTTGTGATCTGAACCCCAATGCCAATTCTGCTGAGTTAAACTTTGGTGCCATTGATGAAAGCTGTTAATTTTAAGTGTAGAAGATGAAGTTGATAAGAGAAAAGTGTTAGACAAGAATTATAGATACCCAGTTTGAAATAGGAGCCAAATTTATAGGAGAGAAAGAATGCATGTGATTGGCCCAAAAATAGGCAAAGATTTTCAAAAATCAATCATGAAAATATTGAAAAAGTTATAAGTTATCTCATGCATTAAATGAAAGTAACAACTCCTAAAATTACGGCTTGAAAATATGTCAAAAAGTAACAACTGGGTAGGTCCCATTGAGTGTCAACGGTCAAAAATAACCTATCAACGTCCAACGGCTATAATCTTGTCAACGTTTGCCTAAAGCCATGTCAGCGTCCAATTTGGTCACAACAACGCTTGGAAAATTCTTGTCAGCATCCAAAAATAAAATTATTTTAAAAAGTGAAAAATGACCTTAACAAGTAATTTATCCTAGAGAAGATAACCACAAGTTGATAATTATCATAGGGCGGCAAGCATTGTCCAGTTATGCACACTTGCATAAGCAAGATAGACATAACAGTCCTCTAGTGTCCCTTGCTAACCAAAGCTCTTAACAACAAAGTTACCTTATAAAATCCTTGTTAGGTAAATCCCATATCAAAATCATTCCCAAGTCTCCCAACAGACCACAACCAATTCTAGGCCAAAAATGTCTTGGCAGCATGCAAAGTTGATATACTATGCATGCTACAGTGCCTCATGATTTAGTAAAACTAACTCATACTCACCTGTGGACACAATCTAGAATTGTGATAAGAGTATCATATGGATACCCAAACATCCTAAAGGTTCCTAAAACCTCCCCTTAAACTATGATACAAAAAGTTTGCTAAAATCATGCATGAACATAAAAAATTTATGTCAAGATAGGAATGAAACATTCCAACCATCATCTATAAATAAAAACTTGTCCAAATGCTTATCCATTGATCCATAAGCAACTCTGTATCCAATGGTATACTGCTAACACCATCTGCACATTTAGATTGAAAACCACAAAACTAACATTGTTGCTGACAACGCCCCAATAACACATGACAGCGTTGAGGGAAGCTTTGTCAGCGTTAGACAATTATATTGCTGACAACGTTGCAAAAACACTTATCAGCGTTCAAGCAACCTTTGTCAGTGTTAGAAAAATATAGTGGAAAATCTAAATCATCAATAAGACCAATAACAATAATGCATCATCCTGTACATGCTTTTACAAAAAGAATCCAAAACACATATTATGTGAGATTGACCATTCCAATACTTGTTACCAATTATTGAAATCTCCCAGCATCAAAAGGTTTAGTTAATAAATTTGACACATTTTCCTCAGTGTCAACCCTATCTGGTTGTATTAAACCTTTCTCAAAGCAATCTCTTATAAAATGGTGTCTAATTTCTATGTGTTTAGTTTTAGAATGATGTACAGGATTCTTAATGATGCATAAAGTACTATTATTGTCAACAAATATCTTAGTATGCATGAAATTATACCCATAGTCCAACAGCTGGTTCTAAATCCACAACACTTGGCCACAACATGCAGCTGCAGCCACATACTCTGCTTCAGTTGTAGAATTAGCCACCACTGTTTGTTTCTTGCATTGCCAAGATATTAACCTGCTCCCAAGAAACTGACATCCACCAGTTGTGGATTTCCTATCAAACTTATCACCTCCATAATCACTATCTGAATATGCAATCAGCTCTAATGGTGAATCCTTTGGGTACCACAAACCAAGACTGGGATAACATCTTAGGTACCTAAAGATCCTTTTCACAGCATAAAGGTGACATTCTTTGGGAGTCACTTGATGGCGTGCACAAGCACACACAACAAACATAATGTCAGGTCTGGAAGCAGTAAGATACATCAAGGATCCAATCATGGATCTATAATGCCTGACATCAACATCTTTCCCATCTCCAATCTTTCCCCAAGGGTGTTCTCTATCCATAGGAGTAGTAGCCCTCTTTTCATGTGGAGAAAAGCCAAACTTCTTCAAGATCTCAGCAACATATTTGTCCTGGGAGATGAAGATACCATCTTCTTTCTGCTGAACTTGTAAACCAAGAAAGAAGTTCATCTCCCCCATAGCACTCATCTTGAATTTGTCTGTCATAAGCTTGGATAAATCCTCACTCATCTTTGGATCAGTAGACCCAAAAATGATATCATCAACATAGACCTGTACAAGCAACACATCCTTGCCTTTCTTCTTTGTAAATAGTGTCTGATCTATGGTGCCCCTCTTGAATCTATTGTCCACCAAATAAGTAGACAAAGTACCATACCATGCTCTAGGGGCTTGATGAAGACCATACATAGCCTTTTTGACTCTATACACTTTATTTGGATGCTCTGGATCCTCAAAACCAGGAGGTTGCATTACATAAACTTCCTCAACAATGGTGCCATACAGGAAGGCACTCTTGACATCCATTTGATAGACTGTGAAGCCCATGCAGGATGCATAGGCTAGAAAAATCCTAATAGCTTCAATCCTTGCAACTGGTGCAAAGACCTCCTCATAGTCTATCCCCTCCTCTTGTGTATAACCTTGAGCCACTAACCTTGCCTTGTTTCTGACCACAATGCCTCTTTCATCTCTTTTATTCCTGAGAACCCATCTTGTCCCTATAGGTCTGACATATCTAGGACAATCAACCAGCTCCCAAACATCCTGAATAGCAAATTGGTGAAGCTCATCCTGCATTGCTTCCACCGAACTTGGTTCTTTGAGAGCATCAAATATTTTCTTGGGTTCTTCTTGTGACAAAAAACATGCAAACAAACATGCTTGCACAAGAGGGGTATCAACCTTCTTGTGTATATTGGCAATAAACCCACCAAGACCTTGATGAGATCTTCTAGTCTGAACTGGAGTCATAATATCACCAATGATCTGAGATGTGGGGTGATTCTTCATTGTGGAAGTGAGAACCCCTCCTTCAAAAAGTCTGGTGTCCTCAACCTCATGCTCCATGTTGCCAATATCTTCTTCATCAGACTCTCTTTGACCAATGTGAACTTCTTCAAGAATGTTGGAAGGTCCAACTTGTTCAAAACTTGAAGAGAAAGATGCCCATAAGTGTTGTCAACGTCTGAATCTTGGTAGTCAGCGTCTGGGCTAACAGCGCTTGAAATGTTGTTGTCAACGTCTGAGCCATCAACGTCTGAATTGGTCTTGTCAGCGCTAGATTTGCCTTTGTCAGCGCCTGAATGACCATGCATGTTTGTATCTGGTGGTACTTGGAAACCACCATTATCTTGTCCAGCAGCAGCAGCAGCAGCAAAAGCATCTGTCCAAATGGGAATTTTGACATATTCAAATGTAGGAGATTCCTTTTCTGCTTGTGATCCAACCTTCTCATGAACCTGTGTACCTGAAACATTAACAACTTGTTCCTCCACAACATCTGAAGTTACCTTCACAATGTCTGGATTAGTGACAGGCATATAATTTAAAGTTCTAGATAAGGGTTCCAAATCAAACAACCAATTAGGACCACTTTCAGGATCACTAGGTTTATTCTCTAAGAACCTAACATGTACTCTCTCAACTATACGTTTGTCCTCTTTAAGATAAACCCTATAACCCTTGCTCTGGACTGAATACCCCATGAAATAGCCCTCATCACCTTTTGCACTAAATTTCCCTAAGGCATCACTAGTATCTAATACTACTACATGACAACCAAAAGGTCTGAGAAAACCAATATTAGGTTTTCTACCCCAAAGTAACTCATAAGGTGTTTTTTTCTGAATTTTGTTAACCAATGCTCTATTTTGCACATAACAAGCTGTATTAACAGCCTCAGCCCAAAAGGCTATTGGAAAGTGAGCATCAGCCAACATTGTTCTAGCTGCTTCAGTTAGGGTTCTATTCTTCCTCTCAGCAACCCCATTTTGTTGTGGGGTTCTAGCAATGCTAAATTGCCTAGTAATTCCTCTCTTGGCACATAAATCATCTAGCTTTTTGTTCCTAAATTCTCCACCATTATCACTCCTAAGCATTTTAACCTCATTTCCAGACCTTTTCTCAATCTGAGTGATAAAATCAATAAGAACATCAGCTGTGTCACTCTTCGTAGCTAGAAAGAATGTCCAAGTAAATCTAGAGAAGTCATCAGTGACAACAAAGCAATACGACTTACCATTCAAACTTTCTATATTAGTTGGACCAAAGAGGTCCATGTGAAGCATATGAAGAGGTCTGGAACTAGTATGCACCTGTTTGGACTTGAATGAGACCTTGTGCTGCTTGCCTTTAAGACATGCAACACAAGAGTGGTCATTGTGGAAGGCCTTCTCAGGCAAACCATCAACTAAACCAAGCCTCACAAGTCTATTTAAATTTTTAAAATTTATGTGCCCTAGTCTCCTGTGCCACAAATTACTCTCATCTACTGAGGCCTTAGCATAAAAACAAGACATATTTGTATTCATTTTAATCCCATTTAAATTCACATTGTATATGTCCTTATGCCTAGGTGTTCTATACTCAATATATTTCTCATCAGGGATCTTAAAATCCTTGCTTAACACCAAACACTCAGTATCAGTAAAAAGAACTTTATTTTTGTTATCACATACTTGTGATACACTAAACAGATTATAATCAAGTTCTTTTACCAGGAAGACATTCTCAAAACGCAGATTATTGGTGAGAAGGGTTCCTTTGCCTGTGATTGTGCCATAACCACCTCCAAAGTATACCTTGTCACCATCTTTAATAGGGGTGAAATTCGTCAGATAGTCTTCCTTCCCTGTCATGTGCCTTGAGCATCCACTATCCCAATATCCATAATCATTGATCTGTCTTTGAATGCCCTGCACATAAAGAAAACAAATTAGTTTTCTTTGGGAACCCAAGTCTCAAAAGACTTGGATTCATCTGGTTGTTCAATAAGAACAAACTTAGTTCTCACAACAACCCCATTCTCATCCTTTTAGGATGAAATACCCAGTTAACCCCAATAGGTTTTGTAATGACCTTTGAAATGTAATTAAATCTATTGCAAGTCATTGAAATCCCATTATCATTAGGGTTTTGATCTTTCTTGGGTCTCCATGTTAAGCTTGAAGAAGCTTTAGACCTTTTACCTTGTGGCTGCAAATATTTAGGTCTGGTCACGTTTCTGTCAGCGTTAGAATTTGTCCTGTCAACGCTGAAATTACCCTTGTCAGCGTTGAACCTAGGGTTTGCTACAGGAACCCATTGCCTATTTGATCAGGTGTTTGTCTTTTGAAATGGTCTTTGTCCATGAGTGTTAGACCTTCTAGAAAAGAATGGGGCAGGTCTAATCACTTGTGGACTTTGCTGCACACAAGGTTTGGGTCTGACAACGTTTGACTTTCTAACAACGTTGACTTTCTTCCTATCAGCGCTGAAATTGTTCCTGTCAGCGTTGGCTTTGGGAGTGTTGACACACTTGTATGCCAAATGTGAAAAACTACCACAAGTGTAACAGGCTTTCTTAGACACAACCTTAGGTCTAGAAGAGAAGAAACCTGTTCCATGATTGCTAACTTGGCTCTTGGGTGACCTATTATTCCTATACATCTCTGCATATTTAATGGTAGGTCTTCTAACAGTGTTTGAGCCAAGGTCAACAGGTTTACCAGTGATTGGGTGAGTAACCTTAATGGGTGGTGATTCATTGGGACTTTCACATAGCAAACCTCCCTTAACAAATAAAGTAGGGTTAGCTTTCTTCCACTCATTTAGGTCAGTCAATTTTTGTTGATACTCTTCCACTGGAGTGACAACTCTTGGTGGAGGAATGAATTCCTCCTCTTGGAGCTCTGGTAAACCAGTCCAAGATAAGTCCCTTCGTTGGACACCATAGAAGTCACCAGCTGGTGGTGGAACCAGAGAGTAATCATTTATCCCAATCCCAGTCATGTCTTTAGGATCCCTTTGTTTAGCTACACAGTCTCCTAGGGTTTGGGTGGCTCTATCAAATCTTTGAATTTTGAGGTCAACATTATTTTTATTCTTAATGGCCTCATCTAACTTAGCCTGTAATTCACTATTAACCTTTTTCATGATATTTCTAACATCCATACTACCCTCTAGCTCATGTTTTAAGATATTGATCTTATCTTTTAAGTCAAATTCCATTTTCTTGTATTCAGAAACGGTTTTCTCAGTTTCAGTAAGAGCTAGTTGGTAATTAGACAATTTACACCTTTCAGTACTCATGTCATCTTTTAGTTTCAACACCTCTTTGTTAAGTCTTTCAGTGTTTAACCTACAACCTTTGCTACAAAAAGCATCATCATATACCTCATTATCAGATGAAGAGGAGGAGTGTGCCATGAGAGCATATTCAACATGCTCTTCTTCTTTAATATCAGCAACCAAAGCTTTATCCTCTTCAACATCCTTAGCCAAATAGCTCCAATCCCATCCTGTACCATCAATTCCTTGAACTGCAACCATGGCTTTGGAATCCTGAGCTTTAACAACCTGACTTGAGGGTTTACCAGCATCAGATCTTCTAGGAGATCTGCATTCCCTCATGAAGTGCCCCATACGATGATAGTTGTAGCATTCAACTTTGGATTTATCAAATCCAGCTGTGTCTTTAGCATTGAAGGTCATCTTCTTTTTAAACCTTCTGTTCCACCTATTTGCTCTTATACTAGCAAGAGCCATGTTCCACTTGATGTCCATCTCTTCCAAGTGCTCATCACTTATCTGCTCAAGGTCCTCATATGTAATCACTGAACCATTGGGCAAAGAAGCTATGTAAGCACAAACAGTGTCCAAATCCAAACCAGCAGGTTTAACTCTTGGGGAGTCATTCTTGAATGTGTCAGCGTCTGAAAAAGAGACGTTGACAGGACTTGTTCCAGCGCTGACATATGATGATCCAGTAACTGGATGCATATAAGAGTCCTTCTGATTGAATTGACCTTCACTATGAGAGAAGAAGGCCATGTTGCTGGTGGTAGATTTGCTTCCATGCTCTGAAAGAGTTTCATCTTCCAACAGTCTTAGTTTGTTGTAGATGTCATCAAACGAGGAGCTCTTGTAAGTATTGTTGGCAAGAATAGATCTTGCCTCAATCTTCCATGCCTCACCAAGACTTTTAAGAAAGGTAGCATTGGTGTCAACATCACCAACTTGTGTCCCCATGAAGGACAACTTTCTTGTGATATCAAGCAATCTGCTTCTCACACTACTCAGTTTCTCATTGGGTTGAGCTTTGAAGACAGCATAATCATGCAGAAGTTGCTTTTTCTTTTCTTCCTTAGTATCTGCATTGCCACCATATGCAACTTCAAGAGCTTCCCAAAGATCTTTAGCAGATTCATAGCCTCTATATTTATGTTGGTTTTCTTGTCCCAAAGAGACTTTCAGAATATTTAGGGCTTTCATGTCAACCCTTTTCTTTGCAATATCTTCATCAGCTACAACTCTACCATCTCCAGGTTTTTCTTTCTTATCCTCTTCAGGGCATCCTTCAACAGCTGTTCTTTGACTAATGGCATCAAGTATCTTTTGAGCCTTATTGAATGAGTTTCCATATTAAATAATCTCCCAGAGTGTGTAGTCATAGATCCCCAGATATTGTTCAAAGTTGAACTTCCATAAGTCAAAGTTGGTTGCATCAAGCATGGGAATCTTGATGTTTGGTAAGGGTGAGGAGGAGGAGGTTATTGCTTCAGACATGATGTTGTTAGGGTTTCTGAGAAAATTAGGGTTTTGGTGTTTTTAGGGTTTTGGTGTTCGTGTATGGTGTTCTTTAAAGATCAAAAGTTCCTCAACAAGCTCTGATACCACTTGTGGAAACCTTGGTTTCCGGATCTTTGAAGCTACTAGGAATGCATCATGTTCATATGATTATACAATCAAAGTGGAATTAGAACACGACACATTAACAAGGTGTTTAGGCACGAATAACATGAATTAAAACAATTGGGATGTTCATTATATATATAACAAACATCCACTAGACGTGTATACATTGAATCCCATGTCTAGTGCACACACACGTTTAGGTTTACATTGTGAATGAATTATATAAATAAAAACCTAAGACCCTTGTTCCTTTTATAGTGGAAGGAACATAATCTACAAGAGATAAAATCAAATAAACATCTAAATATTCTATTTAGATAAACTATATATTGTGTATATCATAAATAATATACTCAATATATTCCCCAAATAGAATTCTCCATCAAATCCATCAGCGTTGACTTTTGTTGACTACGTTTGACTTTTGTTGACTTCTGTCAACGCCTACATTGCTCTTGTCAACTCTTGTATTACTCTTGTCAACGCTTGAGTAAATGTTCTTCGATTTTGAGTTTCTGCCACATCAACTTTTTGACCCAACATAAACTAGAATCGAATCAAACTGTACATCTAGGCCATGAGCTTCCAAAAACTGATGATCAAACTTCGAGCTAACTATCTCTGATCTGCTAGTCCATCAACAGAACTCGTAAACCTGCAAATCCAGGCCATACCTTTGTGGTAGTTGCTACGCTACTGCCGAACAAGAACCGAATCCAAAACTTACACCTCTCAGTGACCTGCTACTGCTATATCAGAAAATCCAAACACCTGCAAATCTAACAACAAATCAAAACAGAAGCTTGCTGATTTTTATTAGTTACTAATGCTATCCTTTTTATGGACAAAACCAAATGAACCTAATTTGAGCCAACATCTGTGAACTCTTGATCTTTGAACATAACTGAAATCCGAAAAATGAATGAACTAGCAGTTTTCTAACCGAATGCCATATGAATTATCTAATATTAACTCTCATACTGAATACTTTCTAAACCAAAATCATCTCAATGAAATTTGGACTCAAAATACTAGTTTTATAACTCTGATCAAAGATTCAGTTCATGAACAAAGTAAAAGTTTATGAACATATGGAGACATCAGTTATAAAAACTCAATAGAAAATGGACTAGATAACTACTGATTCAAAGCTAGTTTACTCTCATAAGCTATGAGCTTTCGAAGCTACAGTAACAATAGAAAAAGACTCAGTATAAGAAAAGCTTTGAATCTCATTAATGGTGACAAGTTTTTACAAGTGTAACTGAAAATCGTAACAGACATTTATTACCAAATTCAAAAGCTTTTAGCAAACTTGAAAATAGAATGTAGAAGAACAGAGAGATATGAAAGCTTGAAAAGCTTATTTTCATTAATGGCAGAAAGATGAAATGGTTACAACTACTTGAACTGAAAACATAACAGAATTATATTGAGAGACTAACTGATTTACTAGCTATTCCTAACTAATTTCCTATTCTCAACTAACTGAGTGAAAATCTACTCCTAACTAATCTAACTAACTGTGTGTAAACACCTACACTAACTAGATCGAATGAAGGTGAGAGGTGGGTATTTATAGAGACTGTAAAGAGAGTGATGAGGTGAATGACGTGGTTCCACAAATCAGGACACGCCACGTGTAATTCGGTTAGGGTTCATAAGCAACCCAGAATTGGGGTTTTTTGAGAAAGTGAATTTTAGTGTAATTAGTTTACTGGGATTTGTTAATGAGATATAAAGGAGTATTTTTCATGCTTTGATCATCTTCTGAAACTTCATCTAACTCCTTTAATCTGTGGTTGAAGAAACGTGTGACGTGGCGCCGTGTCATTAGTTGAGATGTCAAAACTGGGATCATGATCTAAGCCCTTGGATATTTATCCAAATCTGATGGTTATAAACTGCCTACATGGCAATCCTGGTGAACTCAATCTTCTCTTTTGATTGGGCCTTGTGTAATCCCACTTAGCATCTTTTAGCAATTGTCAAATTGGACCCTTGTAGTTTATAGAAGATTAATCAGCTTTTCTCCCTTAGTATATAACTTTGAAAAATGTCATCTTCAGCCCTTGTATCTTCATGAACTTGGCAAGATTGGTCCTCGAAAGCTCGATTTTGTTCTTTTCTTCGTCTTTTATCATATAAATCCCTTGAAAACGCGAGTTTGCTCCAAAATGCATCTTATTTACCTGAAACACACAAAACACAAATACACGCGTAATTCTGATATTTTAAAGTTAAATAAGATGTATTTGGCTGTGTTTTAAGTGGTTTTTGGATCATAATTGATGAGTGTTTTCACACTTATCACATAACGATGGACATATGCCAGGAATGTCAGAAGTTTTCCAAGCAAAAGCTTGTTTATGCTTCGTGAGAATGTTAATTAGCTTGTCTTTGTGTTCTTCCAAAAGTTGGGATGAGATAATTACAGGGAGTAATTTTTCTTCGTGAAGAAACGCACATTTCAGATGTTCAGGAAGAGGTTTAAGTTCTAATCTGTAGGAAGGTCTTCAAAAGATTTCTTGACTTTGAAATTGGTTTCGAAAGTTATGGTTTCAAATGGGGTTTTGATTTCTTCTTCGATTTTTATGATTGGTTCATCATCGGTATAGTCGGCTATGAAGGCATCAAATTCAGCAAAAAGATCTTCTTCGATTATAGTTCCTTCGAGACAATGCAAAATTTCCCATCCTTCGTCAAGAAGATCGTCGAAATCGGCTTCAACGATTTCTTCAACGACATCGATACTAAAACAAGTATCGTCATTAGAGTACGAGTGTTTCATAGCTTCGTTGATAGAGAAAGAAATTCTATCTTCTCCAACTCGAAGGTTGAGTTGTTTTTGCTTTACTTTTTATTATAACATCAGTTGTGTGTAAGAAAGGTCTACCAAGGATAAGGGGTACCTTGCTATCTTCTTCCATTTCTAAGATTACAAAGTCAACAGGAAAAACAAATTTTTCGACTTCTATGAGCATGTCCTCGACTATCCCCATTGGGTATTGGAAAGAACGGTCCGCGAGTCGAACATTCATTTTTGTGGGTTTTAAAACGTTTTTAGAGAGTTTAGCATACAAAGAGTATGGCATGAGGTTGATACTTGCGCCAAGATCGGCCAAGGCGTTGCAAGAGTATGAGTGAGGAAAAGTACATGGGATTAGGAAACTTCCAGGATCTCCCAGTTTTGGTGGTACTTTGTTTTGGATAATGGCAGAAAATTCATCGTTTAGAAAAGTTGAAGAGACTTCTTCAAACTTATGCTTTCTCTTGATAAGTTCTTTGATAAATTGGCCATAATCTGGCATTCCAGCCAGAATATCGACTAAAGGCATGTTAATTCTAACTTCTTGCGTCTTTTGCTTGCGTAAGCGTTGTGGATATGGTACTTTTGGTTTATATGGTTTGCGTGTTGGGTTTTCAGTTGGTTTGGTATGGGTTGGTTGGGATTCATCCTCATTATCACTATCGAATGGAATTTCGATTGGTGTATTGATTGTAGGAAAAATACACTTCTTGTTTAGGAAAACAAAAGAGCGTATATGAGCAGTAAGTATTAAACAAATGATTTAGAAAAATCAAGTGTTAATGACCCAAATAAATTCGTTTACCAAGGAGGTATATGTGTGTGAAAAATTGTAGATTATTTGAGATTAATATTGAAAGAAAGAAGGGATGAGAAAATAGAATGACGGATACGTGAAAATTATACTACGACGACTAAATTAAAAACCGTAAAAAATGATAAAATAAAAATTAATTCTAGAAATTCCCAAAAAATTACCAAAAATCAATAAAAACAAACTAAGAGTTTACAAATGACCAAAACTTTTTCAAACCTTTTAAGTAGTTAAATATTAATTTTTAAATGCTAATTAAAGCCCTAAAAATCCAAATAATTATTAAAAAGCACAAATAAAATTTTTTCAATTAGTGAACCTCTAAAATGACTTCAAAAGATTAAAAACTATTTTTATGAATTTTTAAACTAAGTAAAACTATTTTTAAATGATTAAAAACTATTAAAATATTACAATAATTCTAGAAATTAAGAAAATGATGATAAAATTAATCTAAGAGTTTTAAAAATCCTATTTTAATGTATTTGAGCTAAGAAAAATATAAAAGTTGCAAAAATGTGAAAAATGAAATTTAATAATAAGATAATATTAAAATATTATTAAAAATCCAAAAATTATAAAAATTTCTAAAAACTTGCAAACTAGTTTACTTTAACCTAAATAATCAGAAAATGAAAGTGAAATTACCAAAATACTCTAATGGGCTAAAAACAAAAACACATTAGGTGTTTCTAAGATGATGTTAGGCACACTAAAAATTCTCACATTTAAGAAACGTTTTGGTGGTGGTAAGTTCTCAAAGCGTTTGTCGATAAAGAAAACTTCCCCATCGGGGTCAACATATTCGTCTTCTGAAAGATCTTCCGTAGGAACCGGCAACTTATCAACACTTTTCTCACATTTGTGTTCGAGGTGAGGCGAAAGATTTTTCAATTAAAGTATTGATGGTTCCTTCTTTGTAGGTGTAACACTCATAACCTCCACCGGCAGAGGAAATGGTAAATTGTTTTTGTTGACATTTCCTAAAACTCTTGGTGAAAATTCTTTGCAAACGACATTGGTTGAATCACCATGGTTTAAAGTTGCAATAGAATAGACGTGAGAAAGCTTGGAGTTTTGTGTTGCATTGATGACAAGTTCTTCCTCGTTGAAACGAAGGGTGATTTTTCGAGCATGAACATCAATAAGTGCTCTTGATGTATCCAAAAATGAACGACCCAATATGAGAGGAACTTTTCGATCGATGGGAATGTCTACAATGATAAAGTCAACGAGATAGTAAAACTTTCCAACTTTGACGAAGACGTCCTCTGCTACTCCACATGCAAGAATCGTAGAATGATCGGCCATCTCGATAGACATGTTCGAAGGAGTAAGAGCCATAAGTGATAGCGATTTGAAAATATCAAGAGGCATTAAATTAATACTAGCACCAAGATCGGCCAAGGCTTAGCATTCTTTCATATCTTGAATTACAAACGGAATCAAAAATTTACCGGGATCACCGACTTTTTGGGGTATGCGGCTAAGAAAAACCGATGAACAACTAGACGATTGTTGTAACTTCTCTTTGTTATTCAACATACTTTTGAAGTTTGCGGGCATATCCTAAAAGGCCCTATTCTATAAAGCACATGCAAATCGAGGCATCATGATTAAAGCGTCGGCAAAACTTATGTTAAAGTGTATATCACGAAACATTTTCATAAAAAGCTCAAATTGATGATTATTCCGTTCTTGTGCTTTTTCCTTGTTATGTCTCAAAGGGTAAGGTAAGGGTGGTGCGGGTTAGGCATTAGGAAACGGCCTTGGAATCTCGGGTTCCATAATTGGTACTGGTTCAACCGTAGGTGTGGTATGAGTGGTACTTCGTGGGCTTGTGATATGCTCCTTTTCGACCATCACCTCGGGTTCTTTCTCGATTTCCTTCTCCGTAGAAGTACTTGGACGAGAGATTGGTTCCTTGAAAGTTTTACCACTACGAGTAGTAATAACCTTCATTTCTCCCATCGGGTTGTTAGTGGTATCACTAGGAAGACCACCCGAGGAAGAGGGTTGACACATGATTGCTTCAAACATTTTTTCCATTCGGTCTTCAAATTTTGATTGCCTAGCATACACTTTTAACAACTCTTGCTTAATCTCATGTTGACCTTGTTCCATCTTTTGTTGATTTTGTTGAAGACATTGAACGTTTCCTTCCATTTTGTTAGCATGAGTCTTAAGTTCATTAGCAATTTCATTTTTAAGCTCGTTTTTCAACTCGGATCTTAAGCTAATCATCACACGTTGCATATTATCAAACTTAGCATTGTTTGCTTTTGCATAATCCAAAAATTCTCCATTAAAATTTTTAGTGTGAGCATTTTGAAAACCTTGTGTAGTGTTTTGAAAATCACGGTTTTGGTTTTGATTTGAAACTTTTCCATTTCCACTTTGATAATTTCCTTTGTTGTAATTACGTGAATTGCCTTGATAACCACCATTTTGATTGTTGTTTCGAAAGTTGTTAGCATTTTGATTTTGTGGAGCTTGATTTGGGCGGGAACCTTGTCCCGTTTGGTTGTAAGTTCCCGTTGCTACGTAAGCACTCGAAGTGTTACCACTGGCGGTAATGCACTCGGAAAGATCATGAGCTCTACCACAAGATAAACAACTCTTTTCAAGCGCTTTAACCGATGCGAAATTCAAAGCATCTTGTGCTTACAAGAGTCGAAAATTTATTGAAAAACTGATTTTTCTCATTTGCTTCATCATGTAAGGCATTAATGTTACGAGATGATGACGACGATGACGATGAACCCATATTGGCAACACTCGGTATGTTACGAGGGTTATAAACCTTACATCTATTCTCGATAATCTTTAAAGCTTCATCGGTTGTTTTGCACAAAAAATTACCACCCGCGGCGACATTCAAATAATCTCGTTCATGATCATTAAGCCCATTATAAAAATTATTAATTTGATGCAATTCCGAAAAATCATGGTGTAGACGTTCATGTAACATTTCCTTAAATCGTTCCCATGCCATGGAAAAACTTTCATTATTACATTGTGTAAACCTTGAAATCTCATTTTTCAAATGTGTTGTTTTAGATGGTGGAAAGAATTGGTTCACAAACTTAGAAACGAGATCACCCCATGTCAAAATCGAATTTGGCGGTTCTTTCTCGAGCCAAATTTTTGCGGGTCCATCCAACGAGTATGGAAACAACATCATCTTAATGGCGTCATGCGGAACATCCTTAAACTTGCTTGTTGCGGTGAGACGGTTAAAATTCCTTATGTGGTAATGCGGGTTGTCTTTCTCATGACCTCTAAACTTGTTTTGTAGCATCGACATTAAACCCGTCTTAATCTCGAAATTATCCGCAAGGATGGCGGGAATCACAATAGCTTCTCCAAAACCCTCGGTGGGTGCTTGAAGCAACTCCATCATAGTACGATTAGCCATGACGACTATTGGTTCTACAACGGGTTCGACAATTGGAGTTTGTTCTTCAATCAAAGGATCTTGATTTCCTTGGCCTTGATTACATTTACGAGCTCGTTTTGCTTGATTACGAGTTAGTATAAACTTGACGAAGAATGGGAGGTGAGCAAAGAAGATTCTTTTTGGGTGTTTTGTTTTTAATTTTTTTGGATTTTGTGTATATTCGTAGACAACAATCTACCTAATCTCTCCTCGAATCAAACTCTTGATTAAAGAAGCCTCAAAAGAATGAAAACGATCACGTGGAGTGAACCCCTTCGATTAACTTTAGAACTTTGGTGAAAACCAAATTGTTCAAGAGGGTTTAATCACAAAGAAACCAAGCAAATATATATGATACGTAATAATACTTTGTGTAACACTCTCATTTTTCGTATCGGTACAGCGGAAGGGTCTTTCAGAGTGTTACGGGATAGCACAATAACTCCAATCATAGACAACACATAAAAATGGTTGTACAAGGTTTTAACAAACATTCATTCGATAAAAAGGTTTAAAAGTGTACAACAGGTCCCAAATTATACAGGTCATTAAGTTTACAAAACACAGATCGAATGAACATTTTTAATATTAAGTGTGGGCCATCAGAGTCGATCTCCATCCGGATTACCTTCAAGCACCTGAGATAGAAAACATGCAAAAATCATATCAGCGAATGCCGAGTGAATTCATAGAGTTTAATGAAAACCGTTATATAAAACAATCATTTACAATCATTAAAATCAGAACACAAGTATAATATCGGAAGTAAGTCCACATATTGCTAGTCAGGCAATATATTTCAAGCATACATCTTAAACCGTCCATGAGACCGTAGTCTCTATATTACCATGATAGGTAATATATTCATCGTAATAGCGTCGTTATCATATATAGGATACATTTTTATTTAGATTAGGTAGGATTATTATTAGCCGCATGACATTGTTACCTTACTGTGAAAACAGCGGGCCGCGAACCCGACAAACAATTTTCCCATCTAAGTTAGCGTGTCGTCACAAAAATCACGCTATGGAATCTTCTCATACATAAATTCGCTTACCAATCAATGTGGTACGAAGGGGATCAACCGTCAAGGCGCGAACTGGGGTGATCGTCCCCAAATAGTACTATCAAATGCATAAGCGTCTACCAAATCCCGGTAGTTCACAATTCATGCTAATGGGACTTTAAGTGACATAACCTAACTACTAATAATCCTTTTAGTCTCGAATATAGGGTCATAGCATCATTCGGGTCCATCTCATTAAGCATACAATCGGGACTACTTGTGTTCTATTTTTATAAAAATCTAGCATGTTATCTCCCTCGCGGGTTTACAAATCATTTTATAAAACATTTAAAAGAGTGCGAGGCTATGAACTCACGTTGTTAATGAAAGGCGGATTATCGGCTACGGGCGTGCTTCGGTCACGGAAACCTATATAAATAATAATCGGTCTTAGACTCGGTCCAATGACTTTTATCAAAATAACAATATACATATATATGATTATTGTACATATGATGATGATCAAGTGGGTTTATAAATCCTCATTTACTCATTTTAGCGTTTACGTCTTAGTATCGTCTTACTAGTTCACTAGTTTTACCGATTTTACCTATTTTAAGTTCATTAAGTCTTTTATAAGTTCTTTTACTTGTTTTTACCCATTATATACTTATATGATCAGTATATATACTTTTCATGTTGGGCCCTATTGGGTTAAGCCCAAATATTTCTTTTTACAAGTATTTATCTTATTAAGTCCAATTATTAGTCTAATAGGTTTAGTTAGCTCGTAAATGTCCGTAATTCTTATAGTTCGGGTTTTATCGGTTTTTACTTGTCTTAGTTACTTATACATCAGTATATATCTTTTATAAACTTTACATTAGACGGGTTTGGTCGTCTAAGTTTTATTTGATGAAAAACGTTAATTTCACGGCGATAGCCGAAAAAGTCGTAAAAATCAAGTTTATAGTTTTTATTACTTATAAATATTACTTTTACCACCATTTATATATTTTACCCATTTAATTAACCTTTTATACATTTATATAAATAAGTTTTATAAGTTAGTGGGTTTATACTTTACATTTTATAAATTATAAAGTGAGTGCTTATATAATAATAATAAACATTATTTCCAAAATCTGATTTTTTAACTTCACATTCACCATTTTTATCATATCTTGAGTTCTACAATGACTTAGAAGCTCATTTTTGGATGACAACTTCTTAATAATATGTGCTAAATATAACTTAGTTATAGCTACTGCCCAATTTGAGTTTAAGTTTCCTTAACAGTCCCTACAAAACTGCTTATTCAGATTGTACCACCTAACTTGTTTTGATCATATCTCACTCATTATTTTGATTCCATTGCATGGCCAACTCTCACATGTGTATAACATCATCTACTTTACTGTAAATAGATCAAACCATGCATTTTTATCAGTTCTTCATTTAGTTATCTACTGTTTTTATACAGCCAACTAATTAGACATGATTTTAGCTTCATTTCTTATGGTTATCATCATTTTTAAGCATGTTTATCAACACTTGATCCCCACACAACATTTTTATCATCATATATACATCATATACATATACAAAATGAAAGAAAATACATTTGTTCTTTACAAAATAATAAGAGAAAAATGTAGAGGATGATCTTCTTTACCAATCCAAGTGGATTTCTTGTTTTAGGAAGGCAAGAACTTGATGAACACAACAAGTATCTCCAAGACCATAAAATAGCAAGATCATATGTTGGAAAATCAGCCCTAGGACACAAGCAAATCACCTCCAAAGTTGGTTATATGGCCACCAAATGATCAAGGTTTCAAGGAAACACCTTAATAGGACTAGTAAACATGTGGTTTCTAGTTAGAAGAGATCAAAGATGGTGTTTGTGGCTTGATGTGGGACGGCACAAATGGTGAAGTAGAGAGAGTTTTGAGAGTGAAATGCATGTGTGAAATGGTTAAGTGAAAACCATTTGTTGGTTTTGTGTAGTTTGGTAGAAGTTTAGCTTAAAGTGTGAGCTAAAGCTTACACTTGTATAAACAAGTTAAGTTTTGTGCCACCTATGTGTGGTGAGGTGTTCTTGCCTTCCCATGTAAGCTAGTGGGATGGGGCAAAGTGTTTTGTCCCATCTCACTAGTTTACGGGTATTTCTCGATTCTAGTTTTCTCGATTTGCGTGCCCTCGGGTCGTTTTACGAAAAACATGTTTATAAATTATGAATCACCGTCACAAAACGAATCCAATAAAAATTGTCTCATCAAAAACGGAGTTCAAAAACGTAAATACGTAATCCTAAGGTTTCCGGTTTAGTCGTAAAAGACGCCAAATTATGCACGTAAGCCCAAATTTGAATCCGTAAATTGTGAGTTCGTCAACCAACATAAAAATAAGTTTCAAAATATTATACGAGAAAATATTTAACTACCTGAAAATGTTAGATTTGTCACAGCTTTTCCTCCTAAAAGGGATCAACGTCCTCGTGATCCATTTCATTTGGATGTCCGTTTCTTATTGAAATCGAAGAGGTGCGGATATTTCTTCCACATTTCATCCTCTCGTTCCCAAGTATACTCCGGTCCATGCTTTGAATTCCATCCGATCTTGACAATAGGTATCCGACTTTGTTTCAGTTGCTTTACCTCACGGTCCATAACTTCTACGGGCTCTTCGATAAAATGCAACTTCCCATCTATTCGAACCTTACCTAACGGAATTTTCTCATCACTCACTGCTAGACATTTCTTCAGATTAGATACATGGAATGTGTTGTGAACACCATGAAGTTCTGGGGGTAACTCTAGTTTGTAAGCCACCGGACCTACTCTAGATAAAATCTTAAAGGGTCCAATATAACGGGGATTCAATTTTCCTCGTTTTCCAAATCTTATAACGCCTTTCCATGGCGATACTTTCAACATTACTCGGTCACCCACTTCAAACTCCATTGGCTTCCGCCGCACATCCGCGTAACTTTTCTGTCTACTACGGGCAGTCAACAACCTCTTCTTAATCTGAACTATCATCTCCGTAGTCTCCCGGATCAATTACGGTCCCGTGAGCTGGGTATCCCCAACTTCACTCCAACATACAGGAGATCTACACTTCCTACCATACAAAGCTTCAAACGGTGCAGCCTTAATACTAGAATGGTAACTATTGTTATACGAAAACTCTGCTAACGACAAATGTTTATCCCAATTCTTACCAAAGTCTAACACACAAGCTCTCAACATATCTTCCAGTGTTTGTATCGTCCTTTCACTCTGCCCATCAGTCTGGGGGTGATAAGCAGTGCTCATATCGAGATTCGTTCCCAAAGATCTTTGGAGAGATTTCCAAAAATTCGATGCGAATCTAGGATCTCGATCTGAAATGATCGATACAGGCACTCCATGCTTGCATACGACATTATCCAGGTATATTCGAGTCAGCTTCTCCAGTGAGAACTGCTCCTTAACCGGAATGAAGTGTGCTGATTTGGTCAGTCTATCGACAATAACCCAAATCGAATTGTTTCCAGATGATGTTCTAGGAAGCTTGGTGATAAAGTCCATCGTAATTCGCTCCCACTTCCATTCAGGAATCTTTGGTTGTTGAAGTAGTCCTGATGGCTTTTGATGTTCAGCTTTAACTCTAGCACAAGTCAAGCATTGAAGAACATACATAGCTATGTCAGCTTTCATATTCGGCCACCAATACAACTTCTTCAAATCATGGTACATCTTATCAGATCCCGGATGAATGGAGTACTTAGATTTATGGGATTCTAACATAATCAAATCTCTTAAGCCTCCAAACTTAGGTATCCACATACGACCTCTTAAACATTTCACTCCATCAGCTCTAACCTCTAAAGGATCTCCTTCTCCTCGGAACCCTTCAATAACAAAATTCTCCTTCTTACAAGCTTCTATTTGCGCATTTCTAATTTGCTCAGGCAAATTATTGTGCATGGTCAAGACTAGAGAACGCACCCTGATAGGCTCTCTATCTTTCCTACTCAACACATCAGCAACAACGTTGGCTTTTCCTGGGTGATACTTTATATCACAATCATAATCACTTAACAACTCTATCCATCTTCGTTGCCTCATGTTCAATTCCTTCTGGTCGAGAATATACTGTAGGCTTTTGTGATCGGTGAATACCGTACACTTGGTGCCATACAGATAATGTCTCCACAACCTAAGAGCAAAGACCACAGCTCCTAACTCAAGATCATGAGTAGTATAATTCTCCTCATTCTTCCTTAATTGCCTAGAAGCATAAGCTATCACTCTCTCCCTCTGCATCAAAACAGCTCCATAACCTCTAAGAGATGCATCACAATACACTACAAAATCTTCACTCCCTTCGGGTAATGATAAGATTGGTGCACTACATAATTTTTGCTTCAATGTCTGAAATGCTCCATCTTCATCACTTCCCCAAACGAAAGGTTTATTCTTCTGAGTAAGCTTAGTCAAGGGTTTAGCTATCAAAGAAAATTCTTTAATGAATCGCCTATAATAGCCAGCTAATCCTAAGAACTGTCGCACTTCCGTTGGCGTTGTCGGTGCAGACCAATTCTTAATAGCTTCAACCTTTGCAGGATCAACATGAATTCCATCTTTGTTAATCACATGACCAAGAAATTGCACAGAATCCAACCAGAAATCATACTTCGAAAACTTAGCATACAACTTTTCATCCTTCAACAACTTCAAAACAATCCTCAAATGTTCTCTATGTTCATCTTCATTCTTAGAATAGATTAGAATATCGTCAATAAACACAATCACAAATTTATCCAAGTAGGGCTTGCACACTCGATTCATTAAATCCATGAAAACCGCAGGTGCGTTAGTTAACCCAAATGGCATTACTTGAAATTCATAGTGTCCATAACGAGTTCTAAATGCAGTTATAGGAATATCTTCTTCACGGACGCGAAGTTGGTGATATCCTGACCGTAAATCTATCTTAGAATACACACTAGATCCTTGCAGTTGATCAAACAAATCATCAATCCTAGGTAAAGGATATCGATTTTTAATTGTCAACTTATTCAGTTCCCTATAATCAATGCACATACGAAAAGATCCATCCTTCTTCTTAACGAACAAGACTGGAGCTCCCCAAGGCGACGAGCTCGGTCGAATAAAACCTTTATCAGACAACTCCTTAAGTTGCTCAGATAACTCCTTTAATTCAGAAGGGGCCAATCGGTAAGGCGCACGTGCCACCGGTGCAGCACCAGGAATTAAATCGATTCGAAACTCTACTTGCCTTATCGGTGGAAGTCCGGGTAAATCTTTAGGAAATACCTCAGGAAATTCACAAATAATAGGTACATCTTCCAATCGTTTCTCCCTAGACTCATTCCCGGTCACTTGAGCTAAGAATAACTCACAACCGTTCCTGATGTACTTTTGGACTTTAATACATGAAACGATTTTCAAACGGGATTCACCTCGACTACCATCAATCACTAACGTCCTATTCCTAAGAGGAATCTTAACCTTCTTCTCTCCACATAAAATAGTAGCATTATTCAACGACAACCAATCCATACCAATAATAACATCGAAACTACCTAATTCTATCAACATCAAATCAATCGGAAAGGAATGGTTCAAGAGATTTAGAGAGCATCCTTCTAATAGCTTATTAGTTTTCACTAATTTACCATCAGCCAATTCCACCTCGTAACTGGTACTTATCTCAACAGGTTCAATATCAATAAGGGCACTAAATTTAGTGGATACAAAGCTCCTATCGGCACCCGAATCGAATAAAGCAACAGCATAATGATTGTTGAGTAAAAACGTACCGGTAACGACATTCGGATCCTCTTTCTTCACCTCAATTGTTCCAAGTTGGTAGATACCACCCTGGGGGTTTCTTCCAGGTACAATCGCTTTCAACTTGGGGCATTCCGATTTCCTATGACCTTTTTCATTACAGTTGAAGCAAATCGTTCCCTTCTTACACCTTTCAACCTTGTGTCCAAGCTTTCCGCAATTTCAGCACTTCCAGCAGTCGCCAGGATGCCTCTTGTTGCTACACTTAGGACATCTATCATCGTTGCGCGGTGCATTGTTGGTAATAGCATTTGCATTCCCCTTTCTCTGGTTCTGACGGCGATTGAAATTCTTCCTATAATCACCTCTATCTACACGCTCACCGTCTCCCTTTCTTTTCTCACCTACACGGGCTTCATCTTCCTTATCCTGAATTATCTGTCCAATGAGTTGGTAAGCCATTCGAACAGCATCATCAATGGTCAGTGGTTTCGATGATGTCACGTCCCCCCGGATATTCCTGGTCAACCCTTTCACATATTGCTCAATTCGGATCTCTTCGGGTTCAACCAATCGAGGACATAGCAAGGCCAACTCATGGAATCGGTTCGTGTAACTATCAATGTCCACACCTTTCATTCTCAGATGAATCAACTCTTGTTCTAACCTAATGATCACACTACGAGGACAAAACTCCAAAGTCATCCACTTCTTGATTTCAGCCCAAGGAGTAGCATTAGCAGCATCAAGACCCATGAAAGCAATTCTCCCGTTCCACCAAGTCAACGCACGACCTTTAAGAGTAGCCATAGCAAAAGTCACCTTATCTTCCTCCTTACACTTACTAATCCTAAACACCGATTCAATCTTCTCGATCCACTGGCTTAGTCCTACAGCACCTTCAGTTCCATTAAAAGGTAGAGGTTCACACTTCATGAACGTCACATAAGTACAGCCACCATCTTCAGGTGCATTCGTTCCAAGTCCTCCTACATTTCCTCCAGCATTAGCATTCACATTATTAGCATTCACATTCACATTAGTACCGCCAATTCCACTACCGCCAGCTCCACTACCGCCAGCTCCACTACCGCCAGCTCCACTACCGCCAGCTTCATTTCTAGCATTTGCCATAAATTCAGTCATAGATGCGGTAACTTGCTCCGTAATAATCCTACGTACATCATCCTCAGTCACAGCCTTCTTGGGCGGCATAGTTCTATAATTCCACAATTTCAAAGCATTAAGCATTCACCCAACAAAGGATTCATATAATATGGATCGAATTCATAATCAAGATACAAATAAGGCACAATATGGAATTCAAGACAAGATACATATTTCATTCGATCTGAAACAAAAGTATTGTCTTAGTACATCCATATCAAAGTTCTAACACTATATACACTCAAAATTCGTGCCAAGTCTACTACTAACAAGTCGGTTCAGTCAAAGCTATAAACACAAAAGATATAAAGGTCACTACTAAACACAGACTGGTCTACTGAGAACCGCCAGATGGTCCATCATCCATCGTCTTCTGGATCTTCGCCGGACAATCACTAGACTCATCTTCAGCTGGGCGCTTACGGATTACTCCTCTTTCAACCATGTCGGCATAAAATGTACTGTTCCAACCCACGGATACATTCAACTCCTTTTCAGCTTTCTCACGCATCGCACGAGCCACACTCAACTGAATCTCCATAGAATTCACCTTTCTCTTCATAGCAGCATACTCACCACTTTCCAACACCGATAACCTCCTAAAAGCCTCATTCAAACCACGTTCTACATCACTCAAATCCAAACTAAGCAATTCTCGCTCTTTCTCGCCAACCTTAGCCTTCGACTCCAAATAAGCAACCTGAGTCTGAACAACACTCAATCCAACCTTTGTCACACAACTCTTAACACGGGAAGCATCTAGATCACGTCTCAAGGCCCATGGTGCAAGACCATCAATATGAGTAGCCTCTCGAGCACTAGACGACTCTCCTATCTTACGTCTACGAGTAGCAATACCATCAGTACCGTCAGGTGCATCGTCATCCTCATCCTCCTCTGATTCAGAATCAGATTCAGACGATTCAGACATTTCGTCCCTAGGTAACTCATCCTCGGAATCAGACAAACAAACTGGTGGGGGCAAAGGCTCGCCCTCTGGAACATCATACGGATATATAAGCTCAGCTTCCTCATCGTCATCAACCTCAACATCTATACCTACGTCCTCCTCGACATCCTCGTCGTCAATCTCGTCATCTAACTCATCTAACCCAATCTCATTCTCATTCTCAATATCCACGTCCTCATTACCCACATTCTCAATCTCATTCTCTACTAAGTCAACCTGAGGGGCAATCTGATCTCCTAGTCCAAACTCGGGCTCGGGATCCTCAAATGGTTCCTCCTCATCATCGATATCATAATCTACTAAGTCTAAATAAGGATCATCTTCTATATTAGGTTCGGGAATAGCATGGTTTTCTACAGGAATATTAGGGTCAGCCATGACAATCTACATTTATATATATTTATCTCGTATTAGGATAACATACTAGTTAAACAATTACATAATGAAATCACGATATATACATATATATAAATTAAATTATATATATCAAAATATATATCTTCTCAATAGGGCTTGTTGGTAACGTCGGAGATCTCTGGCACCGTTATAGTCAAAAGATTTTTCAAATATTTTCTCAAATGTTCATTGTCAAAAGATTTTGAAAAGTTTTGTTTAAAACCTTGGTTTTTAAAATCTTTTGTTCTCTACAACGAGAGCACTGGTACCAAACTGTAACACTCTCATTTTTCATATCGGTACAGCGGAAGGGTCTTTCAGAGTGTTACAGGATAGCACAATAACTCCAATCATAGACAACACATAAAAATGGTTGTACAAGGTTTTAACAAACATTCATTCGATAAAAAGGTTTAAAAGTGTACAACAGGTCCCAAATTATACAGGTCATTAAGTTTACAAAACACAGATCGAATGAACATTTTTAATATTAAGTGTGGGCCATCAGAGTCGATCTCCATCCGGATTACCTTCAAGCACCTGAGATAGAAAACATGCAAAAATCATATCAGCGAATGCCGAGTGAATTCATAGAGTTTAATGAAAACCGTTATATAAAACAATCATTTACAATCATTAAAATCAGAACACAAGTATAATATCGAAAGTAAGTCCACATATTGCTAGTCAGGCAATATATTTCAAGCATACATCTTAAACCGTCCATGAGACCGTAGTCTCTATATTACCATGATAGGTAATATATTCATCGTAATAGCGTCGTTATCATATATAGGATACATTTTTATTTAGATTAGGTAGGATTATTATTAGCCGCATGACATTGTTACCTTACTGTGAAAACAGCGGGCCGCGAACCCGACAAACAATTTGCCCATCTAAGTTAGCGTGTCGTCACAAAAATCACGCTATGGAATCTTCTCATACATAAATTCGCTTACCAATCAATGTGGTACGACGGGGATCAACCGTCAAGGCGTGAACTGGGGTGATCGTCCCCAAATAGTACTATCAAATGCATAAGCGTCTACCAAATCCCGGTAGTTCACAATTCATGCTAATGGGACTTTAAGTGACATAACCTAACTACTAATAATCCTTTTAGTCTCGAATATAGGGTCATAGCATCATTCGGGTCCATCTCATTAAGCATACAATCGGGACTACTTGTGTTCTATTTTTATAAAAATCTAGCATGTTATCTCCCTCGCGGGTTTACAAATCATTTTATAAAACATTTAAAAGAGTGCGAGGCTATGAACTCACGTTGTTAATGAAAGGCGGATTATCGGCTACGGGCGTGCTTCGGTCACGGAAACCTATATAAATAATAATCGGTCTTAGACTCGGTCCAATGACTTTTATCAAAATAACAATATACATATATATGATTATTGTACATATGATGATGATCAAGTGGGTTTATAAATCCTCATTTACTCATTTTAGCGTTTACGTTTTAGTATCGTCTTACTAGTTCACTAGTTTTACCGATTTTACCTATTTTAAGTTCATTAAGTCTTTTATAAGTTCTTTTACTTGTTTTTACCCATTATATACTTATATGATCAGTATATATACTTTTCATGTTGGGCCCTATTGGGTTAAGCCCAAATAATTCTTTTTACAAGTATTTATCTTATTAAGTCCAATTATTAGTCTAATAGGTTTAGTTAGCTCGTAAATGTCCGTAATTCTTATAGTTCGGGTTTTATCGGTTTTTACTTGTCTTAGTTACTTATACATCAGTATATATCTTTTATAAACTTTACATTAGACGGGTTTGGTCGTCTAAGTTTTATTTGATGAAAAACGTTAATTTCACGGCGATAGCCGAAAAAGTCGTAAAAATCAAGTTTATAGTTTTTATTACTTATAAATATTACTTTTACCACCATTTATATATTTTACCCATTTAATTAACCTTTTATACATTTATATAAATAAGTTTTATAAGTTAGTTGGTTTATACTTTACATTTTATAAATTATAAAGTGAGTGCTTATATAATAATAATAAACATTATTTCCAAAATCTGATTTTTTAACTTCACATTCACCATTTTTATCATATCTTGAGTTCTACAATGACTTAGAAGCTCATTTTTGGATGACAACTTATTCATAATATGTGCTAAATATAACTTAGTTATAGCTACTGCCCAATTTGAGTTTAAGTTGCCTTAACAGTCCCTACAAAACTGCTTATTCAGATTGTACCACCTAACTTGTTTTGATCATATCTCACTCATTATTTTGATTCCATTGCATGGCCAACTCTCACATGTGTATAACATCATCTACTTTACTGTAAATAGATCAAACCATGCATTTTTATCAGTTCTTCATTTAGTTATCTACTGTTTTTATACAGCCAACTAATTAGACATGATTTTAGCTTCATTTCTTATGGTTATCATCATTTTTAAGCATGTTTATCAACACTTGATCCCCACACAACATTTTTATCATCATATATACATCATATACATATACAAAATGAAAGAAAATACATTTGTTCTTTACAAAATAATAAGAGAAAAATGTAGAGGATGATCTTCTTTACCAATCCAAGTGGATTTCTTGTTTTAGGAAGGCAAGAACTTGATGAACACAACAAGTATCTCCAAGACCATCAAATAGCAAGATCATATGTTGGAAAATCAGCCCTAGGACACAAGCAAATCACCTCCAAAGTTGGTTATATGGCCACCAAATGATCAAGGTTTCAAGGAAACACCTTAATAGGACTATTAAACATGTGGTTTGTAGTTAGAAGAGATCAAAGATGGTGTTTGTGGCTTGATGTGGGACGGCACAAATGGTGAAGTAGAGAGAGTTTTGAGAGTGAAATGCATGTGTGAAATGGTTAAGTGAAAACCATTTGTTGGTTTTGTGTAGTTTGGTGGAAGTTTAGCTTAAAGTGTAAGCTAAAGCTTACACTTGTATAAACAAGTTAAGTTTTGTGCCACCTATGTGTGGTGAGGTGTTCTTGCCGTCCCATGTAAGCTAGTGGGATGGGGCAAAGTGTTTTGTCCCATCTCACTAGTTTACGGGTATTTCTCGATTCTAGTTTTCTCGATTTGCGTGCCCTCGGGTCGTTTTACGAAAAACGTTTTTATAAATTATGAATCACCGTCACAAAACGAATCCAATAAAAATTGTCTCATCAAAAACGGAGTTCAAAAACGTAAATACGTAATCCTAAGGTTTCCGGTTTAGTCGTAAAAGACGCCAAATTATGCACGTAAGCCCAAATTTAAATCCGTAAATTGTGAGTTCGTCAACCAACATAAAAATAAGTTTCAAAATATTATACGAGAAAATATTTAACTACCTGAAAATGTTAGATTTGTCACACTTTGGGCGGCAAAACCCTCGATTAGCTTTCATTTCCAAAATACTCACAAGCAAGCGGAGAAACGAGGCGGCGCGAAGCACTTAAGAGCCTTTTTCTTTAGGGTATATTTTATAATACCCGCCTTATACCCACCTTATAGTTTGTATTTTTTAAAATCGAGCTTCACGAAAGTATTTATCTGTTTTTCCCTTTTTCTTTTTGTTTGAGATTCGAATACAATAATTAGGAGATCAAATCCCAATTAAGGTTGTGTTTGCACACTTTTGGAGATATTTTTATTTGTTGTGATACATAATACAATATAGTAATACTATTTTCACAAGAAAAACAAAAAAAACCGATAATACGTATTAGTAGAGTTCTACTAATACAAATACTATTTATGGTTAATATTAAAAACAAAATGACAAATTAATCACGACACACCTCCCCGGCAACGACGCCAAAATGATTGTAGGAAAAATACACTTCTTGTTTAGGAAAACAAAAGAGCGTATATGAGCGGTAAGTATTAAACAAATGATTTAGGAAAATCAAGTGTTAATGACCCAAATAAATTCGTTTCCCAAGGAGGTATATGTGTGTGAAAAACTTGTAAATGATTTGAGATTAGTATTGAAAGAAAGAAGGGATGAGAAAATAGAACGACGGATACGTGAAAATTATACTACGACGACTAAATTAAAAACCGTAAAAATGATAAAATAAAAATTAATTCTAAAAATTCCCAAAAAATTACCAAAAATCAATAAAAACAAACTAAGAGTTTACAAATGATCAAAACTTTTTCAAACCTTTTAATTAGTTAAATATTAATTTTTAAATGCTAATTAAAGCCCTAAAAATCCAAATAATTATTAAAAAGCCCAAATAAAGATTTTTTAATTTGTAAACAAATGACTTAAAAAGATTAAAAACTATTTTTATGAATTTTTAATCTAAGGAAAACTATTTTTAAATAATTAAAAACTATTAAAATATTTAAATAATTCTAGAAATTAAGAAAATGATGATAAAATTAATCTAAGAGTTTTAAAAATCCTATTTTAATGTATTTGACCTATGAAATAATATAAAATTTGCAAAAATGTGAAAAATGAAATTTAATAAAAAAATAATATTAAAATATTATTAAAAATCCAAAAATTATAAAAATTTCTAAAAACTTGTAAACTAGTTTATTTTAACCTAAATAATCAGAAAATGTAAGTGAAATTACAAAAATACCCTTAATGGGCCCCCAAATGGGCTAAAAACAAAAACAACCTATGAAAATGGGCTTTTTGGCCCAATAAGATGAAACTTAACCAAATAAGCTGAAAATCACCAGTCTTGCTTAAATTTCAATTCTAAACACAAAAGTCTGAAGGCCCAAAAGCTGAATGTGAGCTTATCACAGCTTAATGGTACAACAGCTTATTCTTAATGGGCTTTTTGGCCCATTAAGCTATAAGCCAATGCCATAAACTCAGATTTGACACACAACCTTATTTTGAGATGCCTAAGAGATCTGTGAAAAGAAATTTCAAATAAGCTCAACTAATAAGTCAGAAATAAGGAAAGTAAAATTTCACTAAAAGACAAAACAGTCGACGTGGAGTTCTAGACCACCACAGACCTTAAAATAAGTCGAAAAAGACTCTAAATGACTTAATTAAGACAAATCAACAAAGAAAAGTTGAATAAGCCAAGCCAAATAAGCTGAATAAGCAAATAAGCACTTATGTAAAAGTCAAAGTAGTTGGTTTTCTAGTCAAAGCTCAAAGTCAACCCCTCAAATGCTCTAGAATGAACAAATGGATCAAATAAGGAACACCTATTACAAAATTAAAGTTGTTGCAGGTCTAAATAAGCTAGAACAGCTTATTGATAAGCTATCCTGAAAATAACACTAGCAGGGGCTAGTAGTAGGGGAAAGGAGTTCCCACTGCTTTGACTATTTGACTTGCAAATTTAAAGAGATCCAGTTGGATTCAATGGAAAACAAAGGCATCCTTACAGCCAGTGAGTTATAAGGAATCAATATCAAGCAAGAAATCACAAATTGGTTCAGCCAATAAGCACAGAATAAGCAAACAGTCACCAGATACCTCACAGATATGCAAATAAGCAGTTATGAACTAAAAAGTAGTTTTAGCATGAATAAGCCAACCAAATTGAACCATATGTATACACAAGCTATAATAAAGTCAAATAAGCACAATTAAACTTGTTTCAAACACTGGATCAAAGATTAGAAGCAGATTCAAGCAATAGCAGTTGACTGATGAACAAAGGCAATTTCCAAAATCCTTTTGCTGATCTAAATGACCACCAATCCAATTTTAAACCTTCAAATCCCTTTCCTTGGTTGAGTTAACTAAAACTTAGCACTTTTTAACCCTAGTCTACCCTTAGATCTAGGTGTCCCCAAAATTTTAGTCAATTTAACCAAGTATAGCAGATTTTAAGACCATATGATGGATTTAAGTGATTCAAACCACAAAGCTTGCAAATAAATGACCAAATACACCAGTGAAACAATAACAAACACAAAACAACCAAGTACACCTACTCAAGTTGCATCAAATCCTAGTATATCAGTTAACCCAAACACTTGTTTGTAAACTGATTTCTCAAGTTTTCAAAGGATTTGTGTGATTTAACCCACAAACAAAGATCAAATCAACCTAATAACAACAATCAACCTTCAAATCACCAGATTCAACCACAAGATCACATATTTATACACAAATATCCAAATTCACCAAAAATCATGCAATATTCAGAAAAATAAAAGGGTTTAGAGATTCAAACCTCCAAGATGTACATCCACACCTTGGATTGTTTGAGCTTAGGTGCTAGCAAAACAAGCACCAGCTTCCTTGTACCTGCTAAGAACAACAAACACAAAAGTAAACCAAAAACAGATTATTACTTGATTTTTGAAAACAAGAGTTTTATTCCTTAAAACCTTTCCTCAAAAACAATCAAAACAGATTAATGGAACTCAGACTTTAGCTAATCAAACACCAAACTTTCATAAAACACAAAAGGGAATTCACAATTTCATAAAATCAAACTCTTTATTTCATAAAAAGGAATTACGAAGACTTAGCTAAAATCTGGAACAAAGGGGCTCTCACATGTTGAGGCCTCCTTTTTTGGACTACATAGACGGTTCTAGAATGGAAAAATACAAGAAACCCTAGCTAGAAAATATCAGAAATGCCCTTGAATGCTTCTAGATGCTTGATGTGTATTGACCTGTCAAACTTCATCCAAAATGTTCATTTAGCCTTTGGGACCAAGGAATGAGTCTAAATCGTTGATCTTGCCACGTCAGATTGCTTGGAGAGGAAGTTGGTTTCTTATTGGTGGACGGGGTTGAGTGTGGGGTCACATGGTGAGTGGGATTGGGGATTTTTGGTGTGGGATGAGTTTGTGTGTGTGTGTGTGTGTGAATTAAGCGTGGGACTGGGTAGTTTCAGTTTACCCTTTGTTTTATGTGATGGGGTAACTGGGTTCTTGGGGTAAACGGGTAACAAGTTCTGATCCGGTTTTGGTGGATTGGTCAAGTGTTTGGCGCAAAATTCATTTGAATGTTTCATTTATCCAACTTTAGTCCTCAGCCTTTGAAAAAACTTGTATAACAAGTTTATTTTCTTTGTAAACTCGTTTCCTTTGTATTTTGAAGTTTCTGATTTCATGTTTTGGCCACAAAAAGTTTCTAAACAAGGATTTAGGGCTTTTACAAGTTTAGGCTAATTACAATTTCAGTCCTTATGGTATTTTAACCATTTTTTAAGGACTAGAAATGTAATATTCTTGAACTTCAAGGGTTTCTTTGGATCTTGGACTTTATGAAAGATCATTCTTGACATTTTGGATTTGTTGAAGGGCTAATCTTGCCAAATCTTCAAACTTGGAGGACCTTTTTGTAATTTTGACAAACTTAAGGGACCAAACTTGTAATTATGAATATACAAGGGTATTAAGTGTCATTTCTTCATAAATGATGGATCAATCTTGTACATATTCAAGTCTTCAAGGGTTTGTCTTTGATAAATCACAAACTAGGGCCCGGTTCATTGTGCGGCTTCGTTTCTCGTGTTCGTTTTTCCTTATTTCTTGTAATCTTTTGTCTTTTTCATGATATCCATACCTAAAATACACAAGTAAACAAACACAAGCATATATATGGTATTTATTGACCTTTTTTAATGCATTTAAAACCCGAAAAGAACGACGAGATCATGTATAAATGCCATCTCTTCATGTATCTTGAGTAGGTTTGGTAGGTGATTCGTAAGATAAACCGCTCCGCGTGAATACGACATTCACTTGCTCGTTACGAGCTTGTGGGGGTTGATATTTGTTGTTGTTCTTGGGATTTGGGTTGGTATTGCTTGGTAAAGAACTAGAAGCGCGATTCGACTGTTTATCGGCCAAACAATCAAATTTAGCTTCAAGGTTTTGAATGGAAGTTTGGTGGTTTTTGGTTGTGGTTTCAAACTTGGTTTTGAAGTCAGTGAATGTCTCTCGAACAAAAATGTTGGTTTTTCTTTGAGATTCTATAAAGTTGTCGATTTTGCTTTCGAGGTTGTTTTTGTCTTGGGTTTGAGTGGGTTTCTTGTCGTCTCGATCATAACTTGGTTTATCATTCGATCTCCAATTATCGCGATCGCGATTACGATAATCGTTATAAAATCGAGTTCGACGAAAGGTATTCATAAAGTTGGCTTCTTCTTCCTTCGTCATGGGTGTGTCATCGTCATCACATTTACTAGAAGGATGGTTTCCTCCACAATGTTTGCAGGTTTTGTGTTTAATCTCTTTAATCTTAAGAGACATGGCATCCATTAGAGCCATAATTTTCTTGGTGTCGGTTGGGTTGTTGCTTCCTTCGGCAAAATCTACGGTTTTTTGCGAGTTTTTGTTTTTGTGATTTTTGGACCAATCAAGCTTAAGTAGGACTTTGTCATCCAATAATTGGTAAGTTTGGTTAGGGGTTTTGTAAAGGAAAATTCCGCCCGCTGTGGCGTTCAATGCATCTTGGGTAACATCGTCAAGACCATGATAGAAAATTTTAATTATTCCTTCTTTCTTAATTCCATGACCATGGCAATTCCTGAGTAGTTCTTTCATTCTTAACCATGCGTCAGTGAGAGTTTCTCGTTCTTGTGGAGAAAAGCTTCGAAATTCTCCAAGAAGTTTTTCAAATAGGACAGAAGGAAAGAATCGGCTAATGAAAGCAGTTCTAAGACCTTACTATGTTCTAATGGTTCCTTCGTTAAGTTCATCGAGCCATGACTTGGCTTCTCCAGTCAGGGATGATGGAAACATCATGAGTTGGACGGCTTCGGCTTGTCCTTCTCCATAGTTGAACATTTTACAAATTCCGCTAAATTCGTGGATGTGTTTGTGAGGATCGGTTTTGATTCGACCATCAAATTGGTTATTTTTGACAAGGGTTAAGTGGTTCCTTTTGATTGAAAAATCGTTTGCAATTTCAGATAAAACGATTGCAGAGCCAAGAGTTGGTGCGACAACTCTATCAGCTGACCACATAGGTTCATCATCAGTGTCCGACATTGGATCGTAACGGTTGATGAGTTTGGTGAGAAATAGGATTTGTGAAAGATTATCAAAAGGTTGGTTAATTATGCGAGGTTGAGTTTGTTCGTGTCTCCTAGATAAAGGTACACGGCGATGAAGTCTACGTAGCCTTCGGTTAAGGGTACGTTCAGGTTCAGGTAAAGGTGATGTTGGTGGTGTTTCGGATGAACGGGTATGCATACAATAAGGTTTTTGGTGTTTTCAGTAGAAATTTGCGGCGCACTTTTGGTTTTGTGCGGCGCACTTGGGTTCGCTACAGGAAGTGCGACGCACTTTTTGGTTTATGCGGCGTACTTTCTGTATTGTAGAAAAAATTTTGGTTTAAAATGAGTAGAAATGGTTTAATTTCTTCAAGGATTATACTAATTTGGTTACAAAACAGGATTGTAAGTCCCCGGCAGCGGCGCCAAAACTTGATGTTCGTTTGAAAGTCTTAAGTTTATATTACAAGGTTTAGACAAAACAAGGGACTAGAAGACAAAAACGGGCAAGTATACCCTTTTGTTCGTAATATAGATTTGTAGTGGTAAGCCAGGATCGTTCGCTGAGACTTAGTTTCGTTTTGGTAATCAAGATAACAATTGAAGAAATAAATGGTTGAAGTAATATCAATAATAACAAATATGACTAATATGGGATAGTTCTTATAAGTTCGTGATGATGATAATAATGATCGATATATGTTTATGTAGGTTAAGTGTGATAATCCTTTTTCGTCAAAATGGCGTTTACACAATTTAATTGGGTTGATTCAAGACTTACGTTTATTTGAGCGATTAAGCTCAAAACAAGTTGCCAACGAGTTCAATATTTTATCAAGTTTCTAAGCGGATTTCGCCAACCAAAGATTCATGACCATAGACAAGTTATAGAAAACTTATTATAACAATTTGCGTTTCTCAACGCCAAACTATCGTAACAAATCAACTTAGATAAAATATGGTTTGTAGAACTAGGAGGTAAAATGGTTCTACAACATTAGCTTGAAATCATTTATAAAGGATCATATCATAGCATCATCACTAATTATAGTCACATACCCATATAGTCACAAATAGCTTAGCCTAACATAGTAATCAAAGTAACAATTGGAAAAGAGTAAGAGAACATTATACTTAGATTGGATTGAATAAACGAGTACACAAGTGTCACGATTATATCGTTCATCCAAGAATCAAAGAGTGGAATACTCTCGTTACAAGTATCTCCCAAAAGTGGATAATACTGAAAATTTACTAAAAGGACTAAAATACTCGAGCTATGGAGTATTGAGAGAGAGATAGGTGTGTGTAAATGGATGGAAATAGCCTCTATTTATAGTGCTGTCTGGGGTCAAATGTGCGCCGCACTTATCCTCAAGTGCGCCGCACTTTGGAAATGGGAATGTGCGCCGCACTTACAACTTTGTGCGCCGCACTTCTGAGCGATTCAGAATCTTCTTTTAATAACTTTAGCTTTATTGCATATTGAGGCCCTTTCTTTGTATATCTTCACTTTGCTCCTTCATACTTTACATCTGCAAATAAAACACAATTATATTAAGTATCAGAAGCTCTTATTTATACTACAAAGTGGCATTATAATGATAGGTTGAATATGTATAATTAGGTCGTTATCAAATGTGTTTACGTCTTTTCTCATCGAAATGCAAAAGAAAGACGCTCCCGCTACGGTGAAAGCGGTTGAGGCATCGTGTACGTTGTGTGGTGGAACTCATAATTATTACGAGTGTGCGGCTACGGATGGCCAAACGTCGAGTGTTAACGCGTTAAACAACAATTTTCAAAATCAAAACAACAATTTTCAAAATCAAAACAACGCGGGTCCATCACAAGGCAATTATAACCAAGGCAACAATTTTAATCAAAACCGAAAAATTTTCAAGGAAATAATCAACAAGGAAATTTTTTGAATCAAGGAGGTTATAATCAAGGTCGTAATTTGAATTGGCAAAATCGAGACAACAATCAAAACTCGAATTTTTCAAACAACAACAATCAAGGTAACAATTTTTCAAATGGTAATCAAGGAAATTTTCAAAGAAACAATCAAAACCAAGGGAACTTTAATTCAAATAAAAATAGTTCGCCAAACGATTTTCAAAATTACATGAAAACGAATGAGGCTAATATGAGACGATTAGAGGGAGAAATTGGTACTTTAAAAAAAGACTTTTCTAATACTTTGAAAATTCAAAACACGAAGATTGAGCAAGGAAAAATTGATATTAAAAAGATGTTTTCAGCTATTATGAACAAAGCCTCGGGTGCTTCATCGAGTTCGTTACCTAGTGACACCGTTGTAAATACGAAGGAACAATGTAAAGCCGCCTCGTCTCGTGAGAAAAGTCGTGTGATTACCCCTACCCTTGATGGATTTCGAGTTGTTCCTTCTTCTCAACCCTCGACTTCTAAGACGCCTTCATGTTCTAAAGTCGATGGGGTGAACGTGGCGACCAAGGAAAAGAGTGCACACCCTCATGTATCTCAAATTCCATCTACAGTTCAAAAAGAGAGTTTTATCGACCTTACCTAAGTAACCCTTGAAGAAACTTATGCATCAATCTTTCCTAAGAAACCCAAAAGGCAAATTCCGAGAAAGGAAGAGGATCCGGGAAATCTCTACTACCTTGTGATTTTTCCGAGATTGAGGGATTTTTAGCCCTTGCCGTTTAGGTGCTAGCATCAATCTCATGCCTCATTCTCTTTGGAAATTGATGAGATTGCCTAGACTTACCCCTACGAACATGACAATCGAGCTTGCAAATTGTACACCATTAATACCATTTGGAATAGCCGAGGATGTCTATGTTAGAGTTGGAAAGTTTGTTTTTCTCGCGGATTTCGTCATTTCCGATTACGAGTGTGACCCTAAATGTCCAATTATTTTAGGTCGACCGTTTTTATCGACGGCTAGAACCGTAATCGACGTTCACGAGGGGAGACTTACTATGAGATATGGGGAGGATAAAATGGACTTTTTCACAAGTAGATCTCAAGTTTCAAATGATCATGATAAAACCGAGGTTTCAAAACCCGATATTTGAAAATTTGACAATATCAAAGCTCATACTTTAGCGAAAAACGAGATTAGATGCATGTTTTGAAAGGATGAAAATTAACGGTTTTAAAGATGAGGATTTTAATGATAAAGAATACGTTTACTTAATTCAAAAGGGTATTCGTAAATTTATGGATGAAAAATCATTTTGGGATATATTCGGTGAAACAAGTAAACAGCCAATTCCGAAGGGCGACGTTAGTGCCATCACGACAATGACCAATATGGACTCGTCTTCACCACCTTCCAAGGACCACGTCTTTGAGGCATCAACTTCTAAATCCATCGAAGTGCCTCCTTTTCCTAGCCCAACACCCGTTGAGGCTAAAGGTTTCATCGACATCGATCCTCTCGTCATAGAAAAGTCACCTAAGATAGTCATTCGACTTGTAAGACCATGGTTGTGAGTGCTCACATCGACTCTTTCTTTGACGATGGTGATTTTGCCGAGATTGATCACGTACTTCGAAATCCACATGCCATTTTTGAGGAGTCTCCCAAAAAGACCTCTTTACATGTGAAGTACGATGATTTTGAGTTTGATCCTGAGATTGAGGAAATTATTGAACGAGAGCTAGCACTTTTGCCTCCACTCCCTCCTACAAGTGAGGTTGATTTTTCTAAGATCGACGACGAACTTAATGAGTTGGAACGTCTTATTTTCGATGACAAACCAACTCATGTGACCAAAAATCCTATTCTCGAGGAGTTACCTAATCAACACTCCTCATTTGAGAATGATGTTTACCACATTCGTAAGGATCTAACTTATCAACGATCCCCAAAAAGGAATGATGGTTTCGTGCTTGATCGTGATCTCTTCGAGATATTTTCTAAAATCTTACGTGAAGGGAATGAAAAACCTTGGTTTGACAAAACCATCTATGATGAAGAAATCGATGAGATCGACGTTCATGAGGATGACGAATATGTTTACCCCGAGGGGGTGGTGTTCTTTGTTGATCGACATTTTGAGAACTTATACAATCCACCACCCCCTGACCGCGACTTAAATGTGAGGATTTTTAGCGTGACTAATGTTGAGTTTGATACGCCAAATATTTTCGACATCATCAAATCAGGAATTCATAATGAGTTTTTAAACGATGAAAAAGGGAAATATTTTAAATGTGATTTAAAAGATTTTTCTAAATGTCTAACTCCTTCATCACATCGTTATCTGAGTGATACCACCTCGTCTACTCCTTTTGACGACGGTGTGTGTGGTTCTAGTGTGGGGGAAGCCCCTTATGTTTCCTCACACTTTTCCACCGAGGACGAGATATTTGATCCCATAATTGCTTGTAAAGGGAAATCTCGGTCTACCACCGATGCAATAAATGGAAAATACTTTCGTTTGCTTGGTGTGAGTCTACCTCGAGTAGCTCATGGTTTTAGTGCCCCACCCATTGTCCCACCGTTCTACTTCTCATCTCTTTTCTTCTACCCCTTTGGGGTTCTAGTTCGTGTTGGAGTAGCGTTGTTTCGTCTTTCATACGAAAACGAAGACGCTATCTTTGACCCCGGTATACGTATATCGGGTTTTTAAAGTACTCCACGTACTTTTGGGCATTGTTTATCATGTAAGCCCCACCAAAAATGAACATACCATGATTATCCCTAGATGATCACATTTATGGGGATTTGAGTCGATCTTTTGACTCGGTTATAAAAAACAAGGTGCCACGTGGGGGATTCTCATGCTTATCCTTGTAAATATTATCGTTTTTCTAATAGTGTAACGAGGGGACTTGTGCTCTTCCAACCTTTGTTCCGTGGTTGTTTGTGATTGTGATTTATTAGGTTCATCGTCATTATTGAAGCCTCTCGTGTTCGTTTTACGGATCACTCGAGCTTCGATCGTTGCCTTTGGAGATTCCGATATCCGATGATATCCTTTTATGTTCTAACGTTTATCTTATTAGCATAATTCATAAACGGCTTTTAGTTTATTCGTTTTACCCTTTTCCTTGCTCGAGATTAAGCATTCGACTTCGTCTCTAGTATGGGGGTGTTTCACCCCTAGACTCGAAACATTGATGACAATGTTTTGTTTTAGTATGGGGGTGAGTAGATACTTCACCACGCTTACGTCATCACGCAATCCAATATTCATCTTTTTGTTGCAAAATAAGGCTAAAAATGGCCAAATTTTAAAATTTTTATTGTTTTTCATAAGTGTTTAAGACACGAATGTAGGTTTCCGATGGTGAGAATAAGAGTAATTTTTGACTCGACCGTGCGTGTTGAGCACTTAGCTACGATTCCTTAACTTTTTAGGCTAAGTCTCTTAAATGAGGACGAGAAATGATAGAGTTATTTATAAGTATCGTAATCTTTCACGATCTCATGTGTAGTAATTATTAGCTTATTCTCCCCACGCTTTTGTTTAAATAAATGCAATAAGTAAGGTCGTATGATTTAAAAGGTTACTTAGCTTCTAGCCCAAGATCGTTTCAAAGTTGCTCGTGTTCGAATAGAGTTCATAGCCAAGGCATAACTTATTGAAGCGGGAAGCGAAGATTGGCAAGTTCCAAAAAGGCCCTCACAAGGCATGAGGAACTCCATTTTGTTGCTAAAGATCCAAGATGATGTGAAGTATCATTATTTCCAAAATCAATATGAAGGATCCAGACACACGACGAGAAGCAATACTCCCCTAAAGATCATGGAGAAGTCTATCCAAAAAGACCCTAACAAGGTATGAGGATAAATATATCCATGTCCGAAAAGGAGGAGGATCGTTGTACATCAAAATCCCAAATAAATATTAAAGAAAAATGATGAAGTCGTGGTCCAAGTTTGAAGAAATTCCATATATGAAGAGAAGACCATTATTTCAAGAACGTCTTCTAAGATTTGAAGTTCGAAACACATGCCAAATATCGGTCCGAGAAAGGTCTCAAATCGTGAAACGAGTTAAGCTAAGATATGAACTTAAGGAGATTACGAGAAGCAATTTTAAAAGATCGTGTCCTTCGGCTAACTATCGATTAAATTGTGCTACTTTATTTTCGGCCTTAATAAATTATCAAAATAAGTCAACGATGTATCCTCATGATCATTAAGACAAAAATAAAATATAAGAGATACCAAGTAGGAATAAGGGAGTCTAGGTGTGTAATTTATACTCATGAGATATGATTGTGTTGCTAACTAATAATGACGATGATCTCGTTACACGCTTAGCAACACATCGTGTGAAAATCGAGGATGACGAACTTATCTCTATGAGGCATTCACGTGTTCTTATTCTTTGACCCTAAAAGTCACTTAATCTTGATGAAAACAATGCATTATGTCTAAAACACGTGTAGTAGTTTATTTAAAGTTTACGTTTCAATAAATGTCATCATAAAATGAATTTTGGAAGTGCTATGATACTTAATTCTAGCATTGCGTGGGGACACAACAATGGTTTAGTATGGGGGAGTGATGAGACTGCAATTATACATAGTCTCATCATCTAAATTAGGCATAAAACGCTTAAAAATCATTAAAATACCCCAAAATATGCTTGTGTTTGTTCATTGTGTATTTTAGGTACGGATATCGTGAAATCAACAAAAAATCACAAGAATCAAGCAAAAACGAACACGGGAAACGAAGCCACAAAAAGAACCGGACCCGAATCATGATTTTCCAATCAAGTCCTTGAAGTTTGAAGATTTGGCAAGATTGGTCCCTCATCTTTTGAAGACTTGTCTATTTATACCCTTTAAAAACTCATTAATTGCATTTGGGTCCCTAAATTATCAAGACATTGCAAGATTGGTCCTTAGAATATGTTAAATATTCAAGATTAGCCCTTGGAATGAGTTTACATAACATTTTGTGGTCAAAATGAGAAAAGAGAAACTTTCATATAAAGGGAAGTTAAGTTTTGAGCTGTTTAATACAAGGTAGCAACAATTGGGGAAATAGGGGACCATTTTGGTCAAATAGCTAAAGTCACCACAACCAATCTCCATCCTACGTCATCCCTCTCACCCAATCAACATCACCTACCTCACCTCCCATTGCCACATCTGCTGTCCACCCACCCTTTTGTATTTATAAATGTGGTCAACCCCAGTAAAATCTTAAATTTCCCTCTAAACACTTTATTTAAACCTAAAAACAGATTAAAATACCTAATCCACTCATCCCTTTCCTCATAAACCCTAAGTTCGTAATCACACTAAAACAAAGGGCTATTGTCTAATTACTTCCAGATGAGTAATTTACCTCCTCCTAAACAAAACCCACTCACCAAAAACTTCACCCGTGACCTCTAATGGCCTCCACCATGTCCCCTTCTCTCTCATTTTTGGCAAGGAAGGACTTTTCAGCAGAGAATCAAAGGACCACAACAATTCTTTGTCCCTAAGGCTCATTCAACGACTATGATCATTCCACACATCTTTCAATCCAACTGGCACATCACATGTCTAATTTGACCAAGACTCCAAGGGCAAAAATGGATTTTCAGAGATTAGGGTTTTAGCCTTGTAATTTTTTATTCAGTAGCCTAGAACTTTCTATGTTGTAATATAAATAGGACGACTTGTGTCCTGTTTACTCTTGTTCCAGTTTTTTGTAAAAAATTTAAGTGAAGTAATAAAGCAGCTTTGAATTTTTTTGCAATACTGTGTTCCTTTTAAAATTCATGTTTTTGTAGTTTAAATATTTATGTTTTTCTATTGCAAAAGTGTTTGTTAAATTTCATCAAGAAAAAAAAGTTTTGGGTGAGAGGACACTTAAGCCCCAAACTATTTTTCTTGTGGTAGGTTATAGAGGCTTATTAGCTTATTTGGTTGACAACCAAATAAGCTATTAGAGCTTGTATAAGCTCTTGTTTTCAGAAATAGTGTTTCAAAGTTGGTGTTTCACAAAGATTTGGTTTTTCAAAGATTTCCTTAAAAATCTTGTTTATTTTGTTAACAACTTATATCCATAAGCTAACCAATAAGCTCACTAACACTGAGCTTATTGGTGTGCTTTTGGTGTGTTTCTTTTCTTGTTGGTTGTTGTGTGTAGGAAACAAAGAAGAAACAAGTCACTCCATCCATCATTTCTTTATTTTCATTTTTGAAGACATTCTGTTAGAAGTATTTAAAGTGATGGTCATATAATATACCGTTGCAAAGCTCATGGAAAATGCTAAATAATGGTGTTGAGAGTTCAAGTATAATGTTATGTATGTAACGGGAATTAGTCCTGAACACTCAAATGAGGAAGGCCTTCTATACTTTACACTTGTAGTATAAAAGGCCCCTAGCACCTCATTTGAGTGTGTGTGTCTTCTTTTTTTCATAGATTGTAGAGAGAGAAACATATGTGTTTCTCTCACTAGGAATTCACAACCATCTTTGTTTTTCTCTTTTTTCTTCTTCTAATCTAATCTTTCTTTTTGGTTTAATCTTTATCTTCATTTCTATATCCTATATAGTCGTGTGTATCATTCCTACAACTGGTATCATTCGCCAAGGGATTCGTGGATTGCTATTGGGTGTTGTCCGTGTCTTTCTTGTGTTTTGTGATTCATATTTCTCCTAAGTAGTTGTAGTAGCGATTTGAGTTCATGGCTTTGGTTAAAAACTCAAAATTTTTGGGTGTTTGATCCATTTTTAGGCTTCGAATCACGAACTTGTTGTGTTCTTGTTCTATCCGAGAAAAGTGGTAACTTTGTTTCCTTAGTACGATCTGATTTGTTGCGATCGCATAAACCCTGGGGGTTTCTACTTGCGATCCAAAGTCACGATCACATCCTACGATCACCACTACGATCACAAGTGTGATCCTAAGTACGATCACGGTTACGATCAAGTGAGTACGATCATAAGCCATGATCACGAGTACGATCGGCGAGTACGATCGGGGGAGTACGATAGGTGAGTACGATCAGTGGTTACGATTGGTGAGTACGATTGGTGAGTACGATCGTTGGATACAATAGGTGAGTACGATCAGTGGACACGTTAGGGGAGTACGATCAGTGAGTACGATAGGAGTACGATCAGTGAGTACGATAGGAGTACGATCACTTGAGTACGATCACAGGATACGATAACAGAGTGCGATCACTTGAGTACGATCACTTGAGTACGATCAGGGACTACGATCTGTTTTTTTAAATCTTGTTCGAGTATTTTTCAAACTTAGCCACCATCTAGACTTGTCTCGGCGCATAGTTTACACGAAGATTAAAAAAAAAGAGTTAAAATTTTAGGTCTAGTAAAATCAAATTTTTTCCCTACTAGTTTTTGGCTATCTCGAACTCAATTTCAAAATTTGGCGATACACAATTTTTTCAGCTTACCGTTTTGTCGGACTGAGGAATTTATTGTTGGACTATGAAAAAAATCGGAAGTTTCGGAATTTCAACAACATCACACGCTTTCTACGAATTGAGATCTTGATTTTCACACGACTTCTATGATGACGTCTCAACAAGATATTTATGTTGCGGGTATTGAGAATCGTCCACCCATGCTTACCAAGGAGAACTACACTACATGGGTTAGTCGTCTCCTTCGTTATGCAAAATGTAAACCTTTGGGAATGTTGATTGTCAACTCGATTCAAAAGGGTCCGTATGTTAGAAGAACAATTATTATGCCTGGGGACCCTACAAATGCTAACCTAGTGGCTGATTCTAGTCATGAGCAAACGGATGAAGAATTAACTGAAGCTGAATCCAAACAACTCGATGCTGATGATCAAGTAATTCAAGTCATTCTTATGGGACTTCCTGAAGATGTTTATGCCGCTGTCGATAGTTGTGAAACCGCACACGAGATGCGGCTTAGGATTCAGAAAATGATGAAGGGCAGTGAAATCGGTTTACAAGAAAAGGAAACTAAGTTGCTTCGTGAATGGGAGAAATTTACGTCTACTAAATGGGAACAAATTGAACCTTATTATCATCGATTTTCAACCCTCGTGAATCATCTTAGAAGAAACAAACATGAACCTGCACAAATTGCTGCCAACATCAAATTTCTTGATAATCTTCCTTCTAAATGGTCACGATATGTCACTCTTGTCAATCAAACCAAGGATCTTCATGTCGTGGACTACACTCAAGTATATGACTATTTGAAGATGAATCAATATGAAGCTAACGAAGTTAGGGTAGAAAGACGTGCCAAGACACAAGATCCATTGGCTTTTATGGCAAAATATCCATCATCTATGTCCTATCCTGTGACACCCTAGAATCGAGGTCATTAACGATACCCTAAATTACGCTAATTTTGAAATTTTTGATAAATTTTAATTTCTATAATTATAAGTATTTTGGTTACGACCGATGTTCGAGGTTATAATTTTTACGTTTGACGTTTTAAGAAGGACGATGACGATTACGATCCCGAGGGATGCCCAATTTCATATAATTTTTGACGATTTATCGATAATGTAATTTTCGAGAATTTTATTTACGGTTCGTGTTAAGTTGAGTCGGGTGAGTTTTATAGCCTTCCAAGTACATTTAAAGTATCCCAAAAATATTTTGGAGCATTCGGGAAGATTTCCGACTCCCGTAAAATTTTCAAAATTGACAAATGAGTCAAACCCGCAAAGTTTTGAGGTCGTTTTCTATTTAAGGACAAAAGAAGCCCAATATTGCACTTAGGTCCCTCCTAACCCATCAAAAGGGCCTAAATGACTAAACACACAAACACATACAACACATTTCACCAAAAATCAAAACCCACTCCCTCCTTGTCTCTCTCTAAACCCACGGTCACCCCCAAGAACATCAAAAACCCACCAAAAATCATTTTCCACTTGATTTTTCAAAAATCTAAGGTTAGACCACACTTAGTTTGGTCATTCCCCACCTATTCATGTGCTCAAATCCAACATGCATTGATAAAAATTTTTCAAGATTTTTTCCATATGATCCAAATTCGTTTTTGAGGCTTAAAGAGCTAGTGCATGTTAATAATTTAGTGTTATGGAAGTATAAACACCATGAAAACCCACCAAAATTAATTTGGTTGTGGTGATTGGGTCACCCAAACCCCACGGCAAAGGGGGTGTTTGGGGAGCCATGGTGGTTGTTGATTTAGCATGTTATATTTGTGTTTGGTTTGTTGTTTTAGGATGATTCATATAGGTCTTATTACTTGCATGTTCATTTTCTTTGATTCTTGATATTGAGATTGGTTGATCAATAGGGGTAGGATGGAAGTTTGATGTTAGGATATGTTTGGGAAGGCTTAGGATGATGTTTAGTGTTGGTTAGAAGTCTTGGAATCGAGTCTAAGCATGTTTTTGGTATAGTCATTTTTAGGCAGAAACATTTGGTCTATTTTGGAAAAATGATTTTTGTTCCAGGTCTTGAAAACTAAATATAGTGATAGAGGGTTTTTCTAGCTTTAATTTGGTATAAGGTAGAGCCCGTGACTCAAAACGAGCTAAAAGTTATGACATTTTAAAGATCGGGTACCGGGAGACGAGGACTTTCACAATCCGAATTTGTGCAAAGTTTTAGTCAAATCCCGAGGGTCACAAGTATAAATTGGTAAATGGTCAAGGGTCAAAATTTGGTCCCTAACCTGTACAAATGGGTCTATATGTTGACTTATGAGTCAAGAAAGTCAAAGGTATTTTTCATATAGGTCAAAGTGGTCAAAATTGGTCGAAGCGCAATTTCAGCCCGTAAAATGTAGTCGTGGAAATGAGTTGCGTAACGGGTCGTAAAAGTGAAAACTTTTGTTGGGCTTAAAAACATGTTATCTACAGGTCATATAGGATTTTTGGAAATTTTGTCAAATTTTATAAGCATGGTTTAATAAGGTAAAACAGCCCGTACTTTAGTCAAGTACCGGCGAGAATGAGTAAAAATGGACAACGTAGGTTATAAGAACGAATGGAATAAAATGAATGATACTTGTTGTTTTTGTTTTTGGCGTGAGTTATATTTGTCTTAAGTGACTTGTATATATGTATTTTATACAGTACCGTAAGTATATAAATGAGATTACTCATTACGCGTTATTTGTGATAGGTGTTGATTTACCCGGGCATCCGTAACATCGTCAGTGATCACTCCTCGAACTACCGACTACTTAATATCTAAGGTGTGAATTTATAGCCTCGCTTATATTATTTCAAATTGTTTTACCCGCGAGGGAAATGCATGCTAGTTTTTAAAAAGGAACGTATATCATGAATGATTGTTAGACCCGAAAGTTGCCTTAGAAATTGTGTTGAGTACCAAAGTTGCAAAAGTCCCTAAATTCATGAACTATTAACTATTGTCTTGCCCTCGAGTAGGGGGAAATAGCCGCTTATGCAATTTGTAGTACTACGGGGTTGACGACCCAATGCTAGCCGAGAAGCTGTACTTATAGTAAGTTCTGCGGTAGATTATTTTGTATGAGAAATAAGGTATAATTGCAACTGATGCCTTTAGAAGGGGCACTAGTTTCATCTGAATCATGCCGGTATATTTACGCGGGTGATTGAGTTAACGGATTAGTGTCATGAGCTTAAACACAATTGTCAGTATCCTGATTATAGTTTGTTTGATCGACAAGACTATAAATGATCACGAATGGTTTTTATTATATATACGTTCAAATGGATTGAAAAACCTATGAATTCCACTCAACGTTTTCGTTGACCAAATTTTTGGCATGTGTTTCAGGTAACCGCTGAGCAGTAGGATGGAGCATGCATGGGATGGATGTTGTGTGATCGGCTTGGTGTCCGCTTGTTTTTCCCTCCTTTTCTACTTAAACAATTTTTATGTTTAAAGTCATGTGGTTGTAAAACTGAAGTTTTTGGGGTTGAGATTCATGGGGACCGAAAACGCTAAACTCTGTGCACTATTTGGGGTTGGAAAAACTGTGGACATGTATTATCTAACAATTTTAAATTTCAAGTTTTAAGATGACGTCTTTTTAGCGTCGTTTGATATGTCTTGTGTGCAATGAATACTGTGTAGCACCCATTGTTGTAGTTCCGCTGCGCATAACAATTGTGGGGGTGTTACAGATTGGTAATCAGAGCCACGAGTTATAGAGAACTAGGTCGTTTTTGAAAATCCTAAACTATAACTTTTGGTGTCGTAAGAAAAGGGTCCAAGCACACACAACTATCCTGCATGGCTCCGGTAAGATTTATTGTTGTATTTATGGCATTTGACGTATACTTTTGAGTAAAGTATATATGTGGGTAATTATTATATAAGTATGGAATTACTATATGTAGACGTTAAATTTTACGTGGAATATCCGACATCGTAATTTTCATATTAATCATGCATGAGCATCATATTATTACATTTCGGGCATATGTACCACCTTTGCATTGCATTTGCATGCATATATTTATAATTATCGTATAATTACTTATGTACCCTCCGAAATTCGCTGTTATTGCAGGAATGGCCGAGGTACCGCCCAACGATAACGGTAACGATGTACGAGCCCAGGACCCCGACTCAAGGAGAACTACTTGTCCCACGCCTATGCGTACTTCCCATCTGGTTGGTGTACCAGATATCCCCAGAAGAGCCGAAGGTGCAATGAGCGCAAATTCTCTTCATCAAGGCATCCCAAGAATTTGTTGTCCCGGACCGAGGAATTATCATGACGTGCGACGGACTGTGAGAGGTTTGGAAGGATCGATGTGCATGAGGTATGTAGTGGAATCAAGGGTGGTCAGTAGATTCGACGAGAATGACAAGGCGGACGAAAGACTGTTGGAAAGGACTTCAAGGATTGCGTATGATGGGATGATGAACACAAGTGCCATCAACAGTTTGAAATCAATGGTTGCGAATTTAAGTGCTAGTCTTGACCGTGTTAGGGAAGATCAGATGAGGTTGTCGAGGATGCAGAGTTGGGAGCATCGTGTGAGGGATTCATTGCCCCCGGATTGGAGATTCGTGGACGATTTGGAGATGGAGGCGAATGACTTCATGGTTCAGCCGCCTACTGGAGGTGCTTGTATTTCGGTGGGAAATCAGGTAGCGATTGAGCATGGATCCACATCAGGGACGAGAAAGGAAACAGAATGTGGGCCAGATGAGAAAGGAAAGGGAAAAGTGGATGATGTGCACGAGGACGTGAGTGATGAGGAAACCGAGGAAGACGACGACGAGCCGCCATCCAAGAGGCCGTGTGGATCACCACATGCCTAGTTACTTGTTTTGTATTTTCTTTGATCATTGTAATAGAACTATTTTAGACCTTTGTATGATGGTATTATGACGAGAAACTCAAGTACTTGATGTTTTGTGGTGAATGATTGTAGTGGCATTACTTGTCACGATTTTGGTTAACTATCAATACAATCTATGTTACCTTTCATGATCTGTGATATGTCTTAAATTTGATCTTTTCTGGTGTGAATTGATGAATATTAGTAACTCCGTAGTGATGTGTCGTTGTATGTATTTTATGTCTGGGAAACTTGATATGAATACTTACATTGTTTTTCTATTTGCTTGTCTTGTAGAAAGAGATATTCGATAAAACAATGCCTCCAAAGTTGACTGCCGATCGTGTTAACAACATGATTCAGGAAGCGATAGCTAATGCGTTGCAAGCGGACCGAGCTGGGAGAAATCAGGATCCAGGAAGGAACGCGGGGAGACAACCAGCCCCGAGAGTGTGTACCTATTCAAGCTTTATGAAGTGCGGTCCTACGCAGTTCCGTGGATCGGGTGGAGCCCTAGAACTTAGGCGATGGTTGGAAAAAGTTGAGAGTACGTTTGAAATCAGTGGTTGTGCAGAGGCGGATAAAGTAAAGTTTGCAGCAGCTACATTTCTGGATGATGCGTTAAGCTGGTGGAATACTCAGGTAGCTACGGTGGGATTGGCTGTGGCAAATGCAAGAACGTGGAATGCGACCAAAGCTTTGTTGACCAAGAAGTTTTGCCCAGAGGAGGAATTGGGGCAATTGGAGGACGAACTGAGACACTTGACCTTAAAGAACAACGATATAGCTGCTTACACCAGGAGATTCAATGAGTTAAGTCTTTTGTGTCCGGACATATTTGCCAATGATGCCAAGAAAATGAAGCAGTATATTAAGGGTTTATCTAGCAACATCAAAGGTGAAACAACTTCGTCGAAACCTGGAACGTTTGATGAAGCGGTTCAAATGGCACACGCTTTGATGGACGTTAAGCTTCAGGACAAGCAGAATTACATTGCTGAGGGCAACAAAAGAAAATGGGAGGCAGCACAAGGCAATCAATCCCAAGGCCAGAACCGAGGAGGAAATCGAAACAACCAAGGGCCGAACCGTAATCAGCAGTTTAATCAGAGAAGGAACGAAGGGATGAGGGCCGTGACGAACCCTAGAGGTGTGAAAGTGAACCCCCATTGTGGAAAGTGCAACTTGTATCATGTTGGAAACTGCCCGCCGGCATGCGGCAAATGTGGAAAGGCAGGTCATAGGACTGCTAGTTGTCGAACGGGAGGAGTAGCCACTGGGGCTAATGCTATCAGGATGAGAGGATGTTATAGCTGTGGAGAAAGGGGGCATGTGCAAGCAAATTGCCCGAAGGCAGGGAACAGACGGGGAGGAAATAATGCGGCAGCTGTGTATCAAGTGGGAACTGCTGATAAACCACAAGGTCCCAATGTGGTTACCGGTACGTTTTTGCTAGACGCTTGTTATGCTAGTATTTTATTTGATTCTGGCTCCGACAAGAGTTTTGTAGACGTTAGATTTAGTCGTCATATCGATAGAGAGCCGGTATTGTTAACGACTAGTTATAATGTTGAATTAGCCGATGGAAAAATTGTTAGTACGAATACTATACTGAAAGGGTGTACCTTGAAGTTAGGAAACTACGCTTTTAAAATCGACTTGATGCCTATAGAGCTAGGATCGTTTGACGTGATTGTGGGAATGGATTGGCTAATGGCGCATAGTGCTACGATCGTCTGTGGTGAGAGATTGGTGCAGATTCCGCTGAGGAATAGGGTTTTGACGGTTAAGGGAGACGAATGCACTTCTCGTTTGAAGGTGATTTCGTGTTTGAAGATGATGAAGTACGTAGAGAGCGGATGCGATGTGTTTTTGGCACAAGTTTCGAGCGATGGTGATGTAGAGGCGAGGATTGAAGAGGTACCAATTATTTGCGAGTATCCGGACGTTTTTCCAGACGAGTTGCCAGGTTTACCGCCTAACCGTGAGGTCGAGTTTCGAATTGATTTAGTGCCAGGAGCTGCACCGGTTGCACGTGCACCTTATCGTTTAGCACCATCTGAGTTAAAGGAGTTAGCGGATCAATTGAAGGAATTGATGGACAAAGGATTTATTAGGCCGAGCTCATCACCTTGGGGAGCGCCAGTGTTGTTCGTAAAGAAGAAGGATGGTTCGTTTAGGATGTGTATCGACTATAGAGAACTCAATAAGCTGACGGTTAAGAATCGGTACCCATTACCGAGGATTGATGATTTGTTCGATCAATTACAAGGTTCCAGTGTATACTCAAAGATCGATTTAAGATCAGGGTATCATCAACTGCGTGTAAGAGAGGAGGATATTCCTATAACTGCCTTTCGTACGCGGTATGGACACTTTGAATTTCGAGTGATGCCGTTTGGGTTGACAAACGCGCCTGCTGTATTCATGGATCTTATGAATCGCGTGTGCAAGCCGTATCTAGATAAGTTTGTTATTATTTTCATCGATGATATACTTATTTACTCTAAGAGTAGGGAGGAGCACGAGAAGCACCTAAAGAAAGATTTTGGAGTTGTTAAGGAAGGAGAAGCTGTATGCAAAATTCTCTAAGTGTGAGTTTTGGTTGGAATCAGTGCAGTTTCTAGGTCATGTGATTGATAGTGAGGGAGTTCGTGTAGATCCTGCTAAGATCGAAGCGATCAGGGAATGGTCAGCACCGACGACGCCGACTGAAGTTCGACAGTTTTTGGGTTTAGCTGGGTATTATAGAAGGTTTATTGAAGGATTTTCGTTGATTGCGAAACCATTGACACGGCTTACCGAGAAGAATAGGGTGTATGAATGGGGAAATGAGGAAGAGCTTGCTTTCGAAACGCTCAAGGATAAGTTATGTTCCGCGCCGATTTTATCATTGCCTGAAGGAACCGAAGATTTCGTGGTGTATTGTGATGCGTCTCGTAAGGGTTACGGAGCAGTGTTAATGCAACGTGAAAAGGTGATAGCTTACGCGTCGAGGCAATTAAGGAAGAACGAGGAGAACTACACGACGCACGATTTGGAATTAGGAGCGGTGGTTTTTGCGTTGAAGTTGTGGAGACACTATCTGTATGGGACAAAGTGTGTTGTATTCACTGATCACAAGAGTTTGCAGCACATTTTAGATCAAAAGGAGTTGAATATGCGACAAAGACGATGGGTTGAACTATTGAGTGATTATGACAGCGAAATTCGCTACCACCCTGGGAAGGCGAATGTTGTAGCAGATGCATTGAGTAGGAAGGAACGGGAGAAACCTTTGAGGGTTAGAGCTTTAGTGATGACTGAGAGCGTTGACTTAACCGAAACCATACTGAAGGCTCAGGAGAGAGGTTTAATGAAAGGAAATGTTGAAGCCAAGAATTTGGGACGAATGTTGAAACCTCTTTTTGTGATTAGGTCTGACGGACTAAGATATTTTGAGAATCGGATTTGGTTACCATTGTGTTCATCTGAGGAAGGAAAGCCTGGAGTTCGAGAATTGGTTATGAATGAGTCGCCTAAGTCGAAGTATTCGATACATCCCGGATCGGATAAGATGTACCACGACCTGAAGAAAGTCTATTGGTGGCCGAATATGAAGGCAGATATTGCTCGTTACGTCAGTAAGTGTTTGACTTGCGCGAAGGTTCAGGCAGAACATAAGAAACCATCTGGATTGTTGGTACAACCGGAAATCCCAGAATGGAAATGGGAGAAAATCGCAATGGATTTTGTGACGGGTTTACCTAGGACTCCTAGTGGAAGCGATATGATATGGGTAATTGTGGATAGGTTGACGAAATCTGCTCATTTCTTACCTATGAAGAAGACGGACAGCATGGAAAAACTAGCCAGCGTGTACGTGAAAGAGATCGTCTGTAGACATGGAGTGCCGTTATCGATCATTTCGGATCGCGACAGTAGATTTACGTCGGAATTTTGGAAATCGCTTCAACGTGCGATGGGCACTGAACTGAGTTTAAGCACGGCTTATCACCCGGAAACTGACGGCCAGAGTGAACGAACGATTCAAACGATGGAGGACATGCTCCGAGCGTGCGTGATTGATTTTGGAGGAAGTTGGGAACGCCACTTGCCTCTGGTGGAATTTTCGTACAATAATAGTTATCATGCGAGTATCAAAGCGGCACCGTTCGAAGCATTGTATGGAAGGAAGTGTAGATCACCCGTGTGTTGGAGTGAAGTAGGGGAGAGTCAATTGACTGGACCCGAAATGGTTTTAGAAATGACAGAGAAGATCGTGTAGATCAAGAACCGACTACTTGCTGCGAGAAGCCGACAGAAGAGTTATGCCGATAACCGAAGGAAACCGTTGGAGTTTGAAGTTGGAGATATGGTTATGCTCAAGGTATCGCCATGGAATGGTGTAATTCGTTTTGGAAAGAAAGGAAAGTTGAGTCCGAGGTATATTGGACCGTTTAAGATCGTTGAACGAATTGGACCAGTAGCGTACAAGTTAGAATTGCCGACCGAGCTTAGTGCTATTCATGACACGTTCCACGTATCGAACCTGAAGAAGAGTTTGGCGGACAAGGAATTGGTGATTCCTTTGGACGAGATTCGACTAGACGACAAAATGCACTTTGTGGAAGAACCTGTGGAAATTATGGACCGGGAGGTCAAGCGGTTGAAGCGTAGTAGGATTCCTATTGTGAAGGTCCGATGGAATTCTAAGCGTGGACCGGAATACACCTGGGAACGTGAGGACTTTTTCAAGGAAAGGTATCCTCATCTGTTCCAGTAGACGAAATGTGAGTCCAAGAAGAGGCGAGCGCCGGGACGTCGCTCTCTTTAAGGAGGGGTGGATGTGACACCCTAGAATCGAGGTCATTAACGATACCCTAAATTACGCTAATTTTGAAATTTTTGATAAATTTTAATTTCTATAATTATAAGTATTTTGGTTACGACCGATGTTCGAGGTTATAATTTTTACGTTTGACGTTTTAAGAAGGACGATGACGATTACGATCCCGAGGGATGCCCAATTTCATATAATTTTTGACGATTTATCGATAATGTAATTTTCGAGAATTTTATTTACGGTTCGTGTTAAGTTGAGTCGGGTGAGTTTTATAGCCTTCCAAGTACATTTAAAGTATCCCAAAAATATTTTGGAGCATTCGGGAAGATTTCCGACTCCCGTAAAATTTTCAAAATTGACAAATGAGTCAAACCCGCAAAGTTTTGAGGTCGTTTTCTATTTAAGGACAAAAGAAGCCCAATATTGCACTTAGGTCCCTCCTAACCCATCAAAAGGGCCTAAATGACTAAACACACAAACACATACAACACATTTCACCAAAAATCAAAACCCACTCCCTCCTTGTCTCTCTCTAAACCCACGGTCACCCCCAAGAACATCAAAAACCCACCAAAAATCATTTTCCACTTGATTTTTCAAAAATCTAAGGTTAGACCACACTTAGTTTGGTCATTCCCCACCTATTCATGTGCTCAAATCCAACATGCATTGATAAAAATTTTTCAAGATTTTTTCCATATGATCCAAATTCGTTTTTGAGGCTTAAAGAGCTAGTGCATGTTAATAATTTAGTGTTATGGAAGTATAAACACCATGAAAACCCACCAAAATTAATTTGGTTGTGGTGATTGGGTCACCCAAACCCCACGGCAAAGGGGGTGTTTGGGGAGCCATGGTGGTTGTTGATTTTGCATGTTATATTTGTGTTTGGTTTGTTGTTTTAGGATGATTCATATAGGTCTTATTACTTGCATGTTCATTTTCTTTGATTCTTGATATTGAGATTGGTTGATCAGTAGGGGTAGGATGGAAGTTTGATGTTAGGATATGTTTGGGAAGGCTTAGGATGATGTTTAGTGTTGGTTAGAAGTCTTGGAATCGAGTCTAAGCATGTTTTTGGTATAGTCATTTTTAGGCAGAAACATTTGGTCTATTTTGGAAAAATGATTTTTGTTCCAGGTCTTGAAAACTAAATATAGTGATAGAGGGTTTTTCTAGCTTTAATTTGGTATAAGGTAGAGCCCGTGACTCAAAACGAGCTAAAAGTTATGACATTTTAAAGATCGGGTACCGGGAGACGAGGACTTTCACAATCCGAATTTGTGCAAAGTTTTAGTCAAATCCCGAGGGTCACAAGTATAAATTGGTAAATGGTCAAGGGTCAAAATTTGGTCCCTAACCTGTACAAATGGGTCTATATGTTGACTTATGAGTCAAGAAAGTCAAAGGTATTTTTCATATAGGTCAAAGTGGTCAAAATTGGTCGAAGCGCAATTTCAGCCCGTAAAATGTAGTCGTGGAAATGAGTTGCGTAACGGGTCGTAAAAGTGAAAACTTTTGTTGGGCTTAAAAACATGTTATCTACAGGTCATATAGGATTTTTGGAAATTTTGTCAAATTTTATAAGCATGGTTTAATAAGGTAAAACAGCCCGTACTTTAGTCAAGTACCGGCGAGAATGAGTAAAAATGGACAACGTAGGTTATAAGAACGAATGGAATTAAATGAATGATACTTGTTGTTTTTGTTTTTGGCGTGAGTTATATTTGTCTTAAGTGACTTGTATATATGTATTTTATACAGTACCGTAAGTATATAAATGAGATTACTCATTACGCGTTATTTGTGATAGGTGTTGATTTACCCGGGCATCCGTAACATCGTCAGTGATCACTCCTCGAACTACCGACTACTTAATATCTAAGGTGTGAATTTATAGCCTCGCTTATATTATTTAAAATTGTTTTACCCGCGAGGGAAATGCATGCTAGTTTTTAAAAAGGAACGTATATCATGAATGATTGTTAGACCCGAAAGTTGCCTTAGAAATTGTGTTGAGTACCAAAGTTGCAAAAGTCCCTAAATTCATGAACTATTAACTATTGTCTTGCCCTCGAGTAGGGGGAAATAGCCGCTTATGCAATTTGTAGTACTACGGGGTTGACGACCCAATGCTAGCCGAGAAGCTGTACTTATAGTAAGTTCTGCGGTAGATTATTTTGTATGAGAAATAAGGTATAATTGCAACTGATGCCTTTAGAAGGGGCACTAGTTTCATCTGAATCATGCCGGTATATTTACGCGGGTGATTGAGTTAACGGATTAGTGTCATGAGCTTAAACACAATTGTCAGTATCCTGATTATAGTTTGTTTGATCGACAAGACTATAAATGATCACGAATGGTTTTTATTATATATACGTTCAAATGGATTGAAAAACCTATGAATTCCACTCAACGTTTTCGTTGACCAAATTTTTGGCATGTGTTTCAGGTAACCGCTGAGCAGTAGGATGGAGCATGCATGGGATGGATGTTGTGTGATCGGCTTGGTGTCCGCTTGTTTTTCCCTCCTTTTCTACTTAAACAATTTTTATGTTTAAAGTCATGTGGTTGTAAAACTGAAGTTTTTGGGGTTGAGATTCATGGGGACCGAAAACGCTAAACTCTGTGCACTATTTGGGGTTGGAAAAACTGTGGACATGTATTATCTAACAATTTTAAATTTCAAGTTTTAAGATGACGTCTTTTTAGCGTCGTTTGATATGTCTTGTGTGCAATGAATACTGTGTAGCACCCATTGTTGTAGTTCCGCTGCGCATAACAATTGTGGGGGTGTTACATATCCTATGGTACCCTACCATCAACCCTCATCAAGTAACTTCATGCCACAACAACAACAACAACTCACTGCTTATGGATATCAACCTCCTGCTGCTATGAATTACTTACAACAACCCATTGCCTGTTATGATGACATCATCGATCCTACTCATGCTATTAATACTGGTCTTGCCCTACTTGCAAAGGCATTCAAATTCACCATTAACCCCACCAACAACAATCAGAGAATCTCCTCGAACACTAGAAATAGGCAGATTGCTCAACCTTTCATGAATGCGAATCAGGGTCGCCAATTGGTAGTTGCTGGAAACACGGGGACTCAGTTTCAACAATATGGTCAGAATGCTGGGCAGACCATTGGCAATGCAGAAAATTAGTATGGTCATAACCGTGGTCAAAATCCGGGTGTTCCGAAAGCGGGTAATCAGAATGGGTTAATAGTTGTGCCAACGGTTGGTAACCAGATGGGAAACATTATGGCTGCAAGGGTTGAGAATACTGGAAATGCAAACAACAATCGTCAGGTTCAGTGCTACAACTGTAGGGGATTTGGTCATTATGCTAGATATTGCACAACCAAAAAGAAGAGGGATGCTGCTTATCTTCAGACTCAGCTTCTCATAGCACAAAAGGAAGAGACAGGGATTCCACTTCAAGCTGAGGAATTTGATCTTATGGCTTCTGCTGCAAAATATGACGAGGAAGAAGAGGTGAATGCCAAATACATCTTGATGGCTAACTTACAGCAAGCATCTACCTCAGGAATGCATGTTGACAGAGCTCCCATTTATGATTCAGACGGTCCCTCTAAGGTACATCCACGCTTTGATGATAATGATATATATAGTACGTCTAATCAGGAGGAGGAGTATACTGAGATTCTTGAGCCCTACATTGAGATACACGGGGATCAAACGAATAATAGTAATATTAGTTCGAATGAGCCTAGTTTGGACCTTAGTGTGGATCAAGTTTCCCAGCCTACAAACCTTCCTGATGCGGCACATGCGTATTATAAATCTCTATTTGATAAGCTTTCTAAGGATCTTGACCATGCTACGGTGGTTAATAATAAGTTTAGAGAAACTAATGCCAAATTGACCACTGAGCTTGCGGGATATAAGGAACGTGAGAAAAGTTTTGAAATTCATCAGACTAAAATTAAAGAACTTGAACAAGCTCATGCTACATCGGTTTATCAAGAAAAATGCACAACTAAGAAATTAAATGCCTTACATTTATGTAGTGCTAAAAAGATTCAGCGAATTGAATGATGAAATCACCTCTCATAATGAACAGCTTTCAATTGAAAAATCTACTATTTTGGATTTAAAAGAAGAACAAAAAAAGCTGAAACATGATTTCAAAATTCGAGAAGATGGGCTTCTTGAGGATTTTTGTAAAGCTCAGGATAGGATTAGAGAATTAGACAACCTTTTAGTAAAACGTGGCCAAACTATGCAGACGATAAATATGCTTGCACCAAAAGTGAATGAAATAAATTACACTCGTTACAAATTGGCTTTAGGTTGTCCTCTTCCCCCTAATCCCGGATATCTTAAGCAAGTTCATGCCACTAATGAAACGTTATATAATGGTAGTGTGCTCTTGTCTGATGAACATGATCCTCCTAGTGTGCATGATTCTAAGGAAACTACTAAACTTGTAGTAGAGACTCGTTTAAGAATGAAAAAGCTTGATAAAGAAGTGACACCCGTTTATTATCCAAAAGTTAATCCTCCAACAGTTTTTGTTCGGTCTAAAACGATTACTGAAATGATTTTGCTACCAAGTGAGGAATTATCTGATGACCCTCCTAAACCGAGTATCACACGTCGATTTCTAGACGAGCTTAAAGATAACTTTGTCATCCTTAAACGTGTTGTTAATTCCAAAATCACTGGAGGAAATTTTACATCACCTGTTCAGATTGAGGTTCAGAAAATTCTTCAAAACGATATTAATCAGATTATTAATCAAGTTGATGCTCGGTTAGGCAATTTGGAAAACGCTTTTCTAAAAGAATTAGCCAACTTTGTTGAAGACTTTAAATCTTTGACGAAGGAAGCTGATGAATCTCTTGATAAAATCAAAGTTTTGGAAAACGATCTTGAACACCTCTCTAAAGCTCGTGATTGTATTGATAGTAGCCTTGTTGAGTTAGGTACCTCTATGTCGCATAATGAAAACCTCCAAACTGAGCTTGATCTTATGAAAGAGAAAATGGAATCTTATGTCATTAAAAAGTATAAAGAATTCACCGATCTTTGGAATAAATTTGTCAAAAAATGTGATGAATGCAAATATGACAAGATTTCTTATGATAAAGCCTACAAAGAAATGCAACAAACTATCGCACGGTTTCAGGCTCAGTTAGGAGGGGTTAAAGAAAAGAATTTGACCTCTTCAGGGTTAGAGAACGTCAGTGATGGAAATGTTCAGAAGCTTAAGGCTAAAATTGCAGATTTAGAATCTGTTGTTGTTTCATATAAGCGGGCGATTGAACAAAGTAAGTCTGTCTATCAGAAACTTATTGATAAAATCTGTGAGAACTGTAAGTTAAAAGCCTTGTTAAAAGATACGACTTCTGAGCCTAGTACGATTCAGACAACAGCAACCACGGGACCCACTAGTATTGCTGTGACACCTTTTCCCAAGGTTGCTGGAACGAAAGCTGCTGTGATTGCCCCGGGAATGTTTTGTGTTAGTCCCCCCTCTCAACCTAGGGTCGATACTTCTGTGCCTAGCAAACAACGTAAAGCAAGCATTAGGACAAAACCGACCACTATCTCTCAACCACAAGTCATTGATTTAAAAAGTGCTAATTCTAATAGACGCGTGTCTTCTTCTACAAGAATAAACAACTACACTAAGAGCAGAAGGCCACAACCTACGAGCAATACAAGGAATGATAGGGTCCCTTTTGCGTCTAGAAGTAGTCGCACCAAGATAAATAATGCGGAAGTAGAAGAACACCCTAGGAATTTACCGTTTTTTTAATCATAATCAGAAACTTAATTCATCTGAATGTAATGACTTTAAGCTTGCTATTCGGAATGAAAAATCTGAAGTTATTTGTGTTAATTGTAATAAATGTTTCTATACTTTTAGTCATGATGCATGTGGTTTGACTATGAATGGTTTGAATTATGGTGGTTACACCCGAATTGACAAGCTGTTAGTCAGTGAACAACAACGCACTCCTAAGGCTAAGGTGTATGTTCCAAAAAGTACGTACGTAGGGTCCACAGAAAGTCTTGCTAAGCCTAGTAGCCCTAGATTTACCTCTAAATGGTTGCCTACTGGTAGAAATTTTGACTGTAGTGGCAAAATTATCGACACTAGTAGATCTCATACTGACAGTGAAACGTCGGTATGTGATACAGCTTAATTATCATCTAAACCTACAGGAACCCATTTCATCGGTTGCCAAAATATTTTCTTCTCTTTTCATTGGTAGGCTGTTGAAATTTGTCTCTGGCGCGTGGACTCGCGCTGTTCCAAACATATGACTGGGAATCAAAGCCTTCTCAAGAACTTTGTATGGCGTTTCATAGGAACTGTTCGATTTGGAAATGATCATGTTGCGGCAATTCTAGGCTATGGTGATCTCCATTGGGGAAATATAATTATCACTAGAGTCTCTTTTGTTGATGGCTTGGGACATAATTTGTTCTCGGTTGGGCAATTTTGTGATTCAGACTTGGAGGTTGCTTTCAGAAGTCATACATGTTTTGTAAGAGATCTTGAAGGAATTGATTTGTTGAAAGGAAATCGTACCACCAACCTTTACACCATTGATCTTTTTCAAATGTCAGCTGCTTCTCCAATTTGTCTCATGGCCCGAGCCACATCAACAAAGTCATGGTTATGGCATCAAAGGTTATCTCATCTCAATTTCGATTCCATCACCCAACTTGCGAAAGATGATCTCGTTACCGGTCTTCCAAAGTTTAAATATACAAAAGACCATCTTTGTCCTTCTTGTGAGCAAGGTAAAAGTAAGAAGAAGCCTCACAAACCCAAACCTGTTCCCAACTCAACGAATAGGTTACATCTCTTACATATGGATTTGTGTTGCCCAATGAGAATCAAAAGCATTAATGGAAAGCGGTATGTTCTTGTGATTGTGGATGATTATTCACGTTACACTTGGGTTCATTTTCTTGCATCAAAAGATGAAGCCCCTGATGTAATTATTAACTTCTTGAAGAAAACATTAGTACTACTGCAACCCCTGACATCATTGTGAGAACGGATAACGACACATAATTCACCAATCAGAAATTGAAAGCTTATTTTGACGAAGTTGGGATTTCTCATCAAACTTCGGCTGTAAGAACTCCAGAGCAGAATGGAGTTGTGGAACGGAGGAATCGTACGTTAGTTGAAGCTGCTCGGACGATTCTTCTCTCCTCCAGTGCACCGTTATTCCTTTGGGCCGACGCTATAGCAACTGCATGTTATACTCAAAACCGCTCCAATATTCACACCCGTTTCAACAAAACACCTTATGAGATCATTAATGGTAGAAAACCGAATATTTCATTTTTACATGTCTTCGGTGCATTATGTTATCCGAAGAATGATCGTGAAGATATCGATAAACTTGAACCTAAAGGTGATATTGGTTTTTTCATTGGTTATTCTTCAACTGCTTGTGCTTACAGGGTTTATAATCGAAGGACAAGAAAGGTAATGGAGACTATGAATGTTACCTTTGATGAACTCTCGTGTATGGCCTCTCAACATAGAAGTTTACATCCCGAGCTTCAAGGTCAGACTTCTGGACACGTAAGTTCAGGACTCGCGCTTTAATTTGCACCGTCAGCAATCTCATCGTTACAACCATCGGAACGTGACTTGGAAGTTTTATTTAGGCCTATCTATGATGAATATATGGAGGGTCCTTCGTCATTTGGTGTTCCTCATAATGCCCCGCCAGCACCTGCTACGGTAGTTCAAGAACCTCCGATTGCATCTACACCAACGGCATCTACTTCTGCATCATCTACGTCAACCTCAATCATATTGCCTCCAAATATTCCAACCACTTCTCCGACTGCTGACGCAACTCAACAACATTCTCAACAAATTCCTAATCATGTTCATCTTCAGAATGAAATAGTTGCTGAAAATGCAAACAATGCGATGCTCAACGAACATGAGTTTGTTAATCCATTTGCGGCTTCCACAAGTACTACTCAACCTTCAACACCATATGTGGATCCGTCGAGCTCGCATCCAGTTTCTCATACACTTCCACATGAACATAAATGGACTAAGAATCATCCTTTGGTTCAAGTGATGGCGTTCTCTCACGACCAGTCTCAACACGAAATCAGCTGCGTACCGACGGTGATATGTGTATCTATGCACTATCAGTCAGCTCAATGGAACCAGCAAGTGTGAAAGAAGCAATGACCGACGCATCATGGATTGAGTCTATGCAAGAAGAACTCAATCAGTTCATCCGGCTTAATGTATGGGAGCTAGTACCTCAACCGGACAATATCGATCCCCTTACTCTGAAATGGTTATTCAAAAACAAGATGGATGAGGAGCAAACGGTCATTAGGAACAAGACTCTGTTAGTCGTGAGAAGTTATAAACAAAGGAGGGAATTGATTTCGTAGAATCCTTTGCCCCGGTTGCTGGAATGGAAGCTATTAGGATTTTCTTGGCATACGCGGCACACAAATCATTCACTATGTATCAAATGGACGTGAAGACGACTTTCTTGCATGGGCCGTTAAAAGAAGATGTGTATGTCTGTCAACCTGAAGGTTTCATCAATACCAAACATCCAAGCCATGTCTACAAGTTGAAAAAGGCAATTTATGGTTTGAAACAAGCACCGAGGGCATGGTACGACAAATTATCATCATTTCTTCTACAAAATCACTTCAGTAAAGGAACCATTGATCCAATGTTGTTTATCAAGCACTGCGGCAACGATATCTTGGTGGCTCAGGTCTATGTAGATGATATTATATTTGGTTCTACTAACCCAAAATATTCCATCTTATTTGCTGACCTTATGAAAAGTCGATTCGAAATGTACATGATGGGGGAATGACGTTCTTTCTTGGTCTCCAAGTTCACCAATCCCCGGTGGTATTTTATAAATCACTCCAAGTATGTGCTTGAGATTCTAACGAAATTTGGCATGGAAAACTGTGATCCTATTGGTACTCCAATGGACACTAAACAAAAGCTTGATTTGGATAAGAAAGGGACATTTGTAGATGCTACAAAATACCGAAGCATGATCGGGTCCCTTATGTACTTAACCTCAAGCAGACCGGACATTGTGCATGCTACTTGTTTATGTGCTCGGTACCAGGAGAAGCCAACCGAGAAGCACCTCAAGGAGGTTAAAAGGATCTTTCATTATCTCCGGGGAACCATTAACATGGGTCTCTGTTATACGAAGGATTCTGGTTTTAATCTCACTAGTTTTTTAGATTCCGATCATGCAGGGTGTCATGATACATTCAAGAGCACTTCCGGTGGAGCACAATTCTTAGGCGATAAGCTAGTGAGCTGCTCATCAAGAAAACAAGACTGTACGACGTTGTCCACCGCGGAAGCAGAATATGTGTCTCTATCCGTGTGTAGTGCTCAAGTCCTTTGGATGAGAACACAACTCACGGATTATGGCTTTTACTTTAAAAAAGTTCCTATTTATTGTTATTCACAATCAGCCATAGCCATATCCTGCAACCCGGTCCAACACTCCAAGACCAAGTACATAGCTGTCCGATTCCATTTCATAAAGGAGCATGTGGAAAAAGGAACGATCGAACTGTTCTTTGTCAAGACGGACTACCAACTACCTGACATCTTCACCAAAGCTCTTTCTCAAGAAAGAATTGAATTCTTGGTTCTTCGACTTGGTATGCGTAGTTTCACTCTAGATGAACTTGAACATTTTGCACATTCGCAGTAATCTTGTATATATCTATCAGAAAATCAAAATACAAAAAATATAAAACCTATAAAAACAAAATAAAAAATGAGAAAATCTTTCAAAAATACCAAAAATATTCTTCTTCGACATGTCTCTCAGCATCGATAATATGGACGTACTTAGAAATGTCGCTCAATAACGACACGGGTACGTACATAAAGTTTGAATGAGAGTTCAAATGTGTTCAAAACATGTCTTTTCTATTTCTCTTCTCATAATGGCTTATAGTCACATGTCAGACTATAACCCGGTCCCCAAAGAAAGGAAAGTCTTTGACTTATCCTCAACAACGAGAAATTAATTTTTCTCAGTCATGGGCTTATATCAAAACATTCATAGTTTTAAGCTCATGAACACAAGGAAAATTTTCATTTATTTACATTATTCCTTAGCAACGGGAAAATAAGTTTTCTTGGGTTTTTTTGAGCACAATTTTTCAAACTAGTTCAAAACTGTGTGCTCATATACTCCCCTAATTTTAATTAGAATTTATTTTCGAGGGGGAGTACAAACTTTCATGCAACATTATTCTCTCCATGTTTCATCACTAGTTTCACAAAATTTCAATGTCATGCAATTTTTGAGGGGGAGAATAGTGATTAAAATGTGTTATCTTGGATAAGATCTTTGATATAAGTGCTTTCTCTTCCTAATATGTGCAAAACCTTTCCTTTTATGATGCACATATGTAGGGGGAGAGTTTTGGTGATACAAAAAAACCTTCAAGGTGTAAACACTAATTTCATCAACACCTTGATTGCTTTTTCAACAGGTTTTTCTGGTTATGATATCTATACCCTTCAACACATTAATTCACGACAGTATTGGTGTCAAAAGGTGGTTAGGTATTCGTCCTATGATCCAACCAGAACCGGAGGGATCTTCTCAGGGACAATCCATTAGAATTTAGATTTCCTTAGGAAAGATGGAGTAGTTGAGTGTACGGGAAAAATGCCGACTAATGACTTAAGCTAGCACTAGAACAATCACAACAAGGTGCTAGTTATGAGATCTTGGTAATCATTGAAGGGGTTGAAGAATGAAAAAGAAATGTAAGGATAAAGGGTGTAAAGAAAGAAGCCCTCCATACAACTTAGGTAGAAACCGGGTCAATACATCTATTATCAGAATCACTTTGATGATTTCTGATACTGAAGACAAAGCATCATGCACCCAGTGATGCAATGCACAACCCTTCCCAGCCTACTTAAGCTTCTATCAAAAGAAATTTGTTTTATTGTCACGGAGTTCAACTCATTTCTATCAACTTTCTCACTCCGAGATAGTAGATATTGAAAAGGTGTTAGTCTGCTCCAGCCTCCGATCACCAAATAAACATGCACTTATAGAGTCTAGAGCCAACGAGATTCATCATAAAATCTCATTAGAACACTTGTTCCATATATCAATTTTTGTTCATCTCTAGAACACAAGCGATAATTTACAGAGTCCTACGCTCTATCCTTGTGATATTGCCAGAACATTCACAGTGATACTCATTAGTATTCACAATGATGAATGGAAATCCTTATTGAACATATGTTAACTGGAAAGCAACAATGGTTTGATTCTTTTGTGATTCAAACTCGTTCCAGGTCTCGACGCAATATCTTTATGATCTTGCCAGAACATTCAGAGTAATACTCCTCAGTATTTACAGTGACGAATGGAAATCCTTCCAGTGTCATCATCAAACAGCACTGCGGTATGTGACTTGTGAGATTCTATTCGAATCTAACTTGTGTCAACTGGAAAGCAACAATGTTTGACTCTTAATTGATTCAAACTTGTTCTAGGAAATTGAATTGACGACTTAATTAGCAGAATGGAACTACATGATTCACTCCTTACTATGAAGTATCTTTAGATATATTCAAGTATTGAGAACGGCTACCACAGCTGGAAACCCTGTCAAGGAAGTTCATTGAACTTACCTAATCACAGGTACAGTATTCATACTATATAACGGGAAATCGGAGGAATGCAAACGGTGGAGTAACCTCAAGAGTCGTAATTCAAGACCACATGCTCATGTAAAAGAAGAAAGCTCAAGAATATCTAAAGACAAAGACTTCCGCTACTCTGATGATCAAGGGAGATTGTTTAACAAGCTTTTATATCAAATCAAAGTTTGAGTATGTGGGGAAAGACACAAGAACAATAGATGGAAAAGTTTTAAGATCAAGTCAAGGCAAAGATCAAAGATCCAAGATCACAAGTCATGAAAGGAACTATGAAGGAACTCTCAAGACAGCAAGCTTCAAAGTCAACAACATCAAAGAAGTGAAGTCACATATTACATGACCACCCCTTAAGGGGAGATTGTTAGAAGTATTAAAAGTGACGGTCATACAATATACCGTTGCGAAGCTCATGGAAAATGCTACACAATGGTGTTGAGTGTTCTAGTTTAATGTTATGTATGTAACGGGAATTAGTCCCGAACACTCAAATGAGGAAGGCCTTCTATACTTTACACTTTTAGTATAAAAGGACCCTAGCACCTCATTTGAGTGTGTGTGTCTCCCTTTTTTATAGATTGTAGAGAGAGAAACATATGTGTTCCTCTCACTAGGAATTCACAACCATCTTTGTTTTTCTCTTTTTCTTCTTCTAACCTAATCTTTCTTTTTGGTTTAATCTTTATCTTCATTTCTATATCCTATATAGTCGTGTGTATCATTCCTACGCATTAAACCATTGGGTCTCTTGGAGATTCCACCAACAAGGGCTCTCTACATGTTTTGCATAAGCCATCATAAGCTCACAAAAGCTGACTAGGAAGGCATCAACCAAGGTTACAGGCTTGAACCCCTTTTTCAAAATATTCATGCTTTTCAAAATGGCTTGTGTGATTTATGTGTAATCCTGTTATAGGCTAGGGTAGGTATTTGTTTATGCTTAATTTTGTTTTTTTATGCATGTTTAAGTAATTTTGAATCAGTTTGGTTGTGATTTGTTTAGAAATCCTTGGTTAAAGTTTGATTTCAGTTTTATAAGGGGTGTGTGGGTCTGCTATTTTACTATTGTAGGGTGACACTAGTTTTGGTTATATCAGTCTAAACATGCTCTCCAATCTAATAGTAGGTATATTCAGTGCTTGGTTATTAGTTTGGTAGAATTTTATAGAAAGTTTGCATGTTAGTTGGGTAAAAATAGTCTAACATATTAAACAGACCTAGATCCATCTTGTTTTAGTAAGTTATTGCCTCAAATCTGGTGATCTGTTAGGAGATCTAGTAATTTAGGTATTGGAATTGGTTTATTGTAGTCTGGGTGGTATGTGAGTGAGTTTTGACCATCCAAAACCCACCCAAATACCCTTTGAGCCAGTTGAGTATTACACAGACCTAGTCAAGTACATTAGTGAGTGTTATTTGTTGGATTTATTTGATTTTGTGTGCACTTGTGTGTTCTTTGTGTTATTATAGACTCCCTACACTCAACTGAGTGTAGGGGGTGCCATTGTTACCAACAAAAACCAACAAACGACCAAAATCAGGCCTCAAAAGGCATTAGTTAATTTTCATGTTTTATCTGAAAACGATCTTCTTTGTTTTGTTTATCGGACAACAAAGCTTTTGTTCATAATTCATTACTGTTTGATTTTTCTATCTGGACACGTTTTTGACATATTCAGCTTTAATCTTGTTAGCATTTAGGTTTTAATTGTGTTTGTGAGTTGTTTAGAGTCACCAGGTCAAGTTGTTATAAAAAGAAAAAAGAAAAAAAAGTTTTGAACAAAAATGACGTGGCGAGGACTCGAACCTGCGCCACTCCTCTCACACAACAAAGACATAACCATTCGTGCCCTAGGGACTTTACTGTCAAGTATCCCTAGGGCTTATTATTTAAGGGGTTGTGGTTTTTCAGCTTATATATTAATCTGAAAGAATAAGCTATTTCCAGCTTATTGGTTTAGGATTTTACCCATTTTGTATTTTTCCTTTGTTCTTTAAGTAATTTAGGACATTTTGGTTTAAAAATTGTATTTTTCACATTTTTAATTTGTTTTGTATGATTATCTTAATTTATATTTTGAAAAGTCATTAAAAATAGTAAAAAGTATTTTAAAAATTTTAAAAAATCATTTTTAGGTTTTTAATAGTATTTTTGAGGCTTACAAAAGAAAAAGTTTTCATTTTGACTTATTTTTAATTTTATTTGATTTTTGATTTTTTAGTAAACTTTAAAAAATAATATAAAATTATTAAAAGTTTTTAGACATCTTGGTTTTCATTTTTGTCTTATTTATATTTTTCTTGATTTAAGTTAATTTTTTGGTAATTTTTAGAGCATTTTCATTTTTCTTCGAGTTTTACGATTTTACGTTTTTTACGTCGTAGGGTATTTTTTAGCGTAATTCGTCTTATTTTTCCTTCTTTCCTCAACCAAAAACTTCAGTAATCCAAACTTTGATTTTACATAATTGGCACTTAATTAATACACCTCCTTCGGGAACGAACTCGCACTTATTCGATTCGTCGGTTTTCCTAAATCGTTGATTTTAATACTTGCCCATTATACGTCTTTTTCCTAAAAGCGTATTTTTACCGCAATCAGTTAAGCAGTTAGAAACCTCTCATAGTGATTGACAACTACTTTGAGAGAGTTTGTTAGTTTGTTAGCTCCATTGTAACAAAATTTCACCATTAATGAAAGTTCATTTTACCTAAATCTACTCTGATTCTCAATTCTCAATTCCATCGTGACAGATTCTAAATAAGTAAGGATCGTCCCAAAAGTATTTTTTTAGTTCAGAGAAAAATCTTTTCTTTTGTTGGTGCGTCATTCCCTTTCGTAAAATACCTACAGCCAAATAGTTTGCAAAGTCTGCGAACCATGGTGTTTTGTTAGTACTTACTTGCATTATATGCTCATTGGGAAAATCGTCGATTTCATCATCGATAGAATCATCATTCACTATGCGAGATAAATGATCGGCAGCAACATTTTCAGCTCCTTTTTATCTTTAATTTCCAAATCAAATTCTTGTAAAAGAAATATCCATCGTATTAGACGAGGTTTGGCGTCCTGCTTTTTAAACAAGTATTTTAAAGCTGAATGATCGGTGTAAACTATCGTTTTTGACAATACGAGGTATGATCGAAATTTGTCAAACGCGTAAACTACAGCCATGAGTTCTTTTCCGTAATTGTATAATTTTATTAGGCTGCGTTAAGAGTTCTACTTGCAAAATAGATGGGATGAAATTGTTTACCATTTTTTTGTCAAAGGACGGCTCCAAGGGTTTAGTATAATCAGCTTTAAAATAGTTACTTTTCTAGGGTTTGCACATTTAGGTCCATGGATTAGTGATTAGTTATAATTTTGGTTAGGCAGTTTTCAAATTTGTTACAAGTTTGTTATAGTTGGTTAATATTTTCATTTTTAGTCCTTCTAGTTTGTAAATTTACATTTTAAGTCCTTATACTTTTCATACTTTACATTTTTAGTAGATTTACAATTTGTGCATTAAGTAATTGTACATTTTTCTTTAATTGTGGTAAGTGCACCTTGTTTTAGAATAATACGGTTACATAGTTATAATATTTTTAGAACTTTTTACGTGCTTTGTTGAAATAGACCTAGATTACAAATTCTTTTATAAAATCTAAAACCAAAAACAATTTGTGAACTTGGAATCTTTTGGACAATCAATTCGTTTTGAGTTGGGAATTACGAACTAAAAAGTGACTTATTAAATGGCGCCGCTACCGGTTCATTACGTTACGATTGACGATTGATTGACGGTTACAATTGATTTTGGGATCCGTTTACCTTGTGAACGTTCCTTTTACGTATCATAAATGAAAAAGATAAAAAAAAATCATCAAAAATATAAAAAAGATAAAAAAATGAAAAACCACACAATTCAATTCTTTCCTAAGAATTGAACCAAAATAAAATAAAATTCAAAAAGTAATATTTTTCCTAAAAGATTACACCAAAAATATATTGTATATATTTGTTTCACTCGTTTTTACGTACATACTATATTTCATAAAAAATAAATAAATAAAAAAATATTTTTGATATATTATTATATGTAAATACATATACGTAGATACGAACAACCAATCCACCTACTTCCATAAGTATTGCTTTTGCAATACACCGTATTTGGGGGCGCTCCGGTCCTAAGTACGTGTATCGATCAAAGTTAATTAAGGCACAATAGATAAATACCATAATCTACTTGATCTTGATAAAGAGGCCACTGTGTGGGGGTTATAAGGAGAGTGTATTACACATTCTAAAGAAGCAGGCTCCTAAGTGCTACGCGCCGCCTCGTTTCTCCGCTTCCTTGTGGGTCTTTCAAGAGTCATAGTGGTGAGTGGTGTGCCACCCCAGTAGTACTTATATATATTATATTTTCTTGTGGGTATTACTTATTGAACCTCGGAAAGGATAATCCCTTCTTTTCCAAAGTCGATCGAGAGCTCCTCTCTCACTCTTCGAGTTGAGTTGCATGCGCACTCGAGCGCGTGCACATATACCTTTTGGTGTACAACACTTCCTCCCAAAAGGAAGAAAAAGAACAAGAACAACACCGTCCATCAAGCCGATCCCGAGCATCGTGCTTTGAACAACTCACAAGAAGTCATGGCTGCCGTTGATAATAGACCATTGATTGAGATCCTTCAATCAAATGTGGAGGGAAATGCGGATGCTATTGTTATACCCGAGATACCCGGAAACACTTTTGAGCTTAAGACAAACATGATCAATATGGTTTCTTCTATTCCATTCTTAGGGAGACCCATGGATGACCCCCATGAACATATCAAGAGATTTATGTCACTTTGCAATACACTTAAGTATAATGGGGTCCCTCATGAGGCAATTAAGATGATCCTATTCCCTTTCTCCTTAGAGGGTAATGCTAGGAGTTGGTTAGACAAGCAACCTTCTATGAGCATTTTCACTTGGGAGGACTTAAAGAATAAATTTGTGAATAAATTCTTTCCTCCTTCACGAACCACCGCCTTGAGAAACCAAATCATAGGATTTAAGTAAAAGCAAGACCAAAACTTTAGTGAGGCCTGGGAAGAGTTCAAAGAGTTGTTGAGAAAGTGCCCAAATCATGGATTTAACCAAGTTCACCAAATCAACACCTTCTACAATGCTTTGAGATCTCACCATCAAGATTCCCTTAACTCGGCCGCGGGTGGGAACATTCTTTCAAAATCCACACAAGAGGCATGGGATATCATTGAGACAAAATCCATGGTTCAAACAAATAACCAAAGAGATGAGGTAGTCCATGTTGTTCAAGAGAGTGCTCATACCTCCATTGAGAATCGACTCCTCAAGAGTCACAATGAAATACTTCAAGCAATTGACAAGAATCAAAATATGAATCAAGAGATGATTCAAGCCCTTATGAAAGTTTCATTGAACAATTCTTCTTCCAACGATGTTAATGCCTATACCCTAAGTTGTGAGACATGTGGAGGACCTCACTCATATTTGCAATGTGATAAAGTTCAAAACTTTCAAGGTGAATGCTATGCTTATCAAGATGAACAAAGAGAACACTTTAAACATAACATCAACCATAACCATCTCACTTAGAAGTCTAACAATTACCTTGCTCCACCCGGTTTCCCACCCCATCAACCCACCAAAACCAAACAAACCATCCTCAATTGCTTCAAAGAAATCAAGGGCCAAGAGGAAATTACCAAGGGCACAACAATAATAGAGCACCCAATCACTTTCAAAATCAAGGAAACAACTTTCATGCAAATAACCAAGGGTTTCACCAACCACCTCCACCTTTCCACAACCAAGGATATAATCAAGGGTATGGGCAAAATGAAACCATTGAGCTTCTTCACAAGATGAATCTGGATAATGAAAGGAGGTTTCAAGTAAATGAAAAGAGAATGAGGGAAATGCAAGAGGAAACCAACAAGAGATTTATGTTGCTTCTAAATCAAAGACCACAAGGTGCATTACCTTCCAAAACACAAAACAATCCAAGGGTACACATAAATGCAATCACTACAAGGAGTGGGAAAACAACTATTGATCCTTCAATGCCTCCTACACCTCCTTTGGTAACTCCCATTATGGTTTCTCCTTGTGATAATCCTACTCCTTCAAAACCAACACCTTCAAGCTCTACAACTTCAAAGCCTACACCTTCTAATCATACACCTACTACTCCTTCACCTTCCACACCTATCAATGAATAAACCAACAAAGAGAGTCCTTCAACAACTACCACTCAACCTACACCAAAACCAAGTCTTCCATACCCTTGAAGATTAATAAAGGAAAAGCTTAAGAACAAGGATGACATTCAAGTGTCTAACTTTTTGAGGATGTTTAAGCAATTGTATATCAACATATCCTTTGCGGAAGCTCTAGCTTATATGCCTAAGTTTTCCAAAATGTTCAAATACCTCCTCTCAAACAAAGAAAAGTTGGTTGATATCCTAACATGTCATTGAACGAAAATTGTTCCGCGGTGTTGTTGAAGACTTTACCAACAAAACTTGGAGATCCGGGACGGTTTTTGATCCCTTGTAATTTCCCGGGGGTGGAAAATTGCATGGCCCTTGTGGATCTTGGGGCAAGCATAAATTTAATGCCTTTGTCGGTTTGGAAACAACTCTCTCTTCCCGAGCTCAATCCTACTAGGATGAACCTTGAGTTAGCAAACCGTTCAATAGCTTATTCGGTAGGGATTACGGAGGATGTGTTTGTAGGGGTTGATAAAGTCACATTCCCCGTGGATTTTGTAGTTGTTGACTATGACATGGACCCGAGAGTTCCTCTTATTTTAGGTAAACCTTTCTTGAGGACGGGTCGTACTCTTATTGATGTGGAGGAAAGAGAACTAATTATGAGAGTTGAGGATGAGAAAGTAGGGTTTAAGTTGGGGAAAGTCACTAAGAAATCTCAAAGTTGTGAAACCATTAACATTGTGGATGTTCTTGATGAAGTATGTGATGAACACTTTCATGAAGCTTGTAGAAATAATGATGAGGACATTCTACATGTTGAGACCGTAGCTTCCATTGCCCCTTCCTTGACTCCTTTTGGAGCAAGTGATTTTCTTTTACAAGAATTTGAGGCAAGTTTAGGAGATGTGGAGTTACCATATGATGATTCTCCCACCGATTGGGAAGAATATATTCGTACCATTGAGAAACTTCTTAATGAATACCATACTTCTCCACATACTCCTAAGGAAGTTACTAATGATGATCCTTTATTAGTGAAACCTCCCATTGAGAGTCCACCTTCCCTATAGCTTAAGGATCTTCCATCACACCTTGAATATGCTTTCTTAGAGGGAAAGGACAAATTATCCGTTATCATAGCCAAAGACTTGAAAGATGATGAGAAGGAAAAGCTCATAGAAGTTCTTAAGAAGCATAAGAAAGCCATATCTTGGAAAATATCTAACATAAGGGGAATTGATCCTAATTTTTGCACCCACAAAATCCTTATTGAGGATGATTACAAACCCGCCATTCAAAACCAAAGAAGGGTTAACCCAATTCATGTAGTCATCAAAAAGGAAGTTATCAAACTCCTTGATGCGGGTATGATTAACCCAATATGCGACTCACCATGGGTTAGCCCGGTGCATTGTGTGCCTAAAAAGGGCGGAATCACCGTTGTGCCTAATGAGAACAATGAGTTAATTCCCACTAGACTTGTCACGGGTTGGAGAGTTTGTATTGACTATAGGAAGCTTAATGATGCCACTAGGAAAGATCATTTCACATTACCTTTCATGGACTAAATGCTTGAACGCTTAGCGGGAAATGGGTACTATTGCTTTCTAGATGGATTTTCGGGTTATTTCCAAATACCCATTGATCCAAAAGATCAAGAAAAGACCACATTCACTTGTCCCTATGACACATCTACTTATAAAAGAATACATTTTGGCTTGTGCAATGCCCCGAGGACATTTCAAAGGTGTATGATGGCAATATTTCATGACATGATTGAGCACACAATGGAAGTATTCATGGATGATTTCTCGGTTTTTGGAGATTCATTTACTTCTTGTCTCTCCCATTTAGAACGTATCCTAAAAAGGTGTGAAGAAACACATCTTGTTCTAAATTGGTAGAAGTGTCATTTAATGGTAAAAGAAGGGATAGTTTTGGGACATAAGATATCCAACAAAGGTTTAGAATTGGATTGAGTTAAAATAGATGTTATTGCCAAACTTCCCCCACCTACCACGATGAAAGGAGTTAGTATCTTTTTGGGTCATGCGGGTTTCTATAGGTGTTTTATCTAAGACTTTTCTAAGATAGCAAGAACCATGACCCACCTATTAGAAAAATAGGCTCCTTTTATATTCACACAAGAGTGTTTAGAGTCTTTTGAGATTCTTAAAGAAAAGTTGACTAAGGCTCCCGTTTTGGTATCACCAAATTGGGATTTACCTTTTGAACTCATGTGTGATGCTAGTGATTATGCCGTGGGGGCCGTTTTAGGACAAAGAGTTAATAAACATTTCCAACCTATACACTATGCGAGTAAGACAATAACGGGTGCTCAACTTCATTATACCACTACGGAAAAAGACATGCTTGCTATTGTTTATGCTTTTGAGAAATTTAGACCCTATCTTGTTCTTTCAAAGACCATAGTGTATACGGATCATTCCACCCTCAAGTACCTCATGACAAAGCAAGATGCTAAGCCTAGGCTTTTGAGAATGGTTTTGTTGCGTCAAGAGTTTTCCATAGAAATTCGTGATAAGAAAGGAGCCAAAAATTTAGCGGCGGATCATTTGAGTAGACTTGAGAATCCTTTCCAAGGAGAATTACCTCATAAGGAAATCAATGAATCCTTTCCACTTGAGGAACTCATGTCTATCTCTTCACAAGAGGATACCACCCTTGGTTTGCGGATATTGTAAACTATCTTGTGGGGTATGTGCTTATTGAGGGTCCCACTTCCCAACAAAATAAAAAGTTTCTCAAGGAAGCTAAATATTACTTTTGGGATGACCCTTACCTCTATAGGCAATGTGCGGACCAAATCATAAGACGTTGTGTAGATGGGCCCGAAGCACTTAAGATCTTGGAGGCTTGCCATAAGGGACCCACGGGGGGCCATTTTGGGCCTAACTACATGGCTAAGAAGGTCTTTGATTTGGGTTGCTTAATTGGCCTTCCATTTATAAAGATGCTCAAGAAATGGTGAAATATTGTGATGTTTGTCAAAGACAAGGAAAGATTAATCAAAGAGATGAGATGCCACAAAATTTCATACAAGAATGTGAGATTTTGATGTATGGGGTATAGATTTTATAGAACATTTTCCATTATCAAAGGGCAATAAGCACATACTCGTAGCCATTGATTATGTTTCTAAGTGGGTTGAGGCTAAGGATTTGCCTACCAATGATGCTAGAGTTCTAGTCAAGTTCTTAAAGAAATTGTTTGCTAGATTTGGTGTACCTCGGGCCATCATAAGTGATCGTGGGACTCATTTTTTTAATGATCAATTTACAAGAGTCATGAAGAAGTATGGTGTTAACCATAGACTTTATACCGCGTATCACCCTCAAACCAATGGGCAAACCGAGGTCATAAATCTTGGTTTAAAGAGAATTTTAGAAAGAACGGTGGGAGAGCATCAAACTTCTTGGTCGGATAAGCTTGATGATGCTTTGTGGGATTTTAGGACCGCTTTTAAGACACCAATTGGTTGTACACCTTATAGACTTGTCTATGGAAAAGCATGCCACCTCCCATTCGAGTTAGAACATAAGGATTCATGGGCTCTTAAATGGGCTAACTTTGATCTAAACCAAGCCGGTTCACATAGGAAAGACCAACTTAATGAGATGAATAAACTAAGAACCAATGCCTATGAAAACTCATTTCTTTATTAGGAAAAGACTAAGAAATTACATGATGCTAAGATCAAGAACCGTTAGTTCAAAGTTGGAGATTTGGTTTTACTCTTTAATTCACGGTTGAAACTCTTTACGGGCAAGCATAAGTCACGATGGTCCGGTCCATTCACTATTGCTTAAGTCTTTCCATATGGGACTATTGAGTTGTTACAACCAAATGGCCCAAATTTCTAAGTGAATGGTCACTATGTTAAGCATTACTTTGGGGAGGACATTTCCATTGAAATGGTCCAAGATGTAACACCCCCAATTTCACAAGGCAGCGGAATATCAACTTTGGGTGTTACTTCATAGCACATCACACATAGTCATAGAAAACGAACTCAAAAGAGACGTTTTATAAAATAAACCATTCGATAATTTTATTAAATCAGAGTTAACTAAAAAAGAGGTCCCACCAGTTTATACAAACCTTAAGAAATAATAAAGATTTGTCAAATGTATCGAATGGAAATTGTTTGTTTTGCCTTTACTTATCTCGCGTGGCTCCATGCTCCAGCTGCTCTTAAACCTATACACCTGAGAATACATGTTAAAATGTCAACACAACGGTTGAGTGAATTCATAGGTTTTTAAATAAACAATAATGGGTTTTAAATAAACCATAAAGCTTTTGAACACAAGAATCTCATCCATTGGCGATATTGCAACACATACAATACCTATATTCCACACTATTATGCTAAGCTCATGACACCGATGCCTTAATCAATATATTTGCCCTAGTCAGGTATCTTGCCAAATACCCCATACCTCACGTACAACACACCCGGCTGAGCCTCCAACTCACAGGTGCGACTTGCCCGGGTGGGGGTCATCATTCCCAATGGATCCATTTGTTTGTACGAGCGCCTACCCATCATAGGTAGTTAACGGTTCACGATTTATAGGGACTTTTCACTGGCAATAAGCAACTTAGCCTTACTAATAGTGGCTCATTACCTATACAATCAACGCTTGTGTTCATTTTCCAAAGGCATTCAATCAAACGTCTTTACGTTTATTAACAACAGCTTGTATTCATTCAAAGCATATATTCCAACAACGAATGTTTATTCATAATCATGTATCCTTTCAAAAGGATACAACACGTATGCTTATTTACCAAGAGCATGTATTCCCCCTCGCGGGTTTATAAACACATATAAAGCAGTAAAAGCGAGGCTATGAACTCACCTGATATAGCTATCACACGTAGATCAAGGAACAAACGTCCAATAGTCGATACACGACTTCACGAGATAATAATCGCTCACTGATCGAGAACGAGATGTCCAACGGTCGACATACGACCGAGCGAGACCTTAGGTCGAGACTATACATAAGTCATAAATATATGTAAATAGTTCACTTTAGTAAGTTTGGACATTGTATAAGTCATATAAAACATTAATGAAAATCCATCATTTAAAAAGTGATATCAAATTTTGATAAACAAAGCCCAGTACTAGCCCAATAGTCATCCATTAAGTGTATAGTTCACTTAAGCCCATTATATGATCAAACTTAGATTCATTTGTAAGTTTTAACTCCAGCCCAATTATGCTCCAATAGCCAATATAGGTATACATTGGGCTTTTATGGCCCAAATTCACTATATTTGCATTACGGGTTCTAAAAACACCCCAAACAATAATGACTTAATATCTCACGATGGTTGGGTCTTGAGTTTTATAAATATCAGTATATAAATGAGTCTATATTTCTCGACAAGTAGGTCCTACCACTTTGGTATTTATAAAAATCATCACGGTTTATGTTAATTCAATATGGTTGAATTCTTACAATTTCTCGACATGCCTCGTAGATTAGATCGTTTCTCCTAAACCGTAAATAATATAGATGAGTTATTTTAACCAAAATCATTCTTAACTTATGTAGTTTACTTAATATAAGTTCAATTGCCTCTAATTTAAGCTTATCATATCTTACTCACATATTTTCTCACTTAGAGACGTTGGCTGATTTGGGCTGCCAATCTCGTTTTCACTATTTCGTCCGCCATTTTCAAACCGTAAAGAACTGGTGGACTATCCAATTGATTCTAGTTCTTCATAACTTTATCTAAAACCCCTAGTTTTACCTTTTTCAATAGTTTTAAGTTCTTGTAAGAGTTTTCCGTCCGTTTATTCAGTATTTTCAGAATTGACCTAGTTTCGTCTTTTGGTCATATCTCACTCCTCGGGAATCGTCACAGGACGCGTCACCCGGGGATATTATCACAAAAACATTTCCTACCAAATTAATCAACAATCTCATAACCATGACCTACTGAGGTCATTCAAATAATTCGTTCTCAACCTGTTCACAAATTACCCTTTCAATATTTTATTCATATACCTTAATAAATCATGTTTTCAAGTTTCAGTGATCAAATACAATGTCCATATACTTCATACAACTATTACGCAAATATGTACTTAAAGTAAAAATAAAGTTTACATATGCTCAAATAATAAAAGTTACATAGAAATAAAAGTAGTTAAAATAGATTTTGGAGCATAGTTTGGCTAGGCCGGTTCAACGACTCTCCTGGGCCGTTCGTCGTCTTCCCGGGTCCTGAGTAATGCTGAAAACAAAGGTAAACTGGTTAGACGTGGACCCGAGGCCGGAGCCCCGGGGTCCACCTCCGACGGTCAAGTTAGTATCGGATGAATATGTGATATAAGAGGTGTAGTTATGAGATAGAACCTGTTTATAATGAGACCTCTCCCCCTGTTTATATAGGCTTAGGGTTTCTTGAAGGATAAGTTAGGCGTGTGTGGGCCGTGGGCCTGTTGGGCCGGGCCGAATACCGACTGTACGTCGACATGTCCCCCAGTCTAGTATGATATGGTCCATGATCATGTTATGCTAGACTCATTCGTGTATCACGCTTACCAACAACCGCGTGCGGCTTTTTGCTTAGGACATCCTCGTGGGTCGTCCGTAACATATGGCTCCACTCGTAATGGGCTACTTTTAGCGAAAAGATGATGGGCTGGGATTGCGAATAGTGAGCATATCCACTATACGCCATCATGTCCCCCCAGTCTAGTATGCGAGGTTGTCACCGAGGTTACTAGACTTTACACCATATCCGGTACTTGTAAGCATATCTACTTCGAAAGAAATGGGAAAACATGTATACGTAAGACGGGTGGTTGTGCTCGAATGCTTGGTTTCCCGTGATTAAACGGTAAGGACCCCGTAAGAAGAAAGCGTGTTCTATAGCCGGGGTAACACTGGCATTGGCAAGGTATCATTCTTATTCATCTCTAACGTGAGGATGATAAGAAGGTTTTATGAAGGTGAAGGTGGAACCCGTATACTGCATCGTGGACATTTGAAGGCGTACTTCTTATACCCACTAATGATGCAACATAATGCGAATGTGTCATTCGTCTTAAGGCCAACAGAAGACGTACCTCTGTGGAAAGGTGATGCGGATATTACATCCGTCATACAACCACGACATCCGATAAGGACTTCCAAAATCTAGTTACGGTTTTACCTGAAGTAAACGCAGTTGATCAAGCTCCATCTAAATAAGGTCAAACGATATAAGTTTTGGAAACACTCTGTGGTCGGGCAAGGTAATTCGCCGCGGAAGGCGTACTTCCGTAGCAAAGATATGAGCCAACGGAAGACGTACTTTCGCTGCAAAAGAGAATGAATAAACGGAAGGAGTACTTCCGCGGCGAAAACAACGCGCTAGTGGAAGGAATCCTTCCACGGCGAAAACAACACGCCAATGGAAGGAATACTTCCACGGTGAAGGATAATGAGTACGTGGAAGAGTACTTCCACGACGAAAGATAATGAGCATGTGGAAGAATACTTCCACGACAAAAGATAATAAGCACGTGGAAGAGATACTTCCACGGCGAACACAATAAGCACGTGGAAGAGATACGTCCACGGCGAAGACAATAAGCACGTGGAATAGATACTTCCACGGCGAAGACAATAAGCACGTGGAAGGGATACTTCCACGGCGATGATAATGAGCACGTGGAAGAGATATTTCCACGGCGAAATGATAAGGATCACGTAGAAGGAATACTTCCATGGCGAATGATAATGAGTACGTGGAAGAGATACTTCCACGGCGAAATGATAAGGAGCACGTGGAAGGAATACTTCCACGGCGAATGATAAGGTGCACGTGGAAGAATACTTCCACGGCGAAAGGTAATGAGCACGTGGAAGAATACTTCTACGGCGAAAGATAATGAGCCCGTGGAAGAATACTTCCACGGCGAAAACAACGCGCTAGTGGAAGGAATCCTTCCACGGAGAAAACAACACGCCAATGGAAGGAATACTTCCACGGCGAAGGATAATGAGTACGTGGAAGAGTACTTCCACGAAGAAAGATAATGAGCATGTGGAAGAATACTTCCACGGCAAAAGATAATAAGCACGTGGAAGAGATACTTCCACGGCGAACACAATAAGCACGTGGAAGAGATACTTCCACGGCGAAGACAATAAGCACGTGGAATAGATACTTCCACGGCGAAGACAATAAGCACGTGGAAGGGATACTTCCACGGCGATGATAATGAGCACGTGGAAGAGATATTTCCACGGCGAAATGATAAGGAGCACGTGGAAGGAATACTTCCACGGCGAATGATAATGAGTACGTGGAAGAGATACTTCCACGACGAAATGATAGGGAGCACGTGGAAGGAATACTTCCACGGCGAATGATAAGGTGCACGTGGAAGAATACTTCCACGGCGAAAGGTAATGAGCACGTGGAAGAATACTTCTACGGCGAAAGATAATGAGCCTGTGGAAGAACACTTCCACGGCGAAAGATAATGAGCCCGTGGAAGAATACTTCCACGGCGAAAGGTAATGAGCACGTGGAAGAATACTTCCATAACGAAAGATAATGAGCCCGTGGAAGAATACTTCCACGGCGAAAGGTAATGAGCACGTGGAAGAATACTTCTACGGCGAAAGATAATGAGCCCGTGGAAGAATACTTCCACGGCGAAAGATAATGAGCCCGTGGAAGAATACTTCCACGGCGAAAGGTAATGAGCACGTGGAAGAATACTTCCACGGCGAAAGATAATGAGCCCGTGGAAGAATACTTCCACGGCGAAAGATAATGAGCTCGTGGAAGAACACTTCCATGGCGAAAGATAATAAGCACGTGGAAGAATGCTTCCACGGCGAAAGATAATGAGCTCGTGGAAGAATACTTCCACGGCGAAAGATAATAAGCACGTGGAAGAGATACTTCCACGACGAAGACAATAAGCACGTGGAAGAGATACTTCTACGGCGAAGACAATAAGCACGTGGAAGGGATACTTCCACGGCGATGATAATGAGTACGTGGAAGAGATACTTCCACGGCGAAATGATAAGGAGCACGTGGAAGGAATACATCCACGGCGAATGATAAGGAGCACGTGGAAGAATACTTCCACGGCAAAATATAACGAGCACGTGGAAGGAATACTTCCACGGAGAATGATAATGAGCACGTGGAAGGAATACTTCCACGGCGAATGATAATGAGCACGTGAAAGGAATACTTCCGCGGCGAATGACAATGAGCACGTGGAAGGAATACTTCCACGGCGAAGAATAATGAGCACGTGGAAGAGTACTTCCACGTCGAAAGATAATGAGCACGTGGAAGAATACTTCCACGGCATAAGATAATGAGCCCGTGGAAGAATACTTCCACGGCGAAAGGTAATGAGCATGTGGAAGAATACTTCCACGGCGAAAGATAATGAGCCCGTGGAAGAATACTTCCACGGCGAAAGATAATGAGCCCGTGGAAGAATACTTCCACGGCGAAAGATAATGAGCCCGTGGAAGAATACTTCCACGGCGAAAGGTAATGAGCACGTGGAAGAATACTTCCACGACGCATGAATAAGCCAACGGAAGAGATACTTCCGTGGCAAAGGCATAAGCCAATGGAAGAAATACGTCCATGGCAAAGGAATAAGCCCGCGGAAGGAGGACTTCCGCGGCGAAGGAAAAAGCCAATGGAAGAGATACTTCCATGGCGCAGAAACAAGCGCGCGGAAGGAGTACTTCCGCGGCGAAGGAATAAGCCAATGGAAGAGATACTTCCATGACAAAGGAATAAACCGACAGAAGGCGGACTTCTGCGGCAAAGGAATATATCCAAAGATATTTGTGTGACAGGCACATAAATAGTGGTATTATTATACCCTAGTAGCCCCCCAAGTTTAATGGTGCTACACTCGATTAGTAGTATTAAACTTGATCAAGTTTTCAAAAAATTACGATCACGTAGACCAGTGCGAATGGACGTACCATAGCCGCGTACGAAAAATAGAAATTGGGTTCGAACGTGCGAACCAACACGGATGGGTCGTGCCATAACCGCGAATTGTCACATAGTATAAGACGTATCTTAACTAACTTATGGGATACGCTATGCCGTTATGTGCGGCTTACCGCTACTACCATAAGGACAGTCAAAGTTTTGACAAAATTTTGTTAGACGTGCACAGTGTGCCTTTTAACAAGTCCGGCTCGGGAGGCACGGTATGTTTTCGAAACTTACTACAACGTCTTGTGAGCAAGGTGTCTAACAAGGATACATGCTCCATGGTCGTTGGGGTTGCATCCCTCTTACACGACAAGTTGAATTATTAGGTTCACTCAATCCTCTTATTCCACCTGGGAACGATGTGTACATGTACGCCCGTAGGCTAAAGATGTCCGAATGTATGAACTAGCGCGGATGGACATACCATAACCGCGATACAAAGCATAAAATATTTTATTCAAATTATATGTAATAATAGATGAATGTGCAGACAAGTGTGGATGGATGGACCATGACCGCTGATGGAATATCTTTTATTTACATGAAAAATATTGATAAAATATTTTGTTTATTTTAAAAGATATGGGTAAATCTTGTTACCTAAAAAATAAGATATTAAAATCTTTGTATAAATTTAAAAGATTGCGTAATATTTTACTAATATAGGATTAACACGGAATGACGCGGCTCATAACCGTAGTTAAAAAATAAAATAATTCAGAACGTGTGGACGAGTGCGGCTGGACATGCCAAAACCACGGATAAAAAGTAAAATATGTCTGGCCGTGAGGATTAACACAATTGGATGTACCATAATCGCGAATAGAAAATAAAATAAGAAAATATATTAAAAGATATATGTAATATCACTTTTCTAAATTAAAAGATATATATAATATCTTTTATTAACATAAAAAATATCGATAATATTTTAATTATAAAAGGTATAGGTAAATATCTTGTTACCAATTTAAAAGTATACGATTAATAGTTTTTATAAATTTTAAATATATGGATAAAATTTTGTCAAGAATTAAAAAAGACATCAGTAATATCTTTCAAAATATCAAATATATGTCTGATTGTGGAATATTATGGAAGGACGCGGCTCATGACCGCTGTTTAAAATATAAAATATGTCCAGACATGCGGACAAGCGCGGTTGAACATGCCATGACCGCGATAAAAAAATATATATATATCCAAGCGTGCAGAGTATCGCAGAAGGACGCTGCAATAACCGCGAGTAAAAAATAAAATATATATCCAAACATTTATGTTATATATTTTCTAAAAATAAATGTAAAGCAAACATTAAAAGAAGATCTTTTATAAAGATATAGATATTCATCATATATTTTTGAGATATACATAATACTCAAAATTAATTATTAAAAACATATATGGTATCAAATATATAGGCACATATTTTATATTAGAAACATGCGTATCCTGTAGCAGAAAAAATACATGCCCCACCGGCAACTTGATTTAGGTTCGAACATATGATGGAACCAGAAACGCATAATGTATATTAACCAGTCGATTTAGGCACATATATTACGAACATGAATGGGGATTAAAAATAACAACATGCAGTACCTTAGGTAGCATATTAATTTTGATGTTTACTAATCCTTTTTCCAAAACAAACTTTAATCGGGATAGAAAACGACACAAATACATCGATCTTAGAATCAGACAATCTTACAATGAGTTTTATGAAGACTTTAAGTTTACAATATTAAATATTTGACTATGTGCATAGAAGAAAAATATCATTGTAGATAAACTAACATAATCTTGTATAATCCCAAACACACCATCGTAAGTTTTAGGTAGATATTTAAAAACTTCACGATAGTAATTTTTAATAAATAATGCTTCGGATATGGGTGATAGATTGGATAACAGACCGAACAAAAAATCAAAGTTCAAGAGTTTGAGAGTTACCGTCTTTCAACATCGATTTTTGCTTTTCGGTAGTATGAGACCACGAAACATAACATGTTCATGGTCCCACGGATGGCGCCAACTTGTTCGAGCATAGTTTGGCTAGGCCGGTTCAACGACTCTCCTGGGCCGTTCGTCGTCTTCCCGGGTCCTGAGTAATGCTGCAAACAAAGGTAAACTGGTTAGACGTGGACCCGAGGCCGGAGCCCCGGGGTCCACCTCCGACGGTCAAGTTAGTATCGGATGAATATGTGATATAAGAGGTGTAGTTATGAGATAGAACCTGTTTATAATGAGACCCCTCCCCCTGTTTATATAGGCTTAGGGTTTCTTGAAGGATAAGTTAGGCGTGTGTGGGCCGCGGGCCTGTTGGGCCGGGCCGAATACCGACTGTACGTCGACAATAGACAATTGATTTCTTACAGGAATGATGAAAAACAAGATCGATGGACCACAAACTTGTATTCCAAATCAACAACCAATAATCCTTGAGAACTCTTGATAACAAGACTTAAATCCATCTGCCCTTTGCTTGTGTTTACATCTCAAGAAGCCACGAATTTTGATATAAGCTTAAACTCATATCAATTTATCAACAAATAACCCTAAAACATGAAGCAAAATACCAATTTATCTTGCAAAAACAGTGTTATGTGGTATGTTTGTGTTTGTGTACACTTGTGTAGGTAAAAGGATGCATTTTCAAGCAAACAAGGAATAATCAGGCTTAATTTGATGAAAAAGACAAAGAAGGATCAAAAGTGACAAGACTTTGAAGTACAAGGACCTATCTTGACAAACTGCCAAAGATGAAGGACCAAAGTGTAAATATTGTAAAAAGTCAAGATCATAGTCAAATTTGGTCAACTCTCAAGTCAACTCAGTCAAAGGACCAATTTTGTTCAAGAATGGAAGTTGAAGGACTAAAAATGCCAAAGAAATGAAGTTACAAGCTCAAAGATACAATCTGCCAAAGTTTAGGGACTAAATCTGCCAATCTTGGAAATTATTACAAGTTCAATCCATGTGTTAAGTTTTTAACCAATGAGAAGGCAGCATTAAGTAAACACGGATTGCCACATAACAAGTATTAATTATCCACTCAGCCGCCTTCATTAATGACAAAATCCCAACAGTGCAATCCGTGTGCTTCCCATTCAGCCATTCAGAGCTTGACACGTGTCATCTTCAAACGAGCAAAATTTCCCTGGATCGTTTTTGAGCTAGAGTGGATTTCATGAAGAGTTATAAACATAAAAGTTGCTTATTTTTGAGAGACGAATCCATTGGTCAAGGTCAATTAACATCAAATCAACTCAATCAAAAAGCCCCAATTCATGTTCATACCTGTAAATTCAAGGGAGGAGAATTGTGCCACGTGGAGACCTGGGATTGGTCCCAACACGTCACCAACCCCAACAAACCTCCTTCTCAAGTCTATAAATAGCAGTTTAGGTCTTCATTTGTAATGTGTAGTTGTAAGTGTGAAAAACACACACATTTACATTTTCTCTCATCATTTTCCTTTCTTAGCTAAACTACTCAAGAGTTTGACACACTCTTGAGTTAGTTAGTTAGTTAGTACCCAATTTAACAACTTTGTAACTGAATTCCATTAATAAAATTCAAATTTATCTTTTCCCGCCAAATATTCTCTTCATCTTTACTGCTCATTCTTGCTTCCATTGATACCATTGTTGCTGCATTGAGTTTGTTATGATCAAATATTGATCATAATTGACTTTGGAGTGAAGATAGTAGTTGTTTGTTGATTTCAGTTCAAATCCATAGCAAATGAGATGAGTTCATGCCATTTGATGATCCTAGTTGATTTGTAGCTGAATTGTTGATTGTTGATTAGTGAATCTAGTGCTAAGGTGGTGGTTAGCACTAGAATAGAGAGTACATCACTCCTCTACTTCTCAATGGTATCTTCACAAGGTTCAAATGTTTCTGAGTTTTGATTCCACTCAATTTGTCAATTGCATGCTTCAATTCTAGCTTAAATTCTTATTGATTGTATGATAAAACATGTTTAGCTTGGTTGTGGTTTGATTGTGGACTTGTTTGTAGCTTAAGTGTTGCTATCTGCTTATTGCTTTGGATTTTGTTCTAGTGATAGCTTATTTCAGTCAATATTAGCCTTACTTCCTTATTTGAGTCCTAGTAGTATTCATTACTTGCAAACAGCTTTTAAACATTTCATTTTGAGCATTGAGTTTGCGTTGCTATAGCTTCTCATTCAGCTAAAACTTGTGCTTATAAAGTCTTTGAAAATTTTCATAAAGTTCAGATAAAGGAGTGTTTGGAATTAACTTTTGAAAAGTTTTCAGGTGTTGAATTTTGGCAAGTAAATGTTCATTTATAGTTGAAAGGTCATTACTAAGTTTTTTAAGTCATTTTCAAGTCAAGAATAGGGTCAAACAGGCAATTGGCAAGATAAAAGTTTGGGTTCAAATTCAGTCAGTTTTGCTCTAAAAAGCAGTCAAATTCATTTGGCTGGCATTTGTTTGTTTGTTGATGAAAGTTAACCAAACAAGTTCTCATTTATAGGTCAATATATGAACTTTCATATTCCATAAGCATTTGATACAGTATCCATTAAGCTAGGAGAAATAAGCAATAATCTGAACACTTGAGGAAAGTAATGTTTCTGTAAATGAAAACAGCATTTTCATATCTCACAATTCTTTTCATTAACCTGACAATTTTCTTTTACAATTCCACTTAGTACATGTTGTTGGATGAATTTTGAGAATTTCAGCTTTTTGTCGAAAATTTTGGTCAACGCCTGGTCAACATAAGCCATTTTCAGCTTAATTCGATTTCCGGGCTTATTACTTGATGAATTTTGATACGACTTGATTTCCCGTTCATCATTTGAGCTCATTAATCCGATTTAACACAAAAATCCAGTTGTGCATGTCTAGATTTTCCTAGAGCTTATTTTGTGCTTATTGTGAAGTGCTTATTTGTTTTTTAGACACTTTCAGCTAAAATCCTCTTACAGGTCTAGCTTATTTTGAATTCTAAGAGTTTTGCAAGTGGTTTGACTGATTTTGGTTCAGTAATAAGCTCAAACGAGCTTATTTGTCACTAGAACCCGTTTTTGCTTAAAAGGTTTTCAAAATTGCACTTAGGTCCCTAGTGTATTAAACAGTTTAAAATCTTGGCTAAACTTACACTTTATTAGGGTTTGCACTAATTAGGTCCTTTCAGTTTGGAAGTTGTTAAATTTCAGTTAGTAGTTTTGGCAATTTGTTACAATTGGTTAGTTTGTTACATAGTTTTCATATTTGATCCTTATAGTTTGCTGTTTTACATTTTCAGTCCTTATACTTGTTAGAATTTACATTTTAAGCATTTAATTTTCATAGAATTTACATTTTCAGTCCTTTTAGTTTTAAAATTTACAATTTTGAATTTACTTGAATAAAAACTTGGTATTTGCACGATGTTTTACATATAAGTAGGTAATATTTTTCAGTTTAGCAAGGCTTTGTTTGAATTAGAAAATAGAATATCCAAAAAAGATTAACAACCAAAAACAGTTAAAAACCCGATATTGATTGGACTTTCAATTAGCAAGAATTGAGAAAAACGAACTGCATTATACACAATTTCAAATGGCGCCGCTGCCGGTTCTTTGACTTTACGAGAGACTATCAATTGACGGTTTTCATTGGCTTTTAGGATCCGTTCACCTTGTGAACGTTATTTTTACGTATCATAAATCAAAAACAAATAAAAAATCAAAAATATAAAAATATATAAAAACAAAAAAATTAACAAAACAATTCTTTTCCTAAAGAATTGACCAAAAAAATTAAAAAATCTAAAAAGCAATCTTTTTCCTAAGAGATTGCACCCAAAAATATATATTATTGGATTCTCTAGGTTTTTATGTACATATAGTATTTTCTCTTAAAAAACTCATAAATACAAAAATATTTTCCATATATTATTATAAGTAAATACGTATACGTATAAGAACAACCAATTTACATATTCTCCATAAGTATTGCCAAGGCAATACACCGTGTTGAGGGGCGTTCCGGTCCTTGACACGTGTATCGATCAAACAAAATAAAGCAAGAATAGATAAATACTCTCAATAAGCAACAATTCGAAGAATACGAACATTTAAGTGAATAGAAAGGCGTTGTGCTATAAAATGCCATCTAAGGGTCAATAGGTATTTAAGTGCTTCGCGCCACCTAACCCCCCGTTCACTTGTGAGTATTCTAAGAAGGAAGGCTTCATTGGGGGTCTTGCACCCAAGTAGTACATACATATATTGTTATTTTCTTGTGGATATTTAATATTGAAACTCGAAGAGGATAATCCATTTCTCTTCAAAGTCACATGAGAGCTTCTCTCTCATTCCTCGTATTGAGTTGCATGTTCACTCGCGGGCGGGCACAAATACCGATTGGTGTACAACATCTTCCTCCAAAAAGGAAGAAAAAGAGAAAGAGTAAGACCACCACCGTCCATCAAGCCGATCACGAGAATCATGCTTTGACTCCTCCACCACAAGAAGCCATGGCTGTTGATAATCGTTCTTTGATGGAACGTATGCAAACCAATGTTCATGGATATGCTAGTGCTCTTAGGATTCCCGAAATTCCCACAAATACATTTGAGCTAAAAACGTCTATGATTACTATGGTTTCACAATCACCTTTCTATGGTAACAAGAATGATGATCCTCATGCTCACCTTAAGAGATTCCTTTCTCTTTGCAATACCATTAAGCACAATGGAGTTCCACATGATGCTATTAAGTTGATGTTAGTGTCATTTTCACTTGAGGGACAAGCTAAGCATTGGTTAGAATCCCAACCACCCGATAGTATCACCACATGGGATGGTTTCACCACTAAGTTTTTGAACAAGTTATTTCCTCCATCTAAGACCATGGCCTTGAGGAACTTAATTATAGGCTTTCAACAAAAACCTAGTCAATCCTTTAGTGATGCTTGGGAAGAGTATAGTGAGTTATTGAGGCGATGCCCTAACCATGGATTGGATGATGTTCACCAAATCAATACCTTCTATGATGGCCTTAAACCTCATCACCAAGATTCACTCAATGCTTCCGCGGGAGGGAATATTCTTCTTAAATCCATGCAAGAGGCCTTGGACATCATTGAGAGTAAAGCAATGGTTCAAACAAACAATCAATTTGAAGAAAGGGTTCATGTTATCCAAAACACCTCTCAGATACCTTGTGATAACCAATTCCTTAAATATCACCAAGAGATCCTTCAACAAGTCAAACAAGGTCAACAAGAAATGACTCAAGAGATAGTTCAAGCCCTTAAGACCGCTTCATTGAACAATTCTTCAAATAATGTGAATGCCATTACTCTTTCTTGTGTCACTTGTGGAGGTCCCCATTCTTATGAACAATGTGATAAGGTGCAAGTTTATCAAGGGGAATGCTATGCTTATCAAGAGGAACATCGTGAACACTTCAAGCCAAATATTAATCCAAATAACCTTTCTTACAAGTCCCAAAACTACCTTACTCCACCGGGATTCCCACCCCAACCACCCACCCAAATTCAACAAAATCCTCCTCAAATTTTACCAAGGAATCAAGGGCAAAGACCACCTTATCAAGGAAATAACTACAAGGCACCCAATCAATTTCAACCTCAAGCAAGTAACTTTTATCCACCAAATCAAGGATTTAATGCTCAACCTCTACCTTTCCAACCTCAAGGTTTTCAAGGAAATGTGTCACAAGATTATAACACAATGGATTTCTTGCACAAAATGAATCAAGAGAATGAAAGGAGGTTCCAAGCTATTGAGAAGAAAATGAATGACCAAATGAAACGTACAATGGAGGAACAAACCAATAGGTTTTTAATGGCATTAAATCAAAGACCACAAGGGGCTTTACCTTCCAACACACAAACTAATCCAAGGGCAAATGTAAATGCTATTACAACAAGGAGTGGAACAACAACAAAGGATCCTTCACCTCCTAAGCCTACTATTGTTCAACCCACTTGTGCTCCTACTTGTGACAAGCCTTCTACCTCTACTTCACCTCCTCAAAATGCTCCTATTCACTCAAACACACCTTCTCAACCTATTCATACTTCTCCTTTACCTTCCACACTTCCCAATGAAGAAGCTAACAAAGACAAATCTTCCACTACAACACCTATTCCACCTACACCAAAACCTACTCTTCCATATCCTTCAAGGTTGAAAAAGGACAAGTTAAAGAACAAGGATGACATCCAAGTCTCCAAATTCTTAAGGATGTTCAAGCAACTCAACATCAATATATCCTTTGCGGAAGCTCTTGCTTATATGCCAAAGTTTGCTAAGATGTTCAAGGATTTACTCTCCAACAAAGAAAAATTGATTGATTTGCCCAACACATCCCTTAATGAAAATTGTTCCGCGGTGCTACTTAAAACCTTACCAACAAAACTTGGAGATCCGGGGCACTTCTTGATACCTTGTAATTTTCCCGGTGTTGAAAATTGCATGGCTTTGGCGGATCTAGGGGCAAGCATAAACCTCATGCCTTTATCGGTTTGGAAAAAACTCTCTCTTCCCGAGCTCACTCCCACTAGGATGACTCTTGAACTAGCCAACCTAACCATAGCTTACCCCGTAAGTATAGCGGAGGATGTGTTTGTAGGTGTGGATAAGTTTACATTTCCGGCCGACTTTGTAGTGGTTGATTATGACTTGGATCCTAGAGTGCCTTTGATTGTTGGTAGACCGTTTCTGAGAACGGGTCGTACTTTGATAGATGTGGCAGAAGGAGAACTAATTATGAGAGTAGAAGATGAGAGAGTGGTGTTTAAGTTAGGGAAAGTTTGTGATAGGAAAGAGGTTAAGGAGTCTAGACCTTGTGAGACAATTAACATTGTTGATGTGCTAGATGAGGTGTGTGATGAACACTTTCATGATGCTTGTAAGAGTACTAGTGATGAAATGCCCCATGTTGAAACCGTGGCCTCAATTGCTCCCTCTTTAACACCTTTTGGAGAGAGTGATTTCCTCTTGGAGGAATTTGAGTCAAACTTTCTTGGTGATGATGATTCTCCCATTAATTGGGAACAAGATATTCTTACAATCCAAAAGTTGCTCAATGAGGACCCTATCCCTTCTCCTATTCCACAAGAAGTTACCATTGAGGAACCTTCCATAGTAAAACCTTCCATAGAGAGTCCACCTCCTATTGAACTTAAGGATCTTCCATCCCACTTAGAGTATGCTTTCTTAGAGGGCAAAGACCAATTACCTGTGATCATTGCTAAAGAGTTGAAAGAGGATGAGAAGGAGCAACTTATTGAAGTCCTTAAGAAACACAAGAAAGCCTTAGCATGGAAAATATCTGACATAAGGGGAATTGATCCACATTTTTGTACACACAAAATCCTTATGGAGGATGACTATAAACCCGCCATTCAAAACCAAAGGAGAGTTAACCCAAAAATCCATGAGGTTATTAAGAAAGAAGTGATTAAACTCTTAGATGCGGGTATGATTTACCCCATTTCTGACTCTCCATGGGTTAGCCCGGTTCATTGTGTTCCAAAGAAGGGTGGAATCACCGTGGTGCCTAATGAGAACAATGAGCTTATTCCCACGAGACTTGTGACCGGTTGGAGAGTTTGTATTGATTATAGAAAACTCAATGAGGCGACTAGGAAAGACCATTTCCCGTTTCCTTTTATGGATCAAATGCTTGAACTCTTAGCGGGAAATGAGTACTATTGTTTTCTTGATGGCTTTTCGGGTTATTTCCAAATACCCATTGACCCTAAGGATCAAGAAAAGACCACATTCACTTGTCCCTACGGTACATTTGCTTACAAGAGGATGCCTTTTGGCTTATGTAATGCACCGGGGACGTTTCAAAGGTGCATGATGGCGATTTTCCATGACATGATAGAGCAAACTATGGAGGTTTTTATGGATGATTTTTCCGTCTTTGGAAATTCGTTTACCTCATGTCTCACCAATCTTGAGAGAATGCTTAAGCGTTGTGAGGAAACACGTTTAGTGCTTAATTGGGAGAAATGTCACTTTATGGTGAAAGAGGGGATTGTTTTAGGACACAAAATATCCAATAAGGGATTAGAAGTGGATCGAGCTAAAATTGATGTGATTGCTAAGCTTCCCCCACCCACCTCGGTTAAAGGTGTGAGGAGTTTCTTAGGTCATGCGGGATTTTATAGGCGCTTTATACAAGATTTTTCTAAGATAGCTAGACCGATGACTCACCTCTTGGAGAAAGAGGCTCCTTTCATTTTTAACCAAGATTGTTTGGACTCTTTTGAGACTCTTAAGGAAAAATTGACTAAGGCTCTCGTTTTGGTTTCTCCAAATCGGGAATTACCTTTTGAGCTTATGTGTGACGCTAGTGATTATGCGGTGGGGGCCGTCTTAGGACAAAGAGTTAATAAGCATTTTCAACCTATACACTATGCGAGTAAAACCATGACCGGTGCACAACTTCATTACACTACCACGGAAAAAGAGTTGCTTGCTATAGTATATGCTTTTGAGAAGTTTAGACCATACCTTGTGCTCTCCAAAACCATAGTGTATACGGATCATTCCGCTCTCAAGTATCTTATGACAAAACAAGATGCTAAGCCTAGGCTTTTGAGATGGGTCTTGTTGCTTCAAGAGTTTAAGATAGAAATTCGTGATAAGAAAGGGGCCGAGAATTTAGCGGCGGATCACTTGAGTAGACTTGAGCATCCTTTTCAAGGAGATTTACCACATCAAGAAATCAATGAATCTTTTCCATTAGAGGAGCTCATGTCTATCTCTTCCCAAGAGGATGCCACTCCTTGGTTTGCGGATATCGCAAACTATCTTGTGGGCAATGTGCTTATTGAGGGTCTTACTTATCAACAAAAGAAGAAGTTTCTTAAGGAAGTTAAGTACTACTTTTGGGATGATCCATATCTTTTTAGGCAATGTGCGGAACAAATCATTAGACGGCGTGTAGATGGGCCCGAGGCATTTAAGATCTTAGAAGCGTGTCATAAAGGACCTACGGGTGGACATTTTGGGCCCAACTATACCGCCAAGAAAGTCTTTGATTCGGGTTACTATTGGCCTTCCATTTACAAAGATGCCCATGAAATGGTGAAATTTTATGATGTGTGTCAAAGACAAGGAAAAATTACGCAACGTGATGAGATGCCACAAAATTTTATCCAAGAGTGTGAGATATTTGATGTGTGGGGAATTGATTTCATGGGACCTTTTCCATCCTCTAAGGGAAACAAGTATATACTTGTGGTGGTGGATTATGTGTCAAAATGGGTGGACGCTAAAGCCTTACCTACCAATGATGCTAGAGTTGTTGTGAAGTTTTTGAAACAATTGTTTGCTAGATTTGGTGTACCTCGGGCCATCATAAGTGATCGTGGTACGCACTTTTGTAATGATCAATTCACGAGAGTGATGAAGAAATATGGAGTTAATCATAGACTTTCTACCGCGTATCACCCTCAAACAAATGGTCAAACCGAGGTCACAAATCGTGGTTTGAAGAGAATTTTAGAGAGAACGGTGGGAGAGCATCGAGCTTCTTGGTCGGATAAGCTTGATGATGCTTTGTGGGCGTTTAGGACGACTTTTAAAACACCAATTGGTTGTACTCCTTATAGGCTTGTCTATGGAAAAGCGTGCCACCTCCCATTTGAGTTAAACACAAGGCATCTTGGGCTCTCAAGTGGGCTAACTTTGATTTAAACCAATCCGGTTCCCATACGAAAGATCAACTCAATGAAATGGATGAATTGAGAGCCAGTGCCTATGAAAATTCTTTGCTTTACAAGGAAAAGACTAAGAAATTGCATGATGCTAAGATCAAGAATCATGAGTTCAAAGTTGAAGAGCCGGTTCTCCTCTTTAACTCAAGGTTGAAACTTTTTGCGGGCAAGCTTAAGTCGAGATGGTCCGGTCCATTCACTATTGCTCAAGTGTTTCCATATGGAACTATTGAGTTGTCACAACTCGATGGTCCAAATTTTAAAGTGAATGGTCACCGTGTTAAGCATTACTTTGGGCAGGACATTTCCGTTGAAATGGTCCAAGAGATCCCCATTTTCCCCATGAATTGATTCATTGAGGGACGAGTCGAGCTAGAGACTCATTAACTCAAGCATCGTATAACTAGGTTTAGAGTGTTGTAGGATAGAAATAAAGGGTTAGACTTGGAGATAAGTGTAGGGGAGACCTTCTTTTGTCTTCATGATTGTTTTTAGGGTTTCTCACTCATTTCATGCTTTGGAGCTTATGGAGGAGGCCCTTGTATCCGGTTCCCTTCGTTACTATAGTGATTTTTCATTGACACCTTGTGCTTAAAAATGATTTCACTAATAGTTGTCCTTTCCTTAACTTGGGTTAAGCAAAGTCTATTCATTGTCATAAGTGTAGGGGAAGTCTTTATACTTACATGCTCTTAAACATTGAGGACAATGTTTAGCTTAAGTGTAGGGGGGTCTTCTATCGAAGTGACCTTACCTAGAACGTGTCATTGTCTTTCATGATAACATGGAAAATTAATTTTTCAAACATTTTTCAAATTTTTGATCTACTTTGGCCACAAAAAATATGCATTCATAATTTTTTTTTGCATTAATCATTTTTCATTAGCATAACACATTTGCATTGTATATATTTCTTCTTTTATTTTTCTTCAAAAGTTGGAAAAAGAAAAAAATATATAATAAAACATGGTTTAACAAATTTAGACTTCTTTGACATATTAGGCCCGCCATGGATATTTTAACTCAACCCGAGTTTGCTTATCTTAGCATTCTCTAGCTAGTATCCTTAACCATGTAGTCCTTCATTGGTCTATTAGGCTAAGCATCCACCAATTTCATTATTTGAGATTTTAAATTTGTGGAGAATGGGAAATGATAGAGTTGAAGCAAGTATAAAAGGGCTAGATAAACTTTATGATAATTACTTGTGGCTAAACCATTCTCTTCTTAACCTATATTTTCTTTGCATGTATATAATTGTTAATAAATAATCAAGAACGGTTTTAATTGGTTTGTAATCTCTTATGCATTTTTGTCTAATCATTCATGGTTGGTATGAGTACGTCTTAAGATTCTAAGTTAGAACGTTTTATGTGTACAAGACTTATGTCATGCTCAATATTTAGCGGGTGTTTTTCCTTTTATTCTTTTCAAATTTCTTAGTGAGGAATAAAGAAAAATATGAGCGGCTTATGAAAAAATGAGTGGCTAGAAAGAAAGAAAGAAAAAGAAAAGAAAAGAAAATAATTATACAAGACTCCCAAGAGGGGCAGTGTGGTGTTAATTATAGTGACTATTGAGTTCCAATATTACCTTGACGGGTTGCGGGGATTCAATAGATTGCTCCAATCCAATATTACCTTGACGGGTTGCGGGGTTGAAGATCCAAAGTCTCAATAAGATGGCGGATGTAAATTATTGCGTGAGTTTTATTTTTCTTTCCTTAGCGAGTGTGTAGCTACTTATGAAAGCATGACATGAGGATTTTACACATAAGGCGAATGACTTATTATTCTTGAAACGGACTTGTATTAATTGTGAGCGGTTTTTCAAGTAATGGATGAGAGGATTACTTAGGATTAAAACCGTGCTTCCTTATTTTTGGATTTTACACTTCTTATATTTCACACTTGAATAATGACAATTTGCCCACAAGCAATTTGCTCAAATAATAACCGGTTCCACATTTAATTGTCATGAATAAGTTGATGCACTTTTTACTTGTGAATACAATGATCCCATTTTTAAGCTTGGTATGGGGAAAGTGAAACTTGAGGGTGATAAATGTCCATGGTACCCAAGCCCTAATCAAAGCCATTGAATTCTTTATGAGTTATTTCAATCAAAACCATTTCAAGAAAAATCAAAAAGATATAAATAGAATTGTATTTTGTTCATTGCATTGTTAAAAGTCAAAATCATGCATCATGTAGTTTAGAGTAGTGTAGATGCATTCCATATGGCCAAGGTGGATTAATTATGAGGAGAATGTAAATTTGTGCTTTAAAATATATAGAATTGCATGAGGACATGACAATGTTCAAGTGTAGGGGATTTGATATGAGCTTAAACTCATATCAATTTATCAACAAATAACCCTAAAACATGAAGCAAAATACCAATTTATCTTGCAAAAACAGTGTTATGTGGTATGTTTGTGTTTGTGTACACTTGTGTAGGTAAAAAGATGCATTTTCAAGCAAACAAGGAATAATCAAGCTTAATTTGATGAAAAAGACAAAGAAGGATCAAAAGTGACAAGACTTTGAAGTACAAGGACCTATCTTGACAAACTGCCAAAGATGAAGGACCAAAGTGTAAATATTGTAAAAAGTCAAGATCATAGTCAAATTTGGTCAACTCTCAAGTCAACTCAGTCAAAGGACCAATTTTGTTCAAGAATGGAAGTTGAAGGACTAAAAATGCCAAAGAAATGAAGTTACAAGCTCAAAGATACAATCTGCCAAAGTTTAGGGACTAAATCTGCCAATCTTGGAAATTATTACAAGTTCAACCCATGTGTTAAGTTTTTAACCAATGAGAAGGCAGCATTAAGTAAACACGGATTGCCACATAACAAGTATTAATTATCCACTCAGCCGCCTTCATTAATGACAAAATCCCAACAGTGCAATCCTTGTGCTTCCCATTCAGCCATTCAGAGCTTGACACGTGTCATCTTCAAACGAGCAAAATTTCCCACGATCGTTTTTTAGCTAGAGTGGATTTCATGAAGAGTTATAAACATCAAAGTTGCTTATTTTTGAGAGACGAATCCATTGGTCAAGGTCAATTAACATCAAATCAACTCAATCAAAAAGCCCCATATCATGTTCATACCTACAAATTCAAGGGAGCAGAATTGTGCCACGTGGAGACCTGGGATTGGTCCCAACACGTCACCAACCCCAACAAACCTCCTTCTCAAGTCTATAAATAGCAGTTTAGGTCTTCATTTGTAATGTGTAGTTGTAAGTGTGAAAAACACACACATTTACATTTTCTCTCATCATTTTCCTTTCTTAGCTAAACTATTCAAGAGTTTGACACACTCTTGAGTTAGTTAGTTAGTTAGTACCCAATTTAACAACTTTGTAACTGAATTCCATTAATAAAATTCAAATTCATCTTTTCCCGCCAAATATTCTCTTCATCTTTACTGCTCATTCTTGCTTCCATTGATACCATTGTTGCTGCATTGAGTTTGTTATGATCAAATATTGATCATAACTGACTTTGGAGTGAAGATAGTAGCTGTTTGTTGATTTCAGTTCAAATCCATAGCAAATGAGATGAGTTCATGCCATTTGATGATCCTAGTTGATTTGTAGCTGAATTGTTGATTGTTGATTAGTGAATCTAGTGCTAAGGTGGTGGTTAGCACTAAAAGAGAGAGTACAGCACTCCTCTACTTCTCAATGGTATCTTCACAAGGTTCAAATGTTTCTGAGTTTTGATTCCACTCAATTTGTCAATTGCATGCTTCAATTCTAGCTTAAATTCTTGTTGATTGTATGATAAAACATGTTTAGCTTGGTTGTGGTTTGATTGTGGACTTGTTTGTAGCTTAAGTGTTGCTATCTGCTTATTGCTTTGGATTGTGTTCTAGTGATAGCTTATTTCAGTCAATATTAGCCTTACTTCCTTATTTGAGTCCTAGTAGTATTCATTACTTGCAAACAGCTTTTAAACATTTCATTTTGAGCATTGAGTTTGGGTTGCTATAGCTTTTCATTCAGCTAAAACTTGTGCTTATAAAGTCTTTGAAAATTTTCATAAAGTTCAGATAAAGGAGTGTTTGGATATAGCTTTTGAAAAGTTTTCAAGTGTTGAATTTTGGCAAGTAAATGTTCATTTCTAGTTGAAAGGTCATTACTAAGTTTTTTAAGTCATTTTCAAGTCAAGAATAGGGTCAAACAGGCAATTGGCAAGATAAAAGTTTGGGTTCAAATTCAGTCAGTTTTGCTCTAAAAAGCAGTCAAATTCATTTGGCTGGCATTTGTTTGTTTGTTGATGAAAGTTAACCAAACAAGTTCTCATTTGTAGGTCAATATATGAACTTTCATATTCCATAAGCATTTGATACAGTATCCATTAAGCTAGGAGAAATAAGCAATAATCTGAACACTTGAGGAAAGTAATGTTTCTGTAAATGAAAACAACATTTTCATATCTCACAATTCTTTTCATTAACCTGGCAATTTTCTTTTACAATTCCACTTAGTAGATGTTGTTGGATGAATTTTGAGAATTTCAGCTTTTTGTCAAAAAATTTAGTCAACGCCTGGTCAACATAAGCCATTTTCAGCTTAATTCGATTTCCAGGCTTATTACTTGATGAATTTTGATAAGACTTGATTTCCCGTTCATCATTTGAGCTCATTAATCAGATTTAACACAAAAATCCAGTTGTGCATGTCTAGATTTTCCTAGAGCTTATTTTGTGCTTATTGTGAAGTGCTTATTTGTTTTTTAGACACTTTCAGCTAAAATCCTCTTACAGGTCTAGCTTATTTTGAATTCTAAGAGTTTTGCAAGTGGTTTGACTGATTTTGGTTCAGTAATAAGCTCAAACGAGCTTATTTGTCACTAGAACCCGTTTTTGCTTAAAAGGTTTTCAAAATTGCACTTAGGTCCCTAGTGTATTAAACAGTTTAAAATCTTGGCTAAACTTACACTTTATTAGGGTTTGCACTAATTAGGTCCTTTCAGTTTAGAAGTTGTTAAATTTCAGTTAGTAGTTTTGGCAATTTGTTACAATTGGTTAGTTTGTTACATAGTTTTCATATTTGATCCGTATAGTTTGCTGTTTTACATTTTCAGTCCTTATACTTGTTAGAATTTACATTTTAAGCATTTAATTTTCATAGAATTTACATTTTCAGTCCTTTTAGTTTTAAAATTTACAATTTTGAATTTACTTGAATAAAAACTTGGTATTTGCACGATGTTTTACATATAAGTAGGTAATATTTTTCAGTTTAGCAAGGCTTTGTTTGAATTAGAAATTAGAATATCCAAAAAAGATTAACAACCAAAAACAGTTAAAAACTTGATATTGATTGGACTTTCAATTAGCAAGAACTGAGAAAAACGAACTGCATTATACACAATTTCAAATTTCTATGAGGTTAGTGGTAATATTTATTGTAAGAATAGAGATGGATAAAGAACACTAGCTCTTAAACTGTAACTTCCAATATTAGATAATATAGTTAGTAGTAATTTTTAACTTTTCAAGGAGGGTTGTGGTGTTTCATGACAAAACAAAGAAAAACAAAAGAGTGTATGCGTTTTTTTTAATAGCTAAAATGGAATGTAGAAATGATGTACATATTTTATATAAAATTTACATGTAATTATCTCTTACACTAGTTTAAGAAGTGGACACTTCAAAAGTATGTTGATTATATGAATGGAACGTGGCAAGGGTCAAAAGGGAAGGTTTATTATTATAAATTTGTTCATAATTTGTAAAAGCGGGTATTATTGAAGCTCGGAATTTTTAAAGTTACGCGACTTCAAAGATATGCGTTAACCACGAAAAATAAACGCTCAATATAAAATGAAAACTTGGACATTCGGAGAACATTGATATTTCGATAAATAAACGAGGGCTTATAATTTAATAAACGTTAACGCGTCGCGTAAACGAATGACGCCTAAAGGTATAACCTAAGTTATCAAGAATTCTCATAAAACGAGAAATTAAAAACGACGAGAATAGAAAATATTTCTATGTCATAACGAGGATATTTACGGTCGATGACGGACATAGGCTTTGCCGATAAATAATAAATGACACATATTCGATACGTTAAAGCCCTAATCTTGCCGTCTAGTCGAGAAATCAATATTATTCGTCGAACGAACATGACAAATAAAACTCGAGTAGTAAATATTGATCCAACTACTAGGAATAAGATTAGAACTCGGTCTAAATGTTGATTTTAAATTTCGGTTTACTACATTAGCTACCCCTTTAGGAAGCGACGTCCCGGCGCTTAATTCGTTTAAATAGCATTCGATATAATGGCGAAGAGGTAAGGAATAGACAAGTCATCGCCGAGGTTCCTAACGAAGGATGAATGAACAAAAGTCAAAGTGATGAGTACATGTAACGGGCATAAATGAATGGTTTGAAGGTAGCTTCAATCCTTATAAAGAAAGATGAATATATAACTCGAAAGAGAAACCATTGGAAGCGAAATATTAACAAGTCGTTAATTTTTAGAAGTGCTTCAAGGTACATTACTACTAGCTTATCAAACTTGCGACGGTCGATATAAGTTAGAAAAATTCCACATGAAAAGTGAAGAGACAAAAGAATTGGGCGTATTTGAGAAATTTTCCAATGCGACAATCAATTTAAAACAATTGGTGATCACATCGATCAAATTAAAACACACCTCGTCCACGGGTCTGATAAAAAAAATTACGTCTTAAAAGAAAATCGCATGGATCACACATAAGTCCATCGAAATGTTACAAAATAATCAAGACGGGGTAATTAGTACTAGTCATACAAAATCACCTAATTGCATTGATCTCGAACATGGAAACTTATTTCGTCAAAAGCGAACTCATCGACACGGAAATCGTTCGGAATATACATTACTCGATCGGAGGAACTATGATCCAAATCAAATATAAAATCCATATTTAGGCACATATAATCACATTACGACATGCTTGCAAAAAAAGCCAAGCCATGCCAAATCAAATAAGTTCAATCAAGTTACATCATGCTTGCTAAGTAGCCAAGCCATGATAAATAAGAATATTTGATAGGATTTTCAGATAAGTTTAGTCAAAGGAAAGTTTGCAAGTTAATGGATGTTCACGATCTTGATGGCATAGATGCATATAGAACAATATTTTCGTCATTAGAGGGTGCTCACACACGGATCCATACCCAGATGACATTGCAGGGTGCTCACAAATGGGTTCATAACCAAAAGATATTACATGGTGCTCACAAACGGATCCATACCCAAAATATTTTCTCTTTACATTTGAAAAATTCTTCGATGAACCATCCATAATAACAAGAAAAAATATCTCAAGATCTTTTCATTCACGAGGAGTTGTGTTGATAACTTAATCCTTAGTCAATCCACAAGTACACAACTAATGTCGATTAAACAAGTCATATGTTCTCGGAATAGGTAATAGTTCTTAATGATTAGCTTATAATGCTCGCGATAGTTAGGACACATTAGAAATGGTCCATAGAAACTAATTATAACTCAAGAGAAGACTAACAGGGTTACTCGTACATAGACGATAATCACTAATAACCATAATGACGACGAAAACGAACGATTTGTACCAACGAAACATGAGTCGAAGAAATACATCCGTATACAAAAATAATCACAAACCAAGTAAAGCACTCTTGAGCCCACTTATTTATAATTTTTGTTTACATCTAAAGGCGTCCCAATCCATGCAAACAAGAATTTGTAAGTTTATGGTTCGGGAGCTTATAACTTTCTTGTTCAGATAAAAAGGCGTCCCAATTTATTTCAACAAGACGATTATAAATCATCCTACTCAGTAATACCGTCACAGAACACGATATCATAACTAAATTAAATGCCAAGAAAAGTACAGGGTGTCAAACTTACTCCATGATTTCTGTATTCAAACGTCTCATTCCATCTGAATAAAGAAACCATCGACAATCTAAGGTCCAGTGGTTTAAAACTTTCTTATTCAAATGTCCCAATCCATTTCAATAAGAGAACCTTAAACGACACATAGTTAGGCGATTTAAAATCTTTATATTTAAATGCACCATTCCATTTAAATATAAATTTTTAAGTTGCTCAACTAATGACTACTATGAGCATATCTTTGTTGTACCCAAATTACATATAGTTGATTGAGTATATATATATTTTAGGTCCAACACTGGCATCCTCCTTTTCGCCAACAAAACGTAATCAAACAATAAATTAAACGTCTTATTACATAGAAGATGTCACCTTGAAGAAATGATTCTTCAAAATCATAAGGAGTACATAAATAAAATAATATGTTTATCAATTACGTTTCAAAAGGAGATGTCCTAAAATGGCACATCACGATGCGATGACAACAATCGAGCTTAAATTAGTCGATATGCGATATATTATGAAACAATATATATGTACTCAATATATCAAACGAGTTTCATACTCGCACTCGGATAATAAATTAATTATCGAGAAAGGTGATTGGCGGCGAGGCCAAACTCTCTATAAAACCGTATCATAAAATGTACGATAATCACGCAAGGATCATTGCTTCATGCGCAATGCCCTTAAATACCATAGTATATACATTCATATACATACAACCATTTCTACATACACACAGGATCACATTATCACAACCAAGCATTGGTTTCTAGGAGCCATGAGCGCGCGGATACTTTGTAAGGCAATCAAACAATTTTACGAAAGAGCAGTTATAGTCTAGGTTTTAAAAATGACCTAGTTCGCTATAACTAGTTCTCTGATACCAATCTGTAAGACCCCCAATTTCACAAGGCAGCGGAATATCAACTTTGGGTGTTACTTCATAGCACATCACACATAGTCATAGAAAACGAACTCAAAAGAGATGTTTTATAAAATAAACCATTCAATAGTTTTATTAAATCGGAGTTAACTAAAAAAGAGGTCCCACCAGTTTATACAAACCTTAAGAAATAATAAAGATTTGTCAAATGTATCGAATGGAAATTGTTTGTTTTGCCTTTACTTATCTCGCGTGGCTCCATGCTCCAGCTGCTCTTAAACCTATACACCTGAGAATACATGTTAAAATGTCAACACAACGGTTGAGTGAATTCATAGGTTTTTAAATAAACAATAATGGGTTTTAAATAAACCATAAAGCTTTTGAACACAAGAATCTCATCCATTGGCGATATTGCAACACATACAATACCTATATTCCACACTATTATGCTAAGCTCATGACACCGATGCCTTAATCAATATATTTGCCCTAGTCAGGTATCTTGCCAAATACCCCATACCTCACGTACAACACACCCGGCTGAGCCTCCAACTCACAGGTGCGACCTGCCCGGGTGGGGGTCATCATTCCCAATGGATCCATTCGTCTGTATGAGCGCCTACCCATCATAGGTAGTTAGCGGTTCACGATTTATAGGGACTTTTCACTGGCAATAAGCAACTTAGCCTTACTAATAGTGGCTCATTACCTATACAATCAACGCTTGTGTTCATTTTCCAAAGGCATTAAATCAAACGTCTTTACGTTTATTAACAACAGCTTGTATTCATTCAAAGCATATATTCCAACAACGAATGTTTATTCATAATCATGTATCCTTTCAAAAGGATACAACACGTATGCTTATTTACCAAGAGCATGTATTCCCCCTAGCGGGTTTATAAACACATATAAAGCAGTAAAAGCGAGGCTATGAAGTCACCTGATATAGCTATCACACGTAGATCAAGGAACAAATGTCCAATAGTCGATACACGACTTCACGAGATAATAATCGCTCACTGATCGAGAACGAGATGTCCAACGGTCGACATACGACCGAGCGAGACCTATAATGACGAGACGCGTCTTAGGTCGAGAATATACATAAGTCATAAATATATGTAAATAGTTCACTTTAGTAAGTTTGGACATTGTATAAGTCATATAAAACATTAATGAAAATCCATCATTTAAAAAGTGATATCAAATTTTGATAAACAAAGCCCAGTACTAGCCCAATAGTCATCCATTAAGTGTATAGTTCTCTTAAGCCCATTATATGATCAAACTTAGATTCATTTGTAAGTTTTAACTCCAGCCTAATATGCTCCAATAGCCAATATAGGTATACATTGGGCTTTTATGGCCCAAATTCACTATATATGCATTACGGGTTCTAAAAACACCCCAAACAATAATGACTTTATAAATATCCGTATATAAATGAGTCTATATTTCTCGACAAGTAGGTCCTACCACTTTGGTATTTATAAAAATCATCACGGTTTATGTTAATTCAATATGGTTGAATTCTTACAATTTCTCGACATGCCTCGTAGATTAGATCGTTTCTCCTAAACCGTAAATAATATAGATGAGTTATTTTAACCAAAATCATTCTTAACTTATGTAGTTTACTTAATATAAGTTCAATTGCCTCTAATTTAAGCTTATCATATCTTACTCACATATTTTCTCACTTAGAGACGTTGGCTGATTTGGGCTGCCAATCTCGTTTTCACTGTTTCGTCCGCCATTTTCAAACCGTAAAGAACTGGTGGACTATCCAATTGATTCTAGTTCTTCATAACTTTATCTAAAACCCCTAGTTTTACCTTTTTCAATAGTTTTAAGTTCTTGTAAGAGTTTTCAGTCCGTTTATTCAGTATGTTCAGAATTGACCTAGTTTCGTCTTTTGGTCATATCTCACTCCCCGGGAATCGTCACAGGACGCGTCACCCGGGGATATTATCACAAAAACATTTCCTACCAAATTAATCAACAATCTCATAACCATGACCTACTGAGGTCATTCAAATAATTCGTTCTCAACCTGTTCACAAATTACCCTTTCAATATTTTATTCATATACCTTAATCAATCATGTTTTCAAGTTTCAGTGATCAAATACAATGTCCATATACTTCATACAACTATTACGTAAATATGTACTTAAAGTAAAAGTAAATTTTACATATGCTCAAATAATAAAAGTTACATAGAAATAAAAGTAGTCAAAATAGACAATTGATTTCTTACAGTAATGATGAAAAACAAGATCGATGGACCACAAACTTGTATTCCAAATCAACAACCAATAATCCTTGAGAACTCTTGATAACAAGACTTAAATCCATCTGCCCTTTGCTTGTGTTTACATCTCAAGAAGCCACGAATTTCTATGAGGTTAGTGGTTATATTTATTGTAAGAATAGAGATGGACAAAGAACACTAGCTCTTAAACTGTAACTTTCAATATTAGATAATATAGTTAGTAGTAATTTTTAACTTTTCAAGGAGGGTTGTGGTGTTTCATGACAAAACAAAGAAAAACAAAAGAGTGTATGCGTTTTTTTTTAATAGCTAAAATGGAATGTAGAAATGATGTACATATTTTATATAAAATTTACATGTAATTATCTCTTACACTAGTTTAAGAAGTGGACACTTCAAAAGTATGTTGATTATATGAATGGAACGTGGCAATGGTCAAAAGGGAAGGTTTATTATTATAAATTTGTTCATAATTTGTAAAAGCGGGTATTATTGAAGCTCGGTATTTTTAAAGTTACGCGACTTCAAAGATATGCGTTAACCACGAAAAATAAACGCTCAATATAAAATGAAAACTTGGACATTTGGAGAACATTGATATTTTGATAAATAAACGAGGGCTTATAATTTAATAAACGTTAACGCGTCGCGTAAACGAATGACACCTAAAGGTATAGCCTAAGTTATCAAGAATTCTCATAAAACGAGAAATTAAAACGACGAGAATAGAAAATATTTCTATGTCATAACGAGGATATTTACGATCGATGACGGACATAGGCTTTGTCGATAAATAATAAATGACACATATTTGATACGTTAAAGCCCTAATCTTGCCGTCTAGTCGAGAAATCAATATTATTCGTCGAACGAACATGACAAATAAAACTCGAGTAGTAAATATTGATCCAACTACTAGGAATAAGATTAGAACTCGGTCTAAATGTTGATTTTAAAGTTCGGTTTACTACACAAGAGATCCTCATTTTCCCCATGAATTAATTCATTGTGGGAAGAGTCGAGCTAGAGACTCTATAAATCAAGCTTGAATAACTAGGATTAGATCTTTTAGACTAGAGTGTGGTAGGTTAGGAATAAAGGGTATATAGATGTGAACAAGTGTAAAGGGATGCCTTTTTTTTGTCTTCTTGATGTTTGTAGGGTTACTCTCTCTCATTGCATGCATTGGAGCTTATGGAGGAGGCCATTGTATCGGGTTCACTTCGTTACTATTGTGATTTTCAAACTACATTGTGCTTAAAATGTATTCACTATACTAGACCTTTCCTTAGCTTGGATTAAACAAAGTTATCAATTTCATTAGTGTAGGGGAGAATACTCCAATACTCTTAAACATTGAGGACAATGTTTATCTCAAGTGTAAGGGGGTCTTCTATCGAAGTGACCTTACCAAGAACTTTATCATTGATTTCATGATAACTTGGAAATTAATTTTTCAAACATTTTTCAAATTTTTGATCTACTTTGGACACCAAAAAATATGCATTCATAATTTTTGCATTAATCATTTTTCATAACACAATTGCAGTGTATATATTTCTTCTTTTATTTTTATCAAATATATATATATATATATATATATATATATATATATATATATATATATATATATATATATATATATATATATATATATATATATATATATATATATATATATATATATATATATATATATATATATATATATATATATATATATATATATATATAATAAAGGACATGGTTTAACAAGTTTAGATTTCTTTGACATATTAGGCCCGCCATGGATACTTTGACTCAACTCGAATTTGCTTATCTAAGCAGTCTCTAGCTAGTAGCCATAACCATGTAGACCTTTATTGGTTTATTAGGCTAAGCATCCACTAGTCTCATTATTTGAGATTTTAAACTATGGAGAACAAGAGATGATATAGTTTGAAGTAAGTGTTAAGGGCTAGATAAACCTCATATTAATTAATTGTGGATTTTATATCCCGTTTCGTAACCTTCACTTTCTTGTCAATGATGTATATATGTTAATAAATAATCAAGAACGGTTTTAATTGGTTTGTAGTCTCTTATGTATTTTTGACTAATCATTCGTGGTTGGTATAAGTACGTCTTAAGATTCTAAGTTAGAACGTTTTATGTGTACTAGACTTACGTCATGCTTAATACTTAGCATGTGTTTTTCCTTTGATTCTTTTCAAATTTCTTTGTGAGGAATAAAGAAAAATAATAGCAGCTTATAAAAAAATTAGTGGCTAGAAAAAAAAGCGAAAAAGAAAAAAAATTAAAAAAATTATACAAGACTCCCAAGAGGGGCAGTGAAGTGTTAATTATAGTAGCTATTGAATTCCAATATTACTCTCACAAGGGTTGAGGGGATTTAATAATTGCTCCAATCCAATATTACCTTGACGGGTTGCAGGATTGAAGATCCAAGGTCTCAAAAAGGCGGCGGATATAAATTATTGCGTGAGTTTTATTTTTCTTTTCTTAGCTAGTGTGTAGCTACTTATTAATGCATGACATAAGGCTAATGACTTAGTATTTTGGGTCGGACTTATATTAACTTTGGGCGGTTTTTTGAGTAATGGATAAGATGGTTACTTAGGATTAAAACCGTGCTTCCTTATTTTTAGATTTTACACCACTTATATTTCACGCTTTTAATAATGACAAATTTGCCCAAAAGTAATTTGCTAAAATAATAACCGGTCTTAGAGGCATAATAAGTGGGGTATACTGGTAACATAATTAATCTATATGAATGAGTTGATGTACTTTCACTTATGGATAACAATAATCTTGTTTTTAAACTTGGTATGGGGAAAGTGAAACTTGAGGATGATAAGTGTTCAGGGTACAAAATCCCTAATTAAAGTCCTTGATTTCTTTATGAGTTATTTCCATCAAAACCATTTCAAGAAAAATCCAAAAATATATAAATAGAATTGTTTTCCTTTGCATTGCATAGTAAAAAATCAAAATCATGCATCATATAGTGTACGGTAGTGTAATAGCATTCCATATTGGACAAGGTGGATTAATTATGAGAAAAGTGTAAATTGGTGCTTTAAAATGTGGCATTGCATGAGGTCATGAAAATGATCAAGTGTAGAGGATTTGATATGAGTGAAATCCCATATCAATTATATCATATTCAACCCTAAAACACAAAGCAAAATACCTGATTTTGATTTATAAAAGTAGTATTATGGGTATACTTTGTTGTTTGTGCTTGTGTAAGTAAAAAGATAAAAATATGAAGCAAACAAGGAAATCAAGCCATCATTGATGAAGAAAAGACAAAAGAAGGATGAAAAGTGACAAGTCAAACAAAGTCAAAGGACCTTTCTTGACAACTTTCAAAGAAGAAGGACTAAAAGTGCAAATTTGGAAAAAGTCAATAACAAAGTCAAACATGGTCAAAGTTCAAGTCAACAAGTCAAGGGTTAATAATTGTTCAAGTTCAAAGTCAAAAGGGGCATAAATGACAAGTTGATGAAGATTCTAGCTCAAAACATAAATCTGCCAAGTACAAGGACTAATCCTGCCAAAGTGAAAGATCAATCCATTAGTGATCCGTGTGAAGTGGCGAAGGACCAATGAGAAGCCTCTATTTGGGAAAAAAGGATCACCAGCTCACCTTTAATAAATAAAGAGAGAGAATGAGTGGCGAATCGCAACAGTGCATTTATCCACCAATCATATTTCATTTAACGGATAACAATCCTTGTGTCACTTTCTCAACCAATAAACACATCACACGTGTCTTACTCAAGCCCAGATCGTGGATATTGATAGAGTGAGTTTCATGAGAAGTGCTTAACATGAAAAGTGTTCGCAAGAGGAAGACGAAGCCAACCCAGTCAACCAATTAAGTTGAAATCCCTTGAATAAAAAACGCCCAAATGTGTTCATCACCTTGAAATCACAATTATTCAACTGAAGACACGTGGAAGCTGGTGATTGGTTATGACACGTCACCAAATTCATCCTCATTTCTTGTAATGTATCTAAGTGTGCAAAACACATACACTTAGATCTCTCTCACTTTCTATTTTTAGTTAAGTAGTTAGAAACCTCTCAAAGTGATTGACAACCAATTTGAGAGAGTTTTTTAGTTTGTTAGCTCCATTATAACAAAATTCCATCATTAATGAAAGTTCATTTTACCTAAATCTTATCTCATTCTCAATTCTTACTGAAATCTTCTATCCTACTGTTCCTGTGATTGAATTTGTTATTCTTATTGAACAATGTAGATGATTTGAGTTCCATTTGATACCTGGTTCATATTTAGACTTGTTCTAAGCTTACAACCATATCCATTTCTTTATCATACATTTGCAGCAGGGTGATTTGATGATGATGATGGTGATTCTTGGTTATAGCTGTTGTAGATGATAGTTTGGGCGGTGGTTAGAGATTAAGTGATCTCAGCGCTCCACTTCATCACCAAAGTAGCCTACAATCACTTCAATAAGTTTTTCTTTAAGTGAATTCCACTAAAAATTGAACTACATGCTTATTACTGCTTTCTAGTGTAAAATACTTTGTTGATGCCTGCTTCTTGTTTACTTTCAGCTACTTGATCTATTTTGAGTACTATATTTCATAATCTGATAGCCTATCTTAATTCTTATAGCTTAATATTTGTGCTTATCTGATAAGTAGTGTTTGGATCATAACATATTTCTTGTTTTAGTTGATGAAAGTTGTTTTTAGATGCTTACATTCACTCACTAGACTTGTACAAGTAATTTTGCAAGCCTTTATAGTCAAACAAATAATCAAACAGGCAATCTGCTATAAGAAACTGTGGGTTCACTTTCATAGCTTAACATGCTTGATTCTAACACATGCCAATTCTTTGTTAGTGGAGTTTAGGAATTGATTTTTGTTGCTGAGTAAAGTTCATAGTATTAGCATTCTAAGCATCTAAGGTAGACAATATAGTTTTCCAATAAGCTAGAAATAAGCTATTGAATAAGCCTTAGACCAAATGCAAGTTTCTGTGAAAAGGACTAAACTGTTTAGCATTTCCCACTAATCCACTTCATCAAACTTGTGATTTTATTGCATAATATTGTTGCCCAAGTGATTTTAAGTGGATTTGGAACTTTTCAGCTTTTTGTCAAAATTTTGGTCAACAAAAGTCAAATAAGCCAACTTTGCTTAATTTTAAAATCCAGCTTATTCACTTGATGAATTTCAATAATTCTTGACATTCCATTCTTTTATAAGCTTGATCTTTCTTTTTCATTAAAAAAATTCAAGTAGTGACTGTCTGGATAAGCTGGTAGCTTATTTTGAGCTTATACCAAAAAGTTATCTTAAGTTCTAGGATGATTCAGCTTATTTCCTTTAAGCTGACTAAGTGAAATCTGATTTTAAGCTTGTAGAAACAAATTAGAGCTTTTAAGACTTAGAAATAAGCCATAACGAGCTTATTGAACTTGTTAACCCGTTTTTACTTAAAAACTTAGTTTAATTGCACTTTGGTCCCTAAACTTAGGGCTTAGTATAATCAGCTTTTAAATAGTTACTTTTCTAGGGTTTGCACATTTAGGTCCCTGGATTAGTGATTAGTTATAATTTTGGTTAGGCAGTTTTCAAATTTATTACAAGTTTGTTATAGTTGGTTAATATTTTCATTTTTAGTCCTTCTACTTTGTAAATTTACATTTCAAGTCCTTATACTTTTCATACTTTATATTTTTATTAGATTTACAATTTGTGCATTAAATACTTGTTCATTTTGCTTTAATTGTGGTAAGTGCACCTTGTTTTAGAATAGTACGGTTACATAAACTTTTTACGTGCTTTGTTATAGACCTAGATTACCAAAAATTTTATAAAATCTAAAACCAAAAACAATTTGTGAACTTGAAATATTTTGGACAATCAGTTTGTTGAGTTGGGAATTACGAACTAAAAAGTGACTTATTAATGGTGATAGTGTTGATAGTAGCCCCGTTACATTAAATATATCTGTGTCAGATAATGAAACCCTCCAAACTGAGCTTGAACGTACAAAAGAGAAAAGGGAATCTTATATCATTAAAAAGGATAAAGAATTCACCAATCTTTGGAATAAATATGTCAAAAAATGTGATGAATGTAAAGATGACAAACTTTCGTATGATAAAGCTTACAATGACATGCAACAAACAATTGAACGATTGCAAGCTCAGTTAGGAGGTGAACGTCGTGAAATTGAGCCTTCAACAAACGTTAATAAAAAAGAGTTCACAACTCTGCAACACCGATATGATTTTCTTCTGAAACATTGTCATTCTCTTGAACTTTCTTTGCAAAACAAGGTTGGAAAATTTCCAAATGATAGTAATTTGCAAGTAAAACTATCTAAATCATTTCGAGAATTGAACAAAAAGAGAATGGAAATTACTGCTTTAAAAGCTCAATTGTAGGACAAAGACATTAAAATAAATGAGTTAAAAAACTCGTTGGAAAGATGGGTTGAAAAATTGTGGAACCTAAGGTTGTAAAATCAGTTGTTAGAAAACCCAATGCGTAGAAAGTGCCAAAGCCATCTATCTTAGGAAAACCGACTTCTAATGTATCTAGGTTACCTCCTAACACCGATGTGCCACCAACTATTTCCAAACCAGCCATATCACCCTATGTTCCTCCATTTAGAAAACCCACTTTTGCTAAACACAACCCTGTGAATGCACCTTGCACTACTCCTAAGAGTATTCCCAAGCGTGTGACTCTTGCGCCCACAAAGGAATCTAAAGGTTCAAATGACGTTGTTCAAACCAACAACCTAGGGGATGGTAAGCCAAAAGGGAACATTCAGAAAGAAAACACTATGTATTCAAAACCTAATTAACAAACAACCGCTAGAGTTTAACACACTCCTAATGGTAGTCAACTGACACCTAGGATCCCTCACCAGCAACCTAAGAATTGGCAACCATCAATGAGCAGTTGTGTTCTGAACAATGTGAATGAACGATTAACAAAACCTAGGTACACAAGGACCTTCAAGAATCCTAAATTCCTTGTATGCCCCACGTGCAAGAAGGGCATTCACAATGTAAAACATGCTCATTGCATTCTGCAATACCTCCATGAGCTAAAATCTCGTGCCTTCGCACAGAGAAAGAATGCAGAATCCCATAAGACAACAAGGAGATTCACACCCGTCACAAAGAAACGCAATGAAAAGAAATCTTCAAGGCGGATCAATGCATGACTTATTTTCTCTCAAAGAAGTCTTCCGCTGTGCAAGAGAACACTACTCCTAGATCTAGTCTTTAGTGGAAACCAACGGGTAGGATCTTCAAGGAAGTTGGTCTTAAGTGGACTCTAATCAAGAAGAGTGTTGAAACCTGCTCTAGCACTAATGTAAGTGTTCTGAATGTTGAAAATAATTTTTTTACTCTAAACACTAGTATTTGTGCAAGCTCTTCTTCATTTATTGCAGGTATAACAGCGGATTCTGAACCCACTTCTTCTTCAACGGGTTCTAATTCTGTACATTTATGTTCGTTTGCAAGTCTTAAATTTATATTACAATGTTTAGACAAAAAAAAGGACAAGAAGATAAACACGGGCAAGTATACCCTTTCGTTCGTAATATAGCTTTTTAGTGGTAAGCCATGATCGTTCGCTGAGACTTAGTTTCATTTTGGTAATCAAGATAACAATTGAAGAAACAAATGGTTGAATTAATATCAATAATAACAAATATGACTAATATTGGATAGTTCGTATAAGTTCGTGATGATGATAATAATGACCGAGATACGTTTATGTAGGTAAAGTGTGATAATCCTTTTTCGTCAAAACGGCGTTTACACAATTTACTTGGGTTGATTCAAGACTTATGTTTATTTAAGAGGCTAATCTCAAAACAAGTTGCCAACAAGTTCAATATTTTATCAAGTTTCTAAGCGGATTTATCCAACAAAGATTCATGACCATAGACAAGTTATAGAAAACTTATTATAACAATTTGCGTTTCTCAACGCCAAACTATCGTAACAAATCAACTTAGATAAAATATGTTTTGTAGAACTAGGAGGTAAAATGGTTCTACAACATTAGCTTGAAATCATTTATAAAGGATCATATCATAACATCATCACTAATTATAGTCACGTACCCATATAGTCACAAATAGCTTAGCCTAACATAGTAATCAAAGTAACAATTGGAAAAGAGTAAGAGAACATCATACTTAGATTGGATTGAATAAATGAGTACACAAGTGTCACGATTGTATCGGTCCTCCAAGAATTAAAGAGTGGAATACTCTCGTTGCAAGTATCTCCCAAAAGTGGATAATACTGAAAATTTACTAAAAGGACTAAAATACTCGAGCTATGGAGTATTGAGAGAGAGGTGTGTGTGTAAAATGAGTGGAAATGGCCTCTATTTATAGTCCTGTCTGGGGTTAAATGTGCGCCGCACTTCTCCTCAAGTGCGCCGCACTTTGGAGATGAGAATGTGCGACGCACTTACAACTTTGTGCGCCGCACTTCTGGGCGATTCAGAATCTTCTTTTAATAACTTTGGCTTTATTGCATATTGAGGCCCCTTCTTTTCATATCTTCACTTTGCTCCTTCAAACTTTATATCTGCATATAAAACACAACATATTAAGTATCGGAAGCTCTTATTTATACTACAAAGTGGCATTATAATGATAGGTTGAATATGTATAATTAGGTCGTTATCAAATTCATTCACACTTAGCTATTGATTGCCCTCAAGCAATCAAAGCGAGAAAACAAATTCAATTTTAAAAATGCTTTTAAGTGTTGTGAAATATGATAGGAAAATGATTTAATTTTTATGAACAGCAAAAGCAAATGACAAAATAAATTCATCACCTCACATGGATAGTGTTTGGATTTTAAGTTCACACAAATGTCACTCACAAAAGGGTAAATGTAAGGTAACACTCTATTAGCTCGGTCATTAAATAGATAGCTTTCATAGGTTTGTACAAGACACATAAACATAACCGTTGCAGCGTGAGCACCAGATAAATTTTCAAAGAAGCAAAACATGATGAATGATGTGGGTGTAGGATCAAAAAGTATATGCCTTTGTCAAAGTCATTGAACAAACTATATTAGAATACTTGACTATCTTTTTTCTTTTCTTTTTCATACATTTTTTTAAGAGAACATCATAAACTTTATAACTTGACAAGTGGTTAGGCATATCACATAAGGATATTGGCACAATGGATAATATAACATATGCGTACGAGTGCCACATATTCTAGTAAGCCAATGTAGCTTAACTAAAATGATATAAGGGTGATTTTATTTTGCTTCCTTTCGAAAATATCTATAAATTAACCTCACTGCGGTTTAGTAAATGATGATCAAGCACAAATTCTAAAGCATAATAGATTATCGACTTTCACACAAAATAGAGAAATATAAGGCTAAGTTTTTCTCACATATTTGGGAAATAGACTTTGTGCTAAATTATAATGTCAATCAATGAGATTTTTGCTTTGCTAAAAACTTATTTATTTACAAAACATATATATTTTTATTATTTTTCAAAAAGATTTTCATGTGGAGAAATTTATTATATTTTTTCATTTTTTCTATTTGTCACCTCCTCCACACTTAAGTTGAACATCATCCTCAAGGTAATAACTGATAAAATATTAAAAATATGAAAAATGAAAAGGGAAACAAGAACTTCCCGGGGCTTAGTAGAAAATTGCGGGACATCGAGAGATGAATCCAGCTTAGAGCTCCAATTTGCTATTTTCCTTCATGCTATAAAACAAAACAAAACACATGCAATATATACAAGGAAAATTTTTTTATTTACAGGTCCTCCTCCACACTTAAGTTGAAAGGTGGGGATAAAATACGGATTGCCTTCCAAATAGCGCTAAGTTTAGAGTCTTCAGCCAGACTCGGCTACTCGGATCTATTTTAAGAAGAAAATAAATTCTTCTCCTTCGATTTCATTACAGTGTTCTTCTTCATGGTAGAGCTTAAGTCTATGCCCATTGACTATAAAGGTTCTATTGTTTTGACCGTATAATTCAACATATCCGGATGGATATTGGTGTTTCACTAGATAAGGTCCAGTCCATCTCGAAGTAAGCTTAGGCTGCTTGAATTTATATTTCGAGATAAAGAGATGTACTTTGTCTCCTTTTTTGAATTCTTTTCTTTTTCGTAATTTACGATCATGCCAAACTTTGGTTCGTTCTTTATATAATCGTGAACTTTCATAAGCGTGATGTCGAAATTCATCTAACTCGTGAAGTTTAAAGTTACGTTTTTCTCCGGCTGTAATAAGATCTGAGTTGCAGTTTTTAAGTACCCAATATGCACGGTGTTCAATTTCTATTGGCAGATGGCATGTTTTTCCATACAACAGTTTGTACGGTGTGGTTCCAGTTGGTGTTTTGAACGCGGTAAGAAAGGCCTATAAAGCATCTTCTAATTTTTTAGACCAACAAGAAGGGTTGTTTTGAACGGTCTTTTCAAGTATACGTTTGAGAGCTCTATTAGTGTTTTCAACTTGGCCACTTAGTTGAGGGTGGTAAGATGTGGAAAATCGGTGGTTCACTCCATATCTTTTCATAATATTTTCCATGAGTTTGTTACAGAAATGAGTTCCTCTGTCGCTTATTAGTGCTTTTGGCATTCCAAAACGACAAAATAATTTCTTTAAGAATGCGATAACAACTCTGGCATCGTTTCTTTGTAAAGCTTGAGCTTCGGCCCATTTCGACACATAGTGGGCGGCGACTAAAATGTATTCACATTTGTAAGATTTAAGAAATGGTCCCATGAAGTCGATACCCCACACGTCAAAGATTTCGCAGACTTGGACGTTATTTAGAGGCATTTCATCTCTTTTACAAATATTTTCCAGTCCTTTGACATGCTTCGCATAGTCGTACTAAGGTATGAGCTTCACGAATAATTGTTGGCCAATAAAAGCCAATGTCGAACACTTTTTTAGCGGTGGTGTTCGCAGCGTAATGTCCTCCGGTCGGTCCGTAGTGACATTCATCGAGAATTTTTCTAGATTCAAATCCGGAAATACAACGTCGGATTATTCCATCGGGACAGATTCTAAATAAGTATGGATCGTCCAAAAAGTATTTTTTTTATTTCAGAGAAAAATCTTTTCTTTTGTTGGTGCGTCATTCCCTTTCGTAAAATACCTACAGTCAAATAGTTTGCAAAGTCTGCGAACCATGGTGTTTTGTTAGTACTTACTTGCATTATATGCTCATTGGGAAAATCGTCGATTTCATCATCGCTAGAATCATCATTCACTATGCGAGATAAATGATCGGCAACAACATTTTCAGCTCCTTTTTTATCTTTAATTTCCAAATCAAATTCTTGTAAAAGCAATATCCATCGTATTAGACGAGGTTTGGCGTCTTGCTTTTTAAACAAGTATTTTAAAGCTGAATGATCGGTGTAAACTATCGTTTTTGACAATACGAGGTATGATCGAAATTTGTCAAACGCGTAAACTACAGCCATGAGTTCTTTTTCTGTAATTGTATAAATTTATTGGGCTGCGTTAAGAGTTCTACTAGCAAAATAGATGGGATGACATTGTTTACCATCTTTTTGTGAAAGGACGGGTCCAAGGGTTTAGTATAATCAACTTTTAAATAGTTACTTTTCTAGGGTTTGCACATTTAGGTCCCTGGATTAGTGATTAGTTATAACTTTGGTTAGGCAATTTTCAAATTTGTTACAAGTTTGTTATAGTTGGTTAATATTTTCATTTTCAATCCTTCTAGTTTGTAAATTTACATTTTAAGTCCTTATACTTTTCATACTTTACATTTTTAGTAGATTTACAATTTGTGCATTAAATAATTGTACATTTTTCTTTAATTGTGGTAGGTGCACCTTGTTTTAGAATAGTACGGTTACATAGTTATAATATTTATACAACTTTTTACGTGCTTTGTTGAAATAGACCTAGATTACAAAGTTTTTTATAAAATCTAAAACCAAAAACAATTTGTGAACTTGAAATATTTTGGACAATCAATTCGTTTTAAGTTGGGAATTACGAACTAAAAAGTGACTTATTAAATGGCGCCGCTACCGGTTCATTACGTTACGATTGACGATTGATTGACGGTTATGATTGGATTTTGGGATCCGTCCACCTTGTGAACGTTCCTTTTACATATCATAAATGAAAAAGATAAAAAAAATCATCAAAAATATAAAAAAGATAAAAAAATAAAAAACCACACAATTCAATTCTTTCCTAAGAATTTAACCAAAATAAAATAACATTCAAAAATTAATATTTTTCCTAAAAGATTACACCAAAAATATATTGTATATATTTGTTTCGCTCATTTTTACGTACATACTATATTTTCATAAAAAATAAATAAATACAAAAATATTTTTGATATATTATTATATGTAAATACATATACGTAGATACGAATAAACAATCCACCTACTTCCATAAGTATTGCTTTTGCAATACACCGTATTTGGGGGCGCTCCGGTCCTAAGTACGTGTATCAATCAAAGTTAATTAAGGCACAATTGATAAATACCATAATCTACTTGATCTTGATAAAGAGGACACTGTGTGGGGGGTATAAGGCGAGTGTATTACACATTCTAAAGAAGCAGACTCTTAAGTGCTACGCGCCGCCTCGTTTCTCCGCTTCCTTGTGGGTCTTTCAAGAGTCATAGTGGTGAGTGGTGTTCCACCCTAGTAGTACTTACATATATTATATTTTCTTGTGGATATTACTTATTGAACCTCGGAAAGGATAGTCCCTTCTTTTCCAAAATCGATCGAGAGCCCCTCTCTCACTCTTCGAGTTGAGTTGCATGCGCACTCGAGCGCGTGCACATATACATTTTGGTGTACAACCCTTCCTCCCAAAAGGAAGAAAAAGAACAAGAACAACACCGTCCATCAAGCCGATCCCGAGCATCGTGCTTTGAACAACTCACAAGAAGTCATGGCCGCCGTTGATAATAGACCATTGATTGTGATCCTTCAATCAAATGTGGAGGGAAATGCGGATGCTATTGTTATACCCGAGATACCCGCAAACACTTTTGAGCTTAAGACAAATATGATCAATATGGTTTCTTCTATTCCATTCTTAGGGAGACCCATGGATGACCCCCATGAACATCAAGAGATTTATGTCACTTTGTAATACACTTAAGTATAATGGGGTCCCTCATGAGGCAATTAAGATGATCCTATTCCCTTTCTCCTTAGAGGGTAATGCTAGGAGTTGGTTAGACAAGCAACCTTCTATGAGCATTTTAACTTGGGAGGACTTAAAGAATAAATTTGTGAATAAATTCTTTCCTCCTTCACGAACCACCGCCTTGAGAAACCAAATCATAGGATTTAAGTAAAAGCAAGACCAAAACTTTAGTGAGGCCTGGGAAGAGTTCAAAGAGTTGTTGAGAAAGTGCCCAAATCATGGATTTAACCAAGTTCACCAAATCAACACCTTCTACAATGCTTTGAGATCTCACCTTCAAGATTCCCTTAACTCGGTCGCGGGTGGGAACATTCTTTCAAAATCCACACAAGAGGCATGGGATATCATTGAGACAAAATCCATGGTTCAGACAAATGACCAAAGAGATGAGGTAGTCCATGTTGTTCAAGAGAGTGCTCATACCTCCATTGATAATCAACTCCTCAAGAGTCACAATGAAATACTTCAAGCAATTGACAAGAATCAAAAGATGAATCAAGAGATGATTCAAGCCCTTATGAAAGTTTCATTGAACAATTCTTCTTCCAATGATGTTAATGCCTATACCCTAAGTTGTGAGACATGTGGAGGACCTCACTCATATTTGCAATGTGATAAAGTTCATAACTTTCAAGGTGAATGCTATGCTTATCAAGATGACCAAAGAGAACACTTTAAACATAACATCAACCCTAACCATCTCTCTTACAAGTCTAACAATTACCTTGCTCCACCCGGTTTCCCACCCCATCAACCCATCCAAAACCAAACAAACCATCCTCAATTGCTTCAAAGAAATCAAGGGCCAAAAGGAAATTACCAAGGGCACAACAATAATAGAGCACCCAATCACTTTCAAAATCAAGGAAACAACTTTCATGCAAATAACCAAGGGTTTCACCAACCACCTCCATCTTTCCACAACCAAGGATATAATCAAGGTTATGGGCAAAATGAAACAATTGAGCTTCTTCACAAGATGAATATGGATAATGAAAGGAGGTTTCAAGCAAATGAAAAGAAAATGAGGGAAATGCAAGAGGAAACCAACAAGAGATTTATGTTTCTTCTAAATCAAAGATCACAAGGTGCTTTACTTTCCAACACACAAACCAATCCAAGGGTAAACGTAAATGCAATCACTACAAGGAGTGGGAAAACAACTATTAATCCTTCAATGCCTCCTACACCTCCTTTGGTAACTCCCATTATGGTTTCTCCTTGTGATAATCCTACACCTTTAAAACCAACACCTTCAAAACCAACACCTTCAAGCTCTACAACTTGAAAGCCTACACCTTCTAATCCTACACCTACTACTCCTTCACCTTCCACGCCTATAAATGAAGAAACCAACATAGAGAGTCCTTCAATAACTACCACTCAACCTACACCAAAACCAAGTCTTCCATACCCTTGAAGATTAAGAAAGGAAAAGCTTAAGAACAAGGATGATATTCAAGTGTCTAACTTTTTGAGGATGTTTAAGAAATTGAATATCAACATATCCTTTGCGGAAGCTCTAGCTTATATGCCCAAGTTTGCCAAAATGTTCAAATACCTCCTCTCAAACAAAGAAAAGTTGGTTAATATGCCTAACACGTCATTGAACGAATATTGTTCTGCGGTGTTGTTGAAGACTTTACCAACAAAACTTGAAGATCCGGGATGGTTTTTGATCCCTTGTAATTTCCCGGGGGTGGAAAATTGCATGGCACTTGTGGATCTTAGGGAAAGCATAAATTTAATGCCTTTGTCGGTTTGGAACAACTCTCTCTTCCTGAGCTCACTCCTACTAGGATGAACCTTGAGTTAGCAAACCGTTTATTAGCTTATTCGGTAGGGATTACTGAGGATGTGTTTGTAGAGGTTGATAAATTCACATTCCCCGCGGATTTTGTAGTTGTTGACTATGACATGGACCCGAGAGTTCCTCTTATTGTAGGTAGACCTTTCTTGAGGAAGGGTCGTACTCTTATTGATGTGGAGGAAGGAGAACTAATTATGAGAGTTGAGGATGAGAAAGTAGTGTTTAAGTTGGGGAAAGTCACTAAGAAATCTCAAAGTTGTGAAACCATTAACATTGTGGATGTTCTTGATGAAGTATGTGATGAACACTTTCATGAAGCTTGTAGAAATAATGATGAGGACATTCCACATGTTGAGACCGTAGCTTCCATTTCCCCTTCCTTGACTCCTTTTGGAGCAAGTGATTTTCTTTTTCAAGAATTTGAGGCAAGTTTAGGAGATGTGGAGTTACCATATGATGATTCTCCCACCGATTGGGAAGAAGATGTTCGTACCATTGAGAAACTTCTTAATGAAGACCATACTTCTCCACATACTCCTAAGGAAGTTACCAATGATGATCCTTTATTAGTGAAACCTTCCATTGAGAGTCCACCTTCCTTAGAGCTTAAGGATCTTCCATCATACCTTGAATATGATTTCTTAGAGAGAAAGGACAAATTACCCGTTATCATAGCAAAAGACTTGAAAGTTGATGAGAAGGAAAATCTCATAGAAGTTCTTAAGAAGCCAAAGAAAGCCATATCTTGGAAAATATCCGACATAAGGGGAATTGATCCTAATTTTTGTACCCACAAAATCCTTATTGAGGATGATTACAAACCCGCCATTCAAAACCAAAGAAGGGTTAACCCAATCCATGAAGTCATCAAAAAGGAAGTTATCAAACTCCTTGATGTGGGTATGATTAACCCAATATCCGACTCACCATGGGTTAGCCCGGTGCATTGTGTGCCTAAAAAGGGCAGAATCCCCGTTGTGCCTAATGAGAACAATGAGTTAATTCCCACTAGACTTGTCACAGGTTGGAGAGTTTGTATTGACTATAGGAAGCTTAATGATGCCACTAGGAAAGATCATTTCACATTACCTTTCATGGACTAAATGCTTGAACGCTTAGCGGGAAATGGGTACTATTGCTTTCTAGATGGATTTTCGGGTTATTTCCAAATACCCATTGATCCAAAAGATCAAGAAAAGACCACATTCACTTGTCCCTATGACACATTTGCTTATAAAAGAATGCCTTTTGGCTTGAGCAATGCCCCGGGGACATTTCAAAGGTGTATGATGGCAATCTTTCATGACATGATTGAGCACACAATGGAAGTATTCATGGATGATTTCTCGGTTTTTGGAGATTCATTTACTTCTTGTCTCTCCCATTTAGAACGTATGCTAAAAAGGTGTGAAGAAACACGTCTTGTTCTAAATTGGGAGAAGTGTCATTTCATGGTAAAAGAAGGGATTGTTTTGGGACATAAGATATCCAACAAAGGTTTAGAAGTGGATTGAGTTAAAATAGATGTTATTGCCAAACTTCCCCCACCTACCACGGTGAAAGGAGTTAGTATCTTTTTGGGTCATGCGGGTTTCTATAGGCATTTTATCCAAGACTTTTCTAAGATAGCAAGACCCATGACCCACCTATTAGAAAAATAGGCTCCTTTTATATTCACACAAGAGTGTTTAGAGTCTTTTGAGATTCTTAAAGAAAAGTTGACTAAGGCTCCCGTTTTGGTATCAATAATTGGGATTTACCTTTTGAACTCATGTGTGATGCTAGTGATTATGCCGTGGGGGCCATTTTAGGAAAAAGAGTTAATAAACATTCCTAACCTATACACTATGCGAGTAAGACAATGACGGGTGCTCAAATTCATTATACCACTATGGAAAAAGACTTGCTTGATATTGTTTATGCTTTTGAGAAATTTAGACCCTATCTTGTTCTTTCAAAGACCATAGTGTATACGGATCATTCCACTCTCAAGTACCTCATGACAAAGCAAGATGCTAAGCCTAGGCTTTTGAGAATGGTTTTGTTGCTTCAAGAGTTTTCCATAGAAATTCGTGATAAGAAAGGAGCCAAAAATTTAGCGGCGGATCATTTGAGTAGACTTGAGCATCCTTTCCAAGGAGAATTACCTCATAAGGAAATCAATGAATCCTTTCCACTTGAGGAACTCATGTCTATCTCTTCACAAGAGGATGCCACCCTTGGTTTGCGGATATTGCAAACTATCTTGTGGGGGATGTGCTTATTGAGGGTCCCACTTCCCAACAAAAGAAAAAGTTTCTCAAGGAAGCTAAATATTACTTTTGGGATGATCCTTACCTCTATAGGCAATGTGCGGACCAAATCATAAGACGTTATGTAGATGGGTCCGAAGCACTTAAGATCTTGGAGGGTTGCCATAAGGGACCTACGGGGGGCCATTTTGGGCCTAACTACATGGCTAAGAAGGTCTTTGATTCGGGTTACTATTGGCCTTCCATTTATAAAGATGCCCAAGAAATGGTGAAATATTGTGATGTTTGTCAAAGACAAGGAAAGATTAATCAAAGAGATGAGATGCCACAAAATTTTATACAAGAATGTGAGATTTTGATGTATGGGGTATAGATTTTATAGAACATTTTCCATTATCAAAGGGCAATAAGTGCATACTCGTAGCCATGGATTATGTTTCTAAGTTGGTTGAGGCTAAGGATTTGCCTACCAATGATGCTAGAGTTGTAGTCAAGTTCTTAAAGAAATTGTTTGCTAGATTTGGTGTACCTCGGGCCATCATAAGTGATCGTGGGACTCATTTTTGTAATGATCAATTTACAAGAGTCATGAAGAAGTATGGTGTTAACCATAGACATTATACCGCGTATCACCCTCAAACCAATGGGCAAACCGAGGACATAAATCGTGGTTTAAATAGAATTTTAAAAAGAACGGTGGGAGAGCATCAAGCTTCTTGGTCGGATAAGCTTGATGATGCTTTGTGGGATTTTAGGACCGCTTTTAAGACACCAATTGGTTTTACACCTTATAGACTTATCTATGGAAAAGCATGCCACCTCCCATTCGAGTTAGAACATAAGGATTCATGGGCTCTTAAATGGGCTAACTTTGATCTAAACCAAGCCGGTTCACATAGGAAAGACCAACTTAATGAGATGAATGAACTAAGAACCAATGCCTATGAAAACTCATTTCTTTATAAGGAAAAGACTAAGAAATTGCATGATGCTAAGATCAAGAACCGTGAGTTCAAAGTTGGAGATTTGGTTTTACTCTTTAATTCACGATTGAAACTCTTTGCAGGGAAGCATAAGTCACGATGGTCCGGTCCATTCACTATTGCTTAAGTCTTTCCATATGGGACTATTGAGTTGTTACAACCAAATGGACCAAATTTCTAAGTGAATGGTCACTGTGTTAAGCATTACTTTGGGGAGGACATTTCTATTGAAATGGTCCAAGAGATCCCCATTTTCCCCATGAATTAATTCATTATGGGAAGAGTCGAGCTAGAGACTCCATAAATCAAGCTTGAATAACTAAGATTAGATCTTTTAGACTAGAGTGTGGTAGGTTAGGAATAAAGGGTATATAGATGTGAACAAATGTAGAGGGATGCCATTTTTTTTGTCTTCTTGATGTTTGTAGGGTTGCTCTCTCTCATTGCATGCATTGGAGCTTATGGAGGAGGCCATTGTATCGGGTTCACTTCGTTACTATTGTGATATTCAAACCACATTGTGCTTAAAATGAATTCACTATAGTAGACCTTTCCTTAGCTTTGATTAAACAAAGTTATCAATGTCATAAGTGTAGGGGAGTTTACTCTAATACTCATAAACATTAAGGACTATGTTTATCTCAAGTGTAGGGGGGTCTTCTATCGAAGTGACCTTACCTAGAACTTTGTCATTCATTTCATGATAACTTGGAAATTAATTTTTCAAACATTTTTCAAATTTTTGATCTACTTTGGACACCAAAAATATGCATTCATAATTTTTGCATTAATCATTTTTCATAACACAATTGCAGTGTATATGTTTCTTCTTTTATTTTTCATCAAATATATATATATATATATATATATATATATATATATATATATATATATATATATATATATATATATATATATATATATATATATATATATATATATATATATATATATATATATATATATATATATATATATATATATATATAAAATAAAGGACATGGTTTAACAAGTTTAGATTTCTTTGACATATTAGGCCCGCCATGGATATTTTGACTCAACTCGAGTTTGCTTATCTAAGCATTCTCTAGCTAGTAGCCTTAACCATGTAGACCTTTATTGGTTTATTAGGCTAAGCATCCACTAGTCTCATTATTTGAGATTTTAAACTATGGAGAACAAGAGATGATAGAGTTTGGAGTAAGTGTTAAGGGCTAGATAAACCTCATATTAATTAATTGTGGCTTTTATATCCCGTTTCGTAACCTTCACTTTCTTGTCAATGATGTATATATGTTAATAAATAATCAAGAACGGTTATAATTGGTTTGGATTCTCTTATGTATTTTTGACTAATCATTCGTGGTTGGTATAAGTACGTCTTAAGATTCTAAGTTAGAACGTTTTATGTGTACTAGACTTATGTCATGCTTAATACTTAGCATGTGTTTTTCCTTTTATTCTTTTCAACTTTCTTTGTGAGGAATAAAGAAAACTAAGAGCGGCTTATAAAAAAAATGAGTGGCTAGAAAAAAAAAGAGAAAGAGAAAAAAAATTAAAAAAATTATACAAGACTCCCAAGAGGGGCAGTGAAGTGTTAATTATAGTAGCTATTGAATTCCAATATTACTCTCATAAGGGTTGCGGGGATTTAATAGTTGCTCCAATCCAATATTACCTTGACAGGTTGCGGGATTGAAGATCCAAGCTCTCAAAAAGGCGGCGGATATAAATTATTGCATGAGTTTTATTTTTCTTTTCTTAGCGAGTGTGTAGCTACTTATTAATGCATGAAATAAGGCTAATGACTTATTATTTTGGGTCGGACTTATATTAATTTTGGGCGGTTTTTCGAGTAATGGATAAGATGGTTACTTAGGATTAAAACCGTGCTTCCTTATTTTGAGATTTTACACCTCTTATATTTCACGCTTTTAATAATGACGAATTTGCCCAAAAGCAATTTTCTAAAATAATAACTGGTCTTAGAGGCATAATAAGTGGGGTATAATGGTAACACAATTAATCTATATGAATGAGTTGATGTACTTTCACTTATGGATAACAATAATCTTGTTTTTAAACTTGGTACGGGGAAAGTGAAACTTGAAGATGATAAGTGTTCATGGTACAAAAGCCCTAATAAAGTCCTTGATTTCTTTATGAGTTATTTCCATCAAAACCATTTCAAGAAAAATCCAAAAATATATAAATAGAATTGTTTTCCTTTGCATTGCATAGTAAAAAATCAAAATCATGCATCGTATTGTGTAGGGTAGTGTAATAGCATTCCATATTGGCCAAGGTGGATTAATTATGAGAAAAGTGTAAATTAGTGCCTTAAAATGTGGCATTGCATGAGGTCTTGAAAATGATCAAGTGTAGAGGATTTGATATGAGTGAAATCCCATATCAATTATATCATATTCAACCCTAAAACACAAAGCAAAATACCTGATTTTGATTTATAAAAGTTGTATTATGGGTATACTTTTTTGTTTGTGCTTGTGTAGGTAACAAGATAAAAATATGAAGCGAACAAGGAAATCAAGCCATCACTGATGAAGAAAAGACATAAGAAGGATGAAAAGTGACAAGTCAAACAAAGTCAAAGGACCTTTCTTGACAACTTTCAAAGAAGAAGGACTAAAAGTGTAAATTTGGAAAAGTCAAGAACAAAGTCAAACATGGTCAAAGTTCAAGTCAACAAGTCAAGGGTTCATAATTGTTCAAGTTCAAAGTCAAAAGGGCTATAAATGACAAGTTGATGAAGATTCTAGCTCAAAACATAAATCTGCCAAGTACAAGGTGTAACACCCCCAAATTTTTACAATTCAATACAGCGGAAGACTCGTTGGTGTTACGGGATAACACATTACTCACATCGTAGACAACGCTTAAAAACGCGTCGTTTAATAATAAAGCATTTCCATTCATAAATAGCAAGTTTACATAGGTCCCAAGTCATTGTATTTCATACAAGTTTCACATAGAATTTGAATGGAAATTATTATTTAAGTGTGGGCCATGAATTCTTGTTGTCTTCATGAGAATTACCTTCAAGTACCTGAGATAAAACATGTTAAAAGAAAAGGTCAGCGATAACGCCGAGTGAATTCATAGAGTTTTAATAAAATCCATCAACATAACATCGGTATAAAATTATTACCGAAAATCATTTTGTACAAATCTTTGTAATAGGCCATAAAATAGCCAAAGTCATTTTATACAAATCTTTATCAAAAATCATAATAGAGGCTTTCACCTTCAAAATCATTATACGTACCATTGTAGTTAAAAACATCATACAATACGTTTTATAACGTTGTATAGAGTTGAATAGAAATCGTTATATGAATATGGTTATGTAAAACCAAAACACGAACATAATATCAATAATAAGACCCTGTATTGCTAGTCAGACAATATATCGTAATTCAATGCATAAAGCAGTATTTCGTTATTTGGATTATTATAAGCCGCATGACATTGTTACCTTACTACAACAAACAACGGGTAGCTAACCCGAAACTCAATTTTCCCATCTAAATTAGCGTGTCGTTACAATAATCACGCTTGTGTAAATCTTCTCATACATAAATTCGCTTACCAATCAATGTGGCACGACGAGGATCAACCGTCAAGGCGCGAACTGGGGTGATCGTCCCCAAATAGTACTATTATATGTATAAGCGTCTACCAAATCCCGGTAGTTCACAATTCATGCTAATGGGACTTTTAGTGACATAACCTAACTTTAATAATCCATTTCATTTCATCTATCGGGTCATTTAATCATTCATCGGGTCATACAATCATTCGGGTCCAAATAAATAAACAAACAATCAGGACAAATGGTGTCCTATTTTATCAAAACTAACATGTTATCTCCCTCGCGGGTTTATAAAACATTTCATAAAAACATTTAAAAGAGTGCGAGGCTATGAACTCACGTTGATGTGGGAAAGCGGTTCTCGGCAATTCGGATGTACGGTACGTGCTTCAATCACGGAAACCTAGACAAATAATACTCGTCTTATACTCTTGTCCAATGACTTTATAAAAATAACAATTATGTATACATATGATGATTTTATATATATGATGATGATCAAGTGGGTTTATGCATTCTCATTTACTCATTTTATTGTTATGTGTTGGTAACTTTTATACTAGTTATACTAGTTTAATTTGTTTACATTTTGAACCCCAATGGGCCTATTACAAGCCCAATACTATTCATTAGCCCAATTATACTTTTATTATCAGTATTATACTTTACATGTTGGGCCCAAATGGGTTAAGCCCAATAAGTAAGTTTATAAGTGTTTTACTAACTAGTCGGGTTTATAGTCCAATAAGGCTACTTTGGCCCGTTAATGTTTACATGTTGTAAAGCTCGGGTTTTATCGGTTTTTAGTTGTTATATAAGTTTATATATCAGTATGTGAGTTTATAAAAGTTTATATTAGACGGGTCCGACCGTCTAAGTTTTATTTGACAAAAACGTTAATCTTTCGGTTTTAGCCAAAAAGACGTAAAACTTAGGATATAGTTTTATAACTTGGAAAAACATTTATACTTGTAATTTATATAACATGTCCCCTTTTAATATTAATATTTATATAACTCTTTTATTATAATTATTATCCAGTATTGGGTTTTATATATTTATATATTTTATATAAATTTTTGAGTGCTTATATTATATATTATTTATACAAAATCAGTCCTAAAAATCTAGTTTACTAAAATGGTCATATCTAGAGTTCTACATGGATATAGAACCCCAAATTTTTATCACAGAAACTACATGAGATTTGCTTCATTTTATTCCTGTATAGCTACTGATGAATCAACATCTAAGTATTTTATAAAATTCTTCCAAAACAGTGTAGTCAGATTTGCACTCTAAACTTGTTTTGATCATATCTCACTCATTATAATGATTCCATTGTATGGTCAACTCTCACATGTGTATGACATCTATTACTTACTGTAAATTGGTTCCACCATGCCATTTTATCAGTTTAACATTTGGTTACTTACTGTTTTTATACAACCATCATTTTAAGCATGATTTTAACCTTGTAACCTATGGTTTTTCATCTATTTAACCATATTTATCAACACCAAATTCCCACACAATATTTTTATCATCATATATTCATCATATACATATACAATAAGAAAGAAAATACATGATTACATAATCAAAATAACAAGAGGATGCGGAGAACAATCTTTATACCACCAAGATTATGTAGGTATTCATCAAGGCTTGGATTTTTTATGGAGAAACTTGTGATAGATCAACATCAATATTCAAGACCACCAATACTTGTAAACTTCATGTAGAAATCAGCCCTTGGACATCACCAAATCACCTCTTTGGATGTTGGAATCACCTCCAATCTTCAAGGCTTCAAAGGTTCTTCATCTTATGTATGAATAACATAGGATTTGTGGTGTAAATTTTGATCAATATGGTGGTGGTGGTGGTAGAAGTGGACGGCAATGTTGGAGAGGGTGAGAGGATTTTTGAGTGGTTTCCATGTATGAATGAGAGAAATGGTTTAGCAAGTGGTTTTGGTGTAAGTTTAGCTTACATTGTAAGCTTAAGTTACATGTGTTGCAACTTGTAACCACAAGTTGACACCTCATGGGTGGGGTGGAGATACTTTGGCCGTCCCATGTGTAGGGTGAGGCAAAACTTGTTTTTGTCTCATCCCACTAATTTACGGGTATTACTCGATTCTAGTTTCCTCGATTTGCGTTCCCTCGGGTCGTTTTACGAAAAACGTTTGTATAAATTATGAATCAACGGCACAAAACGAATCTAATAAAAATTGTCTCATCAAAAACGGAGTTCGAAAACGTAAATACGTAATCCTAAGGTTTCCGGTTTAGTCGTAAAGGACGTTAAATTATTCACATAAGTCCTAATCTCTTCTCGTAAATTTGTGAGTTTATGAACCAACTCAAAATTAAAATCCCAAAATAATATTTACGGATAAATTTATTTTCTGAAATGTCGGACTGTCACCAAAACGGTGTATGTAAACGTAAGCACGTAACGTAAAATCCTCCAGTTTAGATGTAGTCGATGCTACTTCAAGACGTAAATCCAAATTTCTTCCCAAAAATAAGTGAGTTCATAATATAACATTAAAAAAATGTTTTTAAATAATATTTGAGAATAAAATATAAACCATAAATTGACGGATTGTCACAGCATTTACCCCTAAACAGGATCTTTGTCCTCAAAGATCATCTTATCTTACTACTCGTTCTTATAGAGTTAAATCCATGTGGGTATTTCCTCCACATTCGGTCTTTTCTCACAAGTGTAATTCATTACAATATGCGAGTTTCATCAAAATAACTACGGGAATAAGATCAGGCTTAATGTTGACTTACTTTCTCTATCCATGATGTTCACGGGTTTTTGATGAATGCAACTTTTCGCCGATCTAAACTTCATCAAGAAGTAATCAGATTCTCGCTTGATAGACATTTTATCAAGTTCGATATACGAAACATAATTCACACATCTCTTGAAGTCCTAGGGTAGATCCAGCTTATATGCCTTTCAAACCAATCTTTTACATCATCTCAATGGTCCCATACAACGGGGACTTAAATCCCATGATCTTTCATATCTTCAATTCATTTTTCCATGGTTAAAATTTTTGGCATAACTTCGCTACCCATCTGGCACTTCAAGATCTACATTTCATATTCACATAACCTCCTGCCCACTACCAGCAGTCAATAATCAGATCCTAATTTCAACAATCATTTCAGGTCTTGCGGGTTGGGTAATTTGCAAGGTTAGGTTCTCTATTATAGGAAACCTTAAACCTAAAAGACATGTCAAACTCACAGTGGGTGTATGTCGGGTGTCTTCATCCCAACTCCTGCTTACAGATGCTCTAATATATATCCTCACAAGATTCGATCTTGATCCTAATACGATAATTATCAACGATAATCTCTCCAAAGGAAAACGATTTTACAGTTTTTACCAAAGGTCAATCATTCAAACATAAAACATAAATAGTATTTTGTATCGTTACTTCACCTCGTCCCTTCGATTGGGGTGGTACACAGTACTCTCATCAAGATTCGTTCTCAGTGACTTCTGAGCAAATCTCTAGAAATTCGATGCGAAGCGAGGATCTTGATAGAGATGATCGATACAGGCACACTATGTTTACACAACTCCTTTAAATACAAAAGAGTCAATTTCTTCATCAAGAATCTATCATTAACAGGAATGATATTAGCAGATTTGGTCAGTCTGTCGACGATGACCCAAATCGAATCAAATTCAGATGATGACCTTTACAATAGCTAGACGTTTACTAATGTATGAGGCAATGTCTGCCTTCATAATTTGCCATTAGTAAAACTTCTTCAGATAAGATACATTTAGTCATAAATGACATGAATGGAATACTTATACTTACGAGATTTCAATATGACTAAATCTCAAAATCCTCTATATTCAGGCAACCACAAGCAGCCTTTAAAACATTTAACGCCATAGGCTTCTCAAATCTAATGGTTCACATTAGCCGCGAACCCCTTTTATTATCTATATTATCCTTTTTACAAGCATCAGCTATTTTTAATTTGCTCAGGCAATTTATTTTGCACAATCATTAATAAGGAACATATCCTAATTGATTCTTTATTTTTACATAATGTGTCAGTAATTACGTTCACTTTCCTAGATGGAATAAATATCAGTACCGTATTCATTCAAAATTTCTTTCTTCATATTTCTATGTTTTAGTTTCATTTCAGCTATCATTTTTATCAGTTTTGCTTAATCCGATGTATAAAGCATCGATAATTATTACAACTAATTAAATAATAAATATTTAATTTTTATGAAACGTAACGTAAAAATTTTAATTTTCTTAGTTCGACCAATTATAAAAATGTTCAAAATAAATTTGAATTTAATTAACACAATTTTTGTTGATTTATCAGAAATAATTAGTAAGATCCGTAAATGTTCGAAAAAACATTCATTTATTCTTTGGTAAAAATTTTCTTAGTTGAAAAGCAAAAATTGTCGTTTCAAATTTTAAGTCATGGTTTAACGGTTTCCTCAATCCTTCTTAGGTTGTCTTGGGGTATACACAAACATTTACCCCTAAAAAGGAGTTTAGTTAAATGTTATGGGTTTAAGGGAATGATTCCTTAAAAATACTTTTGATAAAACATTTGTCAAAACAAATTTGCACTTTCTTTATAGTGTAACTCAAAGTCTTAAATGGCTCTAATTTTTGAAGAGTCAATATAGATTCCGTTTTCTATTAATCACATGGTTAAATAACGTAAAGGATTAAGCCTTAAATCACATGTTAAATATTCAAGGTACAAGTTTTCACTACTCGGCCAATTCAGGGCAGTTTATAAATAATTATTAACTCATTCTTATACTTATAAACAAACAAATGGTCCTTAATGATCACAAGCATGAAGTTATCAAATTACAGCCTACACACGTGATTCACCAATTTATGAATGATACATGTGCATTGATCCATCCAAACAACATAACATGAAACTCATAATGTTCATCACGAGTTCTGGATGTAGTGATTGGAATAGATAATCTTCTTTGCGGACGCGAAGTTGATAATTACCATGCTGTAGATCAAATTTTGAATATACACTAGAACCTTGCAAATGATCGAACAATCTATCATCTTGGGTAGTGGATATAGATTTTAATCGTCAATTTACTTAGTTCACGGTAATTAATTAATATAAGGAATGATAACACCATAGCTCTTCATGATGAAGAGCTTGGTAGAATAAAAGCTTTCTCCGACAACTCTCTCAATTGTACGATAATTCTTTTAATTCAGATGGTGCTGACGTATAGTGCACATGCCACAGGTGCAGCACCGGGAATATAATCAATGCCGGAATGCAAAAGTCTAGGTAATTCACCAACAAATACTTCCTAAAGTTTCAGATAGCAGAAACATCTTTAAATAAATTCATATTATGTTCTTTCTAGATTATAATATCTATGACTAGTTCACAACCATTCACTGTAAAATTTCAAGTCTAAATGCTGGATATGGTCATCCATCAAGAATTATTTAGATCACTTTTGATAATCAACATCTTATCATTTAGGTGAATTCTACTCGAGTTCCCATCAATTAAGACAATGTCGTCATGTCATAATCAATCAATCCATTCTACTGGCACTATTAACTTTCCAGTTTCATTGCCGTCGATAAGATGAGAACTTCTCAAATGACTAATAATGACTCGTAATCCTTCATAATTCAAGGATATATGGAGACATAACTAACCTTAAAAGAGTAAGGTCAACGCATAATCTACGCGAGAGAATTTCAAATGAGATACAGACGAAAACATTTAACGAATATGAATATATCCCATGTTTTCATAATTTGAGTACACATTCGAAAGCTCCTCGGATCATTACCCAGGTCATTCAAATGAAATCAAATCAAAAGAAATGATAGGAACGTCGATACATCCAGTCGGGTATCAACACTCGGTAATCAGATACTTTTCCTAAGAATCTCACTACGGGAGAATTGGACAAGAAAGAATTGTCGATTGTCAAATAGGACAATTTCCATAGATGAGTAAATTTGACTCAGAAGAATAGATGCTACAGGCACATATGTAGGTGTCCCTAACACTATGTCCCTATTTTTCACTTCTTGCAGATCTCATAAAATTTAATCTTTCACAATCTTTAAAGAAAATGTAGTGTTTATTAATCAGTTTTATGGTGACTACTAATCAGCCTTGCATGGTCCATTCCAAATTGTATGTAGGCGCGCAACTATATACAATTTCAAGATTAACGATGCAATACTTAGTTCGTCAAAATTTTATCATCATGTTTATAATAAAAACATTTTCATGCTTAATTCTTAAATAAGAATCAAGAATAAATTTACAAAGATTTTCTTTGTTATGAAAACAATTAAGTTTTCCAAGGTGTTTCATAAACAACTTCATTTCGATAACAATCACTTATAAATCTCACTGTGAATAATCCTTATAGTGATGAAAATTCAATTTTCTCAAAGGATACTGTTTTAACTTATAAAAACAATGAGTGATCTGCAAAAGAGTGATGAAAGTTTGTTCACCAAGAACTAACTACAATATAATAGGAAATGAGCTTAGCCAAATAATCATGAGGTTCATGACCTCGATGGCGCTCAAAAAGAATAATACACAACTTAACTCAAATCGAGATGAGTACTTGTTCAATGGTTGCATCATTAATGCGAACATTACGATGAAGCAAGAAAAGATAGATAATATCAATACATGTAGAATTTAGAAGTCAAAGGTAGTCTTTTCTTTAATCACAAACAAGTCAAAATTGTACCGTAACACATTACGTGTCACTATGTCATACAATTCCAAAAACTCATCCTACCAAATGATGTCTCATTTAAGTTAGGGACTTTTAAAAGATACCATAATGAATACTAATCTACAAGAGTCATTAGGTGTTCCACATGTCTCGAAAGATCCATCGGTCCTAATTCAGAAGAAGATTTCTTCAATTTATTTATTGGACACTAGACATCCTTATTAGTGGATAATGGCCTAGGAACAACCCTTAACACGAACCAATGATCATTTAAAACCTTATAATTAAATCACAGAACGTAACGATTTCCTCTTAACAATCTCATATTCCATACGAGTTAAATTTTACTTTATTCAAGTTTCAATTAACTTATACTCAATGCGATATCCTACTTCATTCTCCAATACTTTCAACCTTATTCTTAGACCTTGATAGGGCAATAAAAGCTCGATATGAACAACACTTAATTCCCAATCCTATAGCTCTTACAACAATAGTTATCAAATGAGTCACTAGTATGAAATGACTCTCACATTCAATTAGACTTCTCGGTAAGGTACTAGTGGCATGAGGCTTTTGGGTAATGGTTCCAATAACAGCCTCAAGTGTAACATTGACCCTTTCGATTTCAATTTAAGAATTGGATGACAACGAATTAGATGACATCTTTCTAGGTGGTAACGTTTTGTCAAACTCCACTCTATAAGGAAAGATCGTCATGACATTGATATCAGTTTTAATCTCGCCAATTCTTCTTCAATATCACAATCAACTAATATCTACACTTCTACGAATATCAACCATTTTGTTGGGATCATAAATACCCACAACTTGGTTTAGATCTAGAATAGCTAGAATTCCTACAGAAATAGTTTCGATTTATTTTCTAGGGGAGTTAGGGTTCCTTGTGACAATCTACGTCGTATAAATACCTCGTATAAATATTAAAATAATCATCAAACAATCATGTAATCAAATGACATCATATATATATATATATATATATATAATCCAAATTTATATATATATATATATATATATTAAAATAACACTTCTCAGTTTGGCCTTGTCGGTAACTCGGGAATTCTTTGACACCGTTATAGTCAAAAGATTTTTAGACATTTTTAGAAAAATGTTTATAGTTAAAAGATTTTGAAATGTTTTATTCAAAACCTTGGTTTTAAAAATCTTTCGTTCTTTATAACGAGAGCTCCGGTACCAAACTGTAACACCCCCAAACTTTTACAATTCAATACAGCGGAAGACTCGTTGGTGTTACGAGATACCACATTACTCACATCATAGACAATGCTTAAAAATCGTGTCGTTTAATAATAAAGCATTTCCATTCATAAATAGCAAGTTTAAATAGGTCCCAAGTCATTGTATTTCATACAAGTTTTACAAAGCATTTGAATGGAAATTATTATTTAAGTGCGGGCCATGAATTCTTGTTGTCTTCCCGAGAATTACCTTCGAGTACCTAAGATAAAACATGTTAAAAGAAAAGGTCAGCGATAACGCCGAGTGAATTCATAGAGTTTTAATTAAATCCATCAATATAACATCGGTATAAAACTATTACCGAAAATCATTTTGTACAAATCGTTGTAATAGGCCATAAAATAGCCAAAGTCATTTTATACAAATCTTTATCAAAAATCATAATATAGGCTTTCACCTTCAAAATCATTATACGAACCATTGTCGTTAAAAACATCATACAATACGTTTTATAACGTTGTATAGAGTTGAATAGAGATCGTTATATGAATATGGTTATGTAAAACCAAAACACGAACATAATATCAATAATAAGACCCTATATTGCTAGTCAGGCAATATATCGTAATTCAATGCATAAAGCAGTATTTCGTTATTTAGATTATTATAAGCCGCATGAAATTTTTACCTTACTACAACAAACAACGGGTAGCTAACCCGAAACTCAAATTGCCCATCTAAATTAGCGTGTCGTCACAATAATCACGCTTGTGTAAATCTTCTCATACATAAATTCGCTTACCAATCAATGTGGCACGACGGGGATCAACCGTCAAGGCGCGAACTGGGGTGATCGTCCCCAAATAGTACTATTATATGCATAAGCGTCTACCAAATCCCGGTAGTTCACAATTCATGCTAATGGGACTTTTAGTGACATAACCTAACTTTAATAATCCATTTCATTTCATCTATCGGGTCATTTAATCATTCATCGGGTCATACAATCATTCGGGTCCAAATGAATAAAAAAACAATCGGGACAAATGGTGTCCTATTTTATCAAAACTAACATGTTATCTCCCTCGCGGGTTTATAAAACATTTCATAAAAATGTTTAAAAGAGTGCGAGGCTATGAACTCACATTGATGTGGGAAAGCGGGTTATCGGCAATTCGGATGTACGGTACGTGCTTCAATCACGGAAACCTAGACAAATAATACTCGTCTTAGACTCTTGTCCAATGAATTTATAAAAATAACAATTATGTATACATATGATGATTTTATATATATGATGATGATCAAGTGGGTTTATGCATTCTCATTTACTCATTTTATTGTTATGTGTTGGTAACTTTTATACTAGTTATACTAGTTTAATTTGTTTACATTTTGAAGCCCAATGGGTCTATTACAAGCCCAATACTATTCATTAGCCCAATTATACTTTTATCATCAGTATTATACTTTACATGTTGGGCCCAAATGGGTTAAGTCCAATAAGTAAGTTTATAAGTGTTTTTCTAACTAGTCGGGTTTATAGTCCAATAAGGCTACTTTGGCCTGTTAATGTTTACATGGTGTAAAGCTCGGGTTTTATCGGTTTTTACTTGTTATATAAGTTTATATATCACTATGTGAGTTTATAAAAGTTTATATTAGACGTGTCCGACCGTCTAAGTTTTATTTGACAAAAACGTTAATCTTTCGGTTTTAGCCGAAAAGACGTAAAACTTAGGATATAGTTTTATAACTTGGAAAAACATTTATACTTGTAATTTATATAACATGTCTCCTTTTAATATCAATATTTATATAACTCGTTTATTATAATTATTATCCAGTAGTGGGTTTTATATATTTATATATTTTATATAAATTTTTGAGTGCTTATATTATATACTCCTAAAAATCTAGTTTACTAAAATGGTCATATCTAGAGTTCTACATGGAGATAGAACCCCAAATATTTATCACAGAAAATACATGATATGTGCTTCATTTTATTACATTATAGCTACTGATGAATCAACCTCTAAGTATTTTCTAAATTTCGTCCAAAACAGTGTAGTCAGATTTGCACTCTAAACTTGTTTTGATCATATCTCACTCATTATAATGATTCCATTGTATGGCAAACTCTCACATGTGTATGATATCTATTACTTACTTTAAATTGATTCCACCATGCCATTTTATCAGTTTAATTTGGTTACTTACTGTTTTTATACAGCCATGATTTTAAGCATGATTTTAACCTTGTTACCTATGGTTTTTCATCTCTTTAACCATATTTATCAACACCAAATCCTCACATAATATTTTTATCATCATATATTCATCATATACATATACAATAAGAAAGAAAATACATGATTACATAATCAAAATAACAAGAGGATGGGGAGAACAATCTTTATACCACCAAGATTATGTAGGTATTCATCAAGGCTTGGATTTTTGATGGAGAAACTTGTGATAGATCAACACCAATCTTCAAGACCACCAATACTTATAAACTTCATGTAGAAATCAGCCCTTGGACATCACCAAATCACCTCTTTGGATGTTGGAATCACCTCCAATCTTCAAGGCTTTTAAGGTTCTTCATCTTATGTATGAATAACATAGGATTTATGGTGTAAATTTTGATCAATATGGTGGTGGTGGTGGTAGAAGTGGACGGCAATGGTGGAGAGGGTGAGAGGATTTTTGAGTGGTTTGCATGTATGAATGAGAGAAATGGTTTAGCAAGTAGTTTTGGTGTAAGTTTAGCTTACATTGTAAGCTTAAGTTACATGTGTTGCAACTTGTAACCACAAGTTGACACCTCATGGGTGGGGTGGAGATACTTTGGCCGTCCCATGTGTGGGGTGAGGCAAAACTTGTTTTTGTCTCATCCCACTAATTTACGGGTATTCCTCGATTCAAGTTTCCTAGATTTGCGTGCCCTCGGGTCGTTTTACGAAAAACGTTTTTATAAATTATGAATCAACGGCACAAAACGAATCTAATAAAAATTGTCTCATCAAAAACGGAGTTCGAAAACGTAAATACGTAATCCTAAGGTTTCCGGTTTAGTCGTAAAGGACGTTAAATTATTCACATAAGTCCTAATCTCTTCTCGTAAATTTGTGAGTTTATGAACCAACTCAAAATTATAATCCCGAAATAATATTCACGGATAAATTTATTTTCTGAAATGTCGGACTGTCACTAAAACGGTGTATGTAAACGTAAGCACGTAACGTAGAATCCTCCGGTTTAGATGTAGTCAATGCTACTTCAAGACGCAAATCCAAATTTCTTCCCAAAAATAAGTGAGTTCATAATATAACATTAAAATAATGTTTTTAAATAATATTTGAGAATAAAATATAAACCATAAATTGACGGATTGTCACACAAGGACTAATCCTGCAAAAGTGAAAGATCAATCCATTAGTGATCCGTGTGAAGTGGCGAAGGACCAATGAGAAGCCTCTATTTGGGAAACAAGTATCACCAGCTCACCTTTAATAAATAAAGAGAGAGAATGAGTGGAGAATCACAACTGTGCATTTATCCACCAATCATATTTCATTTAACAGATAACAATCCGTGTGTCACTTTCTCAACTAATAAACACATCACACGTGTCTTACTCAAGCCCAGATCGTGGATATTGATAGAGTGAGTTTCATGAGAAGTGCTTAACATGAAAAGTGTTCGCAAGAGGAAGACGAAGCCAACCCAGTTAACCAATTAAGTTGAAATCCCTTGAATCAAAAAGGCCCAAATGTGTTCATCACCTTCAAATTACAATTATTCAACTAAAGACACGTAGAAGCTGGAGATTGGTTCTGACACGTCACCAACTTCATCCTCACTCCTTTTTCACTCTATAAATACCCTTAGCATATATTCATTTCTTGTAATGTAGCTAAGTGTTCAAAACACACACACTTAGATCTCTCTCACTTTCTATTTTTAGTTAAGTAGTTAGAAATCTCTCAAAGTGATTCACAACCAATTTGAGAGAGTTTTTTTAGTTTGTTAGCTCCATTGTAACAGAATTCCATCATTAATGAAAGTTCATTTTACCTAAATCTAATCTCATTCTCAATTCTTACTGCAATATTCGATCCTACTGTTCATGTGATTGAATTTGTTGTTCTTATTGAACAATGTAGATGATTTGAGTTCCATTTGATACCTGGTTCATATTTAGACTTGTTCTAAGCTCACATCCATAGCCATTTCTTGATCAGACATTTGTAGCAGGGTGATTTGATGATGATGATGGTGATTCTTGGTTGTAGCTGTTGTAGATGATAGTTTGGGCGGTGGTTAGAGATTAAGTGAGCTCAGCGCTCCACTTCATCACCAAAGTAGCCTACAATCACTTCAGTAAGTTTTTCTTTAAGTGAATTCCTCTAAAAATTGAACTACATGCTTATTACTGCTTTCTAGTGTAAAATACTTTGTTGATGCCTGCTTCTTGTTTACTTTCAGCTACTTGATCTATTTTGAGTACTAGATTTCATAATCTGATAGCCTATCTTAGTTCGTATAGCTTAATATTTATGCTTATCTGATAAGTAGTGTTTGGATCATAACATATTTCTTGTTTTAGTTGATGAAAGTTGTTGTTAGATGCTTACATTCAGTCACTAGACTTGTACAAGTAATTTTGCAAGCCTTTATAGTCAAACAAATAATCAAACAAGCAATCTGCTATAAGAAACTTTGGGTTCACTTTAATAGTTTAAACATGCTTGATTCAAACACATGCCAATTCTTTGTTAGTGGAGTTAAGGAATTGATTTTTGTTGCTGAGTAAAGTTCATAGTATTAGCTTTCTAAGCATCTAAGATAGACAATACAGTTTTCCAAAATAAGCTAGAAATAAGCTGTTGAATAAGCCTTAGACCAAATGCAAGTTTCTGTGAAAAGGACTAAACCGTTTAGCATTTCCCACTAATCCACTTCATCAAACTTGTGATTTTATTGCATAATATTGTTGCCCAAGTGATTTTAAGTGGATTTGGAACTTTTTAGCTTTTTGTCAAAATTTTGGTCAACAAAAGTCAAATAAGCCAATTTTGCTTAATTTCAAATTCCAGCTTATTCACTTGATGAATTTCAATAATTCTTGACATTCCATTCTTTTATAAGCTTTATATTTCATTTTCATTAAAAAAATTCAAGTAGTGACTGTCTGGATAAACTGGTAGCTTATTTTGAGCTTATTCCAAAAAGCTATCTTGAGTTCTAGGACAATTCAGCTTATTTCCATTAAGCTTACTAAGTGAAATCTGATTTTAAGCTTGTAGAAACAAATTAGAGCTTTTAAGACTTAAAAATAAGCCAGAACGAGCTTATTGAACTTGATAACCCGTTTTTACTTAAAAACTTAGTTTAATTACACTTTGGTCCCTAAACTTAGGGCTTAGTATAATCAGCTTTTAAATAGTTACTATTCTAAGGTTTACACATTTAGGTCCCTAGATTTGTGATTAGTTATAATTTTGGTTAGACAGTTTTCCAATTTGTTACAAGTTTTTTATAGTTGGTTAATATTTTCATTTTTAGTCCTTCTAGTTTGTAAATTTACATTTCAAGTCCTTATAATTTTCATACTTTACATTTTTAGTAGATTTACAATTTGTGCATTAAATACTTGTACATTTTTCTTTAATTGTGGTAAGTGCACCTTGTTTTAGAATAGTACGGTTACATAGTTATAATATGTTTACAACTTTTTACGTGCTTTGTTGAAATAGACCAAGATTACCAAAATTTTTATAAAATCTAAAACCAAAAACAATTTGTGAACATGAAATATTTTGGACAATCAATTCATTTTAAGTTGGAAATTACGAACTAAAAAGTGACTTATTAATGGTGATAGTGTTGATAGTAGCCCCGTTGCATTAAATATATCTGTGTCAGATAATGAAACCCTCCAAACTGAGCTTGAGCGTACAAAAGAGAAAAGGGAATCTTATATCATTAAAAAGGATAAAGAATTCACCGATCTTTGGAATAAATATGTCAAAAAATGTGATGAATGTAAAGATGACAAACTTTCGTATGATAAAGCTTACAATGACATGCAACAAAAAATTGAACGGTTGCAAGCTCAGTTAGGACATGAACGTCGTGAAATTGAGCCTTCAACAAACGTTAATAAAAAAGAGTTCACAACTCTGCAACACTGATATGATTTTCTTTTGAAACATTGTCATTCTCTTGAACTTGCTCTGCAAAACAAGGTTGGAAAACTTCCAAATGATAGTAATTTGCAAGTAAAACTATCTAAATCATTTCGAGAATCGAACGAAAAGAGAATGGAAATTACTGCTTTGAAAGCTCAGTTGTAAGACAAAGACATTGAAATAAATGAGTTAAAGAAACTCGTTGGAAGGATGGGTGGAAAAACTGTGGAACCTAAGGTTGTAAAATAAGTTGTTAGAAAACCCAATGCATACAAAGTGCCAAAGCCATCTATCTTAGGGAAACCGCCTTCTAATGTATCTAGGTTACCTCCTAATACCGATGTGCCACCAACTGTTTCCAAACCAGCCATATCACCCTATGTTCCTCCATTTAGAAAACCCACTTTTGCTAAACACAACCCTGTGAATGCACCTTGCACTACTCCTAAGAGTATTCCCAAGCGTGTGACTCTTGCGCCCATAAAGTAATCTAAAGGTTAAAATGACGTTGTTCAAACCAACAACCTAGGGGATGGTAAGCCAAAAGGGAACGTTCAGAAAGAAAACACTATGTATTCAAAACCTAATTAACAAACAACCGCTAGAGTTTAACACACTCCTAATGGTAGTCAACCGACACCTAGGATCCCTCACCAGCAACCTAAGAATTGGAAACCATCAATGAGCAGTCGTGTTCTTAACAATGTGAATGAACGATTAACAAAACCTAGGTACACAAGGACTTTCGAGAATCCTAAATTCCCTGTATGCCCCACGTGCAAGAAGGGCATTCACAATGGAAACCATGCTCATTGCATTCTGCAATACCTCTATGAGCTAAACTCTCGTGCCTTCGCACATAGAAAGAATGTAGAATCCCATAAGACAACAAGGAGATTCACACCCGTCACAAAGAAACGCAATAAAAAGAAATCTTCAAGGCGGATCAATGCAGGACATAGTTTCTCTCAAATAAGTCTTCCGCTGTGCAAGAGAACACTACTCCTATATCTAGTCTTTAGTGGAAACCAACGGGTAGGATCTTCAAGGAAGTTGGTCTTAAGTGGACTCTAATCAAGAAGAGTGCTGAAATCTGCTCCAGCACTAATGCAAGTGTTCTGAATGTTGAAAGTAATTTTTTACTCCGAACACTAGTATTTGTGCATGCTCTTCTTCATTTATTGCAGATATAACAGCGGATTCTGAACCCACTTCTTCTTCAAAGGGTTCTAATTCTGTACATTTGATGTTCGTTTGCAAGTCTTAAATTTATATTACAATGTTTAGACAAAACAAGGGACTAGAAGACAAACACGGGCAAGTATACCCTTTCGTTCGTAATATAGCTTTGTAGTGGTAAGCCAGGATCGTTCGCTGAGACTTACTTTCATTTTGGTAATCAAGATAACAATTGAAGAAATAAATGGTTGAAGTAATATCAATAATAACAAATATGACTAATATGGGATAGTTCGTATAAGTTCGTGATGATGATAATAATGACCGAGATATGTTTACGTAGGTAAAGTGTGATAATCCTTTTTCGTCAAAACGGCGTTTACACAATTTACTTGTGTTTATTCAAGACTTATGTTTATTTAAGAGGCTAAGCTCAAAACAAGTTGCCAACAAGTTCAATATTTTATCAAGTTTCTAAGCGGATTTCTCCAACAAAAGATTCATGACCATAGACAAGTTCTAGAAAACTTATTATAGCAATTTGCGTTTCTCAATGCAAACTATCGTAACAAATCAACTTCGATAAAATATGTTTTGTAGAACTAGGATGTGACAATCCGTCTATTTATGGTTGATATTTTATTCTCAAGTATTATTTAAAAACATTATTTTAATGTTATATTATGAACTCACTTATTTTTGGGAAGAAATTTGGGTTTACGTCTTGAAGTAGCATCGACTACGTTTAAACCGGAGGATTCTACGTTACGTGCTTACGTTTACATACACCGTTTTGATGACAGTCCGACATTTCAAGAAATAAATTTATCCGTGAATATTATTTTGGGATTTTAAATTTGAGTTAGTTCATAAACTCACAAATTTACGAGAAGATATTAGGACTTACGTTTATGATTTAACGTCCTTTACGACTAAACCGGAAACCTTAGGATTACGTATTTACGTTTTTGAACTCCGTTTTTGATGAGACAATTTTTATTAGATTCGTTTTGTGCCGTTGATTCATAATTTATAAAAACGTTTTTCGTAAAACGACCCGAGGGAACGCAAATCGAGGAATACCCGTAAATTAGGGGATGAGACAAAACAAGTTTTTCCCTACCCCACTAACATGGGACGGCTAAAACAAGCCTTGGTGGCAAGTTTATACATAAACTTGCAAGACAGAGGTCTTGTAAGCTTAATAAACAAGCTACCAACACCAAAACCACTAACTTCAAATCAATACCTCCATTCCATACATGAAAACCAAGAAAATAAATCACACAACTCTCTCCTCTCTCTCTAAAATTCGTCCAACAATTATCAACAACAACCCTCATTTGATCTATTTTAGCCATAAAATCATGTGTTATTCATACACATGATGATGCTCCTTTGAAGCCTTGAAGATTTGAGGTGATTCTAACATCCAAGGAGGTGATTTGGTGATGTCCAATGGCTGATTTCTATATAAAGTTTACAAGTATTGGTGGTCTTGAAGATTGGTGTTGATCTATCACAAGTTTTGCCATAAAAAATCTAAGCCTTGATCATAAACTACTTAATCTTGGTGGTATAAAGATTGTTCTTCCTATCCTCTTGTTATTTTGATTATGTAATCTTGTATTTTCTTTATTTATGTATATGTATATGATGATGAATGATGATAAAAAATATTATGTGGGGATTTGGTGTTGATAAACATGAGTAAAAAGATGGAAAACCACATGTAAAAATGGTTAAATTCTTGCTTAATATGATGGATGTATAAAAACAGTAAATAACCAAATTCTAAACTGGTAAATGGCATAGTGGAATCAATTTACAGTAATTATTAGGTGTTATACACATGTGAGAGTTGGCCATACAATGGAATCATAAAAATGAGTGAGATATGATCAAAACAAGATTAGAGTGCAAATATGCGTATACTGTTTTGGGTGAATTAATTAAAATAGTTAGATGTTGATTCATCAGTAGCTATAAAGAAATAAAATGAAGCACATATCATGTAGTTTCTTTCATAAAAATTTGAGGTCCTATCTCATTATAGAACTCTAGATATGGACATTTTAATGGACTTAAAATTTGGGACTAATTTTGTATATAAATAGTATATAATATAAGCACTCAAAAATTTATATAAAATATACATATATAAAACCCACTAGTTGATAAAAATTATAAATAAAGAGTTACATATATATTGATATTAAAATGGGATACATTATATAAATTACAAGTAAAAATGTTTTTCCAAGTTATAAAACTACATACTAAAGTTTTACGTCTTTTCGGCTAAAACCGAAAGATTAACGTTTTTGGTCAAATAAAACTTAGACGGTCGGACCTGTCTAATTTAAACTTTTATAAACTCACATACTGATATGTGAACTTATATAACAAGTAAAACCGATAAAACCCGAGCTTTACAACATGTAAACATTAACGGACCAAAGTAGCCTTATTGGACTATTAATCCAACTAATTTGGCTAAACACTTATAAATTTAGTTATTGAGCTTAACCCACTTGGGCCCAACATGTAAAGTTTAATACTGATATTAAAAGTGTAAAATGGACTAATATAAGGTATTGGGCTTGCAATAGGCTTATTGGGCCTAAAACATTTAAATACGTAAAACTAGTAAACTAGTATAAAAGTTACCAATACATAACACTAAAATGAGTAAATGAGAATGTATAAACCCACTTGATCATCATAATATGTACAAAATCATCATATGTATACATAATTGTTATTTTGATAAAGTCATTGGACAAACGTCTAAGACCGATTATTATTTATATAGGTTTCCGTGATTGAAGCACGTACCGTACATCCGAATTGCCGATAACCCACTTTCCCACATCAACGTGAGTTCATAGCCTCGAACTCTTTTAAATATTTTTATGAAATGTTTTATAAACCCGCGAGGGAGATAACATGTTAGTTTTTATGAAATAGGACACTAGTTGTCCCGATTGTTTGTTTATTGATTTGGACCCGAATGATTGTATGACCCGATGAATGATTATGTGACTCGATGTATGAAATAAAATAGAGTATTACAGTTAGGTTATGTCACTAAAAGTCCCATTAGCATGAATTGTGAACTACCGAGATTTGGTAGACGCTTATGCATATAATAGTACTATTTGGGGACGATCACCCCAGTTCGCGCCTTGACGGTTGATCCCCGTCGTGCCACATTGATTGGTAAGCGAATTCATGTATGAGAAGATCTCCATAGCGTGATTTTTGTGACGAAACGCTAACTTAGATGGGCAAATTGAGTTTCGGGCTAGCTACCCGTTGTTTGTTGTAGTAAGGTAACAATGTCATGCGGCTTATAATAATCCAAATAATGAAATACTGCTTTACGCACTGAATTACGATATATTGCCTGACTAGCAATACGGGGTCTTATTATTGATATTATGTTCATGTTTTGATTTTACATAACCATATTCACATAACGGTTTTTATTTAACTTTATACAACGTTATAAAACGTATTGTATGATGTTTTTACGACTTGATTCGTATAATGATTTTGAAGGCAAAACCCTATATTATGATTTTTGATAAGGATTTGTATAAAATGACTTTGGCTATTTTATGGCCTATTACAATAATTTGTACGAAAATGATTTTCGGTAATAATTATATACCGATGATATATTAATGGTTTTATTAAACTCTATGAATTCACTCGGCGTTATCGCTGACCTTTTCTTTTAACATGTTTTATCTCAGGTACTTGAAGGTAATTCTTGGGAAGACAACAAGAATTCATGGCCGACACTTAATAACAAATTTCCATTCAAATGCTTTGTAAAATTTGTATGAAATACTATGACTTGGGACCTATGTAAATTTGATATTTATGAATGGAAATGCTTTATTATTAAACGACGCGATTTCTAAGCGTTGTCTATGATGTGAGTAATGTGCTATCCCGTAACACCAAAGAGTCTTCCGCTGTATTGAATTGTGTAAATTTGGGGGTGTTATAGTTTGGTATCAGAGCTCTCGTTATAGAGAACGAAAGATTTTTAAAACCAAGGTTTTGAATAAAACATTTCAAAATCTTTTAACTATAAACATTTTTCTAAAAATGTCTAAAAATCTTTTGACTATAACGGTGCCGAAGAATTCCCGAGTTACCGACAAGGCTAGACTGAGTGTTATTTTAATATATATATAACTTGGATTATATATATGTTGTTATTTGATTACATGATTGTTTGATGATTATTTCAATACGTATACGAGATATTTATACGCCATAGATTGTCACAAGAAACCCTAACTCCCCTAGTTATTAATCGAAGCTATCTCCGTAGGAATTCTAGCTATTCCAGATCTAAAACGAGTTGTGGATATTTATGATCCCAACAAAATGGTTGATACTCGTAGAAATGTAGATATTAGTTGATTGTGATATTGAAAAAGAATTGGCAAGATTAAATTTGATATCGATGTCATGAAGATCTTTCCTTATAGAGTGGAGTTTGACAAAACGTTACCACCTAGAAAGATGTCATGTGATTCGTTGTCACCCAATTCTTAAATTGAAATCGAAAGGGTGAATGTTGCACTTGAGGCTGTCATTGAAACCATTACCCGAAAGCCTCATGCCACTAGTACCTTTCCGAGAAGTCTAATTGGATGATCGAGTCATTTCATACTAGTGACTCATTTGATAACTATTGATGAAAGAGCCATAGGATTGGAAATTAAGTGTTTTTCATATCGAGCTTTTATTGCCCTTTTAAGGTTTAAAAATAAAGTTGAAAGTATTGGAAAATGAGGTAGGATATAGCATTGAGTATAAGTTGATTGAAACTTGAATGAAGTAAAATTTAACTCGTATGGAATATGACATTGCTAAGAGGAAGCCGTTAAGTTTTGTGATTGAATTATCAGGTTTTAAATGATTGTTGGTTCGTGTTAAGGGTTGTTCCTAGGCTATTGTCCACTGACGAGGATGCCCAGTGTCGAAAAAATAAATTAAAGAAATCTTCTTCTGAATTGGGACCGATGGATCTTTCGGGACATATGGAACACCTAATGACTCTTGTAGATTAGTATTCATTGTGGTATCTTTAAAAAATCCCTAACTTAACTGAGACATCAGTTGGTAGGATGAGTTCTTGGAATTGTATGACATAGTGACACGTAATGTGTTACGGTACAATTTTGACTTGTTTGTGATTAATGAAAAGACTACCATTGATTGCTAAATCCTACATGTATCGATGTTATCTATCTTTTATTGCTTCATCCTAATGCTCGCATTAGTGATGAAACCATTGAACAAGTACTCATCTCGATTTGAGTTACGTTGTGGATTATTCTTTTTTGAGCGCCATCGAGATCATGAACCTCATGATTATTTGGCTAAAGCTCATTTCCTAGCATATTGTAGTTAGTTCTTGGTGAATAACTTTTCATCACTCTTTTGTAGATCACTCATTGTTTTTATAAGAAAAACAGTATCCCTTGAGAAAAATTGAATTTTCATCACTATAAGGATTATTCAAAGTGAGATTTATAAGTGATCGTTATCGAAATGAAGTTGTTTATAAAACACCTTGGAAAACTTAACTGTTTTCATAATAAAAAAAATCTTTGTAAATTTTTTTTTGATTCTTATTTAAGAATTAAGCATGAAAATGTTTTTATTATAAACATGATGATAAAATTTTGACAAACTGAGTATTGCATCGTTAATCTTGAAATTGTATATAGTTGCGCGCCTACATACAATTTGGAAGTGACCATGCAAGGCTGATTAGTAGTCACCATAAAATTATTAATAAACATTATATTTTCTTGGAAGATTGTGACAGATTAAAATTTTATGAGATCTGCAAGAAGTGAAAAATAGGGACATATTGATAGGGGCACCTACATATGTGCCCACACTATTTATTCTTCTGAGTCGAATTTACTCATCTGTGGAACTTGTTTTATTTGACAATTGATATTCCCTTCTTGTCCAATTCTCCCGGGTGAGATTCTTTGGAAAACGTATCTGATTACCGAGTGTTGATACCCGACTGGATGTATCAACGTTCCTATCATTTCTTTTGATTAGATTTCATTTTAATAACCTGGGTAACGATCCGAGAAGCTTTCGAATGCGTACTCAAATTATGAAAACATGGGATAGACTCATATTCGTTAATGTTTTCGTCTGTATCTGATTTGAATTTCTATCACGTAGATTATGCATTGACCTTACTCTTTTAATGGTAGTTGTGTCTCCATATATCCTTGAATTTGTGAAGGATTATGAGTTATTATTAGTCTTTTGAGAAGTTCACATCTTATCGACGGTAATAAAACTGAAAAGTTGGTAGTGCCATTAGAATAGATTGATTGATTATGACACGACGACATTGTCTTAATTGATGGGAACTAATAAGTGTGTAAACACTTATCCTTTTGCCACTAAAATCAAGGAAAAACAAGACCGAATCATGAGTTTTATATCGTAAATGTCGGAATTACGCGTGGTTTTGTGTTCTTGTGTTTAAATAGGTAAAAATGATCAAAAGAAGAGAAAACACGGGATTTCACGGTCAAATATTGAAGAAAAGTCCAAAAAGAGACGAAAACAAGATCAAAAGACCAAAAGTGTGCCAAGATCACGAAAACCAGCTAAGTCCACTTAAATTTGAAGAAATGATCAAGAAAGTCGGAATCAAGCTCGTTTTAATGGAATTTATCATTTTGGAAGATATTCGAGCCAAGTGGGTCCCACATCGGATTAATGGGCTCAAAAACCCATTTAAGGAAAAGAGTTATTTAACTTTTCACCAAAAGTCCAAATTAAGCCCAATAATGGGTTAAATGACGGTTTACAAGGTTATTGGGCTAAAGCCCATTTGATAAGGGTAAATGTTGGGACGGATCAAGAAAAAAAAAGGGGTTAAGTAAATTCGTTGACACAAGAACTGGTCAAATGGCCAGTCAAAACACAAACTCAATTCTTACCCTTTACCCATTCACCCCACACGTGTTTCCCCACTCACCCACCTCACAAATAAATAAAAACTTTACTCACCCACTCATACAATAAATCGTTACAAACAAGAAAAATCACTCCATCTCTCTATCAAAAATAATACGCAGCCACACCACACCACAAACCCTAAATCCCTAATTTGGGGATTTTTCATCCAAGCATGTGTGAACCTCACGCGCCTCAATTAATTCCCCATAAATTCGGGATGGAGAAGATGGTCCTCTCATCCCACGTGGCCTCATCTAATTGGTGAAACCACACCACCCTGGCAATCCGTGTGGGAAGGAGGGTCTCAGCCGTTTGATCAAATGAAGAAGAAAGAGAAAAGAAGTATGCGGCCAAGATTAAAGACCTTGGGCACCAAGGAATAGTTTTAGGGTTTCTATATAAAAACCCCTTCATTGTAATCCATTAAGCAGCTTTTTCTTTATATTTTTTAGTTTTTAATTAATTTTAGGAGTAGGGTAATTTAGCTTTAATTTTCTGAAAATTAGATTGGTAGGTTTATTGTAATATTTAAATTCCAGTATTGTATTTTTTTATGATTAATGAAAAATTAGTTTTTAATTAATTCGGTTCTCCATTTAATTTCTTTTAAATTTTGAGTTTCCAGTATTCGGTTCTCATTAATTTTAATATAACTGTTTGTTTTTTTTATTATTATTATGATTTTCAATCGGATTAAATAAAAAAGAAAAAAAATATATAAAAAAAAGAAAAGTTCGTAGATGATGTTCGAGAGCTTGATGATGGCTCGGTTGATTATTTGAGGTGGTTCTTGGTGTTGTTTCGACTCATAAGGTGGCTCAGCGCCTCACCTTCGGCACAACGGTTCCTCCAAATGATTTTAATCACTTTTCTCTTTTAATTTTTGGTTAAGTTTTTGTTTAAGGTTTTAATCTGTTTATGTTTTTATGTTTAAGTTTATTGAATCTGCTTTGGGTTTTGTTAAATCTGCCTAGTTTAAATTTGTCTATTTAATATTTGTTTGGATTTGATAATGTTTATCTGCTTTACTTTGTTTCTTAGTTCCTGTTTAAACTCTTTTTCGTATGCTTATTATTTTAGTTTTAATTATCTGTTTTGTGTTTAATATTTGTCTGAATCTGCTTATTTTGCTTAGTCATTTGCTTAAGTCTGGTTATTGCTTATTTGGTTAGGATGTTTGTTAGTTTTGCCTGCTTATGTTGCGTTTTGATCTGCTTGATGTTTATAGTTTATTTGTTTTTGTTTTATTTGGATAAGTTTGAATCTGCTTAATAGTTTATTGCTGTTTTGCTTATCTCTTATAGCTTATTTCGTTTTTGCTCATGTTAGTTTGCTTATTTTGATTTAGACTATTTTAGCTTATTTGATTCAGCCTTTCTGCTTACTTGGTTTTTTAGCTTCTTAGTTATAGCCTATTTGCTTTTTAGCTTTTTCTGCTTATTTATTTATCCCTGTTTTGGCTTATTTCGTTTATTAAAATTACTGGGAAACCATTTACTTGATCTGTATGATCCAATTTCCGAAAACAAACAATCCAAAAGTAAAAAAATAAATAAATAGCACAAATAGTGTCTGGGCTGGGTTTCGAACCCCAGACCCCTTGCTTTGCAAATTAACAACCCAACCATCTGTTCTAGTCTTATTTTTGTGTTTTGTTACACTTAGTTAATTTAATATAGGTTTTTTAACTTCTGGCAGCTTTTAATTAATTAGTGTAAATTAGCTTTAAGTTTATTAAAATTCATTTAAAAAGTTTTTAAATAGTATTCAGTTTTAATTCAGTTTTTATTTAAAGATAAAAAAATAAAAAATAAAAAAAATAAAAAAATAAAAAAATATTTTATTTACTTTTAAATTTGCTTTCATTTTATTTTGTTTATTTAAAAGTATTTATTTTTAGTTTTTATAAAAGTTTTCAAATTAGTTTTTAATTGAGTTTTATTTTAAAATTGTTTTTATTTAAAAGTCTTTAGTTTAACATTATGTTTTCAAATAGTTTTTTTAATATAAATTAGTTTAAAATAGTTTTTAAAAGTAGTTTATTAAATTTAAATTAGTTTTTTTTATATTAGCTAGTTTAAAACTCCAAAAATATTATTTACCAAAAACAAAAGTTAAGTCGTAACGATAATTGAAAATCAAATTCGAGTCGAATCGAGGAAAATGAACATTAATTGCTTAAATTTGGATTAACAAAATCCTAGTTTCAGGAACTCGAGTAGAATTCCCCTAAATGATAAGATGTTGATTATCGAAAGTGATCTAAATATTTCTTGATGGATGACCATATCCTTTATTTAGACTTGAAATTATACCGTGAATGGTTGTGAATTAGTCATAGATATTATAATCTAGAAAGAACCTAATATGAATTTATTAAAAGATGTTTCTGTTATCTAAAACTTTAAGAGGTATTTATTGGTGAATTACCTAGACTTTTGCCATTAAGGCAAGTTGAAATTGGTATTGATTATATTCCCGGTGTTGCACCTGTGGCTTGTGCACTGTACGTCAGCACCATCTGAATTAAAAGAATTACTATACAACTGAGAGAGTTGTCGGAGAAAGCTTTTATTCTACCAAACTCGTCATTATGAAGAGCTATGGTGTTATCATTCCTTATATTTGTTGAATTACCGTGAACTAGGTAAATTGATGATCAAAATCTATATCCACTACCCAAGATGATAGATTTGTTCGATCATTTACAAGGTTCTAGCATATGTTCTAAAGATTTGATCCTCGGCATGGTTATCATCAGCTTCGCGTCCGCGAAAAAGATTATCTATTCAAATCACTACATCCAGAACTTGTAATAAACATTATGAGTTTCATGTGATGTCGTTTGGATTGACCAATGCACATGTAGCATCCATAAATTTGGTGAATCACGTGTGTAGGCTGTAATTTGATAAATTCATGCTTGTGATCATTAAGGACCGTTTGTTTGTCTCTAAGAATAAGAAGGAGTTAATAATTATTTATAGATTGCCCTGAAATGACAGAACAATGAAAACCTGTACCTTGAATATTTAACATGTGATTTAAGGCTTGTATAAAATGACCGTTTGATTAATGATGGTAATATATATATATATATATATATATATATATATATATATATATATATATATATATATATATATATATATATATATATATATATATATATATATATATATATATATATATATATATATATATATATATATATATATATATATATTGACCCTTCAAAAATTAGAAGTCATTTAAGACTTTGGGTTTTACCAAAAAGAAAGTGCAAAAATGTTTTGAGAAATGTTTTATCAAAAGAACTTTTGAGGGGTTTATTCCCATATACCAGAACATTTAACTAAACTCCTGTTCAGGGGTAAATGTTTTTGTGTACTTCTAGACAACTTAAGAAGATTTGAGCAAACTATATAACTTATGACTTGAAATTTGAAACGACAATTTTTACTTTTCAACTAAGAAAATTTTGACCAAAGTATAAACAAAGATTTTTCAAACATTTACAAATCTTGTTAATTATTTTTGATAAATCAACAAAAATCGTGTTGATTAAATTCAAATTTATTTTGAACATTTTTATATAATTGGTCGAACTAAGAAATTTAAAATTTTTACGTTTACATTTCATAAAAATTGAATATTTATTATTTAATTACTTGTAATATTTATGGACGCTTTAAATGTCAGATTGAGCAAAACTGATAAAAATAATAGTTGAGACGAGACTAAAACTTAGAAAATATGAAGAAAGAAATTCTGAATGAATTGTGGTCATGATAATTATTTCATCAAGGAAGGTGAACGTAATTACTGACCCATTATGTTAAAAATATATAATATATAAAGAACCAATTAGGATGTGTTCCTTATAAATGATGGTACAAAATAAATTGCCAAACAATTTAAAATAGTTGATGCTTGTAAAAAGGATAATATAGGTAATAAAAGAGTTCACAGCTAATGTGAACCATTAGAATTGAGAAGCCGATGCCGTTAAATATATAAAAGGCCGTTTATGGTTGCCTAAATATGGAGGAATTTGAGATTTTGTTACGTTGAAATCTCGTAAGTATAAGTATTCTATTCATGTCATTTCTGACTAAATGTACAAATATCCGAAGAAGTTGTACTGATGGAAAATTATGAAGGCAGACATCGCCTCATACATTAGTAAACGTCTAACTATTGCAAAGGTCATCATCTGAATTTGATTCAATTTGGGTCATCGTCAACAGACTGACCAAATCTGTTAATATCATTCCTGTTAATGATAGATTTTCGATTAAGAAATTGACTCTTTTGTATTTAAAGGAGTTGAGTAAACATGGTGTGCCTGTATCGATCATCTCTATCAACACCCTCCCTTCGCATCGAATTTCTAGAGATTTGCTGAGAAGTCATTGGGAACGAACCTTGATGAGAGTACTGTTTACCACCCCAATCGAAGGGACGAGGTAAAGTAATGATACAAAACACTAGAAGTGTTGTTTTATGCTTGAATAATTGACCTTTGGTAATGAACTGTATAATCGCTTTCCTTTGGAGAGATTATCATTGATAATTATCGTATTAGGATCGAGATCGAATCTTGTGAGGATATATATTAGAGCATCTGTAAGCAGGAGTTGGGACGAAGACACCCAACATACACCCATTGTGAGTTAGACATGTCTTTTAGGTTTAAGGTTTCCTATGATCACAAACATAACCTTACAAAATACCCGACCCGTGAAACTTGAAATGATTGTTGAAATTAGGATCTGATTATTGACTGCCGATAGTGGGCAGGAGGTTATGTGAGTATGAAATGTATATCTTGAAGTGCAGGATGGGTAGCGAAGTTATGCCAAAAGTTTTCACCTTGGAAAAATGAATTGATGATATGAAAGATCATGGGAAATATGTCCCCATTGTATGAGACCATTGAGATAATGTAAAAAGTTTGGTTTGAAAGGCATATAAGCTGGATCTACCCTAGGACTTCAAGGCCTGCGCGAATTATGTTTCGTATATCTAACTTGATAAATTTTCTATCAAGTGAAAATTTGACTATTCCTTAATGAATTTTAGATCGACGAAAAGTTGCATTCATCAAAAACCCATGAACATCATGGATAGAGAAAGTAAGTCGACATTAAGCCTGATCATATTCCCGTAGTTATGTTTGATGAAACTCGCGTATTGTAATGGATTACACTTGAGAGAAAAGACTGAATGTGGAGGAAATACCCACATGGCTTTAACTCTATAAGAAGCGAGTAGTAAGATAAATTGATCTTTGATGACAAAGATCCTGTTTAGGAGTAAATGCTGTGACAATCCGTCAATTTATGGTTGATATTTTATTCTCAAGTATTATTTAAAAACATTATTTTAATGTTATATTATGAACTCTCTTATTTTTGGGAAGAAATTTGGGTTTTCGTCTTGAAGTAGCATCGACTACGTTTAAACCGGAGGATTCTACGTTACGTGCTTACGTTTACATACACCGTTTTGATGACAGTCCGACATTTCAGGAAATAAATTTATCCGTGAATATTATTTTAGGATTTTAAATTTGAGTTAGTTCATAAACTCACAAATTTACGAGAAGAGATTAGGACTTACGTTTATGATTTAACGTCCTTTACGACTAAACCGGAAACCTTAGGATTACGTATTTACGTTTTTGAACTCCGTTTTTGATGAAACAATTTTATTAGATTCGTTTTGTGTCGTTGATTCATAATTTATAAAAACGTTTTTCGTAAAACGACATGAGGGCACGTAAATCGAGGGAACCAGAATAGAGGAATACCCGTAAATTAGTGGGATGAGACAAAACAAGTTTTGCCCCACCGCACTAACATGGGACGGCCAAAACAAGCCTTGGTGGCAAGTTTATACATAAACTTGCAAGACACATGTCTTGTAAGCTTAATAAACAAGCTACCAACACCAAAACCACTAACTTCAAACCAATGCCTCCATTCCATACATGCAAAACAATAAAATAAATCACACAACTCTCTCCTCTCTCTCTAAAATTCGTCCAAAAATCATCAACAACAACCCTCATTTGATCTATTTTAGCCATAAAATCATGTGTCATTCATACACATGATGATCCTCCTTTGAAGGGGATTGGAGGTGATTCTAACATCCAAGGAGGTGATTTGGTGATGTCCAAGGGCTGATTTCTATATAAATTTTACAAGTATTGGTGGTCTTGAAGATTGGTGTTGATCTATCACAAGTTTTGCCATAAAAAATCCAAGCCTTGATCATAAACTACCTAATCTTGGTGGTATAAAGATTGTTCTTCCTATCCTCTTGTTATTTTGATTATGTAATCTTGTATTTTCTTTCTTTATGTATATGTATATGATGATGAATGGTGATAAAAAATATTATGTGGGGATTTGGTGTTGATAGACATGAGTAAAAAGATGGAAAACCACATGTAAAAATGGTTAAAATCTTGCTTAATATGATGGCTGTATAAAAACAGTAAGTAACCAAATGCTAAACTGATAAAATGGCATAGTGGAATCCATTTACAGTAATTATTAGGTGTTATACATATGTGAGAGTTGGCCATACAATGGAATCATAAAAATGAATGAGATATGATCAAAACAAGATTAGAGTGCAAATCTGCCTATACTGTTTTGGGCGAATTTATTAAAATAGTTAGAGGTTGATTCATCAGTAGCTTTAAAGGAATAAACTGACGCACATATCATGTAGTTTCTGTCATAAAAATTTGAGGTCCTATCTCATTATATAACTCTATATATGGACATTTTAGTGGACCTAAAATGTGGGACTGATTTTGTATATAAATAGTATATAATATAAGCACTCAAAAATTTATATAAAATATACATATATAAAACCCACTAGTTGATAAAAATTATAAATAAAGAGTTACATATATATTGATATTAAAATGGGATACATTATATAAATTACAAGTAAAAATGTTTTTCCAAGTTATAAAACTATATACTTAAGTTTTACGTCTTTTCGGCTAAAACCGAAAGTTTAACGTTTTTGGTCAAATATAACTTAGACGGTCGGACCCGTCTAATGTAAACTTTTATAAACTCACATACTGATATGTGAACTTATATAACAAGTAAAAACCGATAAAACCCGAGCTTTACAACATGTAAACATTAACGGGCCAAAGTAGCCTTATTGGACTATTAATCCAACTAATTTGGCTAAACACTTATAAATTTACTTATTGGGCTTAACCCACTTGGGCCCAACATGTAAAGTATAATACTGATATTAAAAGTGTAAAATGGACTAATATAAGGTATTGGGCTTGCAATAGGCTTATTGGGCCTAAAACATGTAAATAAGTAAAACTAGTAAACTAGTATAAAAGTTACCAATACATAACACTAAAATGAGTAAATGAGAATGTATAAAACCACTTGATCATCATCATATGTACAAAATCATCATATGTATACAGAATTGTTATTTTGATAAATTCATTGGACAAACGTCTAAGACCGATTATTATTTATATAGGTTTCCGTGATTGACGCACGTACCGTACATCCGAATTGCCGATAACCCGCTTTCCCACATCAACGTGAGTTCATAGCCTCACACTCTTTTAAATGTTTTTATGAAATGTTTTATAAACCCGCGAGGGAGATAACATGTTAGTTTTTATGAAATAGGACACTAGTTGTCCCGATTGTTTGTTTATTTGATTGGACCCAAATGATTGTACGACCCGATGAATGATTATGTGACTCGATGTATGAAATAAAATGGATTATTAATGTTAGGTTATGTCACTAAAAGTCCCATTAGCATGAATTGTGAACTACTGGGATTTAATAGACGCTTATGCATATAATAGTACTATTTGGGGACGATCACCCCAGTTCGCGCCTTGACGGTTGATCCCCGTCGTGCCACATTGATTGGTAAGCGAATTTATGTATGAGAAGATTTCCATAGCGTGATTTTTGTGACGACACGCTAACTTAGATGGGCAAATTGAGTTTTGGGCTAGCCAACCGTTGTTTGTTGTAGTAAGGTAACAATGTCATGCGACTTATAATAATCCAAATAATGAAATACTACTATACGCACTGAATTACGATATATTGCCTGACTAGCAATACGGGGTCTTATTATTGATATTATGTTCGTGTTTGGTTTTACATAACCATATTCACATAACGGTTTTTATTTAACTTTATACAACGTTATAAAACGTATTGTATGATGTTTTTACGACTTGGTTCGTATAACGATTTTGAAGGCAAAAGCCTATATTATGATTTTTGATAAGGATTTGTATAAAATGACTTTGGCTATTTTATGGCCTATTACAATGATTTGTACGAAAATGATTTTCGGTAATAATTATATACCGATGATATATTAATGGTTTTATTAAACTCTATGAATTCACTCGGCGTTATCGCTGACCTTTTCTTTTAACATGTTTTATCTCAGGTACTTGAAGGTAATTCTCGGGAAGACAACAAGAATTCATGGCCCGCACTTAATTAACAAATTTCCATTAAAATGCTTTGTAAAATTTGTATGAAATACTATGACTTGGGACCTATGTAAATTTGATATTTATGAATGGAAATGCTTTATTATTAAACGACGCGATTTCTAAGCGTTGTCTATGATGTGAGTAATGTGCTATCCCGTAACACCAACGAGTCTTCCGCTGTATTGAATTGTGTAAATTTGGGGGTGTTACATAGGAGGTAAAATGGTTCTACAAAATTAGCTTGAAATCATTTATAAAGGATCATATCATAGCATCATCACTAATTATAGTCACATACCCATATAGTCACAAAGAGCTTAGCCTAACATAGTAATCAAAGTAACAATTGGAAAACAGTAAGAGAACATCATACTTAGATTGGATTGAATAAACGAGTACACAAGTGTCACGGTTATATCGTTCCTCCAAGAATCAAAGAGTGGAATACTCTCGTTACAAGTATCTCCCAAAAGTGGATTACACTGAAAATTTACTAAAAGGACTAAAATACTCGAGCTATGGAGTATTGAGAGAGAGGTGTGTGTAAAATGAGTGAAAATGGCCTCTATTTATAGTGTTGTCTGGGGTCAAATGTGCGTCGTACTTCTCATCAAGTGCGACGCACTTTGGAGTTGAGAATGTGCGACGCACTTACAACTTTGTGCGCCGCACTTCTGGACGATTCAGAATCTTCTTTTAATAACATTGGCTTTATTGCATATTGAGGCCCCTTCTTTGCATATCTTCACTTTCCTCCTTCAAACTTTGTATCTGCATATAAAACACAACATATTAAGTATCAGACACTCTTATTTTTACTACAAAGTGGCATTATAATGATAGGTTGAATATGTATAATTGGGTCGTTATCAAATTCATTCACACTTAGCTATTGCTTGCCCTCAAGCAATCAAAGCGAGAAAACAAATTCAATTTTAAAAATGTTTTTAAGTGTTGTGAAGTATGATAGGAAAACGATTTAATTTTTATGAATAGCAAAAGGAAATGACAAAATAAATTTAGCACCTCACATGGATAGTGTTTGGATTTTAAGTTCACACAAATGTCACTCACAAAAGGGTAAATGTAAGGTAACACTCTATTAGCTTAGTCATAAAATAGATAGCTACCATTGGTTTGTACAAGACACATAAACATAACCGTTGTGGCGTGAGCACCAGATAAATTTTCAAAGAAGCAAAACATGATGAATGATGTGGGTGTAGGATCAAAAAGTATATGCCTTTGTCAAAGTCATTGAACAAACTATACTAGAATACTTGACTATTTTTTTTCTTTTCTTTTTCATACATTTTTTTAAGAGAACATCATAAACTTTATAACTTGACAAGTGGTTAGGCATATCATATAAGGATATTGGCACAATGGATAATATAACATATCGTATGAGTGCCACATATTCTAGTAAGCCAGTGTAGCTTAACTAAAATGATATAAGGGTGATTTTATTTTGCTTCCTTTCGAAAATATCTATAAATTAACCTCACTGCGGTTTAGTAAATGATGATCAAGCACAAATTCTAAAGCATAGTAGATTATCGGCTTTCACACAAAATAGAGAAATATAAGGCCAAGCTTTTCTCACATATTTGGGAAATGGACTTTGTGCTAAATTATAATGTCAATCAATGAGATTTTTGCTTTGCTAAAAACTTATTTATTTACAAAACATATATATTTTTATTGTTTTTCAAAAAGATTTTCATGTGGAGAAATTTATTATATTTTTTCATTATTTCTATTTGTCACCTCCTCCACACTTAAGTTGAACATCATCCTCGAGGTAATAACTGATAAAATATTAAAAATAGGAAAAATGCAAAGGGAAACGAGAACTTCCTGGGGCTTAGTAGAAAATTGCGGGACTTCGAGAGATGAATCCAGCTTAGAGCTCCAATTTGATATTTTCCTGCATGCTATAAAACAAAACAAAACACATGCAATATATACAAGGACGGTTTTATTTATTTACATGTCCTCCTCCACACTTAAGTTGAAAGGTGGGGATAAAATACGGATTGCCTTCCGAATAGCGCTAAGTTTAGAGTCTTCAGCCAGACTCGGCTACTCGGATCTATTTTTAGAAGAAAGGAATATCTTCTCCTTTGATTTCATTACAATGTTTTTCTTCATGGTAGAGCTTAAGTCTATGCCCATTGACTATAAAGGTGCTATTGTTTTGACCGTATAATTCAACATATCCGGATGGATATTGGTGTTTCACTATATAAGGTCCAGTCCATCTCGAAGTAAGCTTAGGCTGTTTGAATTTATATTTCAAGATAAAGAGAAGTACTTTGTCTCCTTTTTTGAATTATTTTCTTTGTCGTAATTTACGATCGTGCCAAACTTTGGTTCGTTCTTTATGTAATCGTGAACTTTCATAAGCGTGATGTCGAAATTCATCTAACTCGTGAAGTTTAAAGTTACGTTTTTCTCTGGCTGCAGTAAGATCAGGGTTGTAGTTTTTAAGTGCCCAATATGCACGGTGTTTAATTTCTATTGGCAGATGGCATATTTTTCCATACAACAGTTTGTACGGTGTGGTTCCAGTTGGTGTTTTGAATGCGGTAAGAAAGGTCTATAGAGCATCTTCTAATTTTTTAGACCAACAAGCAGGGTTGTTTTGAACGGTCTTTTCAAGTATACGTTTGAGAGCTCTATTAGTGTTTTCAACTTGGCCACTCGTTTGAGGGTGGTAAGATATGGAAAATCGGTGGTTCAATCCATATCTTTTCATAATATTTTCCATGAGTTTGTTACAGAAATGAGTTCCTCTGCCGCTTATTAGTGCTTTTGGCATTCCAAAACGACAGAATAATTCCTTTAAGAATGCGATAACAAATCTGTCATCATTTGTTTGTAAAGCTTGAGCTTCGGCCCATTTCGATATATAGTCGACGGCGACTAAAATGTATTCACATTTGTAAGATTTAAGAAATGGTCCCATGAATTCGATACCCCACACGTCAAAGATTTCACAGACTTGGATGTTATTTAGAGGCATTTTATCTCTTTTAGAAATATTTTCCAGTCCTTTGACATGCTTCGCATAGTCGTACTAAGGTATGAGCTTCACGAATAATTGTTGGCCAATAAAAGCCAGTGTCGAACACTTTTTTAGCGGTGGTGTTCGCGGCGTAATGTCCTCCGGTCGGTCCGTAGTGACATTATCGAGAATTTTTCTAGATTCAAATCCGGAAATACAACGTCGGATTATTCCATGGGGACAGATTCTAAATAAGTAAGGATCATCCCAAAAGTATTTTTTAGTTCAGAGAAAAATGTTTTCTTTTGTTGGTGCGTCATTCCCTTTCGTAAAATAGCTACATCCAAATAGTTTGAAAAGTCTTCGAACCATGGTGTTTTGTTGGTACTTACTTGCATTATATGCTCATTGGGAAAATCATCGATTTCATCATCGCTAGAATCATCATTCACTATGCGAGATAAATGATCGGCAGCAACCTTTTCAGCTCCTTTTTTATCTTTAATTTCCAAATCAAATTCTGTGACAATCTAACATTTTCAGGTAGTGAAATATTTTCTCGTATAATATTTTGAAACTTATTTTTGTGTTGGTTGACGAACTCACAATTTACGGATTTAAATTTGGGCTTACGTGCATAATTTGGCGTCTTTTACGACTAAACCGGAAACCTTAGGATTACGTATTTACGTTTTTGAACTCTGTTTTTGATGAGACAATTTTTATTGGATTCGTTTTGTGACGTTGATTCATAATTTATAAAAACGTTTTTCGTAAAACGACCCGAGGGCACGCAAATCGAGAAAACTAGAATCGAGAAATACCCGTAAACTAGTGAGATGGGACAAAACACATTGTCTCACCCCACTAGCTTGGTTTGGACGGCACACTTGACACCACACACTAATGTGGCATCAAGTTAAGCTAACACATTACAAGTGTAAGCTAGCTTACATCTTAAGCATTTTACCTTCCACTAACTCTCAAAACTAGCTACTAGTTTTGTCATTCCACCATTTCATACATGCAATTCAACATCAAACTCTCTCAAACAACCCCTCCCTTGCCGTCCAAAATATAGCAACAAACACCCTTTTGATCTCTTCTAGCCATGATTCACATGTTTACTAGCTCTATTAAGGAGTTATCTTGAAGCCTTGATCATTTGGTGGCCATATTAACATCTTTGGAGGTGATTTGCTTGTGTCCTAGGGCTGATTTTCCAACATATGTTCTTGATATTTGATGATCTTGGAGATACTTGTTGTGTTCATCAAGTTCTTGTCTTCCAAAAACAAGAAAAACACTTGGTTGGTAAAGAAGATCATTCTCTCCATTTTTCTCTTGTTATTTTGTAAAGAATAAATGTATTTTATTTCATTTTGTATATGTATATGATGTATATATGATGATAAAAATGTTGTGTGGGGATCAAGTGTTGATAGATATGCTTAAAAAGGTTGATAACTATAAGAAATAAGGCTAAAATATTGATTATTTAGTTGGCTGTGTAAAAACAGTATGTAACTAATAGATGAACTGATAAAATTGCATGGTTTGATCCATTTACAGTAAGTACAAGATGTTATACACATGTGAGAGTTGGCCATGCAATGGAATCAAAATAATGAGTGAGATATGATCAAAACAAGTTAGGTGGTCTAATCTGAATAAGCAGTTTTGTAGGGACTGTTAAGGCATGATAAACTTAAAATGGGCAGTAGCTATAACTAAGTTAAATATAGCACATAATATGAAGAACATGTCACCCAAAAATGAGCTTCTAATTCATTATAGAACTCTAGATATGTTAAAAATAGTGAACATGAAGATAAAAATCAGATTTTAAGAATTAATGTTTATTATTATTATATAAGCACTCACATTTTATTTATAAAATGTATAATAAAAACCCACTAACTTATAAAACTTATTTATATAAATATATAAAAGGTTAATTAAATGGATAAATTATATAAGTGGTGGTGAAATAATATTTATAAGTAATAAAAACTATAAACTTGATTTTTACGACTTTTTCGGCTATCGCCGTAAAATTAACGTTTTTCGCCTAATAAAACTTAGACGATCAAACCCGTCTAATGTAAAGTTTATAAAAGTCATATACTGATGTATAGGTAACTAATACAAGTAAAAACCGATAAAACCCGAACTATAAGAATCACGGACATTTACGAGCTAACTAAACATATTGGACTAATAATTGGACTAAATAAGATAAAAACTCATAAAAAGAGCTTATTGGGCTTAACCCATTTGGGCCAAACATGGAAAGTATATATACTGATAATATAGGTATAAAAGGGATTAAAACAAGTTAAAGAACTTATAAAAGGCTTAATGGACTTAAAATAGGTAAATAGGTAAAACTAGTAAACTAGTAAAACGTTACAAAAACATAAACACTAAATTGAGTAAACAAGGATGTATAAACCCACTTGATCATCATCATATGTACAAAATCATCATATGTATATTGTTATTTTGATAAAAGTCATTGGACCGAGTCTAAGACCGATTATTATTTATATAGGTTTCCGTGACCGAAGCAGGCCCGTAGCCGATAATCCGCCTTTCATTAACAACGTGAGTTCATAGCCTCGCACTCTTTTAAATGTCTTATAAAATGATTTGTAAACCCGCGAGGGAGATAACATGCTAGATTTTGATAAAAATAGAACACAAGTAGTCCCGATGGTAAGCTTAATGATATGGACCCGAATGATGCTATGACCCTATAAACGAGACTAAAAGGATTATTAGTAGTTAGGTTATGTCACTTAAAGTCCCATTAGCATGAATTGTGAACTACCGGGATTTGGTAGACGCTTATGCATTTGATAGTACTATTTGGGGACGATCACCCAGTTCGCGCCTTGACGGTTGATCCCCGTCGTACCACATTGATTGGTAAGCGAATTTATGTATGAGAAGATTCCATAGCGTGATTTTTTTGACGACACGCTAACTTAGATGGGCAAATTGTTTGTCGGGTTCGCGGCCCGCTGTTTTCATAGTAAGGTAACAATGTCATGCGGCTAATAATAATCCTACAACCTATATAATCTAAATATCCGATATGATACGACGCTAATAACGATGAATATATTACCTATCATGGTAATATAGAGACTACGGTCTCATGGACGGTTTAAGATGTATGCTTGATTTATATATTGCCTGACTAGCAATATGAGGACTTACTTCCGATATTATACTTGTGTTCTGATTTTAAATGATTGTTTTATATAACGGTTTTTATTAAACTCTATGAATTCACTCGGCATTCGCTGATATGATTTTTGCATGTTTTTATCTCAGGTGCTTGAAGGTAATCCGGATGGAGATCAACTCTGATGGCCTACATAATATTAAAAATGTTCATTCGATCTATGTTTTGTTAACTTAATGACCTGTATAATTTGGGACCTGTTGTACGCTTTTAAACTTTTTATCGAATGAATGTATGTTAAACCTTGTACAACCATTTTTATGTGTTGTCTATGATTGGAGTTATTGTGCTATCCCGTAACACTCTAAAAGACCCTTCCGCTGTACCGATACGAAAAATGAGAGTGTTACAAATTCTTGTAAAAGCAATATCCATCGTATTAGACGAGGTTTGGCGTCTTGCTTTTTGAACAAGTATTTTAAAGCTGAATGATCGGTGTAAACTATCGTTTTTGACAATACGAGGTATGATTGAAATTTGTCAAACGCGTAAACTACAGCCATGAGTTCTTTTTCCGTAATTGTATAATTTTATTGGGCTGCGTTAAGAGTTATACTTGCAAAATAGATGGGATGAAATTTTTTACCATCTTTTTGTCAAAGGAAGGCTCCAAGGGTATGTTCACTAGCATCGCACATAAGCACAAATGGAAGGTTCCAATTGGGGCTTGTAATAATGGTGTGAATGTAAGTTTTTCTTTAAGAATTTGAATGCTGAATAACCTTCGTCATTAAAATCAAACATTCTTTCTTTTTCTAGAAGTTGAGTTAAAGGTCTTGCGATTTTCGCAAAGCCTTTGATAAATCGTCGGTAAAAACCGACATGACCTAAGAAACTTCTAATGCCTCTAACATTAGTAGGTGGTGGGAGTTTTTCAATTACATCTATTTTTGCTTTGTTAACTTCAAGGCCAGCTCCAGACACTTTGTGTCCAAGCACAATTCCTTCTTTAACCATAAAGTGACAACTTCCCAGTTTAGCACAAGATTTGCTTCTTCACATCGTGCTAACATTTTATCGAGATTGTTTAGACATGTGCCGAAAGAATTTCCAAAGACGGAGAAATCGCCCATGAAGACTTCGACTGATTCTTCAATCATATCATGAAAGATTGCAATCATACACCTCTGAAAAGTAGCAGGTGCATTGCATAGGCCAAAAGACACGCGCCTATAAGCGTAAGTTCCAAATGGACAAGTAAACATGGTTTTCTCTTGATCCATAAGGTCGATTGGGATTTGAAAGTATCTAGGAAAACCATCGAGGAAACGAAAGTATTCATTTCCAGCGAGTCTTTCTAACATTTGATCCATAAAGGGTAAAGGAAAATGATCTTTCGCGGTTGCATCATTTAGCTTCCGATACTCAATACAAACTCGCTTTTTACTACAGTGATACCTCCCTTTTTAGGTACACAATGAATAGGACTAACCCATGGGCTATCGACGATTGGGTAGATTATTCCAGAGTCTAAGAGTTTAAGGATTTCTTTTTTAACAACATCCTTCATGTTAGGATTTAATCTTTGTTGTTTTTCAAAAACTGGTTTCTTGTTATCCAAAACTTGGATTTTGTTTTTGCAGAACAATGGACATATGCCAGGAATATCAGAAGTTTTCCAAGCAAAGGCTTGTTTATGGTTCTTGAGAATGTCAATTAGATCGTCTTTGTGTTCTTCCGAAAGTTGGGATGAAATAATTACAGGGAGTAATTTTTCTTGGTGAAGAAACGCATATTCTAGATGTTCAGGAAGAGGTTTAAGTTCTAAATCTGTAGGAGGTTCTTCAACAGATTTCTTAACTTTGAAATCGGTTTCGAAAGATATGGTTTCAAATGGGGTTTCGATTTCTTCTTCGATTTTTTCGATTAGTTCATCATCGGTATGGTCGGCTATGAAGGCATCAAATTCAGCAAAAAGATCTTCTTCGAGGATGGTTCCTTCGAGACAATGCAAAATTTCGCTTCCTTCGTCAAGAAGAGCGTCGAAATCGGCTTCAACGATTTCTTCAATTACATCGATACTAAAACAAGTATCGTCATTAGAGTACGAGTGTTTCATAGCTTCGTCAATAAAAAAAGAGATTCTATCTTCTCCAACTCCAAGGTTGAGTTGTTTTTTCTTTACTCTAATTATAGCATCAGCTGTGTGTAAGAAAGGTCTACCAAGGATAAGTGGTACCTTGCTATCTTCTTCCATCTCTAAGATTACAAAGTCAACAGGAAAAAAAAATTTCCGACTTCTATGAGCATGTTTTCAGCTATCCCCATTGGGCATTGGAAAGAATGGTCCGCGAGTCGAACACTCATTTTTGTGGGTTTCAAAACATTTTAAGGGAGTTTAGCATACAAAGAGTATGGCATGAGGTTGATACTTGTGCCAAGATCGGCTAAGGCGTTGCAAGAGTATGAGTGAGGAAAAGTACATGGGATTAGGAAACTTCTAGGATCTCCCAGTTTTGGTGGTACTTTGTTTTGGATAATGGCAGAACATTCATCGTTTAGAAAATTTGAAGAAACTTCTTCAAACTTATGCTTGCTCTTGATAAGTTCTTTGATAAATTTTCCATAATTTGGCATTCCAGCCAGAACATCGACTAAAGGCATGTTAATTCGAACTTCTTGTATTATGTCTAGGAATTTACCATACTTAGCTTGCATCTTTTGCTTACGTAAGCGTTATGGATATGGTACTTCTGGTTTATATGGTTTGGGTGTTGGGTTTTCAGTTGGTTTGGTATGGTTTGGTTGGGCTTCATCCTCATTATCACTATCGAATGGAATTTCGATTGGTGTAACTTGAGTATGTTTGGTAGGTAATTCGTAAGATAAACCGCTCCGCGTGAATACGACATTCACTTGCTCGTTACGAGCTTGTGGGGGTTGATATTTGTTTTTGTTCTTGGTATTTGGGTTGGTATTGCTTGGTAAAGAACCCGAAGCGCGATTCGATTGTTTATCGGCCAAACGATCAAATTTAGCTTCAAGGTTTTGAATGGAAGCTTGGTGATTTTTGGTTGTGGTTTCGAACTTGGTTTTGAAGTCAGTGAATGTTTCTCGAACAAAAATGTTGGTTTTCTTTGAAATTCTATAAAGTTGTCGATTTTGTTTTCAAGGTTATTTTTTTCTTCGGTTTGAGTCGGTTTCTTTTCGTCTCGATCATAACTTGGTTTATCATTTGATCTCCAATTATCACGGTCGCGGTTACGATAATCGTTATAAAATTGAGTTCGACGAAAGGTATTCATAAAGTTGGCTTCTTCTTCCTTCGTCATGGGTGTGTCATCGTCATCACATTCACTAAAAGGATGGCTTCCTCTACAGTGTTTGCAGGTTTTGTGTTTAATCTCTTCAATCTTAAGAGACATCGCATCCATTCGAGCCATAATTTTCTCAGTGTCGTTTGGGTTTTTTCTTCCTTCGACAAAAGCTACGGTTTTTCGTGAGTTTTTGTTTTTGTGATTTTTGGACCAGTCAAGCTTAAGTAGGACTTTGTCATCCAATAATTGGTAAGCTTGGTTAGGGGTTTTGTAAAGGAAAATTCCGCCCGCTGCGACGTTCAATGCATCTTGGGTAGCATCATCAAGACCATGATAGAAAATCTTGATTATTCCTTCTTTTTTAAGTCCATGACCATGGCAATTTCTGAGTAATTCTTTCATTCTTAACCATGCGTTAGTGAGAGTTTCTCGATCTTGTTGAGAAAAGCTTCGGATTTCTCCGAGGAGTTTTTCAAATAGGACAGGAGGAAAGAATCGGCTAATGAAAGCAGTTCTAAGACGTTCCCATGTTCGAATGGTTCCTCTGTTAAGTTCGTCGAGCCATGACTTGGCTTCTCCAGTCAGGGATGATGGAAACATCATGAGTTGGACGGCTTCGGCTTGTCCTTATCCATAGTTGAACATTTTAAAAATTCCGCTGAATTCGTGGATGTGTTTGTGAGGATCGGTTTTGATTCGACCATCAAATTGGTTATTTTTTACAAGGGTTAAGTGGTTCCCTTTGATTGCAAAATCATTTGCAATTTCAGGTAAAACGATTGCAGAGCCAGGAGTTGGTGTGACAACTCTATCGGCTGACCACATTGGTTTATCATCAGTGTTCGACATTGGATCGTAACGGTTGATGAGTTTGGTGAGAAATAGGATTTGTGAAAGATTGTCAAAAGGTTGGTTAATTATGCGAGGTTGAGTTTGCTCGTGTCTCCTAGCTAAAGGTACATGGCGATGAAGTCTACGTAGCCTTCGGTTAAGGGTACGTTCAAGTTCAGGTAACGGTGATATTGGTGGTGTTTCGGATGAACGGGTGTGCATCCAACAAGGTATTTGGTGTTTTCAGTAGAAATGTGCGGCGTAATTTTGGTTTTGTGCGGCGCACTTTGGTTCGCTACAGGAAGTGCGACGCACTTTTTGGTTTGTGCGGCGTACTTTCTATACTGCATAAATAATTTTGGTTTAAAATGAGTAGCAATGGTTCAATTTATTCAAGGATTATACGAATTTGGTTACAAAACAGGATTATAAGTCCCCGGCAGCGGCGCCAAAAACTTGATGTTCGTTTGCAAGTCTTAAATTTATATTACAAGGTTTAGACAAAACAAGGGACTAGAAGACAAACACGGGCAAGTATACCCTTTCGTTCGTAATATAGCTTTGTTGTGGTAAGCCAGGATCGTTCGCTGAGACTTAGTTTCGTTTTGGTAATCAAGATAAAAATTTAAGAAATAAATGGTTCAAGTAATATCAATAATAAAAAATATGACTAATATGGAATAGTTCGTATAAGTTCGTGATGATGATAATAATGTCTGAGATATGTTTATGTAGGTAAAGTGTGATAATCATTTTTCGTCAAAATGACGTTTACACAATTTACTTGGGTTGATTCAAGAATTATGTTTATTTAAGCGGCTAAGCTCAAAACAAGTTGCCAACAAGTTCAATCTTTTATCAAGTTTTTAAGCGGATTTCTCCAACCAAAGATTCATGACCATAGAGAAGTTATAGAAAACTTATTATAACAGTTTGCGTTTCTCAACGCCAAATTATCGTAACAAATCAACATAGATAAAATATGTTTTGTAGAACTAGGAAGTAAAATGGTTCTACAACATTAGCTTAAAATCATTTATAAAGGATCATATTATAGCATCATCACTAATTATAGTCACATACCCATATAGTCACAAATAGGTTAGCCTAACATAGTAATCAAAGTAACAATTGGAAAAGAGTAAGAGAACATCATACTTAGAGTGGATTGAATAAACGAGTACACAAGTGTCACGATTGTATCGTTCCTCCAAGAATCGAAGAGTGGAATACTCTCTTTACAAGTATCTCCCAAAAGTGGATAATACTAAAAATTTACTAAAAGGACTAAAATACTCGAGCTATGGAGTATTGAGAGAGAGAGAGAGGCGTGTGTAAAATGAGTGGAAATGACCTCTATTTATAGTGTTGTTTGGGGTCAAATGTGCGCCGCACTTCTCCTCAAGTGCGCCGCACTTTGGAGATGAGAATGTGCGCCGCACTTACAACTTTGTGCGCCGCACTTCTGGGCGATTCAGAATCTTCTTTTAATAACTTTGGCTTTATTTCATATTGAGGCCCCTTCTTTGCATATCTTCACTTTGCTCCTTCAAACTTTATATCTGCATATAAAACACAAATAAATTAAGTATCGGAAGCTCTTATTTATACTACAAAGTGGCATTATAATGATAGGTTAAATATGTATAATTAGGTCGTTATCAACATTCGATATCACCTTCTTCTGTTGTACAAAATTGTATTTTTGATTATTTTCGAATATCTTGAAAAAATACAAAAATAAAATAAAAAGTAAATATACATATAAAAACAAAATACAAAAATTAAAAAATCTTTGAAATACCAAAAATATTCCTCTCGACATGTCTTCCAGTATTGATAAAATGGACGTACCTAGAAATGTCGCTCTACAACGACGCGGGTATGTACATAAAGCTTGAATGAAAGTTCAAATGTTTTCAAAACATGTCATTTCTTTTTTCTTCGATGATTTGCAATTACTTCAGATTGTGACACGTGCCTCAAAGAAAGGAAAGCTTGTTGATGTAACACCCCATTTTGATAAATGGAATGTCATGCGTGATTATGGCGTGTGTCATCAAAGCATACAAGGATAAATGTCTAAAACATTACATGACCATAAAAGGAAATACCGGAATCAAACATCGGTAGTCCAAAAGTAAAGCTCATCACACACAAACATAAGTACTGTAAATTAAAGGACTAAACCATGTCCATGGAATGAGTATCAAAGTATAGATAAATGCATAAAGTAAAGAAAGGCTAGAAAGCTTCCAGTCCATATGCACGTACGTTTAAAGTCTACGAGCGTCCTTGAGTACCTGCCGTTTTGGGAACATGAAAAGGAAAACGGCTGAGCAATACGCTCAGTGCACGAATGTACAAGTAAAGCATGAATAATATAAGCATATAAGAATGAAACAGAAGAAGAAACTAAGTCCTGGATAACCCGGTTAAGTCTTAGTAAAACTGGTTTTATAGTTTGAAAAGCCTTATGTTTATCTTGTAAAAATTGTTTAACATATTTTATCATTAGCCAATATACATCATGAAAATCAACGTGCATGAATACATGGAGGGGTAACCTCGTCATGCAAATTAGAGGGGCTGCCTCTAATTTAATATACTGGTTTTTGGGTAGGAGGGATCAGCTCCTTGTAAAGGATGTAAGGCACACACCACATTCACACTGAGTAATCTGCTGAAAACATGTAACTAGGATGCACCCATACGCCCAACATGATAAATATAATAATATGGCCAAAAGCTGAAGGGACGCCACGAGCAATCACTCCGCCGTGGGGAAGTCATAACACTAGTGCCTCTAGTGTTATGGTTATGGTACCTCCATAACTAGGTGAAACTGGTCATGCATGTATATGGCTTTAGGTATTCTCACTAAACATAAGCAATCAAACATATAAACTTATACTATGGGAAAACAGCGGGGAATCCTAATAAGGAAAGAATGTCCATACTGAAAGGACGGAGAATCCGTACCTTATGTCTAGTGAACGAAGAAGACGAACGGAAGAAGGTCCTACTTCGGTATCACTAACTCTACATAAATACATACATGTATAAGTATCTAACTACTGAATACATAACTGGTTTTATATCATCTCTTAGCTTGTTTTATATGTTGATGTCATGTTTTACTGTTTTAAGCTTTATACTGTGTTATCGCATATTCAGTCTATTCTAATTAAGTATTTCTTGTATTTCATGTATTATTATACTTGTTGTGTAATAATAAGTAACTTTCTAAAAATAGCAGGTTTCCTAAAATAGAAAGTTTCCAAAAATAGAAAGTTACCAAAAATAGAAAGTTTCCAAAAATAGAAAGTTTCCAAAAATAGAAAGTTTCCAAAAATAGAATTACTGCTTAAAATAGATAAGTTTCTAAAAATAGAAAGTTTCCATAAATAGATTAGCTGCCTTAAATAAATAAGTTTCTAAAAATAGAAAGTTTCCATAAATAGATATAAGCTGGTTAATTAAGCTAATTATATAAGCTTAAGTATTTTATGATTATTATTCTAAGTCATGTGATTATATAGTATAGTTTATTAATTATTACATGTAAATTAAATAAACTATAGGTTAAAGTATTTAATTAAATATAACATGTTTTTAATTAAATAAGGTAAAATACTTAGGTTAAAACATGTATTATTATCTATTAATAATATAACCTAAGTCATGTTAATTAATTAATTATAGTCATGGTTTTTAAATAATTAATTAATTATAAGGTCTAATTAAAGATAAATACTTAGGTTAAAATTCATGAACTAATAATTAAATTAATAACCTAAGTCATGTAAATTAAATTAATCATGTCATGTTTTTAATTAATTTAATTTACGTCTAAAAAAAATAACATACTTGTAAAAATCATAAACCTAAAAAAATGATTCATGAACCGGACCCATAACTAAAACCATGAACCGGACCCGTAACCATCACCATACCCCGACCTAAGTCGGGTTTCCCCTTGGTTTTGCTGCTGCCGTGGGACCACCACCACCATATCGAGACCATATGGTCTCGGTGGTGTGTAATAAGCCAAGCCGAGACCCCTTAAGGGCTCGGTCAGGCGTCGGCTAGACCACAAACACCCCTAAAACCCTTGATTGATTTACCCCATGATCATTAACATGTTTAAAAATACTTATTGTTAATTAGTTAATTAAAAACATCATGATTTTATGTGATTATCAAAATCAAAACATAAAAAGAAAAGGGTTAAAAGTAATACCGAATACGTGGATCAAATAAGGATGAACACACACGAATCCTTGCAAAATTTCCAAGATCAAAATCAACCCGAACACCCTTTTTAGTGATAAAAACCCGGCGGCCAAAGGAGCACAAGAAGAAGAATTAGGATTTTTCTTATTTTCTTGATTTTGTGATAAATGACACAAGTTTCCCTTAATTCTTGTTTAGTAAAAGTTTACATGGGCCAAGCCCATGTTCTTGTTGTGTAGCCGCGGGTAGGGGCCCCACTTGGGGTAACCCGTACCTTTTTCCGTGTCTAAAAATAATAGTATGTTCTCGTGTTTTATCGTGTTCATAATTTACGTGTTTTAATTAGTTATCCATCGTGACTTAATATATTTATTCGTGTTCGTAACAAATATATATACATACGTAATATTAGCTCGTGATTAATTTACGTTCATGATTTCATGATCGCATGTTCGTGATTATAATTATTATTGAAATAATTATCGTGAGTTAATACGTAATAAATACTTATCGTGTTTTAACACGTACGTAATACTTGTAATTCTTATTCATGAAATGTAAACGTGATATATATGGAAAGTTCTAATCATGTACGTATAATCTAAAGGGTACTATTCATCGTAAAAGCATGCGGGTTTTACAACTCTTCATCGTAAAAGCATGCGGGTTTTACAACGTCCCCGAATTATAGATAAAGTAAACTGGAAAAGAAGAACATACCCGAATTCAAAATATGAAATGTGGGTATGAAGCCCGGATAGACTCCTCTGTTTCCCAAGTGGCTTCCCGCTCGGTATGATCCCTCCAAAGGATTTTGACGAATGGAATCGTCTTCCTTTTTATGACTCGTTCTTGTCTGTCAAGAACTCGTTCGGGTTCTTCTATAAAAGTGAGATCTTCACGTATCTGTTCCAGTGGATACTGAAGCATGTGATGGGGATGATACTGGTACCCTCAGAGTAAGGACACATGAAACACATTGTGTACGTGCGAAAGTTGCGGAGGTAACGCTAAACGGTAAGATACATCACCGACTCGTTCAATGATATCAAACGGTCCAATGATTCAAGGACTGGGCTTCCCTTTAATTCCAAAACGTCTAACACCACGTGCCGGCGAAACCTTAAGAAAAACGTGATCTCCTACGTTAAAGTGTATGTTCCTACGATGCTTGTCAGCATAGCTCTTTTGATGTGACTGTGCTTCTTGAAGTTTCTGCTTAGCTAATGTGACCCTCTCATTAGTCATCTCTATGATCTCTGGTCCTTCAAGTGTTCACTCACCAACCTGATCCCAGCAGATTGGGGCGTGACACTTCCTGACATACAACATCTCAAAAGGAGCACACTTGATATTTGCGTGCCAACTTTTATTGTATGGAAACTCCACCAAACAGATATAGTCGTCCCAATTAACCGTCCATTCCAATACACATGACCTCAACATGTCTTCCAATGTCTGAATCGTTCTGTAGAATCTTGATAACCTATGAATCTATGAAGTGGGTTGATGTTTTCTAGGGAGAGAAACTAGAGAGAGAAAGAGAGAGAGAGAACTATGTGTTATTTTATTCAAATGAAAACAAGAAAATGTTCAACAACCAACCCCTTTCCAAGGAGGAAAGGGGTATTTATACTTCCAAGCCTTATGTGGACTTGGGCCGGCCCATGACAAGCCCATGGACCGGTTCTTACTTAACTAAATAAGTAACTAATAACTATTTGTTAACTACGATCTATTACAACATAAATAATATTGTGGAGTGACCGATACTTCTAATATACGTAAAAACGTATTTCTAACAATCTCCCCCTAAGGGAGGTCACTCCACGTTACAAAGTTCTAAACCTAGCATACTATACTAAGTCTTCGTTCTTTAGCTCGTAGTCTTTTCTTCTTTTTCTTTTTGTTGTGAATATTTTGATTTGATCTTTTAGGCTTTGGCTTGAGAGCATTGTTCTTTTGGCCTTTCACGTGCGATCTTTGCCTTCTTGTGAATTTTGCCTCATCGTGACTCCATGTTCCACACGCTTATGTCTTTTTGTTGAATTCTCGAAAGCTTCAGAGTTTGGTACAGCGGAAGACTTTATCTTGTACTTTCCTGAATTTTTTTGCTGAACTTTGATGCAGAAAAACATAAGCATGTGGGAATGACTTCTACAGGTACACCGCAACACCACCGTCTTCACTGGTACACAGCAACGCCACCGTCTTCAACAGGTACACAGCAACGCCACCGTCTTTAACAGGTACACAGCAACGACACGAATAAAATGGCTTTGAACATTTTATTCTAATTCGGTAGCATTTTACCTCCGGTCGGTGAAGACCGTTGGACGATATTAGATATCGTACCCGTGACGGATAGTTTCAATTAAGTAACTTCATGACAGGATTTCGCGGGTAAACCCGTTCTCTTTATTCGACCGTCTAAAGCTGACTGCGAACATAAAGAGTGAATCACTTGGATAAATTATCCTTGTGATTTTTGAAGCCGTCAATTCATGAGACCTGGAACAAGTGAATTTCAATTAAGATTTTCACCATCGTTGCTTTCCAGTTGTCACGAGCTCAATTCATAAAGAATCTTGCACGTCACCTACCAAGTGCTGTTTGATGTTAACACTAGAAGGATTTCCACTCATCACTGTGATCAATAAAGAGTCACTCTGAGTGTTCTGGCAAGATCATATGATAATGCGTAGAGGCCTGGAACGAGTTTAAGTTCAATTAAGAATTAAACCACTGTTTCTTTCCAGTTTTTCACAAGATTGGTTCTAAAAGAACCGCACGTGTAACCTACCATGAGCTTGTTTGATGTTTGCTCAAGCAGGATTTCCATCTTCATTGTAATACTTACGTATTACTCGGATGTTCTGGCAATATTACAGGAATATTGCGTAGGACTCATGAAAATCTCTTACTTTTCACAGTGTGTGAGAAAGCAAGGAATAAATGGAAAGTGTCCTAATGAGACTTTTGATGATCTCTTAGCTCTAGACTCGATTGTGCGTTTTGATTTAGTGAGCGATGGCTGGAGAGGAGTGCCACCTTTTCAATACCAGTCTATTCGGAGTGAATAAACCAATAGATAACGTGTTGATCTCCGTGTGATTAAAACAAATACCTTTTGAGAGATATTTGAGTTAGCGGGGAAGGGTTGTGCATTGCATCACTGGGTCCATGACGTCTTTCTTCAATATCGAGAATCATTAACAAAAATGATCTCAATAGCATATGTATTGACCCGGTTTCTGCCTAAAGTTGTAAGGAGGGCTTCTTTCTTTACACCCTTTATCTTTACATTTCTTTTTCATTCTTCAACCCCTTCAGTACTTACCAATACATCATCAGTAGCACCTTGTTGTGATTGTTCCACTGCTAGCATCAGTAATTAGTCGGTACTCAGCTACGTTCACATTCTTTCTCCATCTTTCCTAGGACTTCTAATTCTATCTAGGGAATTGTCCTTGGGAAGATTCCATCGGCTCTGATGAATCATTGGACTAAACCTATTCCTACCACCCTTTTGTCACCACATTCGTCGTGAATTAAGCGTGTTTTGGGAAGGAATTGCCACCATGAAAAATCATTGAAAATCACCTAAAGTACTTGTGATATTGAAATCAAAAATTTCGTACCTTAGGTGTTTTTGATCATCAAAAACGCTCCCCCTTAATACGTGCTTTACACATATTAAGTTGGATTATCGTTAAGTCTTTTTCATCTTTTAGCCAAGTATCACTTAAGTCTCCTTAATCCCATTTTCTCCCCTTATCCAAAATGTTAACCATTAATATTTGGGATATTGAATGGATTAACCGGTCTTTGGGTAAAAATGAAATCGATGTTTGGCCATAGAACATGTTAATGCTCCCCCTTAAGTTAATAAGGGATAGTTGTAGTGCTTTAGTATGATATATTTTGAAAGATTTAGAATCTCGTGAGAAATTCTTGAAAAATTATCATACCTTAACACTACATCAAGCCATTAAAGCACAATATTCAAAAATTTACATATTCACAATTGAAAACCAATATAAAGTGGACCTGAAATGTACGACCCATTAGATGGATCATTGCAGTAGCTTGTGGTGCACTCCATATGGTCTTCCACCAACGAATCTTTCCAAGCTCCTCATCAATCTACGTTCACGGAGCTTTTGATCAATCTTCTTGATCACATACTTCGCCATCTGCCGATAACCCTGATGCCAATCCTCAGTCATCTCTGGTAAAGTCCCACCCGAATTGAGATGATCCAACTTTCCTCTGACGTAGATGAGAGTCCCATCACTGTACTTGTAAAGCTCACCCACCCTCATAAACTTCATTAACCCTCGACTGTTCAAGTAGAAAATCCCACAATTCGGAACAGAAATGCCGGTATAGGGACATCTGTTGACATGTTGAGGTAACACTTGATTCACTGGACGGGTTAGGTTAAGCTTCCTTTGGTAACATTCGACTCCCAACTGAAGATCTTCAACTCGTTTCTTGATAACAACGCTTCGTGTGAACATACGAAGTGCTGTATTCAAGGCAATGAGGTCTTCACGAGGAATATGCGTGAGTTGATCACGGGTCATCAGAAGTAACATATCTTCGATATCCTCAAGGCGAATGATAGAAAAATCTCCCTGCTGGATTTTGTATTCTCTGTCATCCTCCCTTTTCAAACGAATCTCCGTCACATGATAATAGCCATTCTTGGCTTCAGTTTTCAGCCCTAAAATACTGGAGATGCGGATATCGGATCTAACATTGCTTCCTGAATTGACTAAGCAGCAACCCCTGTACGCCCTTCGGACTCGTTCGTCCCAATGAGATGCTCCTATGACTGCATACATATCATAATTACGATTTACCTTTGGGACCCAGAGTCGGTTTACCTTTTCCTCGATAAAGGGTATTGTCCCCCAGTTGGCAGCTTTCAGCAAGGTCAGGGAGGTTGCGTACTTTGATGACCCCTTCAGAAGATACACAAGATCATTGGTGACGAAGAAGTCAAGAGCAATCTGATTATCTTGAGAAGGATCAAGTGGAGGTGGAGCTCTTTCTGATTCATGAAGTCCTGGCCGTTGAACAGTATTCAGAGCTTTCAGGATCTCATCGGCATAATACTCGAACTCCATTCGGGTTAACCGGGTTTTGGCGCGAAGTCTTTTATCCTTTAGCGCTCTCTTTACCAAAGACGGAGTAACCGAAGTCTTATACTCATGAGCAATAAATGCACACAAGTCAATCGGACTACGGATACGGAGATATAAAGCATCTATGTCAGCGTCCGTGATTGGATCATATTGCGCCGCTGCCGTGATCCAAGCCTGTGGCGGTGCAGTCTCGTCAATCTCCAACGTGTCTGCCCAATCCCGTGTGCTTGATTCAGGAACAGTAGATTGTGGTTCTTGTTGTAGGGGAGTGGAAACATGAACATCTGCTGGTTCCGATTCAGGCATCTCGGCGGTGTCATGAACGGGTGAGTGTTGTGCAGCTTCAGGTTCAGTTACTGATTCTGCAATCACAGGAGCAACAACAACAGGACTAACAGGGTTAGTGGTAACAGGTATAGATACAGCAATAGAAGTACCGGGAATCGATGACGCTGTAGTAGCATTAACATCGTGGCGCCACTTAGATCGTCTTGATTCCGTTGATGATGATTTTTCCTTCTGCGCTGCATCTTTCTTGGACTTGGTTCCAGACTTAGCAGGTTTCTTTGAGCTGGCAACCTTATCCCCATTTTCAGGCTGTTTACCCCCATCATCATCCCCATCGCTATCCTCATTTCTCCCCGTAGCACTCTCCTCATTCCCATCACCACCATCATCGCCATCATCATCATCATCATCATCATCATCCTCATCATCATCATCATCATCATCCTTTTCCTCTTCTTCTCCTTCTTCTTCCTCTTCTTCTTCACCAGTACCCTCTTCCTGTTCACTATCATATTTGTCCTCTTCAGGTAGAATGTGATAAGGTACCACACTTTCAAACGTTTTGAATAACCTATCATCCTCTATGATAGCGTCATTCAGGGATTTGTAAAGGGCCCGTTGAATCCTAGATTTATCAAACGATCCAAGTTCCCTCATTCGAGCTTTCAGGATCTTCTTTAATTCAAAATCCGTCAAGTCATAGGCAATTTTGTAGGCGGATTCAGAAGGATTGGATGACTTGATCATCAAGTTATCAGCTGCTAGTGTCTTCAACTCATCACGCAGTTTAGGCATAATGGATTCAACAGATTCTTGCACTCTCTCTTCAACAGAAGCTTTAAGTGCTTCTTTTTGCTCCTTGTATTTATCCATCATCACTTGAAGTCTAGTGATACGTGCAGCATGCTTATCAGCCTCAGCCTGCTTAACCTGAGCTAGTTCTTCTGCATGAGCTTTTCGCGTCAATTCCATATCTGCAGCGAACTTAGCAAGCATCTCTTCTTGGGCTTTCCTAGATGCTTCTTCACTTTGAACTCGTCTATGTAGCTCTTGGCGAAGTTCATCCATTTCTCTTTTGTGATTATCCGTATGTTTATCCAACATTTCGGCCATCATCAATGCAGCCATTGTAGATGTTGCAGAGCTGCTATGTGTTGATTGAAGAGGCTCTGTTGTTACTATGGTACTAAGGATGGGAGTTATTGGTGGTGGAAGGAATGGTGTTGAAGCCGGTCTGGTTGGTAAGGGTTGTATTGGTGGAGGTTGAGTTGCTAAAGGTTGAGTAGACACCATAATTGTAGGAGCACCGGACTCCTTTTCAACACTTGTTGACACAGGAATGGACGTCTCCTTCGAAGTAGAATACTTTTCAGGTGATCCAAACTCAAAAACATCCTCTGGCTCCTCATACTCTTCTTCAATATTTATCCGTGCACCTGAACCACTACCTCTCGTGTCTTTCCTACTCCTTACAATGGCTATCTTCATTGCTTTTCTCTCAGCCTTATTAAGAGTAGGATCATCAACATCCTCTTCGTCGTGTAGAACTAGCTCATCAGCCTTGCCCTTTCCCTTCTTAGCCTCAGTCTTCTTCTTCTTGGTTTCGGGTTCAGGTAAAGCAGCTGGTTGCTTGCGTTTACCTTTACTCTTGACCGTAGTAGACGAGTCTTCTCTAGTCTGAAGGTTTGCTTTTAGCTTCTTGATTTCTAGCAACAGTAGCTTGTAATCAGCAGAACCTTTGATTTTATCCGTCAGAAGATAATCGGGAATAGGACCAGGAATCACACCACCAGCTGGTCCTTCATGCCTTAGATCTATCGTATGATCAGCTTCTTCGGTGTAATGACGACTTGCTTCACGCCTATCAATAGTAAGATCATTCTTCATATAATAGTTGATGATAAGCTTGATAAACCGAGGGTAAGCAAAGAAATTAGTCTTCAGCTTCTTGTTTTGGAAGAGTTGAAAGGTGAATTCTTCCCATAACAATAACGCATAATCTACATTGGCGCCTTTGTACATCCCATAGAAGATGTTCATTATTGGACTACGCAAAGCATCATGTCCACTTGTTTTCGGTGTAATACATCTACTGAGAATACCCAACAATGCTCTCCAAGGTTGTCCTACTTTGGGTGAATCCCGAATGCCAAATATCTTACGGAAGTCTGAAACCTTAATTGTCTGCTGCTTGTTGTCGAGAGTGAAGGTGATCCTGTTTGAAGTGATTTCCTTGGTAGCCCAAAACTCATACATATAATCATAAGGCACCGAGGCAGTACTCCTTAAAGCATTCTTGAAATGAGATTGATCAAGAATTGCTATGGCGACTTTGAAACCATGGTGAGTGGATTTTGAGACTTGCTTCAGCCGGTAGTTGTTTGGTATAAACTTGAGTGTTCGTGCTTCAGCAATTGCGGCTTCTCGAGAGTCTTGGATTTCTTGTACTGTTGGATTAGTCATTGTATCTGCTTAAGATAAGACATGAAAGGTTGATGCACAAAAATATATAGATATATATCATTCTTACTTCTAAGCATAACATATTTCAACAAGTACTTAAAACATGCAAACAACTATCAATCAAACAACTCTTCATCCGGAACTTTCCTTCATTCGGAACTTCTTCATCCGGACATTCCTACATTCGGAACTTCTTCATTCGGAAGTTCTTCATCCGGAACTTCTTCATTCGGAAGTTCTTCATTCGGAACTTCTTCATTCGGAAGTCCTTCATTCGGAACTTCTTCATTCGGAAGTCCTTCATTCGGAACTTCTTCATTCGGAAGTCCTTCATTCGGAACTTCTTCATTCGGAAGTCCTTCATTTGGAACTTCTTCATTCGGAAGTTCTTCATTCGGAACTTCTTCATTCGGAAGTTCTTCATTCGGAACTTCTTCATTCGGAAGTTCTTCATTCGGAACTTCTTCATTCGGAAGTCCTTCATTTGGAACTTCTTCATTCGGAAGTTCTTCATTCGGAACTTCTTCATTCGGAAGTCCTTCATTCGGAACTTCTTCATTCAGAAGTCCTTTATTCGGAACTTATTCATTCGGAAGTCCTTCATTCGGAACTTCTTCATTCGGAAGTCCTTCATTCGGAACTTCCTTCATTCGGAAGTCCTTCATTCGGAACTTCCTTCATTCGGAAGTCCTTCATTCGGAACTTCCTTCATTCGGAAGTTCATTCGGAACATTCCTTCATTCGGAAGTTTTGTTCAAAACTTCCTTCATTCGGAAGTTATTATCCATGTTCATCCAGAACTTCAAAACACAGCCTATTGATGATTTAATCTATGCATGTTTGTGAGTTCTAAGGCAAACTAAGGCAATATAACATCTTCTAAAGACATTCCGAGTATATCCCACTTATAACCCTAATCAATTAAACCTAAATTAAGGAGTAAACCCTAATCTTAATTATACGAATCAATTAACATGATTTAACTGATGAATTAGACGAGTTATAAGTAAAAGATGATGTTATTACCTTTTTGAATCAAATGAACCAAATTGAATGATTAAGAACAAGAGATTTGAGAGCTCGTGTGTGTGTTTTAATGGCGGAATGTGAACAGTGGGGAAGATAAAGTAAAATGGGGGCGGGGGTTTGCATTTGACTTAGGTCAAATTTTACAACTTCCACAATTTTCACCTTAAGTCCCTATATTTTCATATTCTTTTCCTTTTTTTGTTTATAACTTATCTTCTCATTTTTTCCTAAGCATTGTTAAATTTCGCCAGCACAACTTAAGCATCTCAACCTATTAGCATATCTCCAAGATCTTAAAGCAATGCCTATCACATAGAACGAACACAAGTCGTTTTCTAAAGCAAGACCACCCATTTACAATTTAGCCAATTAATTCTCCACAATCACTTTTGAAAAGATTGTTTTGATGACGAAGATAATTTAATATTTTCTCCCCCTTAAACGATGACCCGTTTTCTATTTAAAGAGTTGTAGTCATTGTTTAAAGAGTCAAATATTGATGAAAACATTTCCAATTAATGTCTTGAAAAAGATTGATTCGTGGTGGCAATAAGATTTCTCTTATTTTGACAAATTAATGCACTGAGACGTACACAAATTCGTGTTAGACCAAGTTATAAAGTAAACTTGATCCCTTTGCATGATTTGGCTTGTAAATCATGCCCGAGAAAATTAATTCCCGTTCTGAGCCAACGTTTTCCAAGGAAATACGTGACTTTAATATGAAAACCGGGTTGCAGTCTGAAATAACTACAAGCCATAATGGGCATGTTTTAAAAATGTACAACTTTTATACGGACCCTATTTATGGCGCCGTGTCAATATTGATCGACATTTCTAAAGCCGTAAATATTACCGTACAAAAAGACATGCCCGATTTTAAAAACGAAAAATATTTTTGGTTTTTCTGGATTTTATAATTTTTATGGTTTTTCTAGGTTTTATATTTTTTATATTTTTATGGTTTTTCTAGGTTTTATATTTTTTATGGTTTTTCTTGGTTTTATATTTTTTGTATTTTTCTTTTTGTGGTTTATGTATTTACGATAATATACATGATCACGAACAAAGGATACTCTGAATAGTTTACCACCACTATTCAGCTGATTCTTCTGCCAACTCTTTGAGAGTCGCTAGAGTGAATGATTTCATGCCAAGCTTGTCGATCAAAAACTCGATTCGTCCTCGATCTAAGGCTTTGGTGAACATATCCGCCAGCTGGTACTCAGTAGTGACAAAATACAGCTCGATCACTCCGTTCTCCACCTGCTCTTTAATGAAATGGTAGCGAATGTCTATGTGCTTGGCCCGGGAGTGTTGAACATAGTTGCAGCAAAGGTCAATGGCGCTCTTGTTGTCATAATACATCGGGATATTGTTAAATCCCAAACCGTAGTCAGTTAATTGTGATCTCATCCAAAGGTCTTGAGCACAACAACCGGACATGGCGATGTATTCAGCCTCTGTGCTAGAAATTGTAGCGCTTTTCTGCCTTTTTGAAGACCAACTGATCAATCTATCTCCAAGGAGTTGCACAGATCCAGAAGTGCTACGCCTCGTGTCTTGACATCCAGCATGATCGGCATCTGCGTATGATATTAAAGCAATAGAGGAATCTTTCGGATACCATAGACCACGATGAAGTGTTCCTTTTAGATACCGAAAGATCCTTTTCACAACATGTAGGTGCTTTTCGGTAGGCCGAGCCTGATACCGGGCACACATGCATACAGCAAATTGCAAATCAGGCCTGCTAGCAGTCAGATAGAGAAGGGTGCTGATCATTCCACGGTAAAGTTTTGGATCGACAATAGTCCCATTCCTATCTTCATCTAACTTGGATTTCTCCACCATTGGAGTGTCCACGGGGTCACAATTTTCAAAGTTATATTTCTTTAAAGATTCAAGAGCATATTTTGATTGATTAATAAAGATGCCTCTGGGATTTTGAGAAATCTGTAACCCTAAGAAAAATGAGATTTTTCCCATCATTGACATCTGAAAGCGTGTGGACATTATCTTCTCAAAGCGATTTGAAAATTCTATGTTAGTGGCAGCAAATATTATATCATCAACATAAATTTGTACCAGAATCATGTCGTTGTCCTCCTTGAGAGTGAATAGAGTGGGGTCCACCTTGCCTTTGGAGAAGCCTTCCGAGATGAGATAAGTTGAAAGGAGATCATACCACGCGCGTGGAGCTTGTTTCAACCCATAAAGAGCCTTCTTAAGCTTGTACACATGATTAGGAAACTCCGTGCTAACGAACCCATCCGGCTGACGAACATAGACCTCTTCCCTTAGTTCACCGTTCAAAAATGCCGTCTTCACATCCATTTGATAGACGATCATATTCATATGAGCAGCATACGCAAGGAATAGTCTAATAGCCTCCAATCTTGCCACAGGAGCAAAAGATTCTTCAAAGTCTATACCCAAGGCTTGTTTATATCCTCTAGCAACCAATCTAGCCTTATTCTTCAATACCGCACCCATCTCATCAAGTTTAACCTTATAAACCCATAACAAGGTAAGGATGTTAACCTTGTCAGGGAGAGGAACCAATTTCCATACTTCAAGTCTTTGGAATTCATTTAGTTCCTCCTGCATGGCTTCAATCCAAGATGATTGAGTCATAGCCTGCTGCCAATTTTTAGGTTCAACTTCAGAGAGAAATGCATCAAAGTAGCAATAGAGTGCACTCTCTTGTAATTGATGGTGTGTAGAGACTGGTCGATCTAGATCTCCAATGACATTCCTAATTGGGTGATCTTTTGTCCATTTGGTGCTATGATTTTCAATCCTAGGTGGTCTGGAGTGAAAAATGGTAGACGCGGCTGAAGGGTGTTCAGGGAACAGTATACCAAAGAAAGGAAGCTCTTTTAAATGAGCATATTCCAAATCGTGATCAGTAGAATCCTCTTCCACATCATTAGGCACAAGTAGGGGTGATGATTCAGGTGTAGTTTGAGAATCACTTGGTAAAGGTGCATCCGGTTCAATGTTAATTGAAGATGCATTAGATAAAGGTTCATTAGCTTGAGCAACCACTTCAGGGATTGGAGCGATTACTACAGGTGCTGGAACTTCATCAGTCGGGGGATCGAAGAATTCATCAAACAACGGTTGAAACAGTTTATCCCACTCGGGCCTTGTTGGTGGTAAAAATGATGTAGAAGTAGGATTATTGGGAACTAATCCGGAACAAATAGCACCGGTTCCCATCTCATGAAGCGCGGGGTCAGAGCTGCGTTGCTCAGAAGCCATCGCTGTCAGCTCATCGAAATCTGCGTCCATAGTTTCTACAATCTTGCCAAGACGACGGTTGTAAATTCGGTATGCTTTCTTGGACGGTGAGTAACTAATGAAAATACCTATATCGGCTTTCGGTTGAAGCTTTCCCAAGTTCTCACTATTAATGTTTGGATAACAAAGAGCACCAAACACATGAAAGAATGAAACATCGGGTTTACGGTCATGTAGAAGCTCATAAGGTGTTTTTCGATGGCGTTTTCGAATGATAGAACGGTTTTGGGTGAAACATGCAGTAGATATAGCTTCTGCCCACAAGAACAATGGAGCGTTCGCATAAATGAGCATAGTCCTAGCAGCTTCCATAAGCGTACGATTCCGTCTTTCAATGACACCGTTTTGTTGTGGAGTGCGTGCAACGGATGTTTCATGTGAGATACCAACTCCTTCATAGTAATCACGAAGAGTCTGGTTGACGAACTCTGTTCCATTGTCTGTACGAATACGGCGGACAGTAGTATTCAAACGTACCTGAATGAATTTCAGAAAAGTGATGATAGCCTTCGGTGCTTCATCCTTTGTACGTAGAAATCTAACCCATGTAAACCTGGAGAAATCATCCACAATAACCAGAATGAATTTCTTACCGCTCACACTTTCAGTTCTCATTGGCCCACAAAGATCCATATGCAAAAGATAAAGTTTTTCTTGATTGGTGTCTTCAGCTTTGGGCTTGTAAGATTTCTTGGTACTTTTCCCCCTTGAACACGCGGAACATAAATGGTCCTTGTGAAATTTGAGCTTTGGAAGACCACGAACTAATTCGTTTTTAGCCAGATGATTAATAGCATCAAAGTTACGATGAGATAATCTGCGATGCCATAACCAAGACTTGGTCTTAGATGCTTTAGAGAGAAGACATACTGGAGAGGCGGCCATCATGTCTTGTAGGGACAACGTATAAAGATTTGCACCACGAGATCCCTTCAACAAGTCTTTTCCTTCCAAGTTGCGGATGAAACATGTATGTTGTCGAAATGCAACCTCTAGGTTGGAATCACAAAACTGTCCTACTGAAAATAAGTTATGACCAAGACCTTCTACATAGTATACCCTTGAAATCGTAACGTTTCCAATCTGATATTCACCATACCCTATTATCTTTGCTATATGATCATTCCCGAATTTAACCGTACCAAGAAACTTGCTGACGAAATTTCGGAGCATCGAGCGATCTCCGGTCATATGCTTTGAACAACCGGAGTCCAAATACCAGAGGATGATTTGGACCACCTGAAAATATCACCACACGAAGACAATGTAGAGGTATCGGAATCTGAATGTTCCTTGTTATTAGCAGGTACAGATTTAATAATCTTAGATTTGCTAACTTTAGGTTTCTTAGATTTCCTAGCCTTCTTCTTCCGAGTTGGTGGTGTAGATTCTAGTTGGCTTAAATCCTGTGGTATTTCTTCACTGATAGGCACTATAGTGGGGGCTGACCTAATTAAAGGGCGCTGTTTCCATACTTGAGTGCGAGTGTTCCTAACTAAAGGACGCTCTGACCTAACCTTAATGGATGCATTCCTAGTTAAAGGGCACATTTTTCCATCTAATGTAAAGGTCCTACCAGTGGGACGCCATTGCCAGCCAACCTGGGCACGAGTTCTACCCGTTGGCTTCCATTCAAGACCATTCCTAATGGCATTCATTTCATTCACATGATCAATAAGACACAAATCATGACGTTGGGAAAACATACATTCATTACAATTCCAACAATTCAAATTAGAATTCACGAATGGTTTAGGCTTCTGCACAGGCGCATAGCTTGTAGTCTTAACATGATTCTCTTTATTTAAAACTGAACTAACATTCCTATGGTGAGCTTCTACTTTCTTCTTTTTGTCACTACTAGTGGAGGGCTTGATCTTATCTTTCTTGAGTGGCGATCCTTTAGCCTTAGTAGTCTCTTTTAATCCTGTAGAAGGCAAAGTGGGAACATTAGCAACAGATTTTAAAGGTGCCTTACTTGATTGTGCCAATGACGGTTTTGCTCCTGGAGTCTTATTAAATGGAGTTACAGCAATGGGCCTATTAGTGAGTAGTGCAGAACCTGGTGTACCTATGTATTGCAAATATGCTAAGCAATATTGAACTCGCTTAAAATATTCATGAGCCGAAAAATAGTAGCTACTTGAGGGATCTAAGGCATAAAGATCGTCTAAGATATCCCTAACAAGATCTACATGCTTAATGGCATTCCTCATATAATCATCATAGGTAACCGGGTTTCTCTTATGAAGCGGGTTCTTATAAAGCACTACTGACTTGGTTGTTGGAGCACTAGTGGACGGTGCAGAGTCGGTAGCTAAGTTATCAACAACTTCTTGTCGGGTGAGAAGAAGTGTCTCCTTTAACTCGGCCAAAACCATGTTTTTGTCAATGAGCAGGATGTTTAAGTCAGAGATTTCCTCACATTTTTGGTTCAATTGTTCAACATAAAATTGTTGCTGTGCCGCATTAAAAGCGAAGCGTTCTTCTAGTGAACCATAAAGTTTGGACATTCCCTGTCTTGCACGATCCATCTCCCCTAGAATAGACGAAAGTCTAATTTCTAAGGCCTGGTTTTTAGACTCTGCAGCCTCTAGTTCCAATTTTAGTGTTTCATTTGATGACACATCTCTCTTCAATCTCATGATCTCTTCCTCTAATGCCTTAACAATTGCAATCATTTTGTCACTCGTCTCAACACCGTTTTCACAACCATTTGATATCAAAAGATCCTCATTTTGAGTTTGTTGTTTTAATTCTAAAGATATACAATGTTGTTCTAGTTGATTAAAGCGTTTTGAAAGTAAATTGTAAGAATCTTGTAGCTTTAAAAACTCAGCGTTAGATTCGTGACAAGAATGATTATCTACCTCATTTACAGTATCAGCAACATTTACAGAGAGATCACAAACATCATCACATATATGCACAGCATCACAATTAATCATAGCGGATGTAAGCTCATTCGAATAATTAACATTTACAGTAGTAAGCACATCACACGAGATTACTGCAGACAAGAATCGGTCATATTCGGTTAAAATCTTTTCTTTTTCAATTAGTTGTAGTTCGTAAGCGGTGTCCATTTCATAAAACACTTTTTGAACTTCACCAATTTCAAACACAAGATTTTCCTTAAGAGATGCAAAACTTCCTTTTAGACTTTCGACAAACGGATTGATCTCATTTTTAAACACCTCATTCATGTGTTCGAAAGCCCATTCTCCGGCGGTTAGGCCATTTGAAGTCGTACATTCCAAAATGACCTTGTCAAAATTAGTAAAGTATTGATTAATCTCTTGCAAGTTTAACCATACAGTGCTAACAGGTGGAAGATCCTTTGGAATTTCCTTAGGACCTTCCATATTGACAAGTGTAGGAAATGTACTAGGGTTTTCTTCATCTAACATGTAGGTTGGTGCTGTGATGAGATCTTTGTCCATATGGAAGCGAATTCTAAAATCCGTTTTTGCAAGATCCTTATTCATTTTAAAATAATCACACTCGGGATATTTTGCAGAATTGTATGACCGATCCTCATCAACTAGATCCTTACTTGTTCGATCATCAAAAAAAACAATCGGGTCTAAGGCCAATCCTAATTGAGTTGCATTATAAAGTCTAGGACTATGTCTTAAAGCTTGTTTTGCATACCGTGGGTTAGGGGGAAGGCCTTTTTGACGTGATAAGTTAAATTCTCTAAACGAAGCATCAAATAAGTGTACTAGTTGAGAAGCAGCGTATTGTCTTAAAAGCAAATAATCTAGACTTCTAATCTTATTAGCAGCATTAATCTCCATTTCATTCTTCTTAGACTCGAGTGATTCAAAATCCGTTTGAAGTTTTTGAAAATTAGTGACTACTAACTCCTTTTCTTTAAGTTCATTAGAAAGATTTGCTCTTAAGTTTTCAATTTCTTGCAAGTGACCCATTTGTTTGTTTCGAAAGTGATCATATTCGGGATTTGTTAGAACACTAGACGAAGGCACTAATTCCAAAGTTTGAACTTTCTCGTTGCTTAAGGCAAGCTCATCAGACAAATTCTTATTCTTAGCTAGGGTTTCTAAAAGTGCAGCATTCATTTGGCTAAGTAATGTAGCAGGAACCATGACCAAATCTTGTTGAGCAGGAGTATGCGTATTCGAAATGGCTCCCGGTTGTGATTCATTCAAAGTCTGGGGACTCACATTGATATTACTATCATTGATTGTCTCCTCATTTGACAGACTCACCACCGAAGACTCATTCGAATCAACACTCTCTTGCACAACTTGATGTGGTTGAATACTAGCAACAGTGGTATTATCAGTGGTATTATTAAGTACCTCAGATCTCTTTTCTGGCCCTAAGCTGGAGATAGTTGCCATGAGAGCAGCCTTTGCAGATTGAAATTCATCACAGTCTGAGTCATACGCATCGAGATCATCTGCTTGGTATGCTGCATTCTATGTGGTGACAGTGTCTTGTTCAGCAATCCCTGGATCAGCAAGAAATGCAAGCTCCTCTTCATCAAGTTCCCTTCCTTGTGCCTGAGCATTCACCAGATAGATCTTCTCTGTAAACCATTGACCATCCCTTCTCCTCTTGGGTTTCTTGCAATCCCTGGACATGTGTCCTTCTTCCTTGCAGTTGTAGCATGTAATCATTCTCAACTTGCCTATGGAATTAGCCCGTGGAGCAGGATTGACCATTGGAGCAGTATTGACCGTGCGAGCATTGGTAGTTGATGTGGTAGGTCTCCCCTGATATGGTTGAATAGGTTGAACCATTACACTGCCATTCTCAATAGTAGCTTGTTGGCGAGAATTGGATGAATTCCTCAACTGATTGTTGGTAGGAGCTGATCCCCTAAATCCTCGTTTGCTTAAAGTCCTTGTGAGATAAGCAGACATAGTGGTTAACACTTCAACTGGGTCAGCTCCTTGTTTGAATACAGGAATGGGGACTTCCTCATCATCACAATACATTGCTTGATCTTGTTGAGCTGCATAATCACTAGAAGGAATATTCATTTGATCAGGGTAGCTTGTTGGATATGCTGCATTCTCTTGATAAGAAGAATATTAAGATTGAGCATAAGGTGCAATACTTGTTGGGTGATGTTGTGTAGCATATTGTGATGAAGGTGCACTAAACCGATATTGTTGCTGATGTGAGGTGGGTGGTTGCGGTAGAATCGAGTATTGGGGGAAAGTTGGTGTCATGTAAGGTGATGGATGATAGGCTTGATGTCCCAAGATATAAGGAGTGTTGTTGTGAGACAAGCTTGGTTGATTCGCCATCAAAGCTAATGAATCAGGGTACATACCTCGAGGCGAACGGTGCATGATCACATGTTTCTCATGCTGCTGAAGGAAAGCATAGAGTTGATCCAAATTGCACTTATGCAAATCCCTGGTTAACTTAACATCGGTAATATACTCACCTCATTCAGCTTGAGGTAAAGTATTCAAGAATTAGGTGTTAACCTGGAATGGAGAAATCACGAGATTGTATACATTCAGATCATTCATGAGAGTGGTGAACCTGAAGTAATAATCGTGAAGCGTTTCCCCTGGGTTGTACGTGAATCTATCAAACAGATCATACAACTGACATTCCCTTTCCTGTTTGGTGAGAGACGTACCTTGTAGCAACACCTTTAGACGTTCCCATAAATCCTTTGCCACCGTATACTGACTTACCATCCGATAGATGTCATGGGGAAGAGCTTGGAGAATGGTTTGAAGAGCTTTTTCGTCTGCATTGGCAACAAGTTGTTGAGCTGGTGTAAGTTCTTCAAATTCTCTTGGTCGAGTCACATTGTTAACCACGATGGTACCATAGTCAAGTGGACCATTTAAAATTGACTTAACCATAAGCCTCCCATAAACCGGTTTTCCCTTAAGGTAAGACATCATCCGGCCTTGCCATGCTTCAAAAACTTCTTTGATGAGCATTGGAAGGCGATTATCCGTTCCCGTAATGACGGAAATATCCATAAGGGGTGTCATCTGAGGCATTACTGAATTCGGATTCATTTTGTTAACTTCAAAGAGACAAAGATTATCGGTTGATCGAGCAGTGAAGTAAAGCTTGTGAATTGTGTTGAGTTATTGTTGTAAGAAACCAAGATTAAATCCTCTAAAAAATCGTCGAAAAAACAAGTAAAATAACCCTTGATTCGGAACTTTTTGTTGATTCGGAAGTTTGATTCGGAAGATTTCGCTTGGAATACCTTGATTCGGAACTTTTGGTTCGGAAGTCTTGATCCGGAACTTTCCCTTGATCCGGAACTTTTCCCTTGATCCGGAACTTTCCTTGATCCGGAACTTTCTCCTTGATCCGGAACTTTCCTTGATCCGGAACTTTTGGTTCGGAACTTCCTTGATCCGGAACTTTCCTTGATCCGGAACTTTTGGTTCGGAACTTCCTTGATCCGGAACTTTCCTTGATCCGGAACTTTTGGTTCGGAACTTTTGGTTCGGAACTTTTGTTGATCCGGAACTTTTCGTTCGGAACTTTTGATCCGGAACTTTGGTTGATCCGGAACTTTTTGGTTCGAAAGTTTTTGGTTCGGAACTTTTTGGTTCGGAACTTTTACTGGGTAACCAGAAGGTGTTTCGTATGAACAGTCGACCAGAAAAATGAAGATTAAGCCCATATTTTTACCAAATAACCCAAAAAGTTTTGTGATTTCTTCAATAATAATTAAAAATTAATACTTATCTACTATTCCCAATCACAAAAACACCAAAAACACCAAGAATCAAGATGGATCTTCTTAAAGAACACTTAATACAATCAAAAACTAAAAAACCACACAAATCATTACCTTAAATCACCCCATAGCTCTTGATATCAAATGTAGAATCTTGATAACCTATGAATCTATGAAGTGGGTTGATGTTTTCTAGGGAGAGAAACTAGAGAGAGAAAGAGAGAGAGAACTATGTGTTACTTTATTCAAATGAAAACAAGAAAATGTTCAACAACCAACCCCTTTCCAAGGAGGAAAGGGGTATTTATACTTCCAAGCCTTATGTGGACTTGGGCCGGCCCATGACAAGCCCATGGACCGGTTCTTACTTAACTAAATAAGTAACTAATAACTATTTGTTAACTACGAGCTATTACAACATAAATAATATTGTGGAGTGACCGATACTTCTAATATACGTAAAAACGTATTTCTAACACGTTCGCTCCGACTGCCCGTCTGTTTGAGGATGAAAAGCCGTGCTAAGCTTAAGTTGTGTACCCCAAGCGTTTTGTAGACTCTTCCAAAATCGCGAAGTGAAACGAGGATCTATGTCTGAGACGATGCTAGATGGAGCACCGTGCAGTCTCATGATCTCTCTTCTATAAGTATCGGCGAGTTTACTGACCGAATCTTCCTTACGGATCAGTAAGAAATGAGCTGATTTGGTAAGTCGATCTACGATAACCCAAATTGCATCATGCTTCCTCTTGGTTGGCGGAAGACCAGTAACAAAATCCATGGTGATTTTGTCCCACTTCCAATTTGGAATATCTAACGGTTGAAGAAGACCACCAGATCACTGATGCTCGATCTTAACCTGCTGGCAGGTAAGACATTTGGAGACGTAAGTGGCAACATCCTGTTTCATACCACTCCACCAAAAGTACTGTTTGATGTCATGGTACATCTTGGTCGAACCAAGATGTATAGAGAATGGGGAGCTATGAGCTTCAGCTAACAAGGCTTCCCGAAGTTCTGGATCATCAGGAACACAAAGTCTCGTGCCCTACCATACGATACCATCTGCATCTACTCTGACATCTGTCTGCTTCTCCAAATTCTGAATTATCGCCCAGATTTCTCCATCATCTTTCTGAGCTTCCTTGATCTTAGAGAGTAACTCGGGTTCTACTCTAAGATTAGCCCAATAACCATGCTGTCCACGTACCATGATCTCTATATCTAGTCGCTCCAAGTCTCTTATGATTTCCTCCTCAATCTTAATGTCGTTGATCATTCCGGACTTTCTGCTAAGTGCATCTGCTACTACATTCGCCTTGCCGGGATGATACTGTAGATTAATGTCATAATCTTTCAACAGCTCTAACCATCTCCTCTGTCTCATGTTCAATTCACGTTGAGTGAAGATATACATCAAGCTCTTGTGGTCCGTGAAAATGTCGCATGATTCTCCATATAGGTAGTGCCTCCATATCTTCAATGCAAACACAACTGCAGCAAGTTCCAAGTCATGCGTAGGGTAATTTTCCTCATAAGGCTTAAGCTGTCGTGAAGCGTACGCGATCACTTTCCCATGTTGCATGAGAACACAACCAAGTCCTTTCCCCGATGCATCACTGTATATTTGAAATCCACCCGTACCAGATGGGAGAGTAAGAATAGGTGCAGATACTAGCTTCTGCTTCAGGTCTTCAAAGCTCTTCTCTCGGTCTTTAGTCCAGACGAATTTTTGCCCTTTCCGCATCAGTTTGGTCAATGGTAGTGCTAGGCGGGAAAAGTTCTCCACGAACCTATGGTAGTAGCCAGCTAAGCCTAAGAAACTGCAGACTTCAGTCGCTGATGTCGGCCTTGGCTACTTAGTAATAGCCTCAACCTTCGCTGGATCCATAGTGATTCCTTCTGCTGATACAATGTGACCTAAGAATGCCACCTTGTCTAACCAGAACTCACACTTGGAGAATTTAGCATACAGCTGCTTCTAGGGAAGAATCTGTAGTACTGTACGAAGATGGTCTTCGTGTTCCTCCTTGGACTTTGAGAAAATCAGGATGTCATCGATGAAGACAATGACGAACTTGTCCAGAAATTCATGGAAGATTCTGTTCATCAAATCTATGAACACTACTGGAGCATTGGTTAGGCCGAATGGCATGACTACAAATTCGTAGTGGCCATAGCGGGTACGAAAGGCAGTCTTGGCAATGTCCTGCTCCTTAACCCGTAGCTGATGATAGCCTGACCTAAGATCAATCTTGGAGAAGTGTTTGGCCCCTTGGATTTGGTCAAACAGATCGTCTATACGTGGCAGTGGATACCTATTCCTGATAGTAATCTTGTTGAGCTCGCGATAGTCTATGGAAAGAGGCATGCTGCCGTCCTTCTTCTTAACAAATAAGACCGGTGCGCCCCATGGAGATGCGCTCGGTCGAATGAACCCTCGTTCTAGTAGTTCTTGCAGTTGATCCTTTATCTCCTTTAACTCTATGGGAGTCATGCGATAAGGAGCCTTGGAAATCGGCTCAGCTCCTGGGATGAGCTCGATATTGAATTCCACTTCACGTGTAGGTGGTATGCCCGGAACTTCTTCTGGAAATACATCTAGGAATTCTGACACTATTGGTTGATCCTGAATTGATGGGGATTTAGCATCCATGTTATGAACCGTAGCTAGATAACCCTCGCGGCCATGTGACAGTAGTGCACGTGCTTGCAGGGTAGATATGATTTGTACAGACCTGCCGGGTACGAACCCATTATGAATGTACTCTGGCGCATTAACATCACCGAAGATTACTCGATATGAATGGCTGATACAAGGCTTTTGGTCAGGTAAAAATATTCGTTGATGTGTGTCTAATCTAATTGATCTGGTGTAACTATGCGACTCAGTCGTTCTTTGGTGGAAACAAAAGTTGTGTCGTTGTAGTATTAAAATGTTGAAGACTTAAAACTAAATGACGTTAAAGTAATTCTAACTCTATTTTAAAATAAATGGCGAGAAATTAAATGACGGGTAATTAAAAGCGTGACGAGAATTAAAATTTGACAAAGTATTAAAACGTAAACTTAAAAATTAAACAAGACAAAATAGAAAAACAAACCTACCGTCGGAATTCATTCCGATCGGAATGTGATCGGAATGTATAACTTACCTCCTGATCGGAGTGTTGATCGGAATACACTAACCTTTCAGATCGGGATGTTGATCGGAAACACCTTATCGGAATGCTGTCACCTAGACCTGATCAGAATAACCAAACAAACCCAAGATCGGAATGTGTACTTACCTCTTGATCGGAATGAGGAGTGGACTCCTGGTCAGAATGCTGTCACCACCTAACCTGATCGGAATACCACTAGACACCCCTGATCGGAATACCAATTAACACCCTTGATCAGAATATGGTAGGAATCCCCTTGGTCGGAATGCTCAATCGGAATCCTAGTAGGAATCCTAAACCCTTTTCCGACCAAGCAACAAGAGCGCTGGTCGGAATATCAAACCCTTTTCCGATTACGTAGATCGGAATACAGTAGAAATAACACAAAATAAGCACAACTAATAAGCTATTAATCAAATAAGCACACAACGAAAAACTTAATGAAAACCGTATAAGAAAAAGCTAATAAGCTAAAATTTAAAGACTTTTGAAAACACAAAATGAAAAAGGTATACGAAAACAAACTTTATATAAAGATAACTTTTATAAAAACTTTAGAAACTTAAAGATAAACACAAATAAGCTATAAGAATCTATAATCCAAAACAATCAAAAGCATAAAAACATAACCTTTAATCAAATAAGCATGATAATAAGCACATAAACATAAAGATCAAGCAAAGAAAGAAAGGTAGAATGAGAGATAAACAAATAAAAGTAAAGATTCAATAAAAATAATAGTAACTTACTTGAAAATTAAAGTGCAAGACAAGGTAATTAAAGTGCAATAAGGTAAATGTGCAAGTAAATAAAATGGAAGAAATAGTGTGTCAAACTATCCAACAAGAGTAAAAATGAAATGATCCTAAACTATATATAGGGGAGATTAGGAGTGCTTAGGAAGCTTCATCCCCTCTTTCATTTCTTCTTAATTGCACCATTAGTCCTTCCCTTCTTAATCTTTTGTTAATCTTGGACTTTAATGACTTTTGGCTCAGGATTTCTTTGAACTTGTCTTTTAATTCTTCAATAAATAAGACTTGAGTTCTTCGGCTTTAAGTAAACTTCCGTCTTTTGACTTTTTCTTCAATAAATCTTCAGAATTGGTCTTGGACTTCCGTTCTTTTTGCACTCTTGACTTCTTGACTTCGTCTTACATCTTTTTCTTCAATAAAAGCCCATGAATGCCCGTGTTTTCTCCACTTTTCACCTTTTCGTCCTAAATCACAACAAAAACACAAACCACGCATAATTCCGACATAAATGACATAAAATACACGTTTTGGCTTGTTTATTATTGTAATTAAGTGGTAAAAAGGATGGGTGTTTACACACCTATCAAATCCCCTACACTTGACCATTGAAATGTCCTCATGCAATGCATTAGTTACAAAGCACGTTTACATTTTTCATCATAATCAATCCATGTTGGCCTTTATTAAAGAGATAGAAAATTATAAATATTCAAAGTAAAGAAATCAAAAACATACCTTGGGTTTTGGAAATGTGATGAATAATCATCATCCTCAAGTTTTCACTTTCTCCAAACCAAGCTTAAAAACGAGATCATTGTTATTATAAGTTAGCAAACTAACACGAACTCATGTGGGCCAATTATTCACTTAGACTCCCTTATTCCTAGGTGTATCTCTTATATTTTATTGTTGTCTTGAATGATCACAAGGATGCATTTTTGACTTATTTCGATAGTTTATTAGGATGAAAATAAAGTGAACGATTTAATCAATAGTTAGCTAAAGGACAAAATCTTTTAAAACTGCTTCTCGGGACCTCATAAAGTTCATATCTTGGCATAACTCGCTTCACGATTTGAGACCTTTCTTGGACCGATATTTGGCAGCGACTTCATACTTCAAACCTTGAGAGACGTTCATGAAATTATGGTCTTCTCCTCATATAGGAATTTCTTCACTTGAAGTTTTGAGAGATTCTTCATAAATGGACCACGACTTCTTCATTTTTCTCCAATCTTTATTTTGGACTTTGATATACAACGATCCGCCTCCTTTTATGACTTGGATCTATTTATCCTCATACCTTGCTAGGGTCTTTTCGGATACACTTCTTCATCACTTTTGGGGAGTTTTTGCTTTTTGTCGTGTGTCTCGATCCTTCATATTGATTTTCGATAAATGATTCTTCACATCACTTTGGATCTTTAGCAACAAAATATAGCCCTCATGCCTTGTTAGGACCTATTTGGACTCGCCAATCTTCGCATCCTGCTTCAATAAGTTATGCCTTGGCTATGAACTCTAATCCATACCGAGCAACTTTTAAACGATCTTGTGCTAGAAGCTAAGTAACTTTTCAAATCGTACAACCTTATTTATTGCAGATAAATTTATTATCAATCGATGGGAGAATAGGCTTATAATTAACTCACATAAATTCACGAAAGAATACCAAACTTATAATTGACTCTATCATCTCTCGTTTTCCACAGTTTAAAATCTCAAGGAATGAGACTCGTGGATGCTTAGCCTATTAAATCAAAGCTTTGGGTTTTCGAGTCATCTATAGGATCTTGCAAACTCTTAGACTCTTTCAAGTTTAGAAATCGCATTTTAAAGTTCCCTTGATAAACAACTCTCTAGTATCAATTATAGGAACTTGCGAAAAGTTCTTGTTCTTAACCCGTGAGAGTTAAGACTTTCGCGTTTTATAGCTCCCTATATAAAAGCCTAGCAAAACTTGACTTAAACACGTTAAGGATACTAGCTAGAGTAACTTAGATACGTAAACTCGGGTTGAGTCAAAAGATTCACAACATTTGAAAATTAAAACCACTTTATTAAAATTTATTCTAATAAGGAAAGCAAATAACTATGCAAAGGGAAAAACTAATAGGCTAAAATAGATCAAAAATTTTGAAAAATGTCGAAAAATTGATTTTTCCGGTTAAAATGAAGAAAAATACAAGGAAAAGACCACTTAACTTCGATAGAAGTCCCCCTACACTTAATATAAACATTGTCCTTAATGTTTAAGCATGTGGGAGAAAACTCCCTACACTTAGGACATTGTGCACTTTGTTTAAATCTTGCTAAGGAAAAGACCACTAACGAGATTCCTATTTTAATATTGAGAAAATATAAAATAGTGAATCGAAAAGTGTTTAGGATAGAACCGGGAAGACGGGAACACGGAATCACGGGTCGTCAAAAATCATCAAGAGTGGATTATTGAACGCTCGAATCCCTGAATAAGAGAGGAGAGGAAATAACAAACACCAACGGGTCTCCCCTACACTTAGGATAAAGCAAGCGAAAAGATAGATACATGGGTTACCTCCCAAGAAGCGCTTGATTTTTGATTACCGAGTCGTGAGCCGGACTCGACCTTGATTACCATAGGAAGAAGCATGAAAGATATCCACCGGGATCAAAGACATAGTTTTCGTCCATCAAGTAGCACAAGCTTAAGGGGAAAAAGGCAAGCCAAAGAAGAGTAGGCAAGGTTCCCTTAAGCTGCGATGGAGTACGGTGGAAGCAAGGGTGAGGTGGTGCAAGCATGTCTTCAATAGTTCCAAAGATATTTCCTTTTATTTCATTAGGTGGATACTGAGATGGCTGCAGAATATCGATATCGGGGTCGAACAGCTTTTCCTTTAGGGGAAAATAGCACTCAGGCTCAGCAGAATTTGAAGATGATCCACGAAAAAGATGCACAACCTCGTCCTCAGAAGGTGGACAAAGAGGTGTTAAATCATATGTGCTGCGGATGGTGGTATCGACCGGTTGCTTCTCCTTTGAAAGAATTTTCTTCAAATCCAAAGTAGGATCAAGGCGATAATCTTCAAAGTCCAAAGGAGGAGCATCACTCTCATGAGGGAAGTAAGTATTGAAAATGTAGAGAAGTCTTCCTCAAATGAGTAATAATCCAAAGTAGGATCAAGTGATGGCGGAGGATCTTCATCATGTGAAGAATCACTCGAAAGAGTATCGGCCTCATCAAAATCATCATAAATGGGCAGGTCGGGATACTCGGAAGTACAATCATCAAAATCATCCGAATCTGAGCTAGTATCATCATCATAAGCATCAAAGATCGGTGGAGAATCATAAATGGGAGAAGGTTCCAAATTGGAGAGAGAATCATCCACATCATCATGAAAAAGTGGATTATCAATGCAAGACTCGAATAGAGGATTGTTGTAGATGACAAAATCATCGAGCACATTAATCATATTCAATGATTCTCGGCCTCCAAAGGATTTACTTGTAAGCTTTCCCATTTTAAAAACTTGTGCATCATCCCCGACTCTTAAGATTAACTCACCTTCGGCAACATCAACTAAAGCTCGTCCGGTTCTCAAGAATGGCCGACCAAGTATTAAAGGAATACGAGGGTCCATTTCATAATCAACAACCACAAAGTCGACCGTGAAAGTAAATGTTCCAACTTTAATAAACACGTCTTCGGCTATACCAACGGGGTAAGCAAGAGTGCGATTTGAAAGTTCAAGAGTCATCTTTGTTGGAGTAAGGTCGGGTAATGATAGTGTTTTCCAAACACTCAAAGGCATAAGATTAATACTTGCCCCGAGATTAGCTAGGGCAGTAAATTCTTCGGTTTTGTTAAAGAGGCAAGGCAACACAAAACGACCGGGATCTCCAAGCTTTTCCGAAAGTTCTTTAAGAATAACTGCAGAACAATTTTCATTTAAGCGTGTGTTGGCGAGCTCAATCAACTTCTCCTTCTTGTTAAGCAATTCCTTGAATGCTTTGACAAATTTAGGCATGTGGACAAGTGCTTCAACAAGGCTAATGTTGATGTTCATTTGAGAGAGCATCTTCACATAGCTCGACACTTGAGAGTCATCCTTGTTTAGCATTGTGGTCTTGCCTAGCCGTGAAGGATAAGGTATATTGGGTTTGGGTGGTGAAGGTGAAGGTGTAGGTAAAGGTTGAGATGTTGAAGGGTTCTTCTTGGGGACATCGTCATGACGAGGCGGAGACGGTAATGGTGCACTAATACTAGTTGTAGGAGGAGTAGGGATAAATGGTGGTGGAGGAGGTGTAGATGATGGGGGTGGGATAGGTGGTCCTACGATGGTAACTCCACTACGGGTAGTAATAGCACTCACATTCGCTCGCGGATTGGTGACGGTGTTTGAAGGTAGAGAACTCGAAGTAGAAGGTTGAGTTGTGGGCAAGAAACTAGCAAGCATATTCTTCAAATCATTGGTTTGATTGCTGAAGGAGGATTGAATATTATCTCGAAGCTCGGATCTTATGTCATTTCCTTGCTTGGTAATATCTCCTTTAAGATTGATAATTTGGCTCTGCAGATTCTTGATTTGCTCACCTTGGGTTCTCATTATGGCTTCAACATCGGGATTTATGGGTGGGGCTTGTTGAGCGGGTGGGTGATAAGGATTAGAAACTCTTGGTGGGATTTGGTTGCTTCTATTGTAGTTGTTGGAGGGGTTTTGGTTTTGAGGAGAAAAACCGGGGGAAAGGTAGTTGTTTGATCGGTAACTCAGCAAATTTCTATCCCCTTGAGGTCGAGCTTGGTAATTTTCCGGTGAATAATTACCATAAGCTTCATACACATTTTCTGGATATCCTTGAGTAGAAGGACAATCAGTGTATGGGTGAGGACCGCCGCATGTTTCACAAGAAGGTGCAACCGCTTTAACTTGATGTTGTTGGTTTGTAGCGAGAAGCAAGCTATTTTTGTTCATTTCAGTCATCATGCGGGTGAATTCGGTCATATCGGGGTTTGCTGAAGTGGAGGAAACATTGACTCTCGGGTTGTTCCTTGAAGAAGCGGAGGAATCCCAGTTTTTGTGGTGAGTAGTCATGTTTTCAATAAGCTCTCTACACTCCTCGGGTCTCCTTTTCATAAATGTGCCACCGGCGGCTGCATTAATCGTATCACGATCTCGAGAAGTCAAACCGTTGTAGAAAGTATCAATTAAGGTGACAGGGAGCATGTTGTGGTTTGGACAACAATCAATCAAGACATTATATCTTTCCCAAGCATCAAAAAGAGATTCATCGGGATCTTGCATGAAACCGCTGATTTGATTGCGAAGGCTCGTGACCATGGATGGTGGAAAGTAGCGCGACAAAAAGTGTTGAGTCATGTCATCCCAAGTGTGAATAGAATTCTTCGGGAGACGATCAAACCATTTCTCGGCGTGATGTGATAAAGTATGTGGAAAGAGTTGAAGGCGTAGAACATCCATTGTGGCACCGGGCATCTTCATGCTTTGGGTGATTGAAATGAACTTGTCGTGGTGTTTGTTGGCATCATCATCAGGCATTCCGGCGAATGGATTAGTTTGCACTTGCTGAATCATGTGGTGCTTCAACGAAAACTCCGGAGCCGTGATTTGCATCGGCGCAATCGGTCCTCCTCGTCCAAACATGGTAGGTTGACAAAGCTCCTCCATTGTCCGAAGATCGGGCTGTGGAAGAACATTGTTGTATTATTGAGGTGCGGTGGATTATTGTTGTTGTTAACACCTGCCATACTTAAATCTTCACAAGTCTCGGGCTCTTGATAAGTAGAAGATCTAGTACGCATACACCTACAAAGGCAAAAGAAAACAATACCAAACACAAAGACAATATATATACACAATAAAGAGAAAATCTTTTTGGATTTTTGAAAATTTTAATTTTTATGGATTTTTAACAATTTTTAATTTTTATGGTTTTTTGAATTTTTAAGCAAGAAAAATAACGCTCACAAGTGAACAGATCCCAAAAAGCAACGCGTCTCTCACAGAAAACCGTTAATCTTTACGAAAAGAGCCGGCAGCGGCGCCATTTGATACAAGGCTTTTGGCCAGGTAAAAAGATTCGTTGATGTGTGTCTAATCGAATTGATCTGGTATAACTATGCGACTCAGTCGTTCTTTGGTGGAAACAAAAGTTGTGTCGTTGTAGTATTAAAATGTGCAAGACTTAAAACTAAATGACGTTAAAGTAATTCTAACTCTATTTTAAAAATAAATGGCGAGAAATTAAATGACGGGTAATTAAAAGCGTGACGAGAATTAATATTTGACAAAGTATTAAAACGTAAACTTAAAAATTAAACAAGACAAAATAGAAAAACAAACCTACCGTCGGAATTCATTCCGATCGGAATGTGATCGGAATGTATAACTTACCTCCTGATCGGAATGTTGATCGGAATACACTAACATTTCAGATCGGGATGTTGATCGGAAACACCTTATCGGAATGCTGTCACCTAGACCTGATCGGAATAACCAAACAAACCCCAGATCCGAATGTGTACTTACCTCTTGATCGGAATGAGGAGTGGACTCCTGGTCGGAATGCTGTCACCACCTAACCTGATCGGAATACCACTAGACACCCCTGATCGGAATACCAATTAACACCCTTGATCGGAATATGGTAGGAATCCCCTTGGTCGGAATGCTCAATCGGAATCCTAGTAGGAATCCTAAACCCTTTTCCGACCAAGCAACAAGAGCGCTGGTCGGAATATCAAACCCTTTTCCGATTACGTAGATCGGAATACAGTATAAATAACACAAAATAAGCACAACTAATAAGCTATTAATCAAATAAGCACACAACGAAAAACTTAATGAAAACCGTATAAGAAAAAGCTAATAAGCTAAAATTTAAAGACTTTTGAAAACACAAAATGAAAAAGGTATACCAAAACAAACTTTATATAAAGATAATTTTTATAAAAACTTTAGAAACTTAAAGATAAACACAAATAAGCTATAAGAATCAATAATCCAAAACAATCAAAAGCATAAAAACATAACCTTTAATCAAATAAGCATGATAATAAGTACATAAACATAAAGATCAAGCAAAGAAAGAAATGTAGAATGAGAGATAAACAAATAAAAGTAAAGATTCAATAAAAATAAAAGTAACTTACTTGAAAATTAAAGTGCAAGACAAGGTAATTAAAGTGCAATAAGGTAAATGTGCAAGTAAATAAAATGGAAGAAATAGTGTGTCAAACTATCCAACAAGAGTAAAAATGAAATGATCCTAAACTATATATAGGGGAGATTAAGGAGTGCTTAGGAAGCTTCCTACCCTCTTTCATTTCTTCTTAATTGCACCATTAGTCCTTCCCTTCTTAATCTTTTGTTAATCTTGGACTTTAATGACTTTTGGCTCGGGATTTCTTTGAACTTGTCTTTTAATTCTTCAATAAATAAGACTTGAGTTCTTCGGCTTTATGTAAACTTCCGTCTTTTGACTTTTTCTTCAATAAATCTTCAGAATTGGTCTTGAACTTCCGTTATTTTTGCACTCTTGACTTCTTGACTCCGTCTTTCATCTTTTTCTTCAATAAAAGCCCGTGAATGCCCGTGTTTTCTCCACTTTTCACCTTTTCCTCCTAAATCACAACAAAAACACAAACCACGCATAATTCCGACATAAATGACATAAAATACACGTTTTGGCTCGGTTATTATTGTAATTAAGTGGTAAAAAGGATGGGTGTTTACACACCTATCAATGGCAGTCTATGGTAGCATGATGCTTGGATAGCCAATCCATGCCCAAAATCATGTCAAAGTAATTCATGTCCAGCGGAAGTGCGTCAACAGGACGAACCTTATCGTCAAACTCTAGGGGAAGGCTCTTTTACACATGGGTTATTAGTACAGAGTCCCTCAAAGGCGTGGAAATAATGAGTCTATTCTCTAGTGGCATGTGGAGTATCCTAACATTCTTGGCATAGGTAGTAGAAATAACCGAGTGAGTAGCACCCGTATCAAACAGAACACATGCAGCTTGACCATACATATACAAGATTCCAATGATGTACCTGTAGACTTGTTGGCTTGATCTCGAGATGTCGTGTAGACGCGTCCAATGGTAGGAGGCGACTTGGTATCATCATGTCCCGATGTGCCCTCCATCTCGCCCTTGCTGCAGTCCTTTATGCGATGGCCAGGAAGACCACACTTGAAGCATGCGTCACTGTCGCGGCGACATGGCCCTAGGTGCCTACGGTGGCAAGTAGAGCAAAGAGGATGAGTATATCCTCCAACAGGTGCTCTGGCTGGCTGAGAACCTGATAAAACATTATACATGAGACATGATAATAGGGTACAAAGGACAATGCGGATAATCGTAATATTGAATACCAGTGATAGCTGGACGGCTAGGCTGTGAACCTCTCTGGTTCTGGTCCCTACCTTTTCCATGGTTCCTGGTAGGAGATTTGCTAATGTGTCAGAATTATGAGTTATAACATGAAATCATAAGGAAATGCGTAAGTATAAGGACCTGTTGCTGTTGGAGTGTCCAGCGTTGTTACGGTAATTATCATTACCGCCACGCTTATCTGTAGCAGAACGGTCGTTAGTCTAACCGTTTCCCTTGGGCTGATTAGGCTGCTGCTGAGTAGCCGGCTGAGACCGGTCCACAGTCTTCTGCCTGGAAGATACAATTTAAAGAGATAAAATATTGACATATACTGAAAGAATACGGATTGGTCACCGCTTGAATTTGATTTTTTACCTCTTCTCGGGTGTCTCTGCTTCCCCGAACTCATCTCTCTCCTACAGCATCTCCAGCTTACGTGCTGCATCGGCCACTTGTGCTACCGTGTCGAACGTAGCACATACCAAGTTGTTTGCGACCGATGTGTGAAGAGCCCACCTGAAGTGGTGTGCCTACTCTTCAGGAGTACCTGCTGCAGCACCAAGGAAACCATCTAAGCGAAGAAAGCGCTGCATGAACTCGTTGCTATTCTCCCCAGCTCTTTGTCGGATCCCATGGTACTCCCTCTTCAGCTTGTCTTGCTCAGCCTTGGGAAAGAACTGCTCCATCACCCTATCTCTGAACTGAGCCCATGTCAAACCAGCCACCTAATTATCACCTCTCTCAGACTGCTTCAATGCTAACCATCAATTTAACACATCGCCTTCTAACCGGTAACATGCCAACCTTGCCTCGAAAACAGGGTCACAACCCATAGCATCGAAGATCTTCTCGATGTGAGCCAACCAGCTTTCAGCTTCACTGGGGCTATCTGTTCTCTTGAAAGCTCGAGGATGGAGCTTGTTGAATCTCTCCAGCCATGTTGCCAATGTCACTGGAGGAGGAGGAGGAGGTGCTTGGTTATGCTGCTGGTTGTTGGGAGCCTGAACCTCAACCCTGATGTCATTCCTTAGTTGAGGAAGCAAAGCTTGCATTGCAGCTTGGATCGCTGCATTGAGTTTTTCATGCTCGCGTGTGAGAACCATCTGACAGTATAACATAAAATACATGATTAAACTGATCAAAATATAAAATATATACATGAAAAAAATTTTATACCAATAAATCATGAGAAAAATTTTATGCAGGAAAACTAGTATATGAATGCATGATGCAGTTTTATGAAAACTTTTGTATGCTCGAGAGTGAACGCCTATGGTCAGTTCACCCAAAATAAAAGACATGGCGAGGGGACGCCTATGGGTCAGTCCCAAATTTAAAGTTTCGATAAAACACATGCGACTAAATAGGGCCAGTCCTGTCCCAACCGTTACTTAGTCATAAACCTGCGACAATGACATATATATGTATGCATGAAAATGATGAATTCATGAAAACCGACTGTTAGTTCTAGGAAGACCATAGTGACTACCCACTAATCACAGGTCATGTTTTGAGAGCCTACAGGTCGAAGCCTTGGCTCTGATACCATAATTGTAACACCTCATTTTGATAAATGGAATGTCACGCGTGATTATGGCGTGTCATCAAAGCATACAAGGATAAATGTCTAAAACATTACATGACCATAAAAGGAAATACAGGAATCAAACATCGGTAGTCTAAAAGTAAAGCTCATCACACACAAACATAAGGACTGTAAATGAAAAGACTAAACAATGTCCATGGAAAGAGTATCTAAGTATAGATAAATGCATAAAGTAAAGAAAGGCTAGAAAGCTTCCAGTCCATATGCACGTAAGCTTAAAGTCTACGAGCGTGCCTGAGTGATAGTCGTAGAAATACGTGTTTTAGGAAAAAGAACGTAATTAGGGTAAGTATTAACGAGTGATTTAGGAAAACCACGTGTAAATGACCCTAAGTTAAGTGAGTTCGTTCTCGAGGAGGCACGTGTGTTGTGTAATGAATCGATTTTGATTGATGATTTTATTAAGAAGAAAAGAAATGAGAAATGAGAAAGGAAAGAAAAGACGGTTACAAAGACGAATTAAACTACGACGAAAAAGGCGTAAACGTAAAACCGTAAAACTACAAAAATTAAAATTTTAACCTAAAAATTCCTAAAATTACTAAAAATCCACAATAAAATTCTAAGAGTTTACAAAAAATCCAAACATGCTAAAACCTTTTAATTAATTAAATAATGACTTTTTAATGCTAATTAAAGCCCTAAAAATCACAATTAATTATTAAAAAGCCCCAAACAAGGTCTTCAAGTTTGTAAACATCAAAAATGACCTAATTAAGCTAAAAACTACTTTTAAAAATTTTAAAACCAAATTAAACTATTTTTAAACTCCTAAAAACTATTAAAATCTATTAAATCTTAAATTAATTCTAAAAATTAAATGAAAAGCCTAAAAAATATTTGGAAAGTTACAAAGTTCCTAATTTAATGTCTATAACCTAGGAAAAATGAAAAAAGTAGAAAAAACAAACTTTGAATTTTTAATAATAAAATAATATTAAAATATTCTAAAAAATAAAAAGTTTAGAAATAAATTCTAAAAAATTACCAAAAATCCTAAATATTCTAACTAAGATAAAAATGCAAATAAAAGTTCCTAAAACCTTTTTATTAATTTTATATTAAATTTTAAAGTTGTCTAAAAACCCTAAAATCAACTAAAATTAAAAATAAGACTTTTTGAAAACTTTTTTGGATGTAAACCTCAAAAATATAAATTAAAACCTAAAAACTATTTTTTTGGATTTTTAAAATACTTTTTACTATTTTTAATCTACTTTCTAAAAATTAGACTAAAAATAATCCTAATAAATAAATAAATAAAGGGAAAAATAAACTTTTAAAACAGAAAAGTCAAAAACCTTAATAAAGTCCTAGGAAAAATGCTAACTGGCTAAAATGCTTAATGAATAAGCTGGAAAAGCACAAATAAGCTACGGCTTAATTTAGATAAGCTAAAACAAAACGTGCTTAAGTATTTATCAAATGCAACCCTAGCAGTCAAAGACCCTAGGGCGCAATGGTAACTTGTGTGTGTTGTGAGAGGAGTGGCGCAGGTTCGAGTCCTGGCCACATCCTTTTTGATTTTTTTTTTCTTTTTAAACTTTAAAAATCCAAACCTGTATATCCTTTTAGCTCAATAACACACACACAATCTAATATGACCAAGATTAAGCTGATTTGGAATCAAAAAAACGTGCCCAGGTCTGATATGTTTCTGATGAACACAAAGTAAGCAAAGTATGTATCTTCACTTGTGCAGAAATCAAGAGGAGCTTGATTGATGAATTTTGTGGATGTTTATTGGACAAACAGGCACCCCTACACTCAGTTGGAGTGTAGGGAGTCAAATAAACACAAAATAAGCAAACACTTAGCACACAATCAAGAGAAAAAGGCAACTTAAGGTTGTTGATATGCTTATGACGTCTGAGTGACTAAGGGTCTTGATTTACTTGCTCACAAATGAAATTCAAATGCCCATGATTTGTACACAGGTTCACCACATGACAAATAAACAGTCACAAATCCTATGTGACTTATGATTCAACAGAATTCCAAGATTATGATGCACAAACTTTTACCAAATAAGCAGAAAAATGGCAGATTCAAATTTTAAGCTATGTTTTTCCACTTTTAGCATGCAATTGGTTCCAAACTTTTACCAAACTGATACACAACTAACTCACAACCTAATGCTACCCTATGAAGTGTATCTAAACAGGTTTTAAGCACAATCAATGATTTTTAACCCTACTTAAACCCTTATCCAAACACACCTTTAAAATCTGCTATCAACTAATTTTCAAAGCAAATCTATTAAAAACTCACTCAAACTGATTTCTGAGACTTCTAACATGTATATAACACCAAGTAAACTCAAAACAAACAACATAAACAGTTATGCATGCAGATTTCACATAACACATGCATATCACACAATTTTTCAGAAAACTGAAAATGGAAAAGGAATTTTACCTTGAGGGACTTACATCCAAGCCCCTCAGTGACTGCTTTGTCACTTCCAATAGGCTGGGGCCTATGCTGGACCTTGGACAGCAACAATCAACACACCTGCAAAAATCAATGAACATACAAACTTGCACAATATAATATTTCTGATTTTTCTTAAAAACTTTCAACACCTCTTAACAAAACTTGAACCAATGATACTTAACACGTCTTAAACAAGCTCAAACTCACAAATCCAAACCCTCCTTATCCACTTTCACTTCAAAGGAGTTTTTTGATTTCTGAAATTTGGACCTAATAAGAAAACTTTTGAAACCTTTTGAAAATTCAAACTCACAAGTGTTACACAATATAATGATGGAACTCAGAATATTCAAGCAATTCAATACCAAACTTTTAAAAAATAAAAGGGATTACAATTTAATTAAAAATACCAAACTTTAGATTTCAAAAAGGCATTACATGAATATGCTTAAAAAAACTGGAACAAAACGTATGAGTGACAGGCCACTCATACTTATACTAGTCTATAGAAGAACCTAGAAGACTAAAACCCTAATAAGAAAAGCCCTAAAATGCCCTTGCTGTTTGACTGAATTTTTGGTCAAAAATGGCATCTTGTGAGTCTTGTACTTGGCCAGCTGTTGGAACTTCATCTTGGGCGTTTGTTTGAGCTTGGAGGACAAGGAGTTGATCACAAACGTTGGATTTGTCCCCTCCTAGGGTTTTGTGGAAAAAGACGTTTGCAGGGGACCAATGGGGGGTCACATGGGTTGAGTGGAAACATGGGTTTTGTGTGGGATAGGATGAGAGTGTCCTTAATTAAGGATCTGGACAAAATCAGCAAGAAACCCTTTGTTTTATAGGTAATTTAAGCTGGGAAAATTTAGGGTTTATGGGGGATTAGTGTGGGGTTTAATCCGATTTGGGGGATTAATGGGTTTAAAAAGGTGTTTTGGTGGGAAAAATTAGTTATTAAACTAATTGGTTTTGGTTGGTTGTTGGTGCTGAGGTGGATGGATGATTGGTTGGGAGAAGTTTAAGTGTCTGGCAGTTTAAGTCCCCCATGATTCTTCTTTCTTCCACTTTGTATATAACAGCCATCAACGCCTAATTTCCCTTTAACAACTTTTGAACTCAGTTCAAAAATGGCACAAATTCTTTAAAAACTTGAACAAGGACTTCAAATGCATATTTTTGGATTCTTCAAGGACTGGTCTTGTAATATCTTAAAACTTCAAGGACCATACTTGTACAATTGACATTTGGAGGGTCAATTGTGACAAGTTCTTCAAAGATGAGGGACCAAAATTGCCAATCTTCAATTCTTCAAGGGCATTTTTGTAAAATCCAAACTTGGGCCCGGTTCATTGTGCGGCTTTGTTTCCCGTGTTCGTTTTTGAATGATTCTTGTGATCTTTTGCCATTTCCTCAATATCCGTACCTAAAAATACACAAGTAACAAACACGAGCATATATTTGGTATATTTAATGACATTTTATGCATTTTAAGCCCGATTTGGACGATGAGACCATGTATAAAAGTAGTCTCATCACTCCCCCGTACTAAACCATTGCCGTGCCCTCACGCAATGCTAGAATAAAGTATCGTAGCACCTCCAAAATTTAATTTTATTTACTTTATTGAAATGATAAACTAGCTAAACTACTACTATTACTACTACTTGTGTTTTTAGACATAATGTATGATTTTCATCGCAGAATGGGACGTTTTAGGTTCATAGAACAAGAACACGTGAATGCTTCGTTAGAAATAATTTCATCGTCCTCGATTTTCACCTCAATTCCATGCCAAGCGTGCAACGAGATCATTGTCATTATAAGTTAGTAATGCTAACACTACTCATATGCCCTAATCATGTACTTATTCTCCCATTATTCCTAAGTTGTATCTCTTATATTTTATTATTTCTTAATGATCACGAGGACACATTGTTGACTTATGCGATAATAGAGATTTAGGTCTAAAAATAGAGTCCTAACGGTGTAACTAAGACCATCAAATCAATAACCCCTCCTAATAGACAATGATGTCAAAAAATTAAGTTGACAAGAAGAATCGATAAACACGGTTTTATAACGGTTTGGAACATGAGACTTATTACCAAGACTTTTATATGCCCCCTAACGGAAGGACCTTATTATCTTTGGTTTACCTCCATCTTTTATTCAACTTCGCCATGAAGCTTTTATTATGACTTCGGTCTTGCCTTGCCTTTTATTATCCGCCTCATCGGTGGTTTTATTAGCCAAAGACGTATATCCTCACGCAAAAGCGAATTTTGGATCTTTAAAGCTTCAAAGATTAAGGCTTGATTCACTTTCAATTTTTGCATAGATTTTAGGCCTTGTGGGGCTTCAAATTGTTTGCTAGATTTAGGTGAGCACTTGAAATCTTATTATTGGGTGAAGCTTTCGATTATTAGGGTGCCAATACTTCAAAACCGTGACGCTGGCGATACCTTAATGTCTTCCCAATTTAATTACACGGAAGCTACTAGAAAAGACTAGAAACCCAACAATCCTAACTAAACCGCTAAGTCAATATTTATTAAGCAAAAAATATTTACAAGCGAAGGGAGAATAAGCAAACAACGAGAACACATGAGTTTTTGAAAGAATACGAGTACTCTACGTTTAGCATAGTAACTTATAATTAACTCTATCATTTCTCATCCTCATTTAAGAGACTTAGCCTAATGTGAAGTTAAGGAATCAAAGCTAAGTGCTCAACACGCACGGTCGAGTCAAAAATTACTCTTATTCTCGCCATCGGAAAACCTACATTCGTGTCTTCAAACACTTATAAAACATGAGAAAAATTTTAAAATTTGGCCATTTTTAGCCTTATTTTGCAACAAAACGATAACAAAACGATAAACTTTGGAAAGCGTGAAGGTTTGGCAAGGCAAGTGTCTATTCACCCCCCCATACTAAAGTTAAACATTGTCCTTAATGTTTCGAGTCTAGGGGTGCAAACACCCCCATACTAGAGACGTAGTCGAATGCCTAATTTAGCATGGAAAGGGTGTAACCAATAAGTAATAGCCGTTTATGAAGTGTGCTAAAAACCTAAGGTTAGAACATATAAGGATATATCATTTGGATATTGAGAAATGTCTCCAAAGAAAACGATCGAGTGCTCCCATAAACGAACATGAGAGGCTCCAATCGTGAAGATCATGATCCAAAAACCACAATGCACAAACAACCACGGAACAAAGGTTGGAAGGGCACAAATCCCCTCACATTAAGTTAACTAAAAAGCAATAATATGTACATGGATAAGCATGGGTCTCCCCCATGAGGCACCTTGTTTTTGATAACCGAGTCAAAAGCTCGACTCGAATCCCCATAAATGTGATCATTTAGGGATAATCATGGTATGGTCAATTTTTGGTGGGGCTTACATGACAAACAAGGCCCAACTACAACCGGTATAAAGGACTAAGTCCTTTAATGGTGCAAAATACCGGGATCGAAGATGGCGTTCTCGTTTTCATTGGAAAAGCAAATCAACGCCACTTTATCAATGATCAACAAAAACTCAAAGAGTTTCAAGAAAATAGGAGAGAAGAAATAGAAGGGTGGGACAATGGGTAAGTCTCTAAAAACATGAGCTACTCGAGGTAGACTCGCACCAATCAAATGAAAAGATTTTCCATTTATTGCATCGGTGGAAGACCGAGATTTCCCTATATAAGCAATTCCAGGATCAAATATCTCGTCCTCGGTGGAGAAAGGGGAGGGAACATAAGGGGATTCCCCCACACTAAGTCCACACAAAGCATCGTCAAAAGGAGAAGACGAGCTTGTAGTACTCAATACACGTGTTGATTACGGAGTTAGAATTGTAGAAAAATCTTTTAAATTCAATTCAAAATCTTTTCCTTTTGCATCTTTTACACTCTCTTTGTGAAAACCCGATTTGATTATGGCAAAAATATTTGGTGTATCTAAAGCAATGTTAGTCACACTAAAAATTCTCACATTTTGAAATCTTTTTGGTTTAGGTGGTGGCAAGTTTTCAAATCTTTTGTCAACAAAGAAAACCTCCCCATCGGGATCAACGTATTCATCATCCGAAGAATCACTCGAGATTGGAATTGTAGGCTTAACACTCTTAACCTCCACCGGCGGAGGGGACGGAACTTCATTTTTATCAACAACTCCTAAAACTCTATTTGAAATCTTTTGACAAATGTTTTTGGTGGAATTGACATTGTACAAAGATGTGATGGAATACACATGAGAAAGAGTGGAGTTTTGGGTTGCATTAATGACGAGTTCTTCCTCATTGAAACATAGAGTGATTTTTCTTACATGCACATCTGTAAGTGCTCTCGAGGTATCCAAAAAAGATCGACCTAAAATTAACGGAACTTTAGGATCGATAGGAATATCAACAACAATAAAGTCTACAGGATAGTAGAACTTTACAACTTTCACAAAGACGTCCTCGGCTACTCCACAAGCTAGAATCGTAGAATGATCGGCCATATCGATTGACATTCTTGAAGGAGTGAGATTTGGAAGATTGAGCGATTTAAAAATCTCAAGAGGCATCAAATTAATACTAGCACCAAGATCGGCCAAGGCGTAGCATTCTTCCATGTCTTGGATTGCACATGGGATTAAAAACTTTCTAGGATCACCGACTTTTTGAGGTATGCGGCTTAGAAAAACCGATGAACAACTAGACGATTTTTGCAATTTCTCTTTGTTATTCAACATACTTTTGAAGTTCGCGGGAAATCGAGGCATCATGACTAAGGCGTCGGCAAAACTTATATTAAAATGCAAGTCACGAAACATTTTCATAAAGAGTTCAAATTGATAATTATTTCGTTCTTGTGCCTTTTCCTTGTCTCGTCTTGAAGGGCAGGGTAAAGGTGGTGTGGGTTGGGGCATAGTAGGCAAAGGCATCGGCCTTGGAATCTCGGGTTCCATGATTGGTGTAGGTTCAACCGTAGGTGTGGTTTGAGCGGTACTTCGTGGGCTTGTAATTTTCTCCTTTTCTACCACAACCTCGGGTTCTTTCTCTTTTTCCTTCTCCATAGAAGTACTTGGACGAGAAATGGGTTCTTTGAAAGTTTTACCACTACGAGTAGTAATAACCTTCAACTCTCCTTTTGGGTTCACGATGGTATCACCAGGAAGACCACCCGAAGAAGAGGGCTTACACATGATAGCTTCAAACATTTTAGCCATACGGTCTTCAAACTTAGATTGCCTAGCATCCGCTTTTAACAACTCTTGCTTAATCTCATGTTGACCTTGCTCCATTTTTTGTTGATTTTGTTGGAGACGTGTGACATTTCCTTCCATTTTATTAGCATGAGTTTTAAGTTCATTAGCAAGTTCGTTTTTAAGCTCTTTTTCAACTCGGATCTTAAGCTAACCATCTCACGTTGCATATTGTCAAACTTAGCATCATTAGCCTTTGCATAATTCAAAAATTCTCCATGAAGATTTTTGGTGTGATCGTTTTGAAAACCTTGGGCATTGTTTTGAAAATCACGGTTTTGGTTTTGGTTTGAAATTTGCCCATTACCACTTTGATAATTACCCTTGTTATAATTCCTTTGATTTCCTTGGTAATTTCCACCTTGGTTGTTGTTTCGATAGTTATTAGCATTTTGATTTTGTGGAGCTTGATTTTGGCGGGAACCTTGACCGATTTGGTTATAAGTTCCCGTGGCTACAAAAGCATTCGAAGTGTTACCATCCGCGGTAATGCACTCGGAAAGATCATGAGCTCCACCACACGACAAACAACTCTTAGAAACCGCTTTAACCGAAGCGGAATTTGAAGCTTCTTGAGCTTTCCAATGAGACATAACGCTAGCAAATCTATCAAAAAATCGATTTTCGTCATTTGCTTCATCATGTAAGGCATTGATACTACGAGACGATGATGAGCCCATTTTGGCAACACTCGGTGTGTGACGAGGGCTATAAACCTTAGACCTATTCTCAATTATGACCAAAGCTTCTTCAACCGTTTTACACAAAAAATTACCACCCGCGGCGGCATTTAAATAATCTCTTTCATGATCATTAAGTCCATTGTAAAACGTGTCGATTTGGTGTAAGTCGGAAAAACCGTGATGAGGACATTCATGTAACATCTCCTTAAACCTATTCCAAGCCGTAGAAAAACTTTCATTTGATTCTTGTGAAAATTTAGAAATCTCATTTTTCAAATGCGTAGTCTTAGAGGGCGGAAAAAATTGGTTCACAAACTTTGAAACGAGATCCTTCCACGTCAATATAGAATTGGGTGGCTCTTTCTCTAACCAAATTTTAGCGGGCCCCGCTAAGGAATACGGAAAAAGCATCATCTTAATCGAGTCATTTGAGACATCCTTAAATTTGCACGTGGCGGTAAGACGATTGAATTGGCGGATATGGTTGTGGGGGATTGTCCTTCTCATCACCACGGAATTTGTTGTTTTGGATCATCGACAACAAACCCGTTTTCACCTCAAAATTCTCCGCAAGGATTGCGGGAATCACAATAGCTTCTCCATAACCCTAGGTGGGTGCTTGAAGTAACTCCATCATAGTTCGATTAGCCATGGGTGCTTCTTTCACTACAACGGGTTCGTCAATAGGAGACTCCTCACTAGAAGGAGTGGTCGATTTGTTTCTTCGTTTACGTGCACGTCTTGCTTTAGAGCGAGTTTGCATAAACGTCACGTACAACGAGAAGGCGAGCAAAGAAGACTCTTTTTGGTATTTTGTGTTTTTCAATTTTTTTTGTGGTTTTTGATGGTATTAACTTTTTTGGAAATTGGTGAAATGTATTAAGTAGACAATAATCTACAAATCTCCTCCTTAATCAAATCTCTCGATTAAAGAAGCCTCAAGGAATGAAAACGGTCACGTGAAGTGAACGCCTTCGATGACTTTAGAACGATGGTGGAACACCAAATCGTTCAAGAGGGTTTAATCAATATGAAACCAAGAAAATATATATGATATGTAATAATACTTTGGGCGGCAAAACCCTCGATTCACTCTCAAAATCAAATACGCACAAGCAAGCGGAGGAAACGAGGCGGCGCGAAGCACTTAAGAGCCTTTTTCCTTTAGGTCGTGAAATACAACCGCCTTATACCCACCTTATAGTTTGTATTATCAAAATCAAGCTTCACGAAAGTATTTATCTATTTTTGCCTTTTTCTTTGGTTTGAGAGTCGAATACAATGATTGGGTAATGACCTCCCAAGTCAAGGTTGTGATTTCTCACGTATTTGGAGTACTTGTGAATTTATTGTTCTACGTATACAATATAGTAATAATATTCACACAAAAACTGAAAAACGATAATACGTATTAGTAGAGTGCTACTAATACAAATACTATTATGGCTAATATAAAAAACAACAATGTTCAATCAAAACACAACACGCCTCCCCGGCAGTGGCGCCAAAATGATAGTCATAGAAATACGTCTTTTAGGAAAAAGAACGTAATTAGGGTAAGTGACCCTAATTACCCTAAGTGAAGTGACCACGTGTAAATGACCCTAAGTGAAGTGAGTTCGTTCTCGAGGAGGCACGTGTGTTGTGTAATGAATCGATTTTGATTGATGATTTTAATAAGAAGAAAAGAAATGAGAAATGAGAAAGGAAAGAAAAGACGGTTACAAAGACGAATTAAACTACGACGAAAAAGGCGTAAACGTAAAACCGTAAAACTACAAAAATTAAAATTTTAACCTAAAAATTACTAAAAATCCACAATAAAATTCTAAGAGTTTACAAAAAATCCAAACTTGCTAAAACCTTTTAATTAATTAAATAATGACTTTTTAATGCTAATTAAAGCCCTAAAAATCACAATTAATTATTAAAAAGCCCCAAACAAGGTCTTCAAGTTTTTAAACCTCAAAAATGACCTAATTAAGCTAAAAACTACTTTTAAAAATTTTAAAACCAAATTAAACTATTTTTAAACTCCTAAAAACTATTAAAATCTATTAAATCTTAAATTAATTCTAAAAATTAAATGAAAAGCCTAAAAAATATTTGGAAAGTTACAAAGTTCCTATATTAATGTCTATAACCTAGGAAAAATGAAAAAAGTAGAAAAAACAAACTTTGAATTTTTAATAATAAAATAATATTAAAATATTCTAAAAAATAAAAAGTTTAGAAATAAATTCTAAAAAATTACAAAAAATCCTAAATATTCTAACTAAGATAAAAATGCAAATAAAAGTTCCTAAAACCTTTTTATTAATTTTATATTAAATTTTAAAGTTGTCTAAAAACCCTAAAATCAAATAAAATTAAAAATAAGACTTTTATTGAAAACTTTTTTGGATGTAAACCTCAAAAATATAAATTAAAACCTAAAAACTATTTTTTTGGATTTTTAAAATACTTTTTACTATTTTTAATCTACTTTCTAAAAATTAGACTAAAAATAATCCTAATAAATAAATAAATAAAGGGAAAAATAAACTTTTAAAACAGAAAAGTCAAAAACCTTAATAAAGTCCTAGGAAAAATGCTAATTGGCTAAAATGCTTAATGAATAAGCTCGAAAAGCACAAATAAGCTACGGCTTAATTTAGATAAGCCAAAACAAAACGTGCTTAAGTATTTATCAAATGCAACCCTAGCAGTCAAAGACCCTAGGGCGCAATGGTAACTTGTGTGTGTTGTGAGAGGAGTGGCACAGGTTCGAGTCCTGGCCACGTCCTTTTTGATATTTTTTTTTTCTTTTTAAACTTTAAAAATCCAAACCTGTATATCCTTTTAGCTCAATAACACACACACAATCTAATATGACCAAGATTAAGCTGATTTGGAATCAAAAAACGTGCCCAGGTCTGATATGTTTCTGATGAACACAAAGTAAGCAAAGTATGTATCTTCACTTGTGCAGAAATCAAGAGGAGCTTGATTTGATGAATTGTGTGGATGTTTATTGGACAAACAGGCACCCCTACACTCAGTTGGAGTGTAGGGAGTCAAATAAACACAAAATAAGCAAACACTTAGCACACAATCAAGAGAAAAAGGCAACTTAAGGTTGCTGATATGCTTATGAGGTCTGAGTGACTAAGGGTCTTGATTTACTTGCTCACAAATGAAGTTCAAATGCCCATGATTTGCACACAGGTTCACCACATGACAAATAAACAGTCACAAATCCTATGTGACTTATGATTCAACAGAATTCCAAGATTATGATGCACAAACTTTTACCAAATAAGCAGAAAAATGGCAGATTCAAATTTTAAGCTATGTTTTTCCACTTTTAGCATGCAATTGGTTCCAAACTTTTACCAAACTGATACACAACTAACTCACAACCTAATGCTACCCTATGAAGTGTATCTAAACAGGTTTTAAGCACAATCAATGATTTTTAACCCTACTTAAACCCTTATCCAAACACACCTTTAAAATCTGCTATCAACTAATTTTCAAAGCAAATCTATTCAAAACTCACTCAAACTGATTTCTGAGACTTCTAACATGTATATAACACCAAGTAAACTCAAAACAAACAACATAAACAGTTATGCATGCAGATTTCACATAACACATACATATCACACAATTTTTCAGAAAACTGAAAAATGGAAAAGGAATTTTACCTTGAGGGACTTACATCCAAGCCCCTCAGTGACTGCTTTGTCACTTCCAATAGGCTGGGGCCTATGCTGGACCTTGGACAGCAACAATCAACACACCTGCAAAAATCAATGAACACACAAACTTGCACAATATAATATTTCTGATTTTTCTTAAAAACTTTCAACACCTCTTAACAAAACTTGAACCAATGATACTTAACACGTCTTAAACAAGCTCAAACTCACAAATCCAAACCCTACTTATCCACTTTCACTTCAAAGGAGTTTTTTGATTTCTGAAATTTGGACCTAATAAGAAAACTTTTGAAACCTTTTGAAAATTCAAACTCACAAGTGTTACACAATATAATGATGGAACTCAGAATATTCAAGCAATTCAGTACCAAACTTTTAAAAAATAAAAGGGATTACAATTTAATTAAAAATACCAAACTTTAGATTTCAGAAAGGCATTACATGAATATGCTTAAAAAAACTGGAACAAAACGTATGAGTGACAGGCCACTCATACTTATACTAGTCTATAGAAGAACCTAGAAGACTAAAACCCTAATAAGAAAAGCCCTAAAATGCCCTTGCTGTTTGACTGAATTTTTGGTCAAAAAATGGCATCTTGTGAGTCTTGTACTTGGCCAGCTGTTGGAACTTCATCTTGGGCGTTTGTTTGAGCTTGGAGGACAAGGAGTTGATCACAAACGTTGGATTTGTCCCCTCCTAGGGTTTTGTGTAAAAAGACGTTTGCAGGGGACCAATGGGGGGTCACATGGGTTGAGTGGAAACATGGGTTTTGTGTGGGATAGGATGAGAGTGTCCTTAATTAAGGATCTGGACAAAATCAACAAGAAACCCTTTGTTTTATAGGTAATATAAGCTGGGAAAATTTAGGGTTTATGGGGGATTAGTGTGGGGTTTAATCCGATTTGGGGGATTAATGGGTTTAAAAAGGTGTTTTGGTGGGAAAAATTAGTTATTAAACTAATTGGTTTTGGTTGGTTGTTGGTGCTGAGGTGGATGGATGATTGGTTGGGAGAAGTTTAAGTGTCTGGCAGTTTAAGTCCCCCATGATTCTTCTTTCTTCCACTTTGTATATAACAGCCATCAACGCCTAATTTCCCTTTAACAACTTTTGAACTCTTGTCAAAAATGGCACAAATTCTTTAAAAACTTGAACAAGGACTTCAAATGCATATTTTTGGATTCTTCAAGGACTGGTCTTGTAATATCTTCAAACTTCAAGGACCATACTTGTACAATTGACATTTGGAGGGTCAATTGTGACAAGTTCTTCAAAGATGAGGGACCAAAATTGCCAATCTTCAATTCTTCAAGGGCATTTTTGTAAAATCTAAACTTGGGCCCGGTTCATTATGCGGCTTCGTTTCCCGTGTTCGTTTTTGAATGATTCTTGTGATTTTTTGCCATTTCCTCAATATCCGTACCTAAAAATACACAAGTAACAAACACGAGCATATATTTGGTATATTTAATGACATTTTATGCATTTTAAGCCCGATTTGGACGATGAGACCATGTATAAAAGCAGTCTCATCACTGAGTACCTGCCGTTTTGGGAACATGAAAAGGAAAACGGCTGAGCAATACGCTCAGTGCACGGATGTACAAGTAAAGCATGAATACTATAAGCATATAAGCATGAAACAGCGGAAGAAACTAAGTCCTGGATAACCCGGTTAAGTCTTAGTAAAACTGGTTTTATAGTTTGAAAAGCCTTATATTTATCTTGTAAAAACTGTTTAACATATTTTACCATTAGCCAATTTAGGTCATGAAATCAACGTGCATGAATACTTGGAGGGGTGACCTCGTCATGCAAATTAGAGGGGCTGCCTCTAATTTAATATACTTGTTTTTGGGTAGGAGGGATCAGCTCCTTGTGAAGGATGCAAGGCACACACCATATTCACACTGAGTAATCTGCTGAAAACATGTAACTAGGATGCACCCATACGCCCCACATGATAAATATAATAATATGGCCAAAAGCTGAAGGGATGCCACGAGCAATCACTCCGCCGTGGGGAAGTCATAACACCAGTGCCTCTAGTGTTATGGTTATGGTACCTCCATAACTAGGTGAAACTGGTCATGCATGTATATGGATTTAGGTATTTTAATTAAACATATGCAATCAAACATATAAACTTATACTATGGGAAAATAGTTGGCTGCATACGGGGAATCCTAATAAGGAAAGAATGTCCATACTGAAAGGACGGAGAATCCGTACCTTATGTCCAGTGAACGAAGAAGAAGAACGGAAGAAGGTCCTACTTCGGTATCACTAACGCTACATAAATACATACATGTATAAGTATCTGACTACTGAATACATAACTGATTTTATATCATGTCTTAGCTTGTTTTATATGTTCATGTCATGTTTTACTGTTTTAAGCTTTATACTGTGTTTATCGCATATTCTGTCTATTTTGATTAAGTATTCCTTGTATTTCATGTATTATTATACTTGTTGTGTAATAATAAGTAACTTTCTAAAAATAGTAGGTTTCCTAAAATAGAAAGTTTCGAAAAATAGAAAGTTTCGAAAAATAGAAAGTTACCAAAAATAGAAATTTTCCAAAAATAGAAATTTTTCAAAAATAGAAAGTTTCCAAAAATAGAAAGTTTCCAAAAATAGAAAATTTCCAAAAATAGAATTACTGCTTAAAATAGATAAGTTTCTAAAAATAGAAAGTTTCCATAAATAGATTAGCTGCCTTAAATAAATAAGTTTCTAAAAATAGAAAGTTTCCATAAATAGATATAAGCTGGTTAATTAAGCTAATTATATAAGCTTAAGTATTTTCTGATTATTATTCTAAGTCATGTGATTATATAGTATAGTTTATTAATTATTACATGTAAATTAAATAAACTATAGGTTAAAGTATTTAATTAAATGTAACATGTTTTTAATTAAATAAGGTAAAATACTTAGGTTAAAACATGTATTATTATCTATTAATAATATAACCTAAGTCATAATTAATTATTGTCATGGTTTTTAAATAATTAATTAATTATAAGGTCTAATTAAAGATAAATACTTAGGTTAAAATTCATGAACTAATAATTAAATTAATAACCTAAGTCATGTAAATTAAATTAATCATGTCATGTTTCTAATTAATTTAATTTACACCCAAAAAATAACATACTTGTAAAAATCATAAACCTAAAAAAAGTGATTCATGAACCGGACCCATGACTAAAACCATGAACCGGCCCGTAACCATCACCATACCCCGACCTAAATAGGGTTTCCCCTTGGTTTTGCTGCTGCCGTGGGACCACCACCACCATACCGAGACCATATGGTCTCGGTGGTGTGTAATAAGCCAAGCCGAGAACCCTTAAGGGCTCGGTTAGGCGTCGGCTAGACCACAAACACCCCTAAAACCCTTGATTGATTTACCCCGTGATCATTAACATGTTTAAAAATACTTGTTTTTAATTAGTTAATTAAAAACATCATGATTTTATGTGATTATCAAAATCAAAACATAAAAAGAAAAGGGTTAAAAGTTATACCGAATACGTGGATCAAATAAGGATGAACACACACGAATCCTTGCAAAATTTCCAAGATCAAAATCAACCCAAATACCCTTTTTGGTGATCAAAACCCGGCGGCCAAAGGAGCACAAGAAGAAGAATTAGGGTTTTTGTTATTTTCTTGATTTTGTGATAAATGACACAACTTTCCCTTAATTCTTGTTTAGTAAAAGTTTACATTGGCCAAGCCCATGTTCTTGTTGTGTAGCCGCGGGTAGGGGCCCCACTTGGGGTAACCCGTACCTTTTTCCGTGTCTAAAAATAATAGTGTGTTCTCGTGTTTCATCGTGTTCATAATTTACGTGTTTTTATTAGTTATCCATCGTGACTTAATATATTTATTCGTGTTCGTAACAAATATATATACATACGTAATATTACCTCGTGATTAATTTACGTTCATGATTTCATGATCGCATGTTCATGATTATAATTATTATTGAAATAATTATCGTGAGTTAATACGTAATAAATACTTATCGTGTTATAACACGTACGTAATACTTGTAATTCTTATTCATGAAACGTAAACGTGCTATATATGGGAAGTTCTAATCATGTACGTATGATCTAATGGGTACTATTCATTGTAAAAGCATGCGGGTTTTACAGTTGATCCCAAACTTAGATCGATTAGATTTGTATTATCGAGATTGAATCAAGTATAATACGTTGAGAAACTTTGTTTAATCAATAGTCTAAGTGTTATGCGGAATTAAAACTTACAACAAAGAACGAAACAAAACAAAGTATGTATACCAAACTTTCACTTCCATTGATGATAATAACTGCGTACAATGAAAGTGTGGAAAACATATATCGATATCAAACCCTAAGACCTTCTTTTATAACATAACGAGTCTTGAACAATAATCTACCTATCAACTATTTTAGGAAAAGATAAACATAAAGAATACAATGTATAACATATCATTCCTAAATATACAAAACGTGTTGACTAAGTAGTCTGATGTAGCTGGGATTTCCTTTATCAGCGCCTTGATATTTCTTGTCAGCGTCCAATTTGTCAGCGCCTCAATTACTCTTGTCAGCGTCCAAAATCCCTTTGTCAGCGGCATAGTGACTTAGCTAATTTTATTCCCAACAATCCTCCCCTAAACTTGATACTTATACTAATGTTCAAGTTTCTGAATAAAAACTAAATTCAAAGAGGATTCTTACAAATAAAACCTACTCCTTAATATGAGAATATATAAACCTCATAAAGTCAATGCTAACATCACTGGTATTATCAACTTCAAGCTTGGTGGTGATCAACTTCTTCAATAATTCTTGTGATCATGGATATTTCTCATCTATCAATAAGTACTCTGCAAACTTTATAGTACTAAGACGAAACACACCAGCAGCTGAATACAAATGCCACGTCAAGCTAACCAGATCATCCAGATTTAACCACATTGGATCATCAACATCATGGGAAAACATTCTTCTAAATGTTGTCCAGATTTTATTCCATTCAAAGATGAAGGAGCTTCAGCATCATAGACCTCCTTCATCAAACCCCAAAGATTTTACACATCCTCTCTATCCAAATTGGAAAACAATGAAACCAAAGAAGAAAAAGTGTATACCTTATCACCATCCCTGGTGATCACCCAGAATCCAACAGAATCTTCTGCATACTTAATGATTGGATTGTTGAAATCAAGAGGTACAACTACAGCTAAATCAGATGCCATCAATGGAGAAAGCATCATGCTCCTCTTCAAAACTACTTCATGTGGATTCAATTGATCAAGCATTTGGAATATTAGCTTAAATTCCTTCTTCCTTGGTTTAGGCATAACAGACGCCTTCTTCAGCTTTAATTCCTCCTTAATTTCTTCTTGTCTCTCAGCAGACAACAACCTATAAGTGTTCGCCTCACACACAAAATCCCATATTAGATAGGCAAAACATTCCAACTGTTCAAATGATAGCTTCCTTAACTTTGTATATGTCTAACCTGTTTGATGACACCTTAGAAGCATATAGTATTGTTCTCTCCTTGCAGTCTTATTTTCCCTTAAAACACTATCTGCTCTATTCTTCAAAGTGACTTGACAATCACCTTGAACTCTTATCATTATTTCCAGTCCCCAAACCTTGTCATTTAGAGAGACCTCAGGGTTCTTCAATACTTCTCTCTCATACCTAAAAAATAGATCAGCTATAGCAGGTATCTCAAAATCAACCTTCATCAAAAGTAACCTAATCATTTCCAAGGCCACATCATTCTCTCCATACTCTAACTTTTCTGGTTCTTCCAAAACAAAATTAGAACCATGGTCACTACCCTCTTCTTCATTACCAGAACCATCATGTTCATCACTCTCAGATTCAGATGAAAGAATTTGAGCTTCAATAGCACCTTTCCCAAGCCCCTTCTTTTCTTGCTCATGAATCTGTTGAGCAATGATAGCATCAACCTTTTATTGGGCTGCATCCTTGGGAATATCCTCTTCTACCAAAACAGCTTTGCCCTTATCCAATGGATCAATAAGAGGCAAAGTAGTATGTGTTACCTGTGTGGAAGGCTCCTTGATCATAAATGGTGGTTAGGATACACCAGTCAAACCAGGAATCCTTTCAGCGGCTGAAATAGGTGTGTCAGCGTTCAAATTTCTTTTGTCAGTGGCTGAAAGTCCACTTGCTTGCAACATCATTTTTGTGAAAGACTGATTCATAGGAGTAATCAAAAGGGCAGTAGCTTGTTCCTTCATCCCTGTAAGTGCCTCAGATACCTCCTTTGTCCGATAAGAACCTTCATGGGACCCTTTATCACTCACATTAAATGGTTCAGTAGGTGCTTCCTCCCCTTTGTAAGAATCATCTTCCGAGGACAACACCATAGCTTTCCTTTTCCTTGAACCAGCAGCTTCCAAAATAAGTATCTTCTACCTCAATTGATTGAGTTCAAGGCCTTGGTCTGTGACTTTCTGTACAAGTTTTACATTAGACTTTTACAAGCCAATGCAGATAGCCGTCAATTCTAAAATAGATAGTGGTTGCAGACTGCCCTCATCCAAAATTGGGATTTGACTCCTCAATATGGATTCACCAGGCAAAGTTCTCTCACCTTCATGGCTAGGAGCACTAGAGGAGAACACTCCAGTAGTCCTTTGTCTTTTCTCCAAGCGAAAATCAAAGGGTTCAAATGAGGAGGTGGATTGGTGAACATGTGTTTGTGGTGGTGAGGTGACAGCGGGTGAAATGGGTGTGTCAGCGACTGAAACACGAGTGTCAGCGGCTGATGGATGGGGGTCAATGTGCATCTGGTGAACATGAAGGGGTGAAGGTGGTTTTTGTTCTTGTGCAGGTTCAGGTTCAGGGTGTGGCTGGGGGTTTTGGGTTGCTTTAATGATAGCCAGCATGAGAGGGGTCAAAGGTAAGGGTCTGAAAGATTGAGTGTTAATGGACAGAAAAATCTTAGCTTTTTTAGTAGGGGTCTTATAAAAATTGTCATGATCCCTACGACAATAACGTAGTTGTTCAAAAACCATTTGTAAACCTAGGGTACGCAAGAGTCATCTTGGTACCCTTGTTGTGCAACATGCCCTCAAAAATCATATGAGAAAAATTATATTTTTGCCCAGGGGACATACAAACAAGAATACAACCAAATGATCAATTGATTTTATTGAAGGATGTACACTTGGGACTAAGACACTGTAGGAGAACATGTATTAAGAACTTCCAGGATGGGCGAAAATTTTGTTTTAAATACTTGTTAATTTTTTCCTCTAAGGACAAATCATACCCCAAGCCTGTAAGTCCTTCCTCTAACTGATCATTAGGAAGGGTAGTCACACCATCAGGATCATCAAGCTGCAAAGCTTAAGGAATAAGTGCTTTAGTGACAACCTATTTTGTCCTATGAACAGTCCCTGATAATGTAATCACTCCATCAACTGTTCCAGAACTTGCAGTGTTCCAAAACTGCTTGATGTGTGTGACAACGATTAAGTGGAGCATGAGTCAAAGCATACCTTAGATTAGAAGCTAAGAGATACTCAATCATTACCGTATATTGAGGATAATGAACAGGACCAGTCTCAAGATAGGCAATCATATTGTGTTGATCCCTGAATCCCAAAGTAGCACCAATAGGTTTAAATAATGGAGCCATGAAAACTGTTTGTGAAAGGTTAGGATGATTGAAAATGAAGATGTAAGATTATGGACAAAATATGAGACAAATATGCAAGTTACCCTGTGTGAAAAATAATGAACCGTTTTTATAGGACAAAAACTAGGCAACTATTGGTTGAAAAAGAGGTAAGTTATTCAAAAAGTAATGATGAAAATCTTGAAAAACAATAACTTATATCTTTGCTTCTAAAGAAATGACCAAATCCCATAAAATTACGGCCCAAAATATCGCAAAATTCACAGCTAGGTAGGACCCAGTGTTCTTCAACGGTCAAAATATAAGTGTCATCGGGTAACGACTATATTTGCCAGCGTGTAATTTTGCCATGTCAGCATTTGAAAATGTGCTTGTCAGCGTCTAAACCACTTATGTGTCAACGACTAAATATAATAAGTAATAAAACAAAAAAAGACCTTAACAAAGAGGTTTACCATAATGAAGATAACTCTTTCTCTAACACAGACTGAAATTAGCATTCTCTATCCAATTATACACACTTGCTTAAGCAAGATAGACATAATTGTCCTCAATTGAACCTTGCTAAAATAAGTCCTTTGGAGTGAATTTATCTCATATAAACTCGTTGTAACTCCCAGCTAAGCGTATTTTTATTTAAACTAAGTCTCCCAACCAACCAATCCCAGTTCTAGGCCCAAAAGTGTTGGCAGCATGCACAATTATATCAACTTTGCATGCTATAGTGCTCAAGGTTTAGAAATTCTAAAAATTCTTAAAAAGAAAATTGTTCATTATCTCTAACCCTCACTCACCAGTGCACACAATCTAGAATTGTGATAAGATAACTCTAAGAGTACCCAAAGACCTAAATGTTTCCTAAACCTCCTGATGAGACTACAATTATACATAGTGTCATCGTTCAAATCGGGCTTAAAACGCTAAAAATGTCATTAAAATATCCCAAAATATGCTTGTGTTTGTTCATTGTGTATTTTAGGTACGAATATCGTGAAATCAACAAAAGATCACAAGAATAAAAAACGAACATGGGAAACGAAGTCGCACAAAGAACCAGACCCGAACGATGATTTTCCATTGAAGTCCTTGAAGTTTTGAAGATTGTCAAGATTGGCCCCTCATCTTTTGAAGACTTGGCATTTGATACCATTGTAAAACTCAAAAATTGCATTTGGGTCCCTAAAATGCTGAGATATTACAAGAAGAGCCCTTGAAGTATGCATTTATTGCTTTTATGGTCCTTGTGATAACTTTACAAAAGCTTTTGTGGCCAAAATGAAAGAAAACAAACTTGAATAACAAAGGAACCATGGTTTTGGCTGATTAAATATGAAGTGACAAACATATGGCAATTGAAGGGCTATTCTTGGCAGACAAACAAACATCACTCCACCACTTCCCTGCCTACACGTCACCCACTATACTCCAATCCTCCAATCACCACTCTCCCCCTACTCCACGTCACACCCCACTACCCTAAACCGTTTATACTAATATTAATTTTAAAACTTTTTAAATTAATATTAAGTTAACCCGTTTTCCCCCCAAACACCCCCTAATCCCCCTAAACTGGATCATCAGCTTCACTATTCCCTATTAGAACCCTAATCCCATTACCCACCAAAAACAAAGGGGTTTTACCCTTAAGTTACTAGAACCCTAATTTACCATCAACTTATCCAAACCCCACTCTCATGTTGGATACCAGCTCATCCAAGTGGCCCCACCATGGTCCCCTGCTCCTTCAAAAATGGCAATAAGAGAATCACGCCAGTAAATCAACGACCAAGGACCAAAACTTGGTCCCAAAGGAATTTTTGGATGGTGTAGATCATTTCACAGTTGTTCTCTTCACATGGGCATCACAAGATACCACTTTTGACCAAAGATCAAGACAAAGACCAAGGGGATTTTTTGGAATTCCATATAGCTAGGGTTTACGTGTTTTATTTTTCTAGAGCCTTCTTATCAGTAGTATAAAGAGACATATCAACATTTGATAAGGCTCTTGTTCCAGTTTCTCTTTTGTAAACTTTTATGAGATAAATAGTTAAATATTTTATAAAACCTTGCAAAAGATTGATGTGTTGCATTGTTTTCCTCATTTTATTTTTAAAATAATTCTTATTAGTGCAATATTTTTTGTGAACATTCCCTTTCAAAGTAATATTGAAATGTCTATTTTTAATCTTCAGCTTAAAGAAGCTTATAAGCTTATTTAGTTGACACCTAAATAAGCCTATCAAGCTTGTATAAGGTTTCTTTCCAAATTTTGGTTCCAAAGATTTAGTCTTTTATTGTATTTTTTGGAAAAGAGTAAAAAAATGATTTGTTTTGGTTCTCTTGTGACTTACTATTCACAAAAGCTAGTTCAATAAGTTGACTGACAATCAGCTTATTGACTGCTATTGTGAGCTTGAAGTTTTTCCTTTGTGGTTCTTTGCTTTGTGTGTTATCAACAGGTCACCAAGAAGATATATAGGGGGTGTTTGACTGTCGTAGTCTACCCCTATCCATCTCTACAACAACAAATCTAATATTCTACAAGCTCACTCTTTAAGTTAACTTGAAGATGGCCTCAACCATAGTGGGGCCCGGATGTGGGTCCCACAAGGTACAAACCTTGGGCTTGAACCCTCTAAGTCTTGCTCTAATTTGTACTCTTAGTGTTTGTTAGAATCGGTTTGATTGATAGTTTTATGCTTTGTCTATGTTAGGTTATCAGTTATATGCATGTTTAAGTAGTTGGATTTGATTTTCAAGATATTTGAGTTAGACAGTCTTTGTAAAATCTTGTTTCAGATAGATAAGGAGTGTTTGGGTCTGCTGTCATGATTGTGTGGGTGACGACACACTAAGTTTCTACATGCCTTAACCAGTCCATTTAAGTCAGTTAAGAAGATTTTGTATGTGGTTTGAAGTTTTTTTAGTCTGCATGAGTTTGTGTTAAAACCTGCATAGATATTCAATAGGTCTGCTAGGATTTGATTTTGGTATTGAAATATTGATATCTAGAATTCAGTTAGGTTTATTGCTTAGTTAGAGTTATGTGCTTTTGGTTTTCACTATGGTATGATAGGTTGATAGGTATTGTAGTTTGAATTGCACCTTTGTGCTAAACAGATCAGCAAAAAGTACCTAGATCCCATAGTGCCACATTAGTAACCTTAATTTGCTTATTCTTGTGATTTTCTTGTGTTAGACTTGGTAATTTTTGTGTTTATCTTGACTTCCCATACTCCACTGAGTGTGGGGGTGCCTTTGGTTTCCATCAAATCCAATAAAACAACAAGAAATCAACCATTTTCTCTTTTCTGTGACCAAGCAGTGGGAAAAAGTTCCCACTGCTAGTGTGTTTGTTCCCACTGCTATACTAGTGGACAAAAGTGCCCCAAGTGTCACTATCAGATTTGTTTATTTTTGTCATTAGTGGCAAATTTTCACCCTTTTTAAGATTTTCTATTTTTCTCAGTTTTGTTTATTTATTTTAAGATTTTTCATAAAGTTATTTTTTATTTTACTGCTCATTTTAATATTTTTAGAATTAATTTAAGTTTTAATTAGGATTTACTTAAACTGTTTTTGTCTTTTAGTGGAAAAAATTAGGGTTTTTTAGTTTTAAAATTTTTCCTAGTTTCAATAAAGTATTTTAAGATTTTCCAAATAGTAATTTCATTCTTAACTTTAATTTATTAATTTCTAGAATTATTTAAGGTTTAATTAGTTTTTAAATCAAACTATTTTGTCCTATTAGGTAAAAAAGTATTGTTTTCAAACTTTTTAATTTTTCTACTATTCAGATAAGTGATTTAGGATTTTTCAAAAAGGCAAATTAGTTTTCTCATTATTTTACTATTTTTAATCATTATTTTAGTTGAAGAATTGTTTTTAGTGTTTTAAAAATAGAAAAATAGTTTCAAAAATTTAGGAAAAATACTTTTTAGTGTTTAATTAATATAAATAAGATATAAGTTTGATAAAATAATATTTTGGGCGTTTTGTTAAATATATTTAATTTTAGGGCTTTAATTAGCATTTAAAATTGAATATTTAATTAATAAAAGGTTTTAAAATTTATTTATTGAATTTTTATTCTTATTTATATTATTTTAGACTTCGTTTTTATTTTTAAATTGTTTTTAGCTTTAATTTTTAATTTCGTCGTGTTTTACGTAATTACGTTATCGTTTTACGTCATTCGTCGTAGTTTAATCGTAGCGTAGCTCGTCACTTAATTTTCTCTCTTTAAACTAAAAAACGAAACTAATCCAAACATTGTTTCATATTTATTGGCACCATACACACACACCTCCGCTGAGAACAAACTCACATTTATCGGTTTTACGGTTTTCCTAAATCGTAAGACTTAATACTTGCTCGCTTTATACTTGTCTTTCCTAAGACTTGTATAGAAATACGTACATCATTTTTGGCGCCGCTACCGGGGAGGTGTATAGCCATATATATATCGTGTTTGTGTGAGTAGTGCGTTTTTGCTTTTCATTTTTGGAAACCCTAAATATCGTACATACTCATTTTTGTTATTTTACTCTAATATATTATAATATCCAAATAAAACGTGTTTAGTTTTTCTAAATTAAATACAAAACAATCATTTTACTATATTGTAGATATATTGGTTTTCGTTTTTCTTTGTGAATATTATTAATATATTGTATACGTATCATAATAAATTTACAATATCTTCAAAAGCGTGAAAACGCAACCTTAATTGGGATTTCATCACTCAATTATTGTATTCGAATCTAAATAAAAAAATCAAAAGTCAAAATAGATAAATACTTTCGTGAGGCTTAAATTTTGATTAACACAAAGTATAAGGTGGGTATAAGGCGGTTGTATTTCACGACCTAAGGGAAAAAGGCTCTAAGTGGTTAGCGCCGCCTCGTTCCCCCCGCTTGCTTGTGCGTGTTTTGATAAAGAGGGCTAATCGAGGGTTTGTCGCCGAAGTATTATCTACTTATATTATATTTGCTTGATTTTCAAAGATTAAGCCCTCTTGAACGTTTTGGTGTTCCACCAACGTTCTAAAGTCATCAAAGACGTTCACTCCACGTGATCGTTTTCATTCCTTGAGGCTCCTTTAATCGAGAAATTGATTCGAGGAGAGACTTGTAGATTTGAGTCTACGTAATACACCAAAATCCAAAAAAAAAACAATAAAAAACCAAAAAATTGAAAAAAACAAAAAACCCCAAAAAGAATCTTCATTGATACCCCCATTCTCTACGCTTAGTGCATGCGCACTCGATCGAAGGATTATTCTAATTCTAGCGACGCTTCGAATCGACGCAATCGAAATCGAAGGAATCGACGACGTAGACGAGAATTAGAAACCGACGTTCCTAATATCGTTGTTGAAGAGACCGTAGACGAGATGGCCGACAATCGTTCGATGATGGAATTGCTTCAAGCGCCCACCGAGGGTTATGGAGACGCGGTCGTAATTCCCGCTATTGAAGCGGTGAATTTTGAGATTAAGAGCGGCATGCTTTCGTTGATACAAGCTACGAAGTTTCGAGGTCGTGAGGCGGATAATCATGACGATCACATTCGGAATTTTATTGTCTTTTGGCCACGAGCAAGTTTAAGAACGTCGACGCTGATGTCGTCAAGCTTATGCTTTTTACGTACTCGCTCTATGGTGCCGCCAAGGATTGGTACGAGAATGAGCCACCTAATTCCATAATTACATGGAAGGATCTCGTTTCCAAATTCGTTAATTATTTTTTCCCACTATCTAAGACGACATTTTTCAAAAAACGAGATTACGAGATTTGAGAAAAAACCGAATGAATCATTTAGAGACGCGTGGGATCGTTTTGTGGAATTGATTAGGAAATTTCCTCACCATGGATTTTCCGAGTTGCACCAAATCGATACGTTTTATAACGGTCTTAGTTTTCAAGAACAAGATTCGTTCAATTCTGCCGCCGGTGGCAATTTTTGTGTAAAACTCCGAAAGTCGCTTTAATGATTATCGAGAATAGATCCAAGGTTTACCAACAACGCAATACACCGAGTGTTTCCAATGTCGCTAATGTTAGTAATTATAATCGCGACATTGAGAGGGTTGATGCGAAAGTCGATAAGTTGATGAATGTGTTTATGTCTTTTCTCATTGAGATGCAAAAGAAAGACACTCCCGCTATGGTGAAAGCGGTTGAGGCATCGTGTATGTTGTGTGGTGGACCTCATAATTATTACGAGTGTGTGTCTACGGATGGCCAAACGTCGAGTGTTAACGCGTTAAACAACAATTCTCAAAATCAAAATAACGTGGGTCCATCACAAGGCAATTATAACCAAGGCAACAATTTTTCAAACCAAAACTGAAACAATTTTCAAGGAAATAATCAACAAGGAATATATTAAAATCAAAGTTATAATCAAGGTTGGAATTGAAGTTGGCAAAATCGAGATAACAACTACAATCAAAACTCGAGTTTTCAAAACAACGCTAATCAAGGTAACAATTTTTCGAGTGGTAATCAAGGTAATTTTCAAAGAAATAATCAAAACCAAGGGAACTTTAATTCTAATCAAAATAGTTCGTCAAACGATTTTCAAGAATATATGAAAACAAATGAAGCTAATATGAGACGATTAGAGGGACAAATTGGTACTTTGAAAAACGAATTTTCCAACACTTTCAAAGGTCAAAATAATAAAATTGAACAAGGTCACAGTGAGATTAAAAAGATGTTTTCGGCAATTATGAGCAATCAAGCGAGTTCGTCTTTGAGTACGTTACCTAGTAACACCGTACCAAATCCGAAGGAACACGTTAAAGTCTCCACCTCGTCTATTGGAAAAGTCGTGTGATTACCCCTAACCTTGATGGATTTAGAGTTGTTCCTTCTTCTCAACCCTCGACTTCTAAGAAGCCTTCATGTTCTAAAGTCGAGGGGATGAACATGGTGACCAAGGAAAAGAGCGCACACCCTCGTGTACCTTGAATTCCATCCACGGTTCATAAAGAGAGCTTTAAAGACCTTACCCAAGTAACCCTTGAAGAAACTTGTGCTTCGATCCTTTTTAAAAAACCCAAAAGGCATATGTCGAGAAAGGAAGAGGATCTGGGCCAATTTCTCCTACCTTGTGATTTTTCCGAGATTGAGGGATGTTTAGCCCTTGCCGATTTAGGTGCTAGCATCAATCTCATGCCTCATTCACTTTGGAAATTGATGAAATTGCCTAGACTTACCCCCACGAACATGACTATTGAGCTAGCAAATTGTACGCCTTTAAAACCAATTGGAATAGCCGAGGATGTCTATGTTAGAATTGGAAAGTTTGTTTTCCCCGCGGACTTCGTCATTTCTGATTAAAAGTGTGGCCCTAAATGTCCCATTATTTTAGGTCGACCCTTTTTATCGACGGCTCGAGCCGTAATCGACGTTCACGGTGGGAAACTAACTATGAAATATGGGGAGGAGCTTTTTCGCGAATAGATCCCAAGTTACAAATAATAATGATAAGACCAAGGTTTCAAATTCCAATGATTTAAAAATGATAACTTTAGCGGAAAATATGAGGCTTGATGCATGTTTTGAAATAATTAAAATGAACGGTTTTAAAGATGAAGATTTTAATGATAAAGAATACGTGTACTTAATTCAAAAGGGTATTCGTAGATTTATGGATGAAAAATCACTTTGGGATATATTCGGCGAAACAAGTGAACCACCAATTCCGAAGGGCGACGTTAGTGCCATCACAACAATGACCAATATGGGCTTGTCTTCACCACCTTCGAAGGACCATGACTTTGAGGGCCATACTTCTAAGCCCATTGAAGTACCTCCCACTCCTAGTCCCAAACGCATTAAGGCTAGAGAAGTGGCCTAACCCAATTCAATCTCACCCATCATAGAAATTTCACCTAAGCATAGCCCAAGGGATTGTAAGACCATGGTTGTGACTCTCGAGAAATCCGCTCGAGAACTTGCTCACGCCGACACTTTCTTTGATGACGATGGTGATTTTGCCGAGATTGATCATATACTTGCTAATCCGCCATCCATCTTCGAGGATTTACCCTTTGATAAAACTTCAAATGAAGAGGATGATCTCATGTCGGAAATTTCTTATGTTGATGAGAATGACGACACTTTCACAACATACTCGAATTTCGTATACGAACCTATTTTTCATCATAATCCCATTTTTGATGATGAATTCGAGAACGTTGACGACCATATCATCGATCCTCCTTCGTTTCACAATTGTGATGATGAATAATTCTTTAAGGAGGTCGATGAATTTCTCGCTATAGACACAAGTCCCATTCTCGAGGAGTTACCTTATAAACACTCCTCATTTGGGAATGAAGTTTACACATTCGTGAGGATCTAACTTATCAACGATCCCCACAAAAAAAAGATGGTTTCGTGCTTGATCGTGATCTCTTTGACAGTGTTTCTAAAATCATCAATGAGGGGAATGACAAATCGTGGTTTGACAAGCCTATCTATGACGAAGAAATCGATGAGATCGATGTTCATGAGGATGACGAATATGTGGACCCCGAGGGGACGGTGTTCTTTGTTGATAAACGTTTTGAGATATTTTCAATCCACCACCCCCTAACCGCGACTTAAATGTGAGAATTTTTAGTGTGCCTAACATCGTCTTAGAAACGCCAAATATTTTCGACATCATTCAATCGGGTTTTCATAAAGAGTTTTTAAACGATGAAAAAGGAAAAGATTTTGAATTTAATTTAAAATATTTTTCTACAAGTTTAACTCCATCATCACTACGTTTATTGAGTTCTACGAGCCCGTCTACTCCTCTTGACGATGCGTCGTGTGGATTTAGTGTGGGGGAAGCCCCTTATGTTCCCTCACAATTCTCCACCGAGGACGAGATATTCGATCCCGGAATTGCTTGTAAAGGGAAATCTCAGTCTTCCACCGATGCAACAAATGGAAAATATATCTATTTGCTCGGTGTGAGTCTACCTCGAGTAGCTCATTGTATTGCCCCAACCATTGTCCCACCTTTCTATTTCTCACCTCTTTTCTTTGATCTCTTTGAGGTTTTAACACGTGTTGAAGTGGCGTTGGTTCGTTTATCCTATGAAAACGAGGAAGCCATCTTCAATCCTGGTATTTTGCATCATCAAAGGACTTAGTCCTTAGTACCGGTTGCTTTTGGGCATTGTTTATCATGTGAGCCCCACTAAAAAAGACCAAACCATGATTATGCTTAAATGATCACATTTATGGGGATTCGAGTTGAGCTTTTGACTCGGTTATCAAAAACAAGGTGCCTCGTGGGGGATTCTCATGCTTATCCTTGTAAATATTATTTCTTTCTAATTGGTTAACGAGGGGACTTGTGCCCTTCCGACCATTGTTCCGCGGTTGTTTGTGATTGTGATTTATTAGGTTCATCATTATCATTGAAGCCTCTCGTGTTCGTTTTATGGATCACTCGAGCTTCGATCGTTGCCTTTGGAGATTCCGATATCCGATGATATCCTTTTATGTTCTAACGTTTATATTATTAGCATAATTCATAAACGGCTTTTAGGTTATTCGTTTTACCCTTTCCATGCTCGAGATTAAGCATTCGACTTTCGTCTCTAGTATGGAGGTGTTTCACCCCTAGACTCGAAACATTGAGGAAAATGTTTAGTTTTAGTATGGGGGGTGAGTAGATACTTCACCTTGCTTACGTCACCACGCAATCCAGAATTCATCTTTTTGTTATCGTTTTATGCAAAATAAGGCTAAAAATGGCGAAATTTTTAAATTTTTTCTAGTTTTTCATAAATGTTTAAGACACGAATGTAGGTTTTCCGATGGTGAGAATAAGAGTAATTTTTGACTCGACCGTGCGTTTTGAGCACTAGCTTCGATTACTTAACTTTAATTAGGCTAAGTCTCTTAAATGAGGACGAGAAATGATAGAGTTAATTATAAGTTACGTAATCTTTCACGATCTCATGTGTAGTAATTATTAGCTTATTCTCCCTACGCTTTTGTTTAAATAAATTTAATAAGTAAGGTCGTCCGATTTAAAAGGTTACTTAGCTTCTAGCCCAAGATCGTTTAAAAGTTGCTCGTGTTTGAATAGAGTTCATAGCCAAGGCATAACTTATTGAAGCGGGATGCGAAGATTGGCAAAGTTCCAAAAAGGCCCTAACAAGGCATGAGGAACTTCATTTTGTTGTTAAAGATCCAAGATGATGTAAAGTATCATTGTTCCAAAATCAATATGAAGGATCGAGACACACGAGGAAAAGCAATATACTCCCCTAAAGATCATGGTGAAGTCTATCAAAAAAGACCCTAACAAGGTATGAGGATAAATATATCCAAGTCCGAAAAGGAGACGGACCGTTGTGTATCAAAATCCCAAATAAATATTGAAGAAAAATGATGAAGTCGTGGTCCAAGTGAGGAAATTCCATATATGAAGAGAAGACCATTATTTCAAAAATGTCTTCCAAGATTTGATGTATGATGTACATGCCAAATATCGGTCCGAGAAAGGTCTCAAATCGTAAAACGAGTTATGCCAAGATATGAACTTAAGGAGATTACGAGAAGCCATTTTAAAAGATCATGTCCTTTAGCTAACTATTGATTAAATCGTCCTACTTTATTTTCGGCCTTAATAAAATATCAAAATAAGTCAAATGCATCCTCGTGATCATTAAGACAAAATAAAATATAAGAGATACACCCTAGGAATAAGGGAGTCTAAGTACGTAATTAACACTCATGAGTAATGATTATTTTACTAACTTATAATGACAATGATCTCGTTACACGCTTAGCATGGAATTGGGTGAAAATCGAGGATGACGAACTTATCTCTATGAGGCATTCATGTGTTCTTATTCTTTGACCCTAAAAGTCACTTAATCGTGATGAAAACAATACATTATGTCTAAAACACGTATAGTAGTTTATTTAAATTTACGTCTTCAATAAATGTCACCTAAAAATGATTTTTGGAAGTGCTATGATACTTAATTCTAGCATTGCGTGGGGACACGACAATGGTTTAGTATGTGGGAGTGATGAGACTACAATTATACATAGTCTGATCGTCCAAATCGGGCTTAAAACGCTAAAAATATCATTAAAATACCCCAAAATATGCTTGTGTTTGTTCATTGTGTATTTTAGGTACGGATATTGTGAAATCAACAAAAGATCACAATGATCAAGAAAAAACGAACACGGGAAATGAAGTCGCACAAAGAACCGGACCCGAACGATGATTTTCCATTGAAGTCCTTGAAGTTTTGAAGATTGTCAAGATTGGTCCCTCATCTTTTGAAGACTTGGCAATTTATACCCTTGCAAAACTCAAAAATTGCATTTGGGTCCCTAAAATGTTGAGATATTACAAAAAGAGCCCTTGAAGTATGCATTTATTGCACTTATGGTCCTTGTGATAACTTTACAAAAGCTTTTGTGGCCAAAGTGAAAGAAAACAAACTTGAATAACAAAGGAAGCATGGTTTTGACTGATTAAATATGAAGTGACAAACATATGGGATTGAGGGGCTATTCTTGGCAAATAAACAAACATCACTCCACCATTCCCCTGCCTACACGTCACCCACTATACTCCAATCCTCCAATCACCACTCTCCCCTACTCCACGTCACACCCCACTACCCTAAACCGTTTATACTAATATTAATTTTAAACCTTTTTAAATTAATATTAAGTTAACCCGTTTCCCCCCAAACACCCCCAATCCCCCTAAACTGGATCATCAACTTCACTATTCCCTATTAGAACCCTAATCCCGTTACCCACCAAAAATAAAGGGGTTTTACCCCTAAGTTACTAGAACCCTAAGTTACCAGAACCCTAATTTACCATCAACATATCCAAACCTCACTCTCATCTTGGATACCAGCTCATCCAAGTGGCCCTACCATGGTCCCCTGCTCCTTCAAAAATGGCAATAAGAGAATCACACCAGTAAACCAACGACCAACGACCAAAACTTGGTCCCAAAGGAATTTTTTGATGGTGTAGATCATTTTACAGCAGTTCTCTTAACATGGGCATCACAAGAGACCACTTTTGACCAAAGATCAAGACCAAGACCAAGGGGCTTTTCTGGAATTCCATATAGCTAGGGTTCACGTTTTTTTATTGTTCTAGAGCCTTTTTATCAGTAGTATAAAGAGACCTATCAACATGTGATAAGGCTCTTGTTCAAGTTTCTCTTTTGTAAACTTTTATGAGATAAATAATTAAAGAGTTTATAAAACCTTGCAAAAGATTGTTGTGTTCCATTGTTTTCCTCATTTTATTTTAGATTAATTCTTATTAGTGCAATATTGTTTGTGAACATTCCCTTTCAATGTAATTTTGAAAAGTCTGTTTTTAATCTTCAGCTTATAGAAGCTTATAAGCTTATTTAGTTGACACCTACAAGTTTGGTTCCAAAGATTTAGTCTTTTATTGTATTTTTTTTTTAAAAAGAGTAAAAAATGATTTGTTTTGGTTCTCTTGTGACTTACTGTTCACAAAAGCTAGTTCAATAAGCTGACTGACAATCAGCTTATTGACTGCTATTGTGAACTTGAAGTTTTTCCTTTGTGGTTCTTTGCTTTTTGTGTTATCAAAAGGTCACCAAGAAGATATATAGGGGGTGTCTGACTGTTGTAGTCTACCCCTATCCATATCTACAACAGCAAATCTAATATTCCACAAGATCACTCTTTAAGCTAACTTAGAGATGGCCTCAGCCATAGTAGGGCCCGGATGTGGGTCCCACAAGGTATAAACCTTGGGCTTAAACCCTCTAAGTCTTGCTCTAATTTGTACTCTTTGTTTTTTTAGATTCTGTTTGTTTGATAGGTGTATGCTTTGTCTATGTTAGGTTATCAGTTATATGCATGTTTAAGTAGTTGGATTTGATTTTCAAGATATTTGAGTTAGATAGTCTTTGTAAAATCTTGTTTCAGATAGATAAGGAGTGTTTGGGTCTGCTGTAGTGATTGTGTGGGTGACAACACCCTAACTTTCTACATGTCTTAACCAGTCCATTTAAGTCAGTTAGGAAGATTTTGTAAGTGGTTTGAAGTTTTTTAGTCTGCATGAGTTTGTGTTAAAACCTGCATAGATATTCAATATGTCTGCTTGGATTTGATTTTGGTATTGAAATCTTGAAACCTGGAATTCATTTAGGTTTATTCCTTAGTTAGAGTTATGTACTTTTGGTTTTCACTATTGTCTGATAGGTTGATAGGTATTGTAGTTTGAATCTCACTTTTGTGCTAAACAGATCAACAAAGGGTGCCCAGATCCCATAGTGCCACATCAGTATTCTTGTGATTTTCTTGTGTTAGACTTGGTAATTTTTGTGTTTATCTTGACTCCCCACACTCCACTGAGTGTGGGGGTGCCTTTGGTTTCCATCAAATCCATCAAAACAGCAAGACATCAACAATTTTCTCTTTTCTTTGACCAAGCAGTGGAAAAAGTTCCCACTACTAGTGTGTTTGTTCCCACTGCTATACTAGTGGACAAAAGTGACACAAGTGTCACTATCAGATTTGTTTATTTTTGTCTTTAGTGGTAAATTTTCACTCTTTTTTAGATTTTCTATTTTTCTCTGTTTTGTTTATTTATTTTAATATTTTTCATAAAGTTATTTTTTATTTCACTGTTCATTTTAATATTTTTAGAATTAATTTAGGTTTTAATTAGGATTTACTTAAACTGTTTTTTGTCTTTTAGTGGTAAAAATTAGTGTTTTTCAGTTTTTGAATTTTTCCTAGTTTCAATAAAGTATTTTAAGATTTTCCAAACAGTAATTTCCTTTTTAACTTTATTTTATTAATTTCTAGAATGATTTAAGGTTTAATTAATTTTTTAATCAAACTATTTTGTCCTATTAGGTAAAAAAGTATTGTTTTCAAACTTTTTCATTTTTCTACTATTTAGACAAGTATTTTAGGATTTTTTAAAAAGTAAAATTGATTTTCTCATTATTTTATTATTTTCAATCATTATTTTAGTTGAAAAATTGTTTTTAGTGTTTTAAAAACAGAAAAATAGTTTCAAAAATTTAGGAAAAATACTTTTTAGTGTTTAATTAATATAAGTAGGATATTAGTTTGATAAAATAATATTTTGGTCTTTTTCTTAATTATATTAAATTTTAGTGTTTTAATTAGCATTTAAAATTGAATATTTAATTAATAAAAGGTTTTAAAATTTATTTATTGAATTTTTGTTCTTATTTAAATTATTTTAGACTTAGTTTTAATTTTTAAATTGTTTTTAGCTTTAATTTTTAATTTCGTCGCGTTTTACGTAATTATGTCATCGTTTTACGTCATTCATCGTAATTTAATCGTAGTGTAGCTCGTCACTTAATTTTCTCTCTTTAAACCAAAAAACGACACTAATCCAAACATTGTTTTATATTTATTGGCACCATACACACACACCTCCGTCGAGAATGAACTCGCATTTATCGGTTTTACGGTTTTTCCTAAATCGTAAGACTTAATACTTGCCCGATTTATACTTGTCTTTCCTAAGACTTGTATAGAAATACATACATAACCTCCCCTTAAACTTACACAGATTGCAAAGGAAATGAGAAAATTTGTATTTCAAGATAGGAATGTAAACATTCCAACCATCATAAATAAACATTTGATGAAGCTTTGATGTCCATAAGCAACTCTGTATCCTTTTGCACAATGCTCAACCTGCCTGCATGATTAGATGAAAAACTACAAAAACTAACATAGGCTGTTAGCGGCTACTTTCCACGTGTCAGCGGATAAAATGCCTTTGTTAGCGTTAGAAAATTTAGTGGAAAATCTAACACATTTACATCGAATAATAACAATGCATTTCATATACATATTATACAATGAACCCAAAAACACATATTTTATGGATTGATCATTCCAATACATGTTACCAAGTACTTGAACCTCCCAACATCAAAAGGTTTAGTCAAAAGATCAGCCACATTATTTTCAGTGTCTACTCTATCTGGATATTTTAAACCTTTTTCAATACAATCCCTTATAAAATGATGTCTAATTTCTATGTGTTTAGTTTTAGAATGATGTACAAGATTTTTAATAATGCAAAGTGTACTGTTATTATCCACAAAAATCTTGGTATGCATAAAATTGTACCCATAATCCAAAAGCTGATTTTGAATCCATAGCACTTGCCCACAACATGCAGCAACTGCTACATACTCAGTCTCAGTTGTTGAATTGGCTACCACAGTTTGCTTCTTGCATTGCCAAGATGTAAGTCTGCTTCCAAGAAATTGACATCCACCAGTTGTGGATTTCCTATCATGATTATCACCTCATAATCACTATCTGAATAGCCAATAAGCTCCAAAGGAGACTCTCTAGTATAACACAATCCCAATGTGGGAAAGCATCTAAGGTACCTAAAAATCATTTTAACAGCATGAAGGTGACATTCCTTTGGAGTCACTTGATGACGTGCACATGCACATACTGCAAACATGATATGAGGTCTTGAAGCTGTAAGATACATCAATGAACCAATCATTGATCTATAATGCCTGACATCTACCTCTTTACCATCTCCAATATTTAGCCATGGATGTTCCTTGTCCATGGGTGTGCTAGCCCGTTTTTCATGTGGTGAAAAACCAAATTTCTTCAAAATCTCAACCACATACTTATCTTGAGAGATGAAGATACCATCTTCCTTCTGCTGAAATTGTAAACCAAGAAAGAAGGTCATCTCTCCCATAACACTCATCTGAAACTTATCGGTCATAAGTTTGGAGAAATCATCACTCATTCTTTGGTAAGATGAACCAAAAAAAATATCATCTACATAAAACTGGACAAGAAGAAAGTCCTTCCCTTCTTGCTTTGTGAATAAAGTCTTGTCTATGGTACCCCTCTTAAAGCCATTGTCCACCAAGAAAGTGGAAAGTGTTCCATACCAAGCTCTAGGGGTCTGATGAAGGCCAAACATTGCCTTGTTTACTCTATATACTTTATCTGGATGCTCATAATCTTCAAAACCAGGAGGTTGCATGGCATAAACTTCTTTGATTGTTCCATACAAAAATTCAATCTTTACGTCCATTTGGTAGACTTTGAAACCTATGCAGGAAGCATAGGCTAGGAAAATTCTTATTGCCTCAATTCTATCAACAGTTGCAAAAACCTCTTCATAATCAATACCCTCTTCCTGAGGATATCCTTGAGCAACCAATCCTGCCTTGTTTCTAATAACAATGCCTCTCTCATCCTTCTTGTTTCTTAGAACCCAATAGGCCTGACATACCTTGGACAATCTACAAGCTCCCAAACATCCTGAATAACAAACTGATGAAGCTCATCCTGCATTGCTTCAACCCAACTTTCATATTTAAGAGCATAAAAAATATTCTTTGGTTCTAATTGAGAGAGGAAACAGGCAAATAAACATTCTTGAACAAAAGAAGTATCATCCTTCTTGTGTATGTTGGTAATGAATCCACCTTGAGTCTTCTCTAGCTCTCCTTGTTTGCACAGCAGGTTGAATATCACCAATTATTTGGGTGGGAGGATGAATTTTGGCCACCTTTGTAAGAATTCCTCCCCCAAATAACGTATTATCATGAACAGTGGATTTCATATTACCAATATCATCTTCATTACTACTCTCATGCCCACTTGATCTAGGAGATATGTTTTTAGCGGCTGGAACTAGGCCAATGACATCTTCATTGGGTATGTTATCTTCAACAAGTTCAAAAATATTTCTGTTGGAGGAAGAGAATAAATTGCCAAAACATATTGTCAGTGGCTGAATCCCAAGTGTCAGCGTTTGGTTTGGATTTCTCAGCGGATGAAGATGCATGCATTGATTCATCAACTGGTGTCTCTTGTTGCTTTTCTTCATCCTCTTTCGCAACAGCAGATGCTTGCATAAATTCTTCACTCCATATAAGTATGGTAATATAATCAAACATAGGAGTGGGTTCAACTGCATGTGATCCTTCTTCTTTATCAACCTGTATACCTGCATTGTTAACAATAGGTGCTTCCAAGACAACTGGATTAGTCACATGCATATAATTCATGGACCTTGATAATGGCTCTATATCAAATATCCAATTAGGTCCAGACTCAGGATCACTTGGTTTACTTTCCAAGAAGTCAACATAAATGTTTTCTGTTAGAATCTTAAACTTCTTGTTATAAACCCTATACCCTTTACTATTTGTGAAATATCCCATAAAAAGTCTATCATCACCTTTTGAGTGAAAATTGCCTAGGTTATCAGTAGTATTCAAAATGACTACATGACATCCAAAGGGCCTAAAGAAGTCAATATTAGGTTTCTTATTCCAAAGCAATTCATAGGGAGTCTTATTATGAAACTTATTGACTAAGGCTCTATTTTGAACATAACAAGCAGTGTTTACAGCCTCAGCCCAAAAAGTAATGGGTAGATTTACATCTGCTAACATGGTTCTAGCTGCTTCTATGAGAGTTCTATTTCTTTTTTCAGCTACACCATTCTGCTGTGGAGTTCTAGCTATGCTAAACTCCCTAGAGATTCCCTTATTGACACAAAAGGTATCTAGAAGGCTGTTCGTAAATTTACCACCATTATCACTTCTAAGAATTTTAACCTCATTACCTGTTTTCTTTTCAATCTGAGTAATGAAATTGATTAAAGTCTTAGTAGTATCACTCTTTAGTGCAAAAAAGAAGGTCCAAGTAAACCTAGAATAATCATCAATGATAACAAAACAATAGGATTTACCATTAAGACATTCTATATTGGTTGGGCCAAACAGATCCATATGTAATATGTGAAGTGGTTTAGAACTAGTATGAACATTCTTACACTTAAATGAGGCCTTATGATGCTTGCCCTTAAGACATGCAACACAATTATGATCATTATGGAATGCTTTTGAAGGCAATCCTCTTACAAGATCATGTCTTACAAGTCTATTCATGTTTTTGAAGTTAATATGTCCTAACCTTCTGTGTCATAACTTACTCTCATCCACTAAAGCCTTAGCATAAAGACATGACAAGTTGTTACTCATTTTAATGCCATTTAGATTCACATTATAAACATCTTTGTGTCTTGGTGTTCTAAATTCTATAAACTTGTCAACAGGAATCTCAAAATCCTTACTCAACACTAAAAACTCATTGTCAGTAAAAAGAACCTTATTTTTGTTGTCACAAACTTGTGACACACTAAACAAATTATAATCAAGTTCTTTTACCAGGAAGACTTCCTCAAACCATAAGTTGTTGGTGATAAGTGTGCCTTTGCCAGAGATGTTTCCATAGCTTCCTCCAAAATACACCTTGTCACCATCTTTAATAGTAATGAAAACAGTTAGGTAATCTTCCTTGCCTGTCATGTGCCTTGAGCATCCACTATCCTAATCTCCAAAATCATTGACCTACTTATGAATGCCCTACACATGAAAAAAACAAATTAGTTTTCTTTGGGAACCCAAGCCTTTGCAGACTTGGATTCATCTGGTTGTTCAACATGAATTAATTTTTTCCTTGTAACAACCCCGTGTTCATCCCTTTGTGCCCTAAAAACCTAATTTACCCCAATGGGTTTAGTAATGACCTTTCAAGAAACTTAAATCTGTTGCAGGTCATGGAAATTCCATTTGAATTAGGGTTTTGATCTTGTTTAGGTCTCCGTGTTAATCTAGATGAAGATTTAGACCCTTGTCCCTTAGGTTTTAAATACCTATTACTTGGTTTAACAAAAGGTCTGACAGAAGCTAGTTGTGGCATTTTCATACCAAACCTAGATTTGTCAGCGGCTAGTTTGGTCTTATCAACGGGTAAATTGTTCCTGTCAGCGTGTGAATTAGGGTTTACTACAGGAACCCACTGTCTGTTAGACCAAGTATTAGTCTTTTGAAAGGGTCTTTGTCCATGGGTACTAGTCCCTCTAGAAAAGAAAGGAGCTGGTCTACTGGCCTGTGGACTTTGTTGGACAAAAGGTCTAGGTTTGATCATGGTTCACCTATTGTCAGCGGATGGAATGTATCCGTTGACACAGTTATAGGCCAAATGTGAGAAGCCTTTTTAGATACAAACTTAGGCTTAGACTGATAAAACCCTGTCCCATTAACACTTACTTGGCTTTGGAGTGACCTAGGTTTTCTATACATTTCAGCATATTTGACACTAGGTTTATTTTTTGGTGATGGGCCAAGTTTAAATGTTTTACCAGTGGTGGGGTTAGTCACAACGAGGGGTTTAAGTTCAACTAGGTCATCATTAAGCAGTCCACCCTTAACAAATAGAAAAGGGTTTGTTGCTTTCCATTGTTCTAGGTCAGTCACCTTTTTCCTATATTCCTCAACTGGACTAAGCACACGTAGTGCAGGAATAAATTCCTCCTCTTGTAATTCATGTATGCCAGTCTAAGAGAGATCATTTTTAAGGACACCATAAAAGTTTCCAGCAGGTGGTGGGAAAGCATCATACTCTTTCATGTCAGTCCCAGACATGTCCCCATGCTCTCTTTGCTCACTCACATATTTTTTAGGGTTTGGCTAGCTTTTTCAAACTTTTCAATTTCTAACCCTACATTTTCTTTAGACCTGATGGCTTCATCTAACTTAAGTTGTAAATCTGCTCTAGACTTTATTAAAGAATCCATAGCCTCATTACTAACTTTTAGATCTCCAGTCAAGACATTAATTTGATCTTTAAGGTCAAATTCCATTTTCTTATACTCCTCAACCATCCCATCAGATTGAGCAAGACCCCTTTTATAGTTTGCTAGCCTAATTTCTACATAAAAAACATCTGATTTATATTTTAAAAATTCTTTGTTATGTTTTTCAGTGTTTAACCTGCAACCCTTACTATAAAAAGAATCATCATATACCTCATTATCTGATGAAGAGGAAGAGTTGTCCATAAGAGCATATTACACATGCTCTTCATCCTTCTCATCTATCAATGCTTGATTCTGTTCCACTTCATCTACCATAAAGCTCCAGTCCCTTCTAATTCTATCAATTCCTTGCATGGCAACCATAGCCTTTGATCCAACATCTTCAACCTTGATGATCTGGCTTGAGCTCTTTCCAGCATCAGTCCTACGTGGAGATCTACATTCCCTCATGAAGTGTCCCATCCTATGACAATTATAGCATTCAACCTTGGATTTATCAAATCCATCAGTTTCCTTGCCATTTAATGTCATTCTCCTTCCAAACCTTTTGTTCCATCTATTGGACCTTATACTATCAAGTGCCATACTCCACATAATGTCCATCTCTTCAAGATCAACATCACTAATTTGCTCAAGATCCTCATAAGTAAATAGAGAACCATTGGTCAAGACGGCAATGTATGCACACATAGTATCCAAGTCAATACCAGTTGGTTTGAGACTTAGGGAACTAACATTGTAGTTGTCAGCGGCTGAAGATGAGCCGCTGACATATGCTGATCCAATGACTGGATATACATTTAAGCCGCTGACATGTGAAACATTTTCAGCGGGTTGTGAGTCATTTTGAGAGATAAATGCCTTACTTCCAGATGTTGGCTTGCTTCCTTGTTTGAGCATGGCTTCAAGTTCCATAGTCCTTAGTTGATTATAAATATCATCAAAGGAAGCATTCTTGTAAGCCTTGGTGGAAATGATATATTTTTCATGAATCTCCCATGCATCACCAAGACCTCCAAGAAAGGTAGTTGTGATGTCTTGCTCCTCAGGATCTGTTCCCATGAAAGCTAGCTTGCTAGTAATTTCTTGAAGACGACTTCTCACCTCACATAGCTTCTCATTAGGACGAGATTTGAAAACAGTATACTCAATCATTAACCGCTTCTTCTTTTGTTTAACAGTTTCCTCATTACCACCATAGATGGTCTCAAGGGCTGCCTAAAGATCGTTAGCAGATTTACACTTTCTGAATTTATGTTGCTCCTTAGGACCAACAGCAAGTTTGAGTGTACTCAAAGCTTTCATATCATTCCTTCTCTCTGCTATCTCAGCAGATGACACAACTCTTCCATCTTCAGGTTTTGGAAGAAGATCATCACCTGACTGTCCAGATGTTCTTCTTGCTTCTATAGCAATAGTAATCTTGAAGTCCTTCTTGAATTGATTACCATATTCAATGACTTCCCAGAGAACATAGTTATCAACTTGCAAGTATTGCTCAAAGTTGAACTTCTAAAGTTAAAAGTTATCAGGATCAAGTATAGGAATTTTGAGATTGTGATTTGATGAGTGTGAAGTTTCAGTTGGGACAGCCATGATAGGATTTGCAACGATTTAGGGTCTTTGGCGATTTAGGGGTTTTGTTCTTAATGATCAAAAGTTCCTCAAAAAGCTCTGATACCACTTGTTTATCCCAAACTTTGATCGATTAGCTTTGTATTATCGAGATTGAATCAAGTATAATACGCGAAGAAACATTGTTTAATCATTAGTCTAAGTGTTATGCGGAATTAACACTTAGAACAAGAACAAAACAAAACAAAGTATGTATACCAAACTTTTACTTTGATTGATAATAATATCTTCATACAATGAAAGTGTGGAAAACGTATATCGATATCAAACCCTAAGACCTCCTTTTATAACATAAGGAGTCTTGAACAATAATCTACCTATCAACTTGATGATATTATACATGATCTCATCGTTCTTTTTGGGCTTTTAATGCATAAAATATCATACAAATAGCATATATATGCTTGTGTTTGTTTACTTGTGTATTTTAGGTATGGATATCGTGAAAAAGACAAAAGATCACAAGAAACAAGGAAAAACGAACACGAGAAACGAAGCCGCACAATGAGCCGGGCCCTAGTTTATGATTTCTCAAAGAAAAGACCTTGAAGATTTGAAGATGTATAAGAATGATCCATCATCAAATAAGAAATGACACATAATACCCTTGCATATTAATAGTTACAAGTTTGGTTCCTTAAGTTTGTCAAAATTATAAAAAGGTCCCTTAACTTTGAAGATTTGGCATGTTTAGTCCCTCGAGATTTAAAATTATCAACAATGGTCCTTCATGATATCAAACATCCAATGAAGACCTTCAAAAATGTCCAAGATCACTCCTTGAAGTATCCATAATGGCAAAACAAGTCCTTGAAAATACTTTGGAAAAGTATTTGGGGCAAAAGTATGAATTCAGAAACTTGAATAACAAAGGATTCCAAGTTTTAGGCTGAAAAGACTTTGTTTAACCATTTCATCAAAATACAAGGACCAAATGTGTACAACCAAACTTTCAAATCTGATTTTTGCGCCAAACAAGTTACACTCCTACAAAAACGGATCAAACACTTTTACTGTTCACACTCTACTCCCAGATTTTACTTTCACCCATCAAAGGGTAAATCCCAATTAAAACATCCCACATGTGATTCACCCTTACACGCTCACATCCCATACATCACATCAAACCACTCTTCACCATGGACCCCACCCCAATTCCATATCATCCAATCATGTGACAACTTCCTTTCTAAGGAATGATGCATGGACAAATCAACAACCCACATCAACTACTTGGTCCCAAAGGCACAAAGGGAACGGTTTAGATGAATTTGGACAACTCATCAACTCAAACGTGTCAAGGGAAATTATGAGAATTCATTAGCTAGGGTTTATGCTCTAGTATCTTCTTTGTAGCATTATAAAAGGAGACCTCAACTTGTGAGAGTCCCTTTGTTCCATTTTCTAGGAAATTTCTCTATAATTCCTTTCACTTTAATATAAGTTTGTGTAACTTGCTTTTATGCAATTGTAATTCCTTTATATTGAATAAAGTTGGTTTTAGAAGCTTGAATCTGTGTTCCACAATCTTATTTCAGTTGTTTTGTTGGTTATTGTTTCATACGCTTGAGTTTGTTAAGGTTTCAAAGTTTTTCAAAAAGTGTTTTCAAAGCAGTTTTCGTCTAAGGATCTAAGGCTTTACCAGTTGAATCCCTTGGATTCTAGGTGTTTAGATCCACTCACTGGCTACCCAGGACCTTGGTTCTTGAGTGGTTGGCTTAGATTTTCATGGGAAAAGTTTTTACAAAGATTTGCAATGTGGTTAATACCTGATGAGACTGCTTTTATACATAGTCTCATCGTTCCAAACGGGCTTAAAATGTATTAAATATCATGAAAAATGCCAAATATGTGCTTGTGTTTGTTACATGTGTATTTTAGGTACGGATATTGAGAAAATGACAAAAGATCACAAGAAACAAGCAAAAACGAACACGGGAAACGAAGCCGCACAATAAACCAAGCCCTAATGATGACTTTCCAAGAATAACCCTTGAAGAATTGAAGATTGTACAAGAAGGGTCCTCCAATATTGAAGAATTCATAATTACAAGTTTGGTCCTTAAAGTTTGTCAAATTTACAAAAAGGGCTCTCCACTTTGAAAAATTGGCAAGAATGGTCCCTCAAAAATGAAGACTTGTCCATTTTAGTCCTCCACAAAGTCAACAATACAAGTCAAGACCATATGTTTGAAGAAAATGTCAAAACAGCCCTTCAAGAATCATGAATTGACAAGAAATACCCCTGAAAATACTTTAGAAAAGTATTTGGGGGAAAAAGTGTGAAAATTGAAACTTCATTAACAAAGGAATTCAGTTTTTGTGCTATTTAACACAAAGTGAAAGGAATGGAAGAAATACGGGACAAAATTTAGCAGACACAAATACTTACCTAGACCAACCACCATCCACCATGTGTCCCACTAACTCCCCTCACCCAATCAGAACTCACCATTCCTCCACCTCACATCCCACTCACCCTAAACCGTTTAAACTTAATATTAATTAAGTTAAACACGCGCTAAACATTTTTTAAACCTAAAACAAAGATCAAAACCTGTGTTCTTGGTGTTCTTAGCAAATTTAGGTTTTCCCTAAATACTTGCAATTAGCACTTAATAACATCCAGAATTATGATTAACCTGACACTAAACACATCCCAAACCTTAAACATGACACCTCATCACCGCACTACTCACATGATACTCACCTTGTACACACTTTTGGGGAAACTGCCAAAAAATGCCAGCCATCCAACGAATTGTATTTAGCTTTGATTCTAAGCTTCATTGAGAGCCCTTGATCACATTCCAACCTTTACAACTCACACAAGATGTCAAGAAAACTCACATGTATATGCAGATTTTCAAAATCACAAGGGGCAATTTTGGGACATCACCAGCATTAGGGTTACGTTTTTATGCTTTCTAGTTCTTCCATTTAGCCTATATAAAGGCATTAGGGTTTCACTTTGAGCCCTGCTCTTGGTTTTCCTTTGGTCAACATTTCTGTAAATCCTTGTTCAATCTTAATGAAAAGTGTTTGAAACTGTGTGACGAATTCCAAGTGCCAAATTATTACTTGCTTGTTTATGTTTAATGTTTATGATTTTGGAATCCTAAAACCTGTTTTTAAATCTTATGCAAGAAATTTCCAAGTTTTCTCAAAAACTTGATATTTTGTTAAGTCTTTGGTACATCTTTGGAATTTTTAGATTACAAGTGATCTAAACACCCTGATAAGAAGATTATCAAGGTGTTGGGAGCTTATGGTTTGTGGATAATCAAAGAGTGGGTACAAAGGTTGCATTAATCAAGCTTTTTCATCTTTCAGTTTTATCTATTTGTGATCTAACCTTGTTGAATCGTAGCAGCTTTGTTGTGGAAGCTTGTGCCTTGTTTTGCTAGGCACATGATACATTTATTTTTTATATAGGTTCAATTTTGTCTCTCGGTATCCTCTCGAATTGATCTCGGTTCTAAGTGGAATGATTGTTCTTGGTTACTAAAAAAGGGGGTTTAGTTTTCTAATCTACTAAAAAGTTAAATGCATGAAAATGTAAACTTAAATTTAAAGGCAATTATATTAATAATAGTTAATTAAAACTAGAATTAAACTATGAAATAGAAATGAAGAAACAGTAATACTAAAGAAACAGTAACAGTTAAAGATGATCAAAAGAAAACTGATTCGGAAGTTAACCTTGATTCGGAACTTTTCGCTCGGAACTTGGTTCGGAACTCTTGATCCGGAACTTCGTTCGGAACTTCACTCGGATCTTTATGCGGAACTTTGATTTGGAAGTTTATTCGGAACATTCAACTCATTCGGAACTTTTTAAGGAAAAATTCATTCGGAACTTTTAAAGGAAAAACTCATTCGGAACTTTTAAAAATGACATTCATCCGGAACTTTTGTTCATGCGGAAGTTTATTCGGAACTTTTGAAAAACACATTCATTCGGAACTTTAAAGTCATTCGGAACTTTCAGTTCATTCGGAAGATTTGTTCATCCGGAACTTTCAGCTCATTCGGAACTTTTAACACTCATTCGGAACTTTTCAAAGACACATTCATTCGGAACTTCTTACTCATTTGGAGCTTTTTGAAAAACTATTCATCCGGAACTTTTTGTGTTCATTCGGAAGATTGTGTTCATCCGGAACTTTTGTTCATCCGGAAGTCTGGGAAACACTCAAGAACAGTAACAATACCAAAAAAACAGGGAAACCGATTTTAAGCTAAAAATCACCAAGTTTTTCACCAAAAAAAATTAAATAAACTAATCACTAAGCATCTACTAACCATAAACTACAAATCCCATCAATAAAAACATAAAACTCAACAACTTTTAGAGATCAAATCAATCAAATAAGAACTTAAGAACTTGAAATAAAAGATGATGATGAACAAGATGAAATGGAAAGATTAAACAAGAACTTGTATTGATGATTAATGTTTTAACAATCACAAAACAAAGATTAAAATTATAAGATTTGAATAACAAAGATTAAAATCACCAAACACCCTAGTGGTGTTGGTGATACTACGAAAATAGAAAGGAGAAAAAAGTGGAGGAAAGAAAAAACTAAAAACTGGATGCAAAGTGTGTGAGGGGAACCCTTTATATAGGTGTTCCCTTTGGTTGGTGAGTGGGCTTTCTCCCTTCTTCTTGTCTTCTCGTCTTTTCAGGAAAGTTGACGTTTTCGATTCTGATTCGGGATTTGTTGTCGATTAAATTCAACTCGTCTTTTAATTTCTTCGTTTAATAGACTTGAGTTTCTTCGACTTTTGTAAATCATCCATCTTTGGTCCTTTTCTTCGATAAATATTCGAATAGGCCAGTGACTTCAAATCTTTTGCATCTCTTGGACAATAGACTTCATCTTGAGTCTTTTTCTTCGATAAATCCCGTGCAATCCCAAGTTTTCTTCAATATTCATCCGGTTGGCTCTGAAAACACAATAAACACAAAAACCACGCATAATTCCAAACAAATGATATTAAATACGCGTTTTGGTCTCGTTTTAGCCAGAATTAAGTGGTAACAGGATGGGTGTTTACACACCTATCAAATCCCCTACACTTAACCATTTCCATGCCCTCATGCAATGCTTAGTGATAAAGCAATTTTTACACTTTCCTCATAATTAATTAACCTTGGCCTTATTCAAATACTACTAAACAAAAATTAAAGTACTAAAAGAAATTAAACTTTAAAGGAAACAAAAGGATGGAAATAACTTGCAAAGAAATCAATGACTTACATTAGGGCTTTGGTGCTGTGAAGATTCATCACCCTCAAGTTTCACGTCCCCCAAACTAAGCTTAAAAACGAGATCATTGTTATTATAAGTTAGTAAATCAAACACTTACACACATGTCTTAATTAAATGCTTAAACTCCCTTATTCATAGGTGTATCTCTTATATTTTATTTTTGTCTTAGAATGATCATGAAGATGCATTTTTGGACTTATTTCGATAGTTTAATTAGGCTGAAAGCAAAGTAGGACGATTTGATCAATAGTTTGCTAAAGGACAAAATCTCTTAAAACTGCTTCTCGGGATATCAAAAAGTTCATATCTTGGCATAACTCGGTTCACGATTTGAGACCTTTCTCAGGCCGATATTTGGCATGTACTTCATACTTCATATCTTGAGAGACGTGCTTGAGATAATGGTCTTCTCATCGTTCATAGAGTTTCTTCACTTGGAGACTTTTGAGGGGTACTCCCACTTTGTTGACCACGACTTCATGATTATTTCTTCAATCTCTATTTGGGATTTTGAGATACAACGATCTGCCTCCTTTTCGGACTTGGATCTATTTATCCTCATACCTTGTTAGGGTCTTTTCGGATAGACTTCTCCATCATCTTTATGGGAGTTGATTGCTTTTCGTCGTGAGTCTTGATCCTTCATATTGACTTTGGGAATAATGCTTTTCACATCACTTTGGATCTTTAGCAATAAAATGGAATCCTCATGCCTTGTTAGGGCCTTTTCGGACTCGCCAATCTTCGTGCCCCGCTTCATAAGTTATGCCTTGGCTATGAACTCTTATCATTACCGAGCAACTTTTAAACGATCTTGGGCTAGAAGCTAAGTAACCTTTCAAATTGTATGACCTTACTTATTGCAAATAAATTATTAGCAAGTGATGGGAGAATAGGCAAATAATTACACCAAGTGAGCTTGTGCAAGAATACCGACTTATAATTGACTCTATCATTTCTCGTCCTCCACAATTTAAAATCTCATGTAATGAGACTCGTGGATGCTTAGCCTAATAAACCAATTAAGGTCTACATGGTTAAGGATACTAGCTAGAATAAACTTGGATAAGTCTATTCGGGTTGAGTCAAAATAAATGCAACGGGCCTAATATGTCAAAGATTTCTCAACTAGCTACACCGCTTTATTAATATTTTTTTGACTTTATTGCGGGATATATACATATGAAATTAACGATAAAAATTTAAGAATTACGACTAAATGGCCAAAGTTAATAAAAAATTTGAAAAATGTTGAAAAATAGGATTTTCTGGTTAAATGAAGGCATTTTCATGGAAAAGTCCACTTACAACTTCGATAGAAGTCCCCCCCTACACTTAAGATAAACATTTTCCTCAATGTTTAAGCATGTGGGAAAAAGTCTCCCCTACACTTATGACATTGTGCACGTTGGTTAACTCAAGTTAAGGAAGAGACGACTAAAGTGATCAATTTCAAATGTGAGTATGAAGAAAATTGAATCACGATAGTTGAGAGATAGAACCGGATTTCGGATAACACGGGAGCACGGTTCTTCAAATGTTCCAAGAGTGCATTTATCCCTGTAATCACATCACCACACAAATACAAACACGTATAGAAGTCCCCCTACACTTAGGAGGTTAAAAGGAAAAGGATAGATACTCGGGCTGCCTCCCGAGGAGCGCTTGTTTTTGATAACTGAGTCACGAGCCTGACTCGACCCAAAATTAGTTCATGGGGAACGTGGTGAGGGATGGAATCATCTCTTGAGAAATGTCCTCACCAAAGTACAATTTCAAACGCTGGCCATTCACCTTGAAGTTGGGCCCATTTGGCTGAGAAAGCTCAATGGTGCCATAGGGAAAAACATTGGCGATGGTGAATGGACCAGACCAGCGGCTCTTCAACTTGCTTGAGAAGATCTTCAACCGAGAGTTAAAGAGTAAGACTTGATCACCAACGTGGAACTCTCGGTTCTTGATTTTAGCATCGTGGATCATCTTGGTCTTCTCCTTGTAGATCAATGAGTTCTCGTAAGCTTGATACCTCAATTCTTGTAGCTCGTTGAGTTGAATCTTGCGAAAATCACCGGCTTTGTTGATGTCGAAGTTATCCCACTTCAAGGCCCAATATGCCTTATGTTCCAGCTCGATAGGGAGGTAGCAAGCTTTCCCGTACACAAGACGATAGGGTGTACAACCGATCGGGGTCTTGTAAGCAGTACGAAAAGCCCACAGAGCATCATCTAACTTATCGGCCCACGCGGCGCGATGCTCTTCCACAGTACGCTCAAAAATTCTTTTCAATCCACGGTTGGATATTTCGGCTTGACCGTTGGTTTGAGGATGATAAGCGGTGGAAAGACGGTGATTGACACCATACTTTGCCATGACTCTTGTAAATTGATCGTTGCAAAAATGAGTCCCGCAGTCACTGATAATAGCACGAGGAACACCGAATCGAGCAAACAGTTGTTTCAAGAATTTACAAACCACCCTCGCGTCGTTAGTGGGTAAAGCCTTGGCTTCAACCCATTTGGAAACGTAGTCAACAGCGACAAGGATGTATTTGTTGCCTTTAGAAGAAGGGAATGGCCCCATAAAGCCGATGCCCCAAACATCAAAGATTTCACATTCGTGTATGAAATTTTGAGGCATCACATCTTTATGTGTGATCTTGCCTTGTTTTTGGCAAGAATCACAATGTTTAACCATCTCGTGAGCATCACGGTAAATGGTGGGCCAATAGAATCCCGAATCAAACACTTTTTTGGCAGTGTAGTTGGGACCAAAGTGACCACCGGTGGGTCCTTTGTGGCAAGCCTGGAGAATGTCCAAAGCGGCCGGTCCGTCAACACATCGGCGAATAATCAAGTCAGCGCATTGTTTGAATAGAAAAGGGTCATCCCAAAAGTAAGTCTTAACATCGTTCAAGAACTTCTTTTTTTGTTGGGATGTTAACCCTTGGATGAGAACACCACCCGCTAAGTAGTTTGCAATATCCGCAAACCACGGGGTGCCATCGAGATTGAGATCTATAGACATTAAGGTCTCAAGGGGGAAAGAGTCATTGATCTCTTTGTTTGGATGATCCCCTTGATATGGATCCTCAAGTCTGCTCAGATGATCCGCGACCAGGTTTTCGGCTCCCTTCTTGTCACGAATTTCAATGTTGAATTCTTGAAGGAGTAAAACCCAGCGAAGAAGTCTTTGCTTAGAATCATGCTTTGTCATCAAGTACTTCAACGCGGAATGGTCCGTGTATACGATAGTGGTGGAAAGGACAAGATAAGGGCGAAACTTTTCAAAGGCCTAGACAACAGCTAAAAGCTCTTTTTCGGTTGTCGTATAATGCAATTGTGCCCCCGTCATTGTCTTGCTAGCGTAATGGATTGGTTGGAAGTGTTTGTTCACTCTTTGTCCCAGAACCGCTCCAATAGCAAAATCACTAGCATCGCACATCAACTCAAAGGGAAGCTCCCAATTAGGGGTAACCAAGACGGGTGCCTTAGTTAGCTTATCCTTAAGCGAGTTGAAGGCTTCAAGGCACTCTTTGGAAAATATAAAAGGAGTATCTTTTTCCAAGAGGTGGGTGATCGGGCGAGCGATTTTAGAGAAATCCTGAATGAATCGACGATAGAAGCCCGCATGACCCAGAAAACTTCTCACACCCTTCACGGTTGAAGGTGGAGGTAATTTGGCTATGACATCCACTTTAGCACGGTCGACTTCAAGACCGGCTTTAGAGATTTTGTGTCCTAGCACAATGCCTTCTTTTACCATAAAATGGAATTTTTCCCAATTCAGAACAAGTCGAGTGTCTTCGCATCGCTGAAGCATACGTTCCAAATTGGCAAGGCAAGAAGAGAAGGAATCCCCGAAGACCGAGAAATCATCCATGAATACTTCCATGGTTTGTTCAACCATGTCATGGAAGATAGCTAACATGCACCTTTGGAAAGTCCCGGGGGCATTGCATAAACCAAAAGGCATTCTTTTGTAAGCAAATGTGCCATAGGGACAAGTGAATGTTGTCTTCTCTTGATCTTGGGGATCGATGGGTATTTGGAAATAACCCGAGAAACCATCGAGAAAGCAGTAATATTCATTACCCGCTAAACGTTCAAGCATTTGGTCCATAAAAGGTAGAGGGAAATGATCCTTTCTCGTGGCATCATTGAGTTTGCGGTAGTCTATACAAACTCTCCACCCAGTGACGAGACGGGTAGGAATCAGCTCGTTATTTGCATTGGGCACAACGGTGATGCCGCCTTTCTTAGGCACACAATGGATTGGACTAACCCATGGTGAATCCGAAATAGGGTAAATCATACCCGTATCAAGAAGTTTGATAACCTCTGTTTTGATGACTTCATGGATTTTTGGATTCACCCTTCGTTGGCTTTGAATAGTGGGCTTAAAGTCGTCCTCCATGAGAATTTTGTGTGTGCAGAAGTGAGGATCAATTCCACGAATGTCGGAGATTTTCCAAGCGATAGCTGTTTTATGCTTCTTCAACACGGTGACAAGTCGGGCTTTTTCTTCTTCTTTTAGGTCCTTTGTGATGATGACGGGCGACTTCTCGTTGTCTTCAAGGAAAACGTACTCAAGATGAGGAGGTAGGTCCTTAAGCTCAAGAGTGGGAGGATCCTCAATAGATGGTGAAACTAACGATGGATCATCATTAGTCACCTCTTTAGGAGAAGGAGGATCAATAGCAGTAACCGTCGGAGATAGAGGAGAAAGATTGTCTTCTTTGAGAAGGTTTTCAATGAGGCGGAGATCTTCATCCCAATTGGTGGTAGAATCGTCATGGTCTAAGTTCACATCTCCCATGGTGGCTTCCAAATCTTTCCAAAGGAAATCACTTTCTCCAAATAGAGATAGTGATGAGTCGATAGAGGAAACGGTCTCAACATTGGGAAGAGAGGTAGGAATACTTTTACAAGCATCTTTGAAGTGTTCTTCACAAGCCTCATCAAGAATTTCAATACAATTAACACTCTCGTATGAATAAGGCTGTTTAGAAAGCTTTCCCATGTTGAAGACGATCTTATCGTCACCCACTCTCATGATAAGCTCACCGGCTTCAACATCGATTAGAGTGCGACCGGTCCTCAGGAATGGACGACCAACGATCAATGGCACACGAGGGTCCATGTCGTAGTCAACAACGACGAAATCAGCAGGAAAAGTGAATTTGTCGACTCCTACAAAGACGTCTTCGGCTATCCCCACTGGATAAGCAACCGTACGGTTAGCTAATTCCAAAGTCATTTTGGTGGGGACTAGCTCCGGGAGAGATAATTTCTTCCAAACACTTAGAGGCATTAGATTAATACTGGAACCTAGATCGGCTAGGGCCATGCAATTCTCTACTCCCGGGAAGTTGCAAGGGATTAGGAAACGACCCGGATCACCAAGCTTGGTTGGCAATTTCCTTAAGAGCACTGCAGAGCAATTCTCATTAAGTTGGGTGTTGGAAATATCAAGAAGCTTCTCCTTGTCGTTTAGAAGATCTTTAAACATCTTAGCGTATTTGGGCATGTGAGCGAGAGCCTCGGCAAAGGAGATGTTAAAATTCAATTGTTTAAACATTTTGAGAAAGTTTGAAACTTGAATATCATCCTTGCTCTTTTGCTTCTCTTTCCTCAACCTTGAAGGATAAGGTATATTGGATGAAGAAGAAGGGTTTAGGGGAATAGGATCACTCACAACCACGGGTGGTGGGGAAATGGGGGTAGAAGGTGAAGGAGGCGGAGAAATTGGGGAAGTAGAAGGATGAGGAATAGGAGCAGGTGACTCGTTCTCCTTAGTCACAACCACTGGTGGAGGTATAGGAAGCTCGGGTTCCTTGGTACCTTTGCCACTGCGAGTGGTGATTTCTTTCATCTCCCCTCTTGGATTCGCAACGGTGTTACTCGGAAGAGTACCCGAAGAAGAGGGTTGATTACCTTGGAAGAAACTAGCCATCATGTTCTTCAAGTCATTCGTTTGACTATCCAACGTGTTTCTCATGTCAGCTCTAAAATCGTTCCCTTGTTTGACCAAGTCTTCTTTAAGGTTGAGCACTTCTCTCTGAAGATTTCCCACTATCACATCGTTAGTCCTCATAGAAATTTCCACTTCTTGGTGAAGAGCGGTGGGTTGGATGGGAGGAGCATTGTATGCGGGTGGTTGATAAGCAGGTTGCTGGTATACTTGGTTGTTTCGTTGAGGTGGTTGTTGCTGCTTGTGAGGAGGGATGTATGGTGTACGAGGTTGTTGTTGTTGTTGAGGAGGGCGGTTGAGGTTTTGTTGTTGGTTTGGGTTGGTAGGAGGAAAACCGGGTGGGGAAAGGTAGTTGTTGGAGCGGTAGCTAAGCAAATTTCGGTCACCTTGAGGTCTAGCTTGATAAGCAGGTTGCGAATAGGTGCCATATGCTGCATTCACATTCTCAACAGGGTAGTCTTGGGTGGCGGTACAAGTGGTGTAAGAGTAAGGACCACCGTATATCTCACATGGTTGGCTAACAACACTAACTTGAGCGTTTTTAGAGTTGCTGCTGTTGGTGTTGTTAACAGTGTGGGTAACAAGCGATTCAAGAAGCGTAGTGATTTTGTCCAGTCGCTTGTCGCTGTCACTAGTGCTAGCACTAGCGACATTGGTCCGAACACTCTTGGTTTGCACACGAGACTTATTCTCAATGATATCCCAAGCAGCATTGGAAGTCTTAGCCAAAAGATTACCCCCCTAGGCACTGTTTAGTGAATCTTGGTCACTCATGCTTAAACCATTGTAAAAAGTATTAATTTGATGTACTTTGGTAAAACCATGTTGTGGGCATTTTCTTAAAAGATCTTTAAAATGATCCCAAGATTCATTGAACGACTCATCGTACTTTTGTTCAAAATTTATGATTTCATTCCGCAAAGCGGTAGTACGAGAGGGTGGGAAAAAGTAATTGATAAACTTGGTTTCCAAATCCGTCCACGAGAGAATACTCTGTGGCGGTTCCTTAGCAAGCCAATGCCGGGCTTGTCCCTCTAAAGAAAAGGGAAAAAGTTGTAACCGGATTACCTCTTGTGGAATACCATTGAACTTGACCGTATTAGTGAGTTGTAAGAATCGCTTGATGTGGTCGTGTGGATCACCAATGGTACGCCCCAAGAATGGTTGAGCGGAGACCATCTGGATAAAGCCTGATTTTAGCTCAAAGTTGTTGGCCGCAATTGGAGGTATGACAATTGGATCAGTGTTGCCATCTACATGAGCTTGCAGCAGTTCAATCATCGGGCGATTATCCGGTAGAGGCTCATTATTGTTGTTATTATTCATGTTGTTGAAAGGCGGGTTGTTGTTGTTATTATTGTTGTTTGGAGGTGGTATGTTGTTGTTGTCTTGTACACCGGCCATGTCTAAGTGATCGAGAGGCTCGGGCTCTTGATAAGACGTGGATCGAGTGCGCATACACCTGCAAAAGAACTAACAAGAGAAAAACAAAGCAAAAATATTTTTGGTTTTTTATGTTTTTTACTTTTTAGGATTTTTTTGAAAATTTTATATTTTTTTGTGTTTTTGAAAGTTTTTATGAAAAAGTAACGTTCACAGGGAACGGATCCCAAAATCCAAGTTCTCACAAAAAACTTTTGATCTTAACGAGAAGAGCCGGCAGCGGCGCCATTTGATAAGACGTGGATCGAGTTAGTATAGTGGTAAGTATTCTTGCCTGTCACGCGGGTGACCCGGGTTCGTTCCCCGGCAGCGGCGCCATTTGATACATTTATTTTTTATATAGGTTCAATTTTGTCCCTCGGTATCCTCTCGAATTGATCTCGGTTCTAAGTGGAATGATTGTTCTTGGTTACTAAAAAATGGGGTTTAGTTTTCTAATCTACTAAAAAGTTAAATGCATGAAAATGTAAACTTAAATTTAAAGGCAATTATATTAATAACAGTTAATTAAAACTAGAATTAAACTATGAAATAGAAATGAAGAAACAGTAATACTAAAGAAACAGTAACAATTAAAGATGCTCAAAAGAAAACTGATTCGGAAGTTAACCTTGATTCGGAACTTTTCACTCGGAACTTGGTTCGGAACTCTTGATCCGGAACTTCGTTCGGAACTTCACTCGGATCTTTATGCGGAACTTTGATTCGGAAGTTTATTCGGAACATTCAACTCATTCGGAACATTTAAAGGAAAAATTCATTCGGAACTTTTAAAGGAAAAACTCATTCGGAACTTTTAAAAATGACATTCATCCGGAACTTTTGTTCATGCGGAAGTTTATTCGGAACTTTTCAAAAACACATTCATTCGGAACTTTAAACTCATTCGAAACTTTCAGTTCATTCGGAAGATTTGTTCATCCGGAACTTTCAGCTCATTCGGAACTTTTAACACTCATTCGGAACTTTTCCAAGACACATTCATTCGGAACTTCTTACTCATTCGGAGCTTTTTGAAAAACTATTCATCCGGGACTTTTTGTGTTCATTCGGAAGATTGTGCTCATCCGGAACTTTTGTTCATCCGGAAGTCTGGGAAACACTCAAGAACAGTAACAATACCAAAAAAACAGGGAAACCGATTTTAAGCTAAAAATCACCAAGTTTTTCACCAAAAACTTAAATAAACTAATCACTAAGCATCTACTAACCATAAACTACAAATCCCATCAATAAAAACACAAAACCCAACAACTTTTAGAGATCAAATCAATCAAATAAGAACTTAAGAACTTGAAATAAAAGATGATGATGAACAAGATGAAATGGAAAGATTAAACAAGAACTTGTATTGATGATTAATGTTTTAACAATCACAAAACAAAGATTAAAATTATAAGATTTGAAGAACAAAGATTAAAATCACCAAACACCCTAGTGGTGTTGGTGATACTACGAAAACAGAAAGGAGAAAAAAGTGGAGGAAAGAAAAAACTAAAAACTGGATGCAAAGTGTGTGAGGGGAACCCTTTATATAGGTGTTCCCTTTGGTTGGTGAGTAGGCATCTCCCGTTCTTCTTGTCTTCTCGTCTTTTCAGAAAAGTTGACGTTTTCGATTCTGATTCGGGATTTGTTGTCGATTAAATTCAACTCGTCTTTTAATTTCTTCGTTTAATAGACTTGAGTTTCTTCGACTTTTGTAAATCTTCCATCTTTGGTCCTTTTCTTCGATAAATCTTCGAATAGGCCCAGTGACTTCAAATCTTTTGCATCTCTTGGACAATAGACTTCATCTTGCGTCTTTTTCTTTGATAAATCCCGTGCAATCCCAAGTTTTCTTCAATATTCATCCGGTTGGCTCTGAAAACACAATAAACACAAAAACCACGCATAATTCCAAACAAATGATATTAAATACGCGTTTTGGTCTCGTTTTAGCCAAAATTAAATGGTAAAAGGATGGGTGTTTACACACCTATCAGCACATAAGCTCAAAAAATCGTGAGTGTGGATGTACATTCATGGGGTTTGAGTCCTTTTACACAAAATCTGATAAAAGTCTTGATTTTTGGTGAATTTGTGTTCTGCTGTTGTTCTTGTTGTTTTTGAGGATTAAAATTGCTTGATACTGCATGATGATCATGTTATTGTGTTAGATTGGGATTGGGTAACATTGAATCACACTTTTACTTTGTTAATCTTGAATTTAAAAAAGTTAAGGGGTGTTTGGGTTAACCTATTTAAGCTTGCAAAATGTTTTTGAGTTATTGGAAAGTGTTGTTTATTGTTGGTATCCGATATATACTTGGTTGTATGCTATTTGCTGTAAGTTCTTGGCTTTTAAACATCAAATTCTTGATTTTGCAATAAAAGTTGGAAATCTGCTTGTTTTGACCAAAGATTTTGGAAACACATAGTTTGTATGCATGCTTAGGGATAAAAAGTGATTAAACAAAGATTATATAACATGTTAAGAAGATTTGATGGTTTGAAATTGGATTTGTGGTCAAGTATATCAGCAAAGTATAAAACCTGCTTGTTCTTTGTTCATCAGTAACATTTTTGAGCCTGAATCTTGATCTAGACCTTGAACCATTGCATGAAACCTGTTTATTTATGTTCATTTGAATTATTTATAGCTTGTGTATGCATTTGGTGAAGTTTGGCTGGCTTATTCTTGTTAAAATTGCTTATTGGTTGAAAACTGCTTATTGTTCATGTCTGGTGCATATTTGTGGATGTTTTGATTAATATGTACTAACTGGCTTGGTGAATTTGTGATATTGTTGTTGCTATTGAGTCCTTGTGATTCACTGATCACTTGGGTGCCTTTTCTTAACCTAAATCCAACAAAAAGTCACTAAAGACAAAAAGTCAAAAAGGTCAAACAGTGGAAACTTTTCCCACTGCCGAACCCCCAAAACTAGCCACTGCTAGTGTTAATTATCAAACAGCTTATTCATAAGATATTCTAGCTTATTGGGACTTGCAAAAACTTTGTTTTTGTAATCAGTCTTCCTTATTTGACCCATTTAAGAGATTTGGAGCTTTGTGGACTTTGACTTTTAGGTTTGACTAGAAAACGAACTTAGTTGACTTTTACAAAATAGCTTATTGCTTATTCCAGCTTATTGAGTGGTGATTTTTGAAAGTTTTTTTGATTATTTAGCTTAGTTAAGCTATTTGTGACTTATTGCAACTTGAATAAGCTCTTGAAATAGCCTAGAACTCGAAAACGACTATTTTGTCGTTTTGTGTAGAGAGCTTTTGCGTATTTCAAGCTTATTCCTTTGGCTTATTTCAAGTTTCTTTTTGCAATTAGCTTATTTAGGTCAAGATAAGGACGTGCGTAAAATTTTAGCCTATGGCATCAGCTTATAGCTTAATGGGCCAAAAAGCCCATTAAGAATAAGCTGTTTTGAAATAAGCTAACTTAGGCTCATTTTCAGCTTTTGGGCCTTTGGAAAATTGTGTTTAAAATCAGATTTTAAGCTTAACTGGAGCTTTTGGGCTATTTCTGTGGACTTTTTTTTATTGGGCCTGATTTTAGCCCATTAAGGGACTGTTTTGGTTAAAATAAACTAGTTTGCAACTTTTTAGAATTTTTTATAAATTTTTAATTTTTAATATTATTTTATTATTAAAAAATAAATTTAGACTTTTACAACTTTTTCATTTTTCCTAGTTTAAATACATTAAGTTAGGAATTTTAAAATTTTTAGATTAATTTAGTTATCATTTAATTAATATTTTGAATTATTTTAATCTTTAATAGTTTTTAATTGTTTTTAAATAGTTTTATTTAATTTTAAAATATTCAAAAATAGTTTTAAATTTAGTTAAGTCATTTTAGAGGTTTACAAGTTAAAAAATATCATTTTGGGCTTTTTGTTAATTATATTGATTTTTTGGGCTTTAATTAACATTAAAAAATTAATATTTAATTAAATAAAGGGTTTGGGTGATTTTTGATTTTTTGTAAACTCTAATTACATTTTTTAGGATTTATTGTAATTTTCTAGGAATTTTTAGGGTAGTTTTTAAATTTGGTGACTTTTTTTTTACAATTTTACATGCACGACTTTTTGTCTTAGTTTAATTCATAATCGTAACCTTCATTCTTTTCTCATCTCTTTTCTATTTTTCTTTTCTCATCAATATAATCACAAACACTTAATCATCTCTTTACACAACACACAAGCCTCCTTGAGAACGAACTCACTTTTGGGTCATTTATGCACGGTTTTCCTAAACCATCGTGCTTACCCTAATTACCTTGTTTTCCTAAACAAGTGGTAAACTACAAAACATCAATACCCCTGCTATTTTGATATCCCACTGTTTGCTTATTACTTTTACTAACCCCTAACCAAAAGCCTAAAGCTCTTGCAAGCTTGTTGACACCAAGCCTGTGAAGGGGTTTAAGCCCTTGGATAGGTTGTTTACTGCCTTGTGTTGAAGATATATTCATTCATGGTATTGGTTCTACTTTCATTCATCAACAAGACCTCCTTCTTTGTTCAAGGACCTTGGTCACTCTCTAGCTGTTGAGAGTGGTCCAAGGAGCATTGCTGACTCCCCATAGGAAGTTACTAGGGAGAGGTATTGGTTTCTTTAAGTTTCCCCTAAAAATATTTTGTTTAAGTTTGCTATGTGTTGATGCTATGTGATCTGGTGTTCTTGTGTTTGTGACTTCAAGTGTTTGGTTTACTTTTGTTAGTTGTTACCTAGTTAAGATATTTGAATCATAAAATCAGTAGGTTGTGTTTAAAAATTAAAAGTTTGTTTGAAAAGGTACTAAAACAAGGTTGTTTGGATTTTGGGATCAAAAGGCCTTGTGGCCTTGTGGCCTTGGTTCTTGGGGTTTGGATACTCTAAACAAGGTATTTGTCACTGGTTTTGGTTATTGGTTAAGTGTTTTAAGTTTTGGAAACGGTTTGCAAAGTTTTGGAAAAATTTGATAAAAAGGGTTTGAAAATGGTCAAACACATCAGCAAGGATTAAATCTTTGTTGTTTGGATTTAGTGTCTAATTTTTTGTTTGGGAAGAGTTTTAGTGATAAGCTATATGTGCAATATATGTTTGTGGAATTTGGTGGCTTACTGAGTATGCTAGAGCTTATTGAAAGTGGCTGAATTGGTCATTCACATCAAAAAAGTGACCACCTCAATTTTGCTTTGCATTTGTTATTCTAGTGTATGCCTTGCTGTTGTGTTGCTTGTTAATTGTTACTTTGCTGCTTGTGAGTGTATTTGGCTATTTGGATTGTCTACTTAAGTGCTTATAAGCCAACTGGCTTATTGGCTAATTTTGTCCAAAATCTGTCATCATTTGGCTAACATGCCACTTGATTCACAAGAACTCAACCATGATTCCTTCACAAAAATTACTTAAAACAAGCTTATAAACAATCCCTGGCAATTTGGTAAACTTTGGAACACTTTGACTTTTGGTCAAATAAGCACAATTTGGCTTATTTTTCAGTTCAACTTATTGGTACATGCAACAACTTACTTTTTGTGATAGGTGTCCTTTTTCTTAGCTTAATATCATATTGGAGAAGTTATAGGTCTTTTGGTTAAGCTTTTGCTAGGAAAAGATTCAGCTTTTGAAACCCTCTAGAACTCGATCCCGACTATTTTGTCTTTTAGTGGAATTCTATTTTGCTGATTTCTGGCTTATTGGTTAAGCTTTTTCAAAATTTCTTTTTATAGATCTCTTTAGTATCCCAAAAGAAGGTTGTGTGTTATATTAGAGCTTATGGCATTAGCTTATGGCTTATTCGGCTTATTGGCCCAATCAGAATAAGCTGTTGGTTATTTAAGCTGTGATAAGCTCAAATTCAGCTTTTGGGACTTTAGAGTTTTGTGCAAAAAATTTGATTCTCAGTCAAACTGGTGAATTTGGGCTTATTTGGTGAGTTTGGATTTTATTGGGCTAAAAGCCCATTAAGCTCACTGTTTTGGTTTTTAGCCCATTTGGGGCCCAATAGGGGTATTTTGGTAATTTCACTTTGATTTTCCATTTAGTTAGGTTAAAATAAACTAGTTTGCAAGCTTTTAGAAAATTTTATAATTTTATAATTTTTAATATTATTTTAATATTTAATTTTAGTTTTTAATCATTTTAAATAGTTTTAAATAGTTTTAAATTTTATAAAAATAGTTTTTAGTTTAATTAAGTCATTTTAGAGTTTTACAAATTGAAAAATCCTAATTTGGGATTTTTATTAATTATTTTAATTTTTAGGGCTTTAATAAGTATTTAAAAATTAATATTTAATTAAATAAAAGTTTGAAAAAGTTTTGATCATTTGTAAAATCTAATTACATTTTTTTAGGATTTTCTTAATTTTTTGGGAATTTTTAGAATTAATTTTTTTTTTATCACTTTTTACGGTTTTACGTTTTATCGTCGTAGCTTAATTTTAACGTATCCGTCATTCTAATTTCTCATCTTTTCTTTCTCTCATATTAATCCAAAATCATACAAGTTATTTACACACAACAAACCTCCTTGGGAAAACGAACTTTGGGTCATTAACATTTGATTTTTCCTAAAATCACTTGTTTAATACTTACCGCTCTTTTACGCTCTTGTTTTTCCTAAAGCAAGTGTAGTAAAATACCACAATCATTTTGATGCCGCTTTCGGGGGAGTGTCTCGTGATTAGTTTGAACAATTTTGTTTTTAATATCTAACCATAAATAGTATTTGTGTTAAATAGAAATCTATTAACATGTATTATCGGTTTTTTCGTTTTCTTTGTGGAAATATTATTACTATATTGTATATGTATCACAACTAATACAAAATATCACCAAAAGTGTGTAACCACAACCTTAATTGGGATCTAATCTCCTAATTATTGTGTTCGAATCTCAAACAAAAAGAAAAAGGCAAAAATAGATAAATACTTTCGTGAAGCTTGATTTTAATCAATACAAACTATAAGGTGGGTATAAGGCGGTTGTATTTCACGACCTAAGAGAAAAAGGATCTTAAGTGCTTCGGCCCGCCTCGTTTCCCCCGTTTGCTTGTGCGTGTTGCGAGAAAAAGGGCTAGTCGAGGGTTTTGCCTCCCAAAGTATTATTACGTATCATATATATTTGCTTGGTTTCTTTGTGATTAAACCCTCTTGAACAATTTGGTTTTCACCAAAGTTCTAAAGTCAATAGAGGGCGTTCACTCCACGTTATCGTTTTCATTCTTGGAGGCTTTTTTAATCAAGAGTTTGATTTGAGGAGAGATTTGGTAGATTGTTGTCTACAAATACACACAAAATCCAAAAAAATTAATAACAATCAAAAACACAAAAAATTGAAAATCAACAAAACACCCAAAATAATCTTCTTTGCTCACCTCCACGTTCTACGTCATGTTTATGCAAACTCGGAATCAAGCAAAACGAGCTCGTAAACTTCGTCAAAAGGAAGTAGATCAAGATCCTTCGATTGAAGAAGAACCTCCTGTTATCGAACCCGATGTAGAACCAATAGTCATTATGGCTAATCGTACTATGATGGAGTTGCTTCAAGCACCCCCCAGGGTTTTGGAGAAGCTATTATGATTCCCGCTATCCTTGCAGAGAATTTCGAGATTAAGACGGGTTTAATGTCGATGCTTCAAGTAAACAAGTTTCGCGGACATGAAAAAGACAACCAGAATTATCACATACGGAATTTCAATCGTCTCACCGCAACAAGCAAGTTTAAGGATGTTCCACATGACGCCATTAAGATGATGTTGTTTCCTTACTCTTTAGATGGACCTACAAAAATTTGGTTCGAGAAAGAACCGCCAAATTCGATTTTGACATGGGGTGATCTCGTCTCTAAGTTTGTGAACCAATTCTTTCCGCCATCTAAGACGACACATTTGAAAAATGAGATTTCAAGGTTTACACAACGTTCTAATGAAAGTTTTTCAATGGCATGGGAACGATTTAAGGAAATGTTACATGAATGTCCGCACCATGATTTTTCGAAATTGCATCAAATTGATACTTTTTATAATGGGCTTAACGATCCTGAACGAGACTATTCGAATGCCGCCGCGGGTGGTAATTTTTTGTGCAAAACGACCGATGAAGCTTTGAAGATTATCGAGAATAGATCTAAGGTTTATTACCCTCGTAACACACCGAGTGTTGCCACTATGGGTTCATCGTCATTTTCTCGTAACATGAATGCCTTACATGATGAAGCAAATAAGGAAAATCGGTTTTTCCATAGATTTTCGACGCTTATGACACATTGGAAAGCACAAGATGCTTTGAATTCCGCATCGGTTAAAGCGGTTGAAAAGAGTTGTATATCTTGTGGTGGAGCTCATGATTTTTCCGAGTGCATTACCATCGGTGGTAACACTTCGAGTGCTTATGTAGCAACGGGAACTTACAACCAAAACGGCCAAGGTTCTCGCCCAAATCAAGCTCCCCAAAATCAGAATGTTAACAACTATCGAAACAACAATCAAAGTGGTGGTTATCAAGGCAATCAACGTAACTATAACAAGGGTAATTACCAAAGTGGGAACAATGGGCAAGTTCAAAATCAAAACCAAAACCGTGATTTCCAGAATACTACACAAGGTTCTCAAAATGCTCACACTAAAAATCTTCAAGGAGAATTTTTGGATTATGCTAAAGCAAATGATGCTAAGTTTCATAACATGCAATGTGAGATGATTAGCTTTAGATCCGAGTTAAAAAACGAGCTTAAAGACGAACTTGCTAATGAATTGAAAACTCATGCTAATAAAATGGAAGGAAACGTTCAACGTCTTCAACAAAATCAACAAAAGATGGAACAAGGTCAACATGAGATTAATCAAGAGTTGTTAAAAGCGGATAAAAGGCAATCAAAATTTGAAGATCGAATGGCTAGTATGTTTGAAGCTATCATGTGTAAACCCTCTTCCTTGGGTGGTATTCCTAGTGATACCATTGCAAACCCGAAGTGAGAAATGAAGGTTATTACTAATCGTAGTGGTAAAACTTTCAAGGAACCAATCTCTCGTCCTAGTACTTCTACGGAGAAGGAAATCGAGAAAGAACCCGAGGTGATGATCGAAAAGGAGCATTTTACAAGCCCACGAAGTACCACTCATACCACACCTACGGTTGAACCAATACCAATTGTGGAAACCTAGATTCCAAGGCCGATGCCTATGCCCTAACCCACACCACCGTTACCTTACCCATCAAGACGAAACAACGATAAATTAAAAGAACGTAACAAACAACAAATTGAGCTTTTTATAAAAATGTTTCAACAAGTGCATTTTAATGTGAGTTTAGCCGACGCGTTGTTATCTCGTTTCGCTTCTACTTTTAAAGGTATGATGAACGATAAGGAGAAGATTTCAAAGCTATCTAATTGTTCTCCGGTTTATCCTAATCGAATACCAGAAAAAGTTGGTGACCCCGGGAAGTTTCTCATTCCCTGTGACATACAAGTAATGGAAGGATGCCTCGCCTTGGCCGATCTTGGCGCGAGCATTAATTTGATGCCTTTTACTATGTGGAAATCGATATCGCTTCCAGATCTTACTCCATCGAACATGTCTATCGAGATGGCCGATCATTCTACGATTCTCGCATGTGCAGTTGCCAAAGATGTTTTCGTGAAAGTGGGGACGTTCTACTATCCCGTTGATTTTATCGTAGTGGACATCCCCGCGGATCCTCAAGTTCCTCTAATTTTAGGTCGTCCATTTTTAGGCACCTCGAGATCGCTTATCGATGTTCATGCTAGAACAATTACTTTGAGATTCAACAAAAAGGAACTTGTTATAAACGCTACTCAAAACTCCACACCTTCTCATGTTTATGCAATCACTACCATCAACCACATTGACATAGTCGATGTAGTTTGCGATGAGTTTTCACAAGAAGTGTTAGGTCTTTCCGATAATTCGTCAAGTGGCAGTCCCACTATTTTGGATCCGATTCTTACTAATTCTACACCAAATCTCACTCCATTCCAAGGAGGCGATTTTATTTTGAATGAAATCGACAATGAAGATGAGGTGATTATTGGTAATGATACTCTTATTCCACCATTTCTTCCGCCGATGGAAGTTATGAGTGTTGAACAAAAAACTTCAATCGAGGAACCGCCAATCCTTGAACTGAAAGATCTTCCATCTCACCTTGTATACGAATTATTGGACAATTTCCGACATTAAGGGTATTGACCCAAAATTTTATTGCAAAATATCTTTCCAATAATAAAAAAGCCGCACTTTTGAAATTTCTTAAAGCTCTTAAAGGAGCCACCGCATGGAAAATTTCCGACATTAAGGGTATTGACCCAAAATTTGTACTCACAATAGTTTAATGGAGGACTACAAACCCGCAGTTCAAAGTCAAAGAAGGGTAAACCTAAAAATTCACGATGTCATTAAAAAAGAGGTCTTAAAACTTCTTGATGCGGGAATGATTTATCCTATCTCCGATAGCCCATGGGTGAGCCCAATCTATTGTGTCCCTAAGAATGGAGGAATGACCGTTGTGCCTAATGAAAACAACGAGTTAATTCTCACTCGTGTTGTGACCAGTTGGAGGGTGTGTATTGACTACCGAAAGTTAAATGACGGTACTCTTAAAGACCACTTTCCCTTGCCCTTCATGGATCAAATGTTAGAGCGACTTGCGGGAAATGACTTCTATTGCTTTTTAGATGGTCTTCCGGTTACTTTAAAATCCCTATCGACCCTCGTGATCAAGTGAAAACTACGTTTACGTGTCCATATGGAACGTTTGATTATCGTAGAATGCCTTCGGACTTTGTAATGCACCAAGAACGTTTCAACGGTGTATGATGGCTACTTTCCATGATATGATCGAGAAGTCGATGGAAGTATTCATGGATGACTTTTCGGTGTTTGGTGATTCGTTTACGTCGTGTTTATTGTAGAATCTTGATAATCTTGTTAATCTATGAAGTGGGTTGAAGATTCCTAGAGAGAGAAACTAGTGATAGAAAGTGAGAGAGAACTATGTGTTTTTATTCAAATGATGAAAACGGAATGTCAACAACCAACCCCTTTCCATGGTGGAAAGGGGTATTTATATCCAAGGACAATATTGGGCTTGGGCCGACCCATGACAAGCCCATGGGTCGGTTTCTTACTTAACTTAATAAATAACATTAACTACGAGCTATTACAACATTAATAATATTGTGGAGTGACCGATACTTCTAATATACGTTAAAACGTATTTTTAACAATCTCCCCCTAAGGGAGGTCACTCCACGTTACAAAGTTCTAAACCTAGCATACTATACTAAGTCTTCGTTCTTCAGCTCGTAGTCTTTTCTTCTTTCTTTTTGTTGTGAATATGTTGGTTTGATCTTTTAGGCTTTGGCTTGAGAGCATTGTTCTTTTGGCCTTTCATGTGCGATCTTTGCCTTCTTGTGAATCTTGCCTCCTCGTGACTCCATGTTCCACACACTTATGTCTTTTTGTTGAATTCTCGAAAGCTTCAGAGTTTGGTACAGCGGAAGACTTCATTTTGCACTTTCTTGAATTTTGCTGAACTTTGATGCAGAAAAACATAAGCATGTGAGAACGACTCCTACAGGTACACCGCAACACCACCGTCTTCAACTGGTACACAGCAACGCCACCGTCTTCAACAGGTACACAGCAACGCCACCGTCTTTAACAGGTACACAGCAACGACACGAATAAAATGGCTTTGACATTTTATTCTAGTTCGGTAGCATTTTACCTCCGGTCGGTGAAGACCGTTGGACGATATTAGATATCGTACCTGTGACGGATAGTTTCAATTAAGTAACTTCCTGACAGGATTTCGCGGGTAAACCCGTTCTCTTTATTCGACCGTCCAAAGCTGACTGCGAACATAAAGAGTGAATCATTTGGATTAAAAATCCTTATGATTGAAGTCGTCAATTCATGAAACCTGGAACAAGTGAATTTCAATTAAGATATTCACCATCGTTGCTTTCCAGTTGTCACAAACTTGATTCAAATTGAATCTTGCTTGTTACCTACCAAGTGCTGTTTGATGTTAACACTAGAAGGATTTCCACTCGTCACTGTGAACACTAAAGAGTGTCACTTTGAGTGTTCTGGCAAGATCATATGATAATGCATAGAGGCCTGGAACAAGTTTAAGTTCAATTAAGAATTAAACTACTGTTTCTTTCCAGTTTTTCACAAGACTGGTTCTAAAAGAACCGCACGTGTAACCTACCATGAGCTTGTTTGATGTTGGCTCAAGCAGGATTTCCATCTTCATTGTAATAGTTGCGTATTACTCGGATGTTCTGGCAGTATTACAGGAATACTGCGTAGGACTCATGAAAATCTCTTACTTTTCACAGTGTGTGAGAAAGCAAGGAATAAATGGAAAGTGTCCTAATGAGACTTATGATGATCTCTTGGCTCTAGACTCGATAGTGCGTTTTGATTTAGTGAGCGATGGCTGGAGAGGAGTGCCACCTTTTAAATATCAGTCTATTCGGAGTGAATAAACCAATAGATAACGTGTTGATCTCCGTGTGATTAAAACAAATACCTTTTGAGAGATATTTGAGTTAGATGGGAAGGGTTGTGCATTGCATCACTGGGTCCATGATGTCTTTCTTCAATATCGAGAATCATTAACAAAAATGATCTCAATAGCATATGTATTGACCCGGTTTCTGCCTAAAGTTGTAAGGAGGGCTTCTTTCTTTACACCCTTTATCTTTACATTTCTTTTTCATTCTTCAACCCCTTTAGTACTTACCAATACATCATCACTAGCACCTTGTTGTGATTGGTCCAGTGCTAGCATCAGTAATTAGTCGGTACTCAGCTACGTTCACAATCTTTGTCCATCTTTCCTAGGACTTCTAATTCTATCTAGGGAATTGTCCTTGGGAAGATTCCATCGGCTCTGATGAATCATTGGACTAAACCTATTCCTACCACCCTTTTATCACCACATTCGTCGTGAATTAAGTGTGTTTTGGGAAGGTATAGCCACCATGAAAAATCCATGAAAATCACTTAAGGTACTTGTGATATTGAAATCAAAAGTGTTGTACCCTATGTGTTTTGTTCAGCAAAAATGCTCCCCCTTAACACGTGCTTTACACATATTAAGTTGGATTATCGTTAAGTCTTTTTCATCTTTTAGCCAAGTATCATTTAAGTCTCCTTAATCCCATTTTCTCCCCTTATCAAAAATGTTAACCATTAATATTTGGGATATTGAATGGATTAACCGGTCTTTGGGTAAAAATGAAATCGATGTTTGGCCATAGAACATGTTAATGCTCCCCCTTAAATTAATAAGGGATAGTTGTAGTGCTTTAGTATGATATATTTTGAAAGATTTAGAATCTCGTGAGAAATTCTTGAAAAATTATCATACCTTAACACTACATCAAGTCGTAAAAGCACAATATTCACAAATTTACATATTCACAATTAAAAAACCAATATAGAGTAGACCTGAAATGTACGAACCATTAGATGGATCGTTGCAGTAACTTGTGGTGCACTCCATATGGTCTACCACCAACGAATCTTTCTAAGCTCCTCATCAATCTACGTTCACGGAGCTTTTGATCAATTTTCTTGATCACATACTTCGCCATTTGCAGATAACCCTGATGCCAATCCTCAGTCATCTCTGGTAAAGACCCACCCGAATTAAGATGCTCCAACTTTCCTCTAACGTATATGAGAGTCCCGTCACTATACTTATAAAGCTCACCTACCCTCATAAACTTCATTATTCCACGACTATTCAAGTAGAAGATCCCGTAACTCGGAACAGAAATGCCGGTATAAGGACATCTTGTGACATGTTGAGGTAGAACTTGGTTCATTGGACGGGTCAGGTTAAGCTTCCTTTGCTAGCTTTCGACTCCCAATTGAAGATCTTCAACTCGTTTCTTGATAACAACGCTTCGTGTGAACATACGAAGTGCTGTATTCAAGGCAATGATGTCTTCACGAGCAATATGGGTGAGTTGATCCCGGGTCATCATAAGCAACATGTCTTAGATATCCTCAAGGCGAATGATAGAAAAATCTCCCTGCTGGATTGTGTATTCTCTGTCATCCTCCCTTTTTAGACGAATCTCCGTCACATGATAATAGCCATTCTTGGCTACAGTTTTCAGTCCCAAAATGCTGGAGATGCGAATATCGGATCTAACGTTGCTTCCAGAATTGGCTAAGCAGCAACCTCTGTACGCCCTTCGGACTCGTTCGTCCCAATGAGATGCACCTATAACAGCATACATATCATAATTACGAGTTACCTTTGGAACCCAGAGTCGGTTTACCTTTTGCTCGATCTAGGGTATTGTCCCCCAGTTGGCAGCTTTCAGCAAGGTCAGCGAGGTTGCGTACTTTGATGAACCCTTGAGAAGATAATCAAGATCATTGGTGACGAAGAAGTCGAGAGCAATTTGATTATCTTGAGAAGGATCAAGTGGAGGTGGAGCTCTTTCTGATTCATGGAGGCCTGGCCTTTGAACGGTGTTAAGAGCTTTCAGGACCTCGTCAGCATAATACTCGTACTCCATGCGGGTTAACCTGGTTTTGGCGCGAATTCTCTTATCCTTTAGCGCTCTCTTCACCAAAGACGGAGTGACCGAGGATTTATACTCATGAGCCAGAAATGCACACAAGTCAATCGGACTACGGATACGAAGATATAGAACATCTCTGTCAGCGTCTGTGATTGGATCATATTTAGCAGGTGCCGTGATCCAAGCTTGTGGCGGAGCAGTCTCATCAATCTCCAATGTGTCTGCCCAGTCCCGTGTGCTTGACTCGGGAACAGTAGATTGTGGTTCTTGTTGTAGAGGAGTAGAGACATGAACACGTGCTGGTTCTGACTCAGGGATCTCGGTGGTGTCATGAACGGGCGAGTGTTGTGCAGCTTCAGGTTCAGTTACTGATTCTGCAATCACAGGAGCAACAAAAGAACTAACAGGGTTAGTGGTAACAGGTATAGACACAGCAATAGATGTACCGGGAATCGATGATGCCGTAGTAGCATTCACATCATGGCGCCACTTGGATCGTCTTGATTCCGTTGAAGTGGATTTTTCCTTTTCCACAGCATCTTTCTTAGACTTGGTACCAGACTTAGATGGTTTCTTTGTGCTGGCAACCTTATCCCCCGTTTCAGGCTGTTTACCATCATCATCCTCATCGCTATCCTCGTTGCTTCCCTTAGAACTCTCCTCATTACCATCACCACCATCATTATCATCATCATCATCCTCATCATCATCACCATCCTCGTTACCATCATCATCTTCTTCTTCTTCTTCTTCTTCACCTTCTTCTTCCCTGTCACCCTCTTCTTGTTCACTATCTTCCCTTTCTTCCTCAGGCATAATGTGGTAAGGTACCACACTTCCAAACATTTTGAACAACCGATCATCCTCCATGATAGCGTCATTGAGTGATTTGTAGAGAGTCCGTTGAACTTTAGACTTATCAAAAGATCCAACTTCCCTCATACGAGCTTTTAGGATCTTCTTTAATTCAAAATCCGTTAAGTCATATGCGATTTTGTAAGCGGATTCAGAAGGATTGGATGACTTAATCATCAAGTTATCAGCCGCGAGTGTCTTCAACTCATCACGCAGTTTTGGCATAAGGGACACAACAGATTCTTTCACTCTCTCTTCAATAGAAGCTTCAAGTGTGACTTTATGATCCTTGTATTTATCCTTCATAGCTCGAAGTCTCGTGATTCGTGCTTCATACTTATCAGCTTCAGCCTGTTTTACCTGAGCTAGTTCTTCTGCATGATCTTTACGTGTCAACTCCATCTCTGCAGCGAACTTAGCTAGCATCACTTCTTGGGCTTTCTTAGATGCTTCTTCACTTTGAACTCGTCTAAGTAGCTCTTGGTGAAGTTCATTCATCTCTCTTCTTTGATTATCCGTGTGTTTATCCAACATTTCTGCCATTACAAATGCAGCCATTGAAGATGATGCAGAGCTACTCTAAGTTGGTTGAAGAGACTCGGTTGTGACTACAGTACTGAGGATGGAAGTTATTGGAGGTGGAAGGAATGGTGTTGGAACCGGTCGGGTTGGTAAGGGTTGTATTGGTGGAGGTTGAGTTACTAAAGGTTGAGTAGGTACCATGATTGTAGGAGCACCAGACTCCTTTTCAACACTTGCTGAAACGGGGATGGATGTCTCCTTCGAAGTAGAATACCGTTCAGGTGATCCAAACTCATCAATATCCTCTGGCTCCTCGTACTCTTCTTCAATATTTATCTGTGCACCCGAACCACTACCTCCCGTGTCTTTCCTACTCTTTTCAATAGCTATCTTCATTAATTTTCTCTCAGCCTTGTCAAGAGTAGGATCATCAATATCTTCTTCGTCATGTAGAACAAACTCATCAGCAGTGCTTTTTCTCTTCTTAGCCTCAGTCTTATTCTTCTTGGTTTCGGGTTCAGATAAAGCAACTGTTTGCTTGCGTTTACCTTTACTCTTGACCGTAGTAGACGAGTCTTCTCCTGTCTGAAGGGTTGCTTTTAGCTTCTTGATTTCTAGTAGCAGTAGTTTGTAATCAGCAGAAGCTTTAATTTTATCCGTCAGAAGATAATCGGGAATAGGACCAGGAATAACACCACTAGATGGTCCTTCATGCCTTAGATCCACAGTGTGATCAGCCTCTTCAGTGTGATGACGACTTGCTGCACGCTTATCAATAGAGACATCATTCTTCATAAAATAATTAATAATAAGCTTGATAAACCGAGGGTAAGGAAAGAAATTAGACTTCAGCTTCTTGTTTTGGAAAAGTTGAAAGTTAAATACTTCCCACATCAATAATGCATAATCTGCATTTGAACCTTTGTTTATTCCATAGAAGATGTTCATGATTGGACTACGCAAAGCATCATGCCCAGATGTTTTAGGTGTGAGACATCTACTGAGAATACCCAAGATTGCTCTCAAAGGTTGACCTACTTTAGCGGTGGTAAACTCAGACACTACTCGTATGTCAGGACATCCAAGAGCATCGAACATCTCCATGAGTTAATCTTTGGTAGGATCCCTAGAAAATGACATACCTTTGGGTGTATCCCGTATTCCAAAAATCTTGCGGAAATCTGAAACTGTAAGTGTCTGTTGCTTGTTGTCGAGAGTGAAGGTGATCTTGTTTGAAGTACTTTCCTTGGTAGCCCAGAACTCATACATGTAATCATAAGGCACCGAGGCAGTACTCCTTAAAGCATTCTTGAAATGAGAGTGATCAAGAATTTCTATGGCGACTTTAAGTCCATGGTGAGTGGATTTTGAAACTTGCTTCAGCCGGTAATTGTTTGGTATGAACTTGAGAGCTCTTGCTTCGGCAATTGTGGCTGTTCTAGCATCTTGGAGTGCTTGTACTGTTGGATTAGTCATCGTATCTGCTTAAGATAAGACATAAAAGGTTGATGCACAAACAATATATAGATATATATCTTTATGACTTCTAAGCATAACACATTTCAACAAGTAATTATAATAGGCAAACAACTATCAATCCAACAACTCTTCATCCGGAACTTTCCTTCATTCGGAACTCTTCATCCGGAAGTCCTTCATTCGGAACTCTTCATCCGGAAGTCCTTCATTCGGAACTCTTCATCCGGAAGTCCTCGGAACTCTTCATCCGGAAGTCCTTCATTCGGAAGTTCATTCGGAACTCTTCATTCGGAAGTTCATTCGGAACACTTCATTCGGAAGTTCATTCGGAACTCTTCATTCGGAAGTTCGTTCTGAACTTCTTCATTCGGAAGTTCATCCATAACTTCTTCATTTGGAACTTCTTCATTCGGAAGTTCATTCGGAACTTCTTCATTCGGAAGTTCATTCGGAACTCTTCATTCGGAAGTTCATTCGGAACTCTTCATTCGGAAGTTCATTCGGAACTTCTTCATTCGGAAGTTCACTCGGAACTTCTTCATTCGGAAGTTCATCCGGAACTTCTTCATTCGGAAGTTCACTCGGAACTTCTTCATTCGGAAGTTAATCCGGAACTTCTTCATTCGGAAGTTCATCTGGAACTTCTTCATTCGGAAGTTCATCCGGAACTTCTTTCATTCGGAAGTTCATCCGGAACTTCTTTCATTCGGAAGTTCATCCGGAACTTCCTTCATTCGGAATTTCATAATCCTTGTTCATCCGGATGTCATAAACGCACCCTATTGATAGGTGTGTAAACACCCATCTTTTCTACCACTTAATTACAATAATAACCGGACCAAAACGTGTATTTTATGTCTTTTATGTCGGAATTATGCGTGGTTTGTGTTTTTGTTGTGATTTAGGACGAAAAGGTGAAAAGTGGAGAAAACACGAGAATTCACGGACATTTACGGACTTTTATTGAAGAAAAAGATGAAAGACGAATTCAAGAAGTCAAGAGTGCAAAAAGAACGGAAGTCCAAGACCAATTCTGAAGATTTATCGAAGAAAAAGTCAAAAGACGGAAGTTTATCAAAAGCCGAAGAATTCAAGTCTATTTTATTGAAGAATTTAAAGCCGAGTTCAAAGAAATCCCGAAGCCAAAAGTCCTTTAAGTCCAAGTTTAAAGAAGATTAGAAGAAAAGGACTAAGCATGCAATTAATGAAGATTAAAAGAAGGAGGGACTTAATCTCGCAATTAACAAGAAATGAAGGAGGGGAGGAAGCTTCCTTAATCCTCCCCTATAAATAGTCATTAGTTGTTAATCATTTTCTTTGTTGGCTAGAGTGACACTAGTTCTTCCATTTTCATTACCTTGCACATTTAAATACATGTCATTTAATTTCTTGTCCAATTTAAATACTTGTCTTGCACCTTATATTCATTTAATTTCAAGTAAGTTCCCATTTAATTCTTGTCAATCTTTACTTTATCGTGTTAATCTCTCATCTACCTTTCTTAATTCTTGATTTTTATGTTTATGTTTGTGTTCATGTTCATGTCTTTATTTTGATCATATGGGTTTTTGATTATTGTGGTTAAATTTGTTTGCTTTGTTGATTTAAATTGTTTGTTTATGTTTAACTGTTGATTCGTTATTTGTTTAGCTTAATCGTTGTGTTGATTTTGATTAATCTGCTTTAGATCTCTTGTTTCTGTGATTCTCTTGTTCTTCGGGGGTTTTTGTTTGTGTTTCTGTGTTCCCAGGAAAAGTTCCGAGCCAAGAGAAGAGAAAAGCTGTTCATTCGGAACTCCAATGTTCCGAACCAAGGGGTTTCATCCGGAACATTCAAAGTTCCGGATCAAGTGTGTTCATTCGGAACTCAAAACTTCCGAGTCAAGATCTTCATTCGGAACTTTAAAAGTTCCGGATCAATACTTCCGGACGAACTTCCGACTCAATTCTTCCGAACAAACTTCCGGATCAACACCAAACTTCCGACTCAAGGTAGCTTCATTCGGAACTTTAAAAGTTCCGAATCAAGGCTGTTGGGGATTGGGAACTTCCGACTCAAGACTGTTTCATTCGGAACTCAAAAGTTCTGAGTCAAGCTAGTTCATTCGGAAGTTTTTAACTTCCGAATCAAGGTTTCTTTCAGGTTTTTATTATTATCTGTTTTTACATTTCTGTCCTTTATTTTCAAGCTTTATTTTTCCCGCCTCTTTATTTAATTGCACTTTAAGATTATTTGCCTTAGTTTTATTTTAGCCTTGCCTTAGTTTAAGATTTAGTTGCGTTTTAAGATTGCCTTAGTTAGATTTAAATTTGCGTCATTTACTTTAGCGCCCTCTAATTTCAGTCACGTTTTTAAATACTCGCACCCTTTTACTTTAATTAGACTTAGACTTTTACTTTAACGCATTTTACTTTAAAAGTTTTGCACTTTTATTTTAAACACTACAACGACACATCTTTGTTCCACCAAAATAAAACTGAGTAACACATTAAACACAAGTTTTTCAATTCGAAGAGATTGGTAGAACGAATCTTTTTAACCTGAGTAAAATCGAAATATCAAATGGCGCCGCTGCCGGCTCTTTTCGTAAAGATTAACGGTTTTCTGTGAGAGACGCGTTGCTTTTTGGGATCCGTCCACTTGTGAGCGTTATTTTTCTTGCCTAAAAAATTCAAAAAATCATAAAAATTAAAAATTTATAAAAAACCATAAAAATTAAAAATTTCAAAAATCCAAAAAGATTTTATCTTTATTGTGTATATATATTGTTTTTGTGTTTGGTTTCTTTTTCTTTTGTCTTTGTAGGTGCATGCGTACTAGATCTTCTAATTATCAAGAGCTCGAGCCTCAAGAAGATTTAGCTATGTCAGGTGTCAACAACAACATTCCACCGCATCTCAATAATAATAATAACAACAATGTTCTTCCACAGCCCGATCTTCGGACCATGGAGGAGCTTTGTCAACCTACAATGTTTGGACGAGGAGGACCGATTGCGTCGATGCAAATCAACGCTCCTGAATTTTCGTTGAAGCACCACATGATTCAGCAAGTACAAACAAACCTATTCCGTGGATTGCCTGATGATGATGCCAACAAACACCTCGACAAGTTCATTACAATCACCCAAAGCATGAAGTTGGCCGGTGCCACAATGGATGAACTTCGCCTACAACTCTTTCCACACACTTTATTACATCATGCGGAGAAATGGTTTGATCGTCTCCCGAAGAATTCTATTCACACTTGGGATGACATGACTCAACGCTTTTTGTCGCGCTACTTTCCACCATCCATGGTCACAAGCCTTCGTAATCAAATCAGCGGTTTCATGCAAGACCCTGATGAATCTCTTTTTGACGCTTGGGAGAGATATAATGTCTTGATCGACCGTTGTCCAAACCATAATATGCTCCCTGTGACCTTAATCGATACTTTCTACAACGGATTGACTTTTCGAGATCGTGATACGATTAATACAGCCGCCGGTGGCACATTCATGAAAAGGAGACCCGAGGAGTGTAGAGAGTTAATTGAGAACATGACTACTCACCACAAAAACTGGGATTCCTCTGCTTCTTCAAGGAACAACCCGAGAGTCAATGTTTCTTCCACCTCAGCAAACCCTGATATGACCGAACTCACCCGCATGATGACTGAAATGAGCAAAAGCATTACGCTTCTCGCTTCAAACCAACAACAACAAGTTAAAGCGGTTGCTAATCCTTGTGAAACATGTGGCGGTCCTCACTCATACACCGATTGTCCTTCGACACAAGGAAATCCGGAAAATGTGTATGCTGCTTACGGTAATTATTCACCGGAAAATTACCAAGCTAGACAACAAGGGGATAGAAATCTGTTGAGCTACCGTTCCAACAATTACCTTTCACCCGGTTTTTCTCCTCAAAACCAAAACCCCGCCAACAACTACACTAGAAGCAACCAAATCCCACCAAGAGCTTCTAACCTCTATCAACCAACCACCCAACAAACCCCACCCATTAATCCCAATGTTGAAGCCATCATGAGAACTCAAGGTGAGCAAATCAAGTATCTACAAAGCCAAATAATCAATTTGAAAGGAGATATCATGAAGCAAGGTAATGACATTAGAACCGAGGTTCGCGATAATATTCAATCCTCCTTCAGCACTCAAACGACTGAATTAAAGAATCTGTTGGCTAGTTTCTTGCCCGCCACTCAACCTTCTACTTCAAGTTCTCTACCTTCAAACACCGTCACTAATCCGCGATCTAATGTGAGTGCAATTACTACTCGTAGTGAAGTCACCATCGTAGGACCACCAATCCCACCCCCATCATCTACATCTCCTCCACCACCATGTATCTCTACTCCTCCTACACCTAGTATTAGTACACCATTACCGTCTCCGCCTCGTAATGACGATGTATCTCGGAAGGATCCTTCAACATCTCAACCTTTACCAACTACACCTTCACCTTCCACCTATAAACCTAAAATCCCATACCCTTCTCGCATAGGCAAGACCAATGAGCTAACCAAGAATGGATGTCAAGTATCGAAATATGTGAATATGCTATCTCAAATGACCATCAACATTAGCCTTGTTGAAGCACTTTGCCATATGCCGAAATTTGTCAAAGCATTCAAGGAATTGCTTAGCAAGAAGGAGAAGCTGATTGAACTCGCCAACACACGCTTAAATGAAAACTGCTCAGCAGTTATTCTTAAAGAATTACCGGAAAAGCTTGGAGATCCCGGTCGTTTTGTGTTGCCTTGCGTGTTCAACAAAACTGAAGAATTTACTGCCCTTGCTGATCTCGGGGCTAGTATTAATTTGATGCCTTTGAATGTTTGGAAAACACTATCATTGCCCGACCTCACACCAACAAAGATGACTCTTGAACTTGCAAACCGCACTCTCGCTTACCCCGTTGGTATAGCCGAAGATGTGTTCATCAAAGTTGGCACATTTACTTTCACGGTCGATTTTTTCGTAGTTGATTATGAAATGGACCCTCGTATTCCTTTAATACTTGGTCGGCCATTCTTGAGAACCGGACGAGCTTTAGTGGATGTGGCCGAAGGTGAGTTAATCTTACGAGTCGGGGATGATTCAAAAGTTTTTAAAATGGGGAAGCTTACAGGCAAATCTTTTGGACGAGAATCAGTGAATATGATAAATGTGCTCGATGACTTTGTTGTCTACGACAATCCTCTATTCGATTCTTCCATTGATAATCCACTCTTTGAAGATAATGTGGATGATTCTCTCCCTACTTTGGACGCTTCTCCTATTTATGAATCTCCACCGGTCTTTGATGCTTATGATGATGATGATTCTAGCTCAGATTCGAATGATTTTGATGATTGTACTTCTGAGTATCCCGAGATGCCCACTTTCGATGATTTTGATGAGGCCGATACTCTTTCGAGCGATTCTTCACATGATGAAGATCCTCCGCCATCACTCGATCCTACTTTGGACAATTACTCATTTGAGGAAGATTTCTCTGAATTTCTCAACACTTACTTCCCTCATGAGAGTGATGCTCCTCCTTTTGACTTTGAAGATTATCGTCTTGATCCTACTTTGGATTTGAAGAACATTCTGTCAAAGGAGAAGAAACCGGTTGACACCAATATCCGTTGCACATATGATTTGACACCTCTTTGTCCCACTTCTGAGGACGAGGTTGTGCTTCTTTGCGGATCTTCTTCACACTCTGCCGAACCTGATTGCTATTTTCCCCTAAAGAAAAAGGTGTTCGATCCCGGTATTGAAGTCTTTAAGCCATCTCAGTATCCACCTGATGAAATAAAAGGAAAAATCTTTGGAAATTTTGAAGACATGCTTGCACCACTTCACCCTTGCTTCCACCGTGCTCCATATTTTCTTAAGGGAACCTTGCCTACTCTTCTTTGGCTTGCCTTGTTCGCCTTAAGCTTGTGCTATTTGATGGACGAAAACTACGTCTTTGATCCTGGTGGATATGTTTCATGCTTCTTCCGTTAATGATCAAGGTCGAGTCAGGCTCACGACTCGGTTAACAAAAACCAAGCGCTTCTTGGGAGGCAACCCATGCATCTATCTTTTCGCTTTCTTTATCATAAGTGTAGGGGGGACCCTTTGGTTTGCTATTTCCTCTCCTCACTTCTTAATCAGGGATTCGAGCTTCAATGATCCACTCTTGATTATTCTTGACGACCCGTGATTCCGTGTTCTACTTCTTCCCGGTTCTATCCTAAACTCTTTTCGATTCACTATTTTATATTTTCTCAATATTAAAATAGGAATCTCTTTAGTTGTCTTTTCCTTAGCGAGATTTAAACAAAGAATTATAAGTTTGGTATTCTTTCGTGAATTTATGTGAGTTAATTATGAGCCTATTCTCCCATCGCTTGCTAATAATTTATCTGCTAATAAATAAGGTTGTACGATTTGAAAAGTTACTTAGCTTCTAGCCCAAGATCGTTTAAAAGTTGCTCGGTATGGATTAGAGTTCATAGCCAAGGCATAACTTATGGAAGCGAGACGCGAAGATTGGTGAGTCCGAAAAGGCCCTAATAAGGCATGAGGGCTATATTTTGTTGCTAAAGATCCAAAGTGATGTGAAGAATCATTTATCGAAAATCAATATGAAGGATCGAGACACACGACGTAAAGCAAATACTCCCCAAAAGTCATGGAGAAGTGTATCCGAAAAGACCCTAACAAGGTATGAGGATAAATAGATCCAAGTCATAAAAGGAGGCGGATCGTTGTATATCAAAGTCCAAAATAAAGATTGGATAAAAATGAAGAAGTCGTGGTCCAAGTATGAATCTCTCAAAACTTCAAGTGAAGAAATTCTTATATGAAGAGAAGACCATAATTTCATGAACGTCTCTCAAGGTTTGAAGTATGTAGTCGCTGCCAAATATCGGTCCGAGAAAGGTCTCAAATCGCGAAACGAGTTATGCCAAGATATGAACTTTATGAGGTCCCGAGAAGCAGTTTTAAAAGATTTTGTCCTTTAGCTAACTATTGATTAAATCGTTCACTTTATTTTCGGACTAAATAAACTATCAAAATAAGTCAAAAATGCATCTTCGTGATCATTCAAGACAACAATAAAATATAAGAGATACCTCTAGGAATAAGGGAGTCTAAGTGAATAATTGACCCACATGAGTTCGTGTTAGTCTACTAACTTATAATAACAATGATCTCGTTTTTAAGCTTGGTTTGGAGAAAGTGAAAACTTGAGGATGATGATTATTCATTACATTTCCAAAACCCAAGGTATGCTTTTGATTTCTTTATTTTGTATGTTTTTTATTTTCTATCTCTTTAATAAAGGCCAACGTGGATTAATTATGATGAAAAGTGTAGTCTTGCTTTGTAACTAATGCATTGCAAGAGGACATTGCAATGGTCAAGTGTAGGGGATTTGATAGGTGTGTAAACACCCATCTTTTCTACCACTTAATTACAATTATAACCGGACCAAAACGTGTATTTTATGTCTTTTATGTCAGAATTATGCGTGGTTTGTGTTTTTGTTGTGATTTAGGACGAAAAGGTGAAAAGTGGAGAAAACACGGGAATTCACGGACATTTACGGACTTTTATTGAAGAAAAAGACGAAAGACGAAGTCAAGAAGTCAAGAGTGCAAAAAGAACGGAAGTCCAACACCAATTCTGAAGATTTATCGAAGAAAAAGTCAAAAGACGGAAGTTTATCAAAAGCCGAAGAATTCAAGTCTATTTTATTGAAGAATTTAAAGACGAGTTCAAAGAAATCCCGAAGCCAAAAGTCCTTTAAGTCCAAGTTTAAAGAAGATTAGAAGAAAAGGACTAAGCATGCAATTAATGAAGATTAAAAGAAGGAGGGACTTAATCTCGCAATTAACAAGAAATGAAGGAGGGGAGGAATCTTCGTTAATCCTCCCCTATAAATAGTCATTAGTTGTTAATCATTTTCTTTGTTGGCTAGAGTGACACTAGTTCTTCCATTTTCATTACCTTGCACATTTAAATACATGTCATTTAATTTCTTGTCCAATTTAAATACTTGTCTTGCACCTTAAATTCATTTAATTTCAAGTAAGTTCCCATTTAATTCTTGTCAATCTTTACTTTATCTTGTTAATCTCTCATCTACCTTTCTTAATTCTTGATGTTTATGTTTATGTTTGTGTTCATGTTCATGTCTTTATTTTGATCAAATGGGTTTTTGATTATTGTGGTTAAATTTGTTTGCTTTGTTGATTTAAATTGTTTGTTTATGTTTAACTGTTGATTCGTTATTTGTTTAGCTTAATCGTTGTGTTGATTTTGATTAATCTGCTTTAGATCTCTTGTTTCTGTGATTCCCTTGTTCTTCGGGGGTGTTTGTTTGTGTTTCTGTGTTCCCAGGAAAAGTTCCGAGCCAAAAGAAGAGAAAAGTTGTTCATTCGGAACTCCAAAGTTCCGAACCAAGGGGTTTCATCCGGAACATTCAAAGTTCCGGATCAAGAGTGTTCATTCGGAACTCAAAACTTCCGGGTCAAGATCTTCATTCGGAACTTTAAAAGTTCCGGATCAATACTTCCGGACGAACTTCCGACTCAATTCTTCCGAACAAACTTCCGGATCAACACCAAACTTCCGACTCAAGGTAGCTTCATTCGGAACTTTAAAAGTTCCGAATCAAGGCTGTTGGGGATTGGGAACTTCCGACTCAAGACTGTTTCATTCGGAACTCAAAAGTTCCGAGTCAAGCTAGTTCATTCGGAAGTTTTTAACTTCCGAATCAAGGTTTCTTTCAGGTTTTTATTATTATCTGTTTTTACATTTCTGTCCTTTATTTTCAAGCTTTATTTTTCCCGCCTCTTTATTTAATTGCACTTTAAGATTATTTGCCTTAGTTTTATTTTAGCCTTGCCTTAGTTTAAGATTTAGTTGCGTTTTAAGATTGCCTTAGTTAGATTTAAATTTGCGTCATTTACTTTAGCGCCCTTTAATTTCAGTCACGTTTTTAAATACTCACACCCTTTTACTTTAATTAGACATAGACTTTTACTTTAACGCATTTTACTTTAAAAGTTTTGCACTTTTATTTTAAACACTACAACGACACATCTTTGTTCCACCAAAATAAAACTGAGTCACACATTAAACACAAGTTTTTCAATTCGAAGAGATTGGTACAATGAATCTTTTTAACCTGAGTAAATCTAGTTATCACCTATTAATGATTATTCTAGGCGCGATTGTGAGTTTTAAGGCATTCTAAGGCAACCATACACTTTCTAATGCTAGTCCGCATAGAACCCAACTAAAACCCCTAATTAATTAACCCTAAATTAAGGCAAACGAACCCTAATTAGATTAACCTTAATTCACGAATTAACTAAGTGGATTTAAATGAGATAGGCGAATTAGAAATCAAAGATATGATGTTAGTACCTTGTTTGATCGAATGAAACGGATTGGATGATTGAATCGAGAGTTTTTGAGAAAGATTGTGTGAGTGTTAATGGCGGATGGAGAAAAGCAGAAGAAAGAAAGAAGAAGAAAGAGACGGGGGGTTTGGTTTGACTAGGTAAAAAGTTTTCCAACTTTCACAAATGTCATCTTAAGTCCCTATACTTTTCTATTCTTTTCCTTTTTGGTTTATAACTCCTATTAGGCTAACATCCGTTAAGATACTTAACTCTCGTTAGTCTAACTCATTGTAATAATTATTTTAGCCCTCACACAACTTAAGCAACGCATCCTATTTGCAAAACTCCGAGATCTAAAGCAAGTCCTATCTCACAAGTCGTATTCTAAAGCAAGACCACTCATAAACCAAGTCGTATTCTAAAGCAAGACCACTCATAAACCATTTAGCCAATTAATTTTCCAACAAACGCTTTTGAAAATCGTTTTGATGACGAAGATGATTTAATATTTTCTCCCCCTTAAACGATGACCTGTTTTCTATTTAAAGAGCTGTAGTCATTGTTTAAAGAGTCAAATATTGATGAAAACTTTTCCGATTAATATCTTTAAAAGATTGATTCGTGGTAGCAATAAGATTTCTCTTATTTTGACAAATTAATGCACTGAGACGTACACTAACTCGTGTTAGGCCAAGTTGTAAAGTAAACTTGATCCCTTTGCATGATTTGGCTTGTAAATCATGCCCGAGAAAATTAATTCCCGTTGTGAGCCAACGTTTTCCAAGGAAATACGTGACTTTAAAATGAAAACCGGGTTGTAGTCTGAAATAACTAAAATCCATTATGGGCATGTTTTAAAAATGTACAACTTTTATACGGACTCTATTTATGGCGCCGTGTCAATATTGATCGACATTTCTAAAGCCGTAAATATTACCGTACTAAAAGATACGCCCGATTTAAAAAACGAAACAAATTTTTGGTTTTTCTTGATTTTATAATTTTTATGGTTTTTGTAGGTTTTATATTTTTTTATGGTTTTTCTTGGTTTTATATTTTTGTATTTTTCTTTTTGTGGTTTATATATTTACGATAATATACATGATCACGAACAAAGGATACGCCTGAATAGTTTACCACCACTATTCAGCTGATTCTTCTGCCAATTCTTTGAGAGTCGCTGGAGTGAATGATTTCATGCCACGCTTGTCGATCAAAAACTCGATTCGTCCTCGATCTAAGGCTTTGGTGAACATATCTGCCAGCTGATACTCAGTGGTGACAAAATACAGCTCGATCACTCCGTTCTCCACGTGCTCTTTAATGAAATGGTAGCGAATTTCTATGTGCTTGGCCCGGGAGTGTTGAACATAGTTGCAGCAAAGGGCAATGGCGCTCTTGTTGTCACAATACATCGGGATTTTGTTGAATCCCAAACCGTAGTCAGTTAATTGTGATCTCATACAAAGGACTTGAGCACAACAACCAGACATGGCGATGTATTCAGCCTCCGTGCTAGAAATTGCAGCGCTTTTCTGCCTTTTTGAAGACCAACTGATCAATCTGTCTCCAAGGAGTTGCACAGATCCAGAAGTGCTACGCCTCGTGTCTTGACACCCAGCATGATCGGCATCTGCGTATGATATTAAAGAAATCGAAGAATCTTTCGGATACCATAGACCACGATGAAGTGTTCCTTTGAGATACCGAAAGATACTTTTAATAACATGTAGGTGCTTTTCGGTAGGCCGAGCCTGATACCGGGCACACATGCATACGGCAAATTGCAAATCAGGCCTGCTAGTAGTCAGATAGAGAAGGGTGCCGATCATCCCATGGTAAAGTTTTGGATCGAAAATAGTCCCATTCCTATCTTCATCTAACTTGGATTTCTCCACCATTGGAGTGTCCACGGGGTCACAATTTTCAAAGTTATATTTCTTTAAAGATTCTAGAGCATATTTGGATTGATTAATAAAGATTCCTCTGGGATTCTGAGAAATTTGTAATCCTAAGAAAAATGAAATTTTTCCCATCATTGACATCTGAAAGCGTGTGGACATTATCTTCTCAAAGCGTTTGGACAATTCTATGTTAGAGGCAGCAAATATATATCATCAACAAAAATTTGTACCAGAATCATGTCGTTGTCCTCCTTGAGAGAGAATAGAGTGGGGTCCACCTTGCCTTTGGAGAAGCCTTCCGAAATGAGATATGTTGAAAGGAGATCATACCACGCGCGTGGAGCTTGTTTCAACCCATAGAGAGCCTTCTTAAGCTTGTACACATGATTAGGAAACTCCGTGCTAACGAACCCATCCGACTGACTAACATAGACTTCTTCCCTTAGTTCACCATTCAAAAATGCTGTCTTCACATCCATTTGATTGACGATCATGTTCATATGAGCAGCATACGCAAGGAATAGCCTAATAGCCTCCAATCTGGCAACAGGAGCAAAAGATTCTTCGAAGTCGATACCCAAGGCTTGTTTGTATCCTCTAGCAACCAATCTAGCCTTATTCTTCAAGACTGCACCCATCTCATCGAGTTTAACCTTATAAACCCACAACAAAGTAAGGATGTTAACTTTGTCAGGGAGAGGAACTAATTCCCATACTTCAAGTCTTTGGAATTCATTTAGTTCCTCCTGCATGGCTTCAATCTAAGATGATTGAGTCATAGCCTGTTGCCAATTTTTAGGTTCAACTTCGGAGAGAAATGCATCAAAATAGCAATAGAGTGCACTCTCTTGTAATTGATGGCGTGTAGAGACTGGTCGATCGAGACTTCCAATGACATTCCTAATTGGGTGATCTTTTGTCCATTTGGTACTATGTTTCAATCCGTGGTGGTCTGGAATGAACAATTGAAGGAGCTTCTTCTGAGGTAGACGCGGCTGAAGGGTTTTCAGGTATCGGTACACCAAAGAAAGGAAGCTCTTGTAGGTGAGCATATTCCAAATCGTGATCAATAGAATCCTCTTCAACATCATTAGGCACAAGTAAGGGTGACGATTCAAGTGTCGTTTTAGAATCACTTGGTAGAGGTGCATCCGGTTCAATGTTAATTGAAGAAGCATTAGATAAAGCTTCATTAGCTTGAGCAACAACTTTAGGGATTGGAGCTATCACTACAGGTGCTGGAACTTCATCATTTGGGGCATCAAAGAATTCATCAAACAACGGTTGAAACAGTTTATCCCACTCGGGCCTAGTAGGTGGTAAAAATGATGTAGAAGTAGGATTATTGGGAACTAATCCGGAACTAATAGCACCGGTTCCCATCTCGTGAAGCGCGGGTTCAGAGCTGCGTTGCTCAGAAGCCATCGCTGTTAGCTCATCGAAATCTGCGTCCATAGTTTCTACTATCTTACCAAGACGACGATTGTAAATTCGGTATGCTTTCTTGGAGGGTGAGTAGCCAATGAAAATACCTATATCGGCTTTCGGTTGAAGTTTGCCCAAGTTCTCACTATTAATGTTTGGATAACAAAGAGCACCAAACACATGAAAGAATGAAACATCGGGTTTACGATCATGTAGAAGCTCGTAAGGTGTTTTTCTATGGCGTTTCCGAATGATAGAGCTGTTTTGGGTGAAACATGCAGTAGATATAGCTTCTGCCCACAAGAACAATGGAGCGTTCGCATAAATCAGCATAGTCCTAGCAGCTTCCATAAGCGTAGGATTCCGTCTTTCAACGACACCGTTTTGTTGTGGAGTACGTGCAACGGATGTTTCATGTGAGATACCAACATCTTCATAGTAAGCACGAAGAGTCAGGTTGACGAACTCTGTTCCATTATCTGTACGAATACGGCGGACAGTAGTATTTAAACGTACCTGAATGAATTTCAGAAAAGTGATGATAGCCTTCGGTGCTTCATCCTTTGTACGTAGAAATCTAACCCATGTAAACCTGGAGAAATCATCCACAATAACAAGGATGAATTTCTTACCGCTCACACTTTCGGTTCTCATTGGCCCACAAAGATCCATATGCAAAAGATGAAGTTTTTCTTGATTGGTGTCTTCAGCTTTGGGCTTGTATGATTTCTTGGTACTTTTCCCCCTTGAACACGCGGAACATAAATGGTCCTTGTGAAATTTGAGCTTTGGAAGACCACGAACTAATTCGTTTTTAGCCAGATGATTAATAGCATCAAAGTTGAGATGAGATAATCTGCGATGCCATAACCATGACTTGGTCTTAGATGCTTTAGAGAGAAGACATACTGGAGAGGCGGCCATCATGTCTTGTAACGACAAAGTATAAAGATTTCCACCACGAGACCCCTTCAACAAATCTTTTCCTTCCAAGTTGCGGATGAAACAAGTATGTTGTCGAAAAGCAACCTCTAGGTTGGAATCACAAAACTGTCGTACTGAAAATAAATTATGACCAAGACCTTCTACATAGTATACCCTTGAAATCGTAACGTTTCCAATCTGATATTCACCATACCCCATTATCTTAGCAATATGATCGTTACCGAATTTAACCGTTCCAAGAAACTTGCTGACGAAATTTCAGAGCATCGAGCGATCTCCGGTCATATGATTTGAACAACCGGAGTCCAAATACCAGAGGATGATTTGGACCACCTGAAAATATCACCAGACGAGGACAATGTAGAGGTATCGGAATCTGAATGTTCCTTGTTATTAGCAGGTACAGATTTAATAATCTTAGATTTGCTAACTTTAGGTTTCTTAGATTTCCTAGCCTTCTTCCTAGTTGGTGGTGTAGATTCTAGTTGGCTTAAATCCTAAGGTATTTCTTCACTGATAGGCACTATAGTGGGGGCTGACCTAATTAAAGGGCATGGTTTCCATACTGTAGTGCTAGTGTTCCTAACTAAAGGACGCTGAGACCTAACCTCAATGGCTGCATTCCTAGTTAAAGGGCACATTTTTCCATCTAATGTAAAGGTCCTACCAGTGGGACGCCATTGCCATCCAACTTGGGCACGAGTTCTACCAGTTGGCTTCCATTCAAGATCATTCCTAATGGCATTCATTTCATTCACATGATCAATAAGACACACATCATGACGTTGGGAAAACATACATTCATTACAATTCCAACATTTCAAATTAGAATTCACAAATGGTTTAGGCTTCTGCACAGGCGCAGAGCTTTTAGTCTTAACATGATTCTTTTTATTTAAATCTGAACTGATATTCCTAGTGTGAGCTTCTACTTTCTTCTTGATGGTACTACTAGTGGAGGGCTTGATCTTATCTTTCTTGAGTGGCGATCCTTTAGCCTTAGTAGACTCTTTTACTCCTGTAGAAGGCAAAGTGGGAACATTAGCAACAGATTTTAAAGGTGCCTTACTTGATGGTGCCAATGACGGTTTTGCTCCTGGGGTCTTATTGAATGGAGTTACAGCAATGGGTCGATTAGTGAGTAGTGCAGAACCTGGTTTACCTATGTATTGCAAATATGCTAAGCAATATTGAACTCGCTTAATATATTCATGAGCTGAGTAATAGTAGCTACTTGAGGGATCTAAGGCATAAAGATCATCTAAGATATCCCTAACAAGATCTACATGCTTAATTGCGTTCCTCATATAATCATCGTAGGTAACCGGGTTTTTCTTATGGAGCGGGTTCTTATAAAGCACTACTGACTTGGTTGTTGGAGCACTAGAGGACGGTGCAGAGTTGGTAGCTAAGTTATTAACAACTTCTTGTCGGGTGAGAAGAAGTGTCTCCTTTAACTCGGCCAAAACCATGTTTTTGTCAATGAGCTGGATGTTTAAGTCAGAGATTTCCTCACACTTTTGGTTCAATTGTTCAACATAAGATTGTTGCTGTGCCGCATTAAAAGCGAAGCGTTCTTCTAGTAAACCATAAAGTTTGGACATTCCCTGTCTTGCACGATCCATCTCCCCTAGAATAGACGAAAGTCTAATTTCTAAGTCCTGGTTTTTAGACTCTGCAACCTCTAGTTCCATTTTTAGTGTTTCATTTGATGAAACATCTCTCTTTAATCTCATAATCTCTTCCTCTAATGCCTTAACTATTGCAATCATCTTGTCACTCGTCTCAACACTGTTTTCACAACTATTTGTTATCAAAAGATCCTCATTTTGAGTTTGTTGTTTTAATTCTAAAGATATACAATGTTGTTCAAGTTGATTAAAGCGTTTTGAAAGTAAATTGTAAGAATCTTGAAGCTTTAAAAATTCAGCGTTAGATTCGTGACAAGAATGATTATCTACCTCATTTACAGTATCAGCAAAATTTACAGAGAGATCACACACATCATCACATATATTCACAGCATCACAATTAATCATAGCAGATGTAAGCTCATTCGAATAATTAACATTCACAGTAGTAAGCACATCACACGAAATTACATGGGACAAGAATCGGTCATATTCGGATAAAATCTTTTCCTTTTCAATTAATTGTAGTTCGTAAGCGGTGTCCATTTCATAAAACACTTTTTGAACTTCTGCAATTTCAAACTCAAGATTTTCCGAAAGAGATGCCAAACTTCCTTTTAAACTTTCGACAAACGGATTGATCTCATTCTTAAACACCTCGTTCATGTGTTCGAAAGCCCATTCTCCGGCGTTTAGGCCATTTGAAGTCGTACATTCCAAAATGACCTTGTCAAAACTAGCAAAGTATTGATTAATCTCTTGCAAGTTTAACCATACAGTGCTAACAGGTGGAAGGTCCTTTGGAATTTCCTTAGGTCCTTCCATTTTGACAAGTGTAGGAAGTGTACTAGGGTTTTCTTCATTTAACATTTAGGTTGGTGCTGTGATGAGATCTTTATGCATATGGAAGCGAATTCTAAAATCCGTTTTTGCAAGCTCCTGATTCATTTTAAAATAATCACACTCGGGATATTTTGCAAAATTGTATGACCGATTCTCATCAACTAGATCCTTATTGGTGCGATCATCGAAAATAACAATCGGGTCTAAGACCAATCCTAATTGGGTTGCATTATAAAGTCTTGGACTATGGGTAAAAGCTTGTTTTGCATACCGTGGGTTAGGGGGAAGGCCTTTTTGACGTGATAAGTTAAATTCTCTAAACGAAGCATCAAATAAGTGCACTAGTTGAGAGGCAGCGTATTGTCTTAAAAGCAAATAATCTAAACTTCTAATCTTATTAGCCGCATTAATTTCCATTTCATTCTTCTTAGACTCGAGTAACTCAAAATCCGTTTGAAGTTTGTGAAAATTAGTGACCACTAACTCTTTTTCTTTAAGTTCGTTAGAAAGATCTGCTCTTAAGGTTTCAATTTCTTGCAAATGACTCATTTGTTTGTTTCGAAAATGATCATATTCGGGATTTGTTAGAACAGTGGACGAAGGAACTAATTCTAAAGTTTGAACCTTTTCGTTGCACAAAGCAAGCTCACTAGACAAATTCTTATTCTTAGCTAGGGTTTCTAAGAGTGCAGTATTCATTTGGCTAAGTAATGTAGCAGGAACCATGACCAAATCTTGTTGAGCAAGAGTATGCGTATGCGAAATAGCTCCCGGTTGTGATTCACTCAAAGTCTGGGGACTCACATTGATATTACTATCATTGATTGTCTCCTCATTTGAAAGACTCACCACCGAAGACTCATTCGAATCAGCACTCTCTTGCACAACTTGATGAGGTTGAATACTAGTATCAGTGATATTATCAGTGGTATTAGTGAGTACCTCAGATATTTTTTCTGGCCCTAAGCTAGAGATAGTTGCCATAAGAGCTGCCTGTGCAGATTGAAGTTCATCACAGTCTGAATCGTAAGCATCAAGATCATCTGCTTGGTATGCTGCATTTTGTGTAGTGACAACGTCTTGTTCAGCAATCCCTGGGTCAGCAAGAAATGCAAGCTCCTCTTCATCAAGTTCCCTTCCTTATGCCTGAGCGTTGAACCATTACCCTGCCATTCTCAATAGTAGCTTGTTGGCGAGAATTGGATGAATTCCTCAGCTGATTGTTAGTAGGAGCTGGTCCTCTAAATCCTCGTTCGCTTAATGTCCTTGTGAGATAAGCAGACATAGTGGCTAACACTTCAACTGGGTCAGTTCCTTGTTTGAATTCAGGAATGGGGACTTCATCATCATCACAATACATTGCTTGGTCTTGTTGAGCTGCATAAGCACTAGAAGGAATACTCATGTGGTCAGAGTAGCTTGATGGATATGCTGCATTCTCTTGATAAGAAGAATATGAAGACTGAGCATAAGGTGCAATGCTTGCTGGGTGAGGTTGTGAACCATATTGTGATGAAGGTGCATTAAACCGATATTATTGATGATGTGAGGTGGGTGGTTGCGGTAGAATCGAATATTGGGGGAAGCTTGGAGTCAGGTACGGTGATGGATGATAGGCTTGGTGTCCCATGATATAAGGAGTGTTGTTGTATGACAAGCTTGGTTGATTCGCCATCAAAGCTAAAGAATCAGGGTACATACCTCGAGGTGAACGGTGCATGATCACATGTTTCTCATGCTGCTGAAGAAAAGCATAGAGTTGATCCAAATTGCACTTATGCAAATCCCTGGTTAACTTAACATCGGTAATATACTCACCCCATTCAGCTTGAGGTAAAGTATTCAAAAACTTGGTGTTAACCTGGAATGGAGCAATAACGAGATTGTATACATTCAGATCATTCATGAGAGTAGTGAATCTGAAGTAGTAGTCGTGAAGCATTTCCCCTGGGCTGTACGTGAATCTATCAAACATATCATATAACTGACATTCTCTTTCCTGTTTGGTAAGAGACGTACCTTGTAGCAACACCTTTAGACGTTCCCATAAATCCTTTGCAACCGTATATTGACTGACCATTCGATAGATGTCATGTGGAAGAGCTTGGAGAATGGTTTGAAGAGCCTTTTCGTCTGCATCGGCAACAAGTTGTTGAGCTGGTGTAAGTTCTTCAAATTCCCGTGGTCGAGTCACATTGTTAACCATAATGGTACCATAATCAAGTGGACCATTTAGAATTGACTTGACTATAAGCCTCCCATATGTCGGTTTTCCCTTAATGTATGACATCATACGGCCTTGCCATGCTTCAAAGACTTCTTTAATGAGCATTGGAGGACGATTATCCGTTCCCGTAATGACAGAAATATCCGTAAGTGATGTCATCTGAGGCATTAATGAATTCGGATTCATTTTGATCACTTTAAAGAGACAAAGATTATCGGTTGATCGAGCAGTGAAGTAAAGTTTGTGAGTTGTGTTGAGTTTTTGTTGTAAGAAACCCAGATTAAATCCTCTAAAAAAATCGTCGAAAAAACAAGTAAAATATCCCTTGATCCGGAACTATTGTTGATTCGGAAGTGTTGATTCGGAAGATTTTGGCTCGGAACTCCTTGATCCGGAACTTTTGGTTCGGAAGATTTGATCCGGAACTTTCCTTGATCCGGAACTTTTGGTTCGGAAGTACTGATCCAGAACTTTCCTTGATCCGGAACTTTTGGTTCGGAACTTTTTGATTCGGAACTTTGTCTTGATCCGGAACTTTCCTTGATCCGGAACTTTCCTTGATCCGGAACTTTTGGTTCGGAACTTTTTGATTCGGAACTTTGTCTTGATCCAGAACTTTCCTTGATCCGGAACTTTTGGTTCGGAACTTTTTGATTCGGAACTTTGTCTTGATCCGGAACTTTCCTTGATCCGGAACTTTCCTTGATCCGGAACTTTTGGTTCGGAACTTTTTGATCCGGAACTTTTGTTGATCCGGAACTTTTTGATCCGGAACTTTTTGATCCGGAACTTTTTGGTTCGGAACATTACTGGGAAACAGAAACTTCTTCGAGTAACAGTCGATCAAATAAATGATGAAACAAACCCAGATTTTTACCAAATAACCCAAAAAGTTTTGTGATTTCTACTAAAATAAGTAAAACCTAATACTTATCTACTAATCCTAATCACAAAAATACCAAAAACTCCAAGAATCAAGATGGATCTTCTTAAAGAACACTAATACAATCAAAAACTAAATAACAACACAAATCATTACCTTAAATCACCCCATAGCTCTTGATACCAAATGTAGAATCTTGATAATCTTGTTAATCTATGAAGTGGGTTGAAGATTCCTAAAGAGAGAAACTAGTGAGAGAAAGTGAGAGAGAACTATGTGTTTTTTATTCAAATGATGAAAATGAAATGTCAACAACCAATCCGTTTCCATGGTGGAAAGGGGTATTTACCTTAATAAATAACATTAACTACGAGCTATTACAACATTAATAATATTGTGGAGTGACCGATACTTCTAATATACGTTAAAACGTATTTCTAACAATCCAATCTTGAGAAAATGTTAAAACGTTGTGAAGAAACCAACCTTGTGCTTAATTAGGAAAAATGTCATTTTATGTGTAAACAAGGAATCGTCTTAGGGCACAAGGTCTCAAAAGCGGGGATTGAGGTAGATAAACTAAGATAGACGTCATCGCCAAATTACCTCATCCGAAAACCCTCAAGGGAGTTAGGATTTTCCTAGGCCACACGGGCTTTTATCGTCGTTTCATCAAAGACATTTCGAAAATCACTTGACCTATGACACACCTTCTCGAGAAGGATGCTCCTTTTAACTTCAATAAAGATTGTGTTAGAGCTTTCGAAACTCTTAAAAGGAAACTTACCGAAGCTCCCATTCTTGTTGCTACTAATTGGGAATTACCCTTTGAAATCATGTGTGATGCAAGTGATTATGCAATTGGGGCCGTTTTAGGGCAACATTAAGAAAAGCACTTCCGTCCTATCCATTATGCTAGCAAAACGATGACCGAGGCTCAACTTATGTACACCACAACGGAAAAGGAATTCCTTGTCGTGGTCTATGCTTTTGAGAAATTTCGACCTTATCTCGTCTTGACAAAAATCATCGTGTATACAGATCATTCGGCTATCAAGTACCTCTTAGCTAAGCAAGATGCTAAGCCGAGGTTGCTTCGTTGGATTCTACTCCTCCAAGAATTTGATGTCACCATACTTGACAAAAAAGGAGCCGAGAATCTAGCGGCCGATCATCTCTCTCATTTAGAAGATCCTCACAAAGATGTATTCGAGAACAAGGAAATCACCGAAACATTTCCTCTCGAGACTCTCGGTGTAGTGAATTCTAAGGACGACACCCCATGGTTTGTTGACATTACAAATTACCATGCGGGAACTTCATAGTCAAGGGTATGACGACAAAACAAAAGAGAAAATTCTTTCGTGACGTCAAGTTCTATTTTTGGGACGACCCTTATCTCTTTAGGGTGTGTGCGGATCAACTCGTTCGACGTTGTGTCTTTGGTACCGAAGCTTCTAACATCCTTAGAGCTTGTCACGAGGGACCCACGGGTGGTCACCACGGTGCTAACCTCACGGCTAAGAAAGTGTTCGATGCCGACTTCTTTTGGCATATGATCTATCGTGATGCACACGCACTTATGAAGTCGTGTGATTCTTGCCAACGTCAAGGAAAATCGTCGCAAAAGGATGAAATGCCGCAAAGTATAATTCAAGTGTGTGAGATTTTCGATATTTGGGGCATTGATTTTGTGGGGCCATTCCCATCGTCTCATGGAAAAAAGTATATCCTCGTCGCCGTTGACTACCTTTCTAAGTGGGTGGAAGCTAAGGCTTTACCTTTGAATGATGCTCGTGTGGTAGTGAAGTTTTTGAAGCAACTATTTGAAGAATAATGATAATCTTTAATCTAATCAAGAGGGTTGTTGTTTTTCTAGAGAGAGAAACTAGAGAGAGAAAGAAAGAAAACTTGTATTAATTTGAAAATGGAATAAACAACCAACACCCCTTTCCATGGTGGAAAGGGGTTTATATACCAAGACCCTTAATGGGCTTGGGCTTCCGGCCCATAAACATGCTCATTGGTCGGGCTAAAGTAAATAACAATTAAACTTATATTACGAGCCTATAACTATATTGTTGGAGTGACCGAGACTTTCTTTATACTAAAAATGTATTTCCAACAATCCCCCCCAAAGGGAGGTCACTCCAGATTTACAAAGTCCTAATCTAGCATGTTAGATCTTCGTTCTTGAGCTCGTAGTCCACTTTTTCTTTTCTTCTTTAACTTTTCTTCTTTTTGTGAATATGTGTTGAATAACATCAGGCTTTTGCTTGGAACATGTTCTTTTGGCCTTTCACGTGTGATCTTTGTCTTCTTGTGATATTTGTTGCTTCGTGACTTCATGTCCCACATACCTATCCTTTGTTGAATTCTTGAAAGTTTCAGAGTCGATACAGCGGAAGACTTTTAGGTCAGACTTTATTGATATTGTTGAGATATTTGATGCAGAAGGAATAAGTATGTGAGGACGACTTCAACTGGTACACCGCAACGCCACTGTCTTCAAATACAGCAACATAATAAGACATAAATAAAATGGTTTTGACATTTTATTCTGATTCGGTAGCATTTTACCTCCGGTCGGTGAAGACCGTTGAATGATAATAAATATCGTACTTGTGACAGGTAGCTCTAATTAAAGATCTCCTTGACAAGATTTCGCGGGTAAACCCGTTCTCTTTATTCGACCGTCCAAAGCTGACTGCGAACATAGAGTGAATCATTTGGATTAAAAATCCATATAATTGAAGACGTCAATTCATGAAACCTGGAACAAGTGAATTTCAATTAAGATTTTCACCATCGTTACTTTCCAGTTATCACGAGCTTGATTCAAATAGAATCTTGCTTGTCACCTACCGCAGTGCTGTTTGATGTTGACACTGGAAGGATTTTCACTCTTCACTGTGAACACTAAAGAGTGCAACTCTGAGTGTTCTGGCAAGATCACTTGGATAATGCGTAGAGGCCCTGGAACAAGTTTAATCTCAATTAAGAGTTAAACCATCATTTCTTTCCAGTTATCACAAGATTAGTTCTTAAAGAACCACACGTGTCACCTACCATGAGCTTGTTTGATGTTGGCTCAAGCAGGATTTCCATCTTCATTGTAATACTTTCGTATTACTCAGATGTTCTGGCAATATTACAAGAATATTGCGTAGGACTTATAAAAAAATCTTTCTTGTTTTTAAAATCGTGTCCTAATGAGACATTTGATGATCTCGTGGCTCTAGACTCAATAGTGCATTTTTGTTTTGGTGAGCGGAGGCTGGAGAGGATTGCCACCTTTTCCATATCAATTTATTCGGAGTGAATAAATCGATTGATAACGTGTTGAACTCCGTGTCATTAAAACAAATATCTTTTGAGAGATATTTGAGTTGGCTGGGAGGTGTTGTGCATCGCATCAGTGGGTCCATGATACTTTGTCTTCAAGATGAGTTGACCCGGTTTCTGCCTAAGTTGTAAGGAGGGCTTCTTTCTTTACACCCTTTATCTTTACATTTCTTTTTCATTCTTCAACCCCTTCAATGCTTACCAATACATCATCACTAGGATCTTGTTGTGATTGTTCCAATGCTAGCATCAGTACTTGGTCGGCATTAAGCTACGTTCACAGTCCATTCTCCATCTTTCCTAAGGACTTCTATTTTCTAACTATGGAATTGTCTTTGGAAAGATTCCTCTGGTTCTTGGAAGAATAATTGGAGTAACACCTAATCCTACCACCCTTTTGTCACCACATCTGTCGTGAATTAAGTGTGTTTTGCGTAAGTACTTGTCACCATGAAAAATTCTTGAAAACTCACTTAAGATACTTGTGATATAAATATCAAAGTTTTGTATCTTTAAGTATTTTTGTTCATCAAAAATGCTCTCCCTTAACATGTGCAAGACACATATTAAGTTGGTTTATACTTTAAGTCTTTTTCATGTTTAGCCAAATATATCATCATGTCTCTTTAATCCCATTTTCTCCTCTTATCCAAAATGTTAACCATTAATATTTTGGATATAAATGGATTAACCGGTCTTTGGGTAACAAAATGAAATCAGTTTCTGGCCAAACAACATATTAATGCTCCCCCTCAAATTAATGAGGGTTAGTTGTGGTGCTTGAGTATGAGAGATTTTGAAAGATTTAGAATCTCGTGAGAAATTCTTGAAACATTATCATACTTTCACACTACATTAAGCCACAAAAGCACAATATTCACAGTATTTACATATTCACAAGAGATATATGGAGTGAACCTGATATAGTACGACCCATTTTAAATGGATCGTTCCATGAACTTGTGGTGCGCTCCATATGGTCTTCCACCAACGAATCATTCAAGACTTCTTATAAGACGTCGTTCCCTCAGCTTTTCATCAATCTTCTTGATCGTATAGGTAGCACTCTGTTGAAAGACCGTGTGCCAATCTATAGTGACCTCTGGAAGAGTTTTATACTTGTTGAGATGCAGCAACTTGTCCCGAATATGGGTGAGAGTCCCTGATGAGACTGCTTTTATACATAGTCTCATCGTCCAAAACGGGCTTTAAATGCACTAAATATCATGAAAATGGCAAAATATATGCTTGTGTTTGATACTTGTGTATTTTAGGTACGGATATTGAGAAAATGACAAAAGATCACAAGAATCATGCAAAAATGAACACGGGAAACGAAGCCGCACATTGAACCAAGCCCTAATGAAGATTTTCCAATAAAAACTCTTGAAGATTTGAAGATTATGCAAGAAGGGTCCTCTAATAATGAAGAATTGACACTTTAAACCCTTGTATCTTCATAATTACAAGATTGGTCCCTAAAGTTTGTCAAAATTACAAAAAGGGCCCTCCACTTTTAAGAATTGGCAAATTTAGTCCCTTAACAAAAATAAATTATCAGTATTAGTCCTCCTCAAAGTCAAACATACCATGAAGGCCTTCAAGTTACAAGAAATTACAAGTTTGGTCCTTTAAATATGTCAAATTACAAAAAGGACCCTTAACTTTGAAGAAATGGCAAAAATGGTCCCTCATAAATCATGACTTGTCAATTTCAGTCCCCCAAGAAGTCAAACATACAAGTCAAGACCATTATTTGTGAAGAAAATGCCAAATCAACCCTTCAAGAATCATAAAATGGCAAGAAATACCCCTGAAAATACTTTGGAAATATATTTGGGGCAAAAGTGTGAAAAATGAAACTTCAAATACAAAGGAAAACGTATTTTAGCATGTTTTAACCAAAGTGGCAAGAAGAAAAGAAGTGAGGGACTGAATTAGGCAGACAACATATCTTACCTAGACCAGTGGGAGGTGGACACGTTTCCCACTCACTTGAATCAACCAATCACACTTCACCCTGCTTCCACCTCAGCTTTCCACCCATAACCATATTTAATAATCTGATTAGTTAATTAAATGGCGCTAAACATAACATTTAATCCCAAAACGGATCAAAATATGCACTGTTTATCATATGAACAAAATTGGGTTTTCTTAATCTGCTTGTAATTAAACCACCATATGCTCCAAATTAGTGATTAATGGAGCCTTAATCACATCCCAACCTTAAAAACATGTGCCACATCACTCAAAAGACCCACATGAGATTCCCCTACACCAAGGTTGAAGATGCTGCCAAAAACCACCAGTCATCCAACGTCCCAAAAACCTGCTTTAATCCTAAGCTCAATATGGACCCTTTGATCAATTGGTTACACTTTTTCACCTCAACATACAGCCAAAAATCCTCACATGATCAAGCATTTTCAAATTTCCCAAGGGCATATCTGGAAACTCACCAACTAGGGTTTACGTTTTTTATTCAGCATTTGGGGTTTCATGTAGCCTATATAAGGCATTAGCATCACAACTTTGTAGCTTGCTCTTGATTTTTCCTTAGTTCACAATTCTGTAAATCTCATTTTCATATTAATGAAGTGTGTTTGGAATTTGTGAAGAAAGACCAAGTGCCAATATTTATTCCTGCTTATTATTGCTTAATGTTGACTAATCTTGAATCCTAAAACCTATTTTCAAAGGAGTGTACAAAAGTTTGCATATTTTCCTATAATCTTGATATTTTGCTAAGTCTTGTTCAAACCTTGGATTTTTTGGGCTATAAGTGATCTATACACCCTGATAAGGAGCTTATCAAGGTGTAATAAGCTTATAATTTGGGGATAATCAAGTGTGGGGAGCAAAGGTTGTATTAATCAAGTTTTCCTCTTTTTCTGTTTTGATAATTTTGTGCTTTAACCTTGTTGAATCTTAGGAGGGTTGTTTGTGGAAGCTTGTGCTTGTTCTTGCTAGCACATAAGCTCAAAATTCGTGGGTGTGGATGTACATCCATGAGGTCTGAACCATTCTACCTTAAATCTGCTTCAAATCTTGATTTTTGGTGATTTTGTGTGTTGCTTGTGTTCTTGTGGAATTTATGGTCTAATCTTGCTTAATATTGCATATTACATTTGTTTATGTGTTTGATTGGGCTTAGGATACCTTGGAATACACTTATACTTGTTTAATCTTGATTTAAAAAAGATAAGGGGTGTTTGGGATTATCTGTTTAAGATCATAGATTGATATTGTGTTATTAGAAGTTGTTGTTTATGCTTGGTATCTGCTATTCACTTGGTTGTGTGCTAGTTTCTGCAAGTTTTCAGTCTTATAACCTCAAATCAAAGATTGTGCCATAACTCATTGGTTTGACTGCTTTTGACCTAAAATTTTGGAAATACCTAGAGTATATGCATGTTTAGGGATAAAAGGTGTTAAATCAAAGTTTACATAACCTATCTAAGATATTTGAGTGTTTGAATTTCGCTTGTTGGTCAATTATATCAGCAAAGTGAAAAATTTGCATATTCTTAGTTCATCAGTAACTTTTTGGTGCTTGAATCTTGATCTAGACCTTGAACCATTGCGTGAAACCTGTTTAAATCTGTTCATTTGAATTTATTAAAGCTTGTGTAAGCATTTGGTGCAATTTGGTTGGCTGAATCTTGCTAAAATAGCTTATTGAACTCTTAACTGCTTATGTTCATGTCTGTGAGATGTCTGGTGATTGATTGAATTAACTGTGCTAATTGGCTGATTGTGATTGTGATTTCTTTGTTGTTTCTAACTCCTTGTGATTCACTGATCACAAGGGTTCCTTGTTTGTAACTTGATTCCAACAAAAAGTCACTAAAGACAAATAGTCAAGAAAGTCAAGTAGTGGGAAAGGTTCCCACTGCTCAACACCCAAAACTAGCCCCTGCTAGTGTAATTTTTCATTCAGCTTATTAATAAGCCACATTGGCTTATCTAGACTTGCAACAACTTATTTTTTGTGATAGATCTTCATTATTTGACCCATTTATTTGAACTGGAGCTTATCAGACCTTGGCTTTGACTTTTTACTAGAAAACTCATAAAGTTGACTTTTAATTAAGTGCTTATCTGCTTATTCCAGCTTACTGAGTGTGCTTATTGAAAAACTTTTTATTGATTAAGCTTAGTTAAGTCATTTAAAAGCTTTTGAAACTTGAATTAGCTCTTGGGGTGGCCTAGAACTCGAAAACGACTATTTTGTTGTTTTGTGAAGATAGCTTTTAGCTTATTCAGGCTTATTCCTTGTGCTTATTTCAAATTCCTTTTTACAGATCTCTTAAGTAACTCAAAAGAAACATGTGTGTCTAATTTGAGCTTATGGCATTAGCTTATAGCTTAATGGGTCAAAAAGCCCATTAAGAATAAGCTGCTTTGAAATAAGCTAGCTTAAACACATTTTTAGCTTTTGGGCCTTAAGAGTTTTGTTCTTAAACTCAAATTTTGAGTCAGATAGGATCTTTTGGGCTTAATTGGACAACATTTTTCTTATTGGGCCTTAATAAGCCCATTAAGGGGTCTGTTTGGACTTTTGGCCCATTTCTAGGCCCAATAGGGGTATTTTTGTATTTTAAACTTCATTTCTGTGTTTATTAGATTAAGATAAGCCAGTTTGCAAATTTTTAGACTTTTTTTATAAATTTTGGATTTTTAATATTATTTATTATTATCTTAAAATTTAAATTTTAGATTTTTCGAGTTTTTATATTTTTTAGGTTAAATACATTAAGTTAGGAATTTTACAATTTTTAGAATATTTTTATTGTCATTAGACTAATTTCTAGAATTACTTTAACTTTTAATTGTTTTAAATTGTTTTTAAATAGTTTTTATTAATTTTAAAATTTTTAAAAATAGTTTTAAAATTAGTAAGTCATTTTAGAGGTTTACAATTGAAAAAATCTCATTTTGGGCTTTTTGTTAATTAAATTGATTTTTTGGGCTTTAATTAGCATTAAAAAATTATTATTTAATTAGATAAAAGGTTTGAGTGATTTTTGATTTTTTTGTAAACTCTAATTACATTATTTAGGATTTATTACAATTTTGTAGGAATTTTTAGGGTAAATTTTTAATTTTGTCACTTTTTACGGCTTTTACGTGTACGACTATTCGTCTTAGTTTTAATCCATAATCGTAACCGTCTTTCTCTTCTAATCTCATTTATTCTTTTCTTTTCTCATCAATATAATCACAAACCATTAATTTATTCTTAACACAACGCACTAGCTTCCTTGGGAAACGAACTTGAACTTCATTGGTCATTAGTGCTTGGTTTTCCTAAACCGACACTTAATACTTTCCCTATTTTGCTCTCTTTTCCTAAAGAATAGTAAAAACATTACATCAGTCCCGTCAATGAATTTGTTGATCTCTGGAATTCTCATGAACTTCATTAGACCACGACCATTCAGGTAGAAAATGCCGGGCATCGGGTCAGTGGTGCTGGTGTATGGAGATTTGTCTTTATGCCTCTGGAAGACTTTAGTACGTGGTTTTGAAAGATTGAGCTTCCTCTGATAAATTTCTATTCCAAGTTGCAGATCTTTAACTCGTTACTTGATGACAACTCGACGTGTGTACATTCGAAGAGCCGAGTTCAGGGCAATTAGTTCTTCAGACTTCAAGTGTCTGAGAGCGTTGTGAGTAAGCAAAAGCAGCATGTCTTCAATATCTTAGTGTATACTTTTTCATCTTCTCTAATGAGTCTGATCTCTGTCAAATGTTGATAGCCTGTTTTGGGTTAATCCTAACTCCTTGGATGCTTTTGATTCTAATTAGAGAGGAGACTTGAGAACCTGAGTTGTGCAGACATGCATAGTTGTAAGCGCGTCGCACACGCTCATCCCAATGTGAAGCACCCAATTCGGCATATCGATCATATTCAGGATATTTTTGTGGAACCCAGAGACGATTAACTTTTTCTTCTAACAAAGGTATCAATTCCCAAGTTGCAGCCTTTACCAATGTTAAGGAAGTTGCATAATTGTTTGCTCCCTTGACCAAGTATTCTAGATCCTCACTGACAAAGAATTCAAGTACAATTTGATCATCATCTGCAGTTGTAGTAGGAGGTGGTTTTTCAGGCGCATGAAGACCATCCCTTTGAGTAGTTCTCAACGCTTTAAGAAGCTCATTTGCGTTATACTCGTATTCCGTACTACTGAGCTTGGATTTAACATGAAGGTTGGGATTTTGAGTCCTCTCACAACCATTTCTTGAGTTATGTTAGACCCATAGGCGTACTCCAAGAATCTTGAAAAATCTATTGGATTTCTTAGGAATTGGGAGAAGTCAGCTTCATCAGCCTTTGTCCATGGACGAAGTGCAGCAGCGTTGGACACCCAAGGTTGTACGGGTGCATTTTCATATTCCTCGAGTGTATCCACCCATGCTGGTTCCCTTGACTCTGGAATATCAGGAACGGTAGTAGAGACAGGAACATCAACAACAGGTACTGCTACTGCTTCAGTGTTTGGTATGTCTTGGACTGGATCAGAGACAGGGATATCTGGTACAGGTTGATCGGGTTCCGTCAGTTGTTGTTGCACTAAAGGTGTAGTAACTAAAACAACTGGGGCAGATGTGACAAGAACTGATGCAGTATTTTTTGTACACTTTATTTTAGGAAAAACAAAGCGACAAAAGCGGGTAAGTATTAAGTATCACGATTTGTGAAAAACGCGAATACTCGTCGTCGAGTTCGTTCTCGAGGAGGTATGGTGTTTAGCAAACAATTATAGACGTTATTTAATCGAGTGATTACGCTTTTGGAATGTCAAAAATAAAATAAAATGGAAACGGAATACGCTCAAAACGGACGAAAATGCGAAAACGAACGAACGTAGACGTATAACTCGACGAAATTTATTTATTTATTATTATTATTTTTTTAATAAAAGGAGCGATAAATAAAACCTAAGCTACGGGAAGCATAAAAAGGCATTGGAAAACTTAAAGCGTCTACTGGGACAAAGCAAAGGCAAAACTAGTTAACGATAAAACGTAAAAACGCGACTTAAAAGAAAAATAAACAAATCTAAAGCCTACAAAAGCAAAACTAATTTTCCTAAGTACTACATGACAAAATAAAATTTTAGAAAAAAAGAATTACATTTTTTTGACTTTTATGTTTTTTATTATGAATTAAATACGATTTAATCTAATTAAATGCTTTAAAAATATTAAATAATTTTCCTAAAATCTAAAAAAAATACTGAAAGAGCTGAACACTATTTTAAATCTAAGAAAAATGAAAACCCCAAAAATAAGCTTCAATAGGCTGGTAAAAAAAACTAAATAAGCTAAAAAGGGCAAAAGATGGTAAAAACAAAGACAAGGGTTAAATAAAAAATAAGTGGATATTAGAACCAAAAAGAGCAATTAGAGGAGATGGTTGGGGAAGTTGTTTCTAAGGTGCTCAGTCTAGTTGTTGTAGGTCTGGGGTTCGAGCCTCCCTGATGCCATTTTTTGGTATCTTTTTTTTTTTTACGAAATGAAGAAGTTTAAAGAAACATAAACAATATTAGTAACAGAAAGTGCTTATAGCTCAGATGGTTATTAGGCTGAATGTTGTGTCTGATGCCTTCTGTGAGGTCAGGGGTTCAAAACCCCTTGTTTACATTTTTTGAAAAATGATTTTTTTTATTTACTTTCAACTTGTTTATACAGTTTGTGTGTTAACTATTGGGCTTGAAGCCCAATTCGAATGTAACACAGCATAATCAGAAGAAACCCAGATTAATACTCAAACTACTAACAAGTAATACAGTGAACGAGTAGCAACTTTCGGAGTGCAAGTGGTTTATCCTAAGGCCAATTTCAGCTAACCAATAAGATAACTAGATAGGTTGCAAATGTAAATTTTACGTTAAAAAGATAAACTTATACCTATAAACAAAGTTATTACTAAATTTCAAGTCCTAGTTTTTACTTATGAAGAATTAAGAGCTACTGATGTTATTGCCTAAACTTGGCCAAAGTATGCAATATAGTGACACCAAATTTAGTCTCAAAATGCACTAGCCTTATAAACGAAAGTAAAACTTTAAGGAAACATGAAACAAGTAAAAATCAAGCTAAATCAACCAAAATTAACAACAAATCCAAGAAATGGGAACCTACTACTTAACTAACTTAGAAACCTAATGAACAAGCATATTTTTTTATTTTTGGTGTTTTATTGTGAAATGAAAGCTAAACACTACTACGTCTAACCTCAATATGATGCAATTGAATCTTAACACTAACTCTCAACATATATGAGAGAAAAGAGACCGAATCCAAACACTACTATAAATGCAGAAATCGAAATTTTAACACTATAATAAGCTACAATAAAGTAAAAGGTATAAAGCAAACAACATAGAAAGTTAATAGGCAATTAAAATAAGCAGGAAATAAGACAAATCGGCATAAAACAAAGCAAATAAGCACATCGATCTAAGCTACGCAGTTCATAGAATGATAAAAATTAAGGAGGGGAAATTACTTACTTGGGGTCCAAAGCTATAAGGCTTCTAACGCACTTCAAACAAGCACCTCAACCGCTGACTTTCAAGATTATCAAGAACTATAAGCATCTATCGCTATTATCACAGCTTGTTTACCTAATATCCAACCAACAACCAACCAACGAACTTCTGAAATTTATTCTAACCCGACCAGCGGCTACAAACTACAAGCCCTAGCAGCTTCACAACAAACTTCACTATCTTTTTTTTTTTGCACAAACAGTATCAATACTACTCTTCTTCTCTTTTCTGAACTTTTTTTTTCTGACTGATTAACAGTGAACTATTTTTTTTTTGATGTGAACAACAACAAAAAAAAACTCTCTTTTTTCTAACTGTAACAACAACAATGCTAACAATCTCTTCCTTTTTTTTCCGGTGAACACTAAAAATAATCTTTTTTTTTCAAGCAACAAGAATAGAACTCCGGTATAAGAACTTCAAAAAAATTCAACTTTTTGATAAAATTAACAGAAAGTTACACTTTTTGAAATCTAAGATGAGAACAGTAAAACAAGAAAATAATTAAATCAAAAAAACCCCTTTTTTCGGTAACAGTAACAAAACAAGAACAAAACTTCTTCAAATTAAACAACAATTGCATATAAACTTAAAGATTTTGGAACTCAGAATTTCAATACCAACTTTTTTCATTAATTTAAAAAAGGGAATTACAATGAAAACTGGAACAACTGAAAATGAAAAACACCTAGGCCTTATATAATGGCTACAAGATTAATCTAGAAGAAATAATAAAAAACTAAAAACCTTAATGTCATCATCTTTGTCTTGATGCTGGAAGCTTCACGAATCTTAATCTTCAGCCATTGGATGGGATTGGAGCCCAAGGAGTGAATAAGAACCATAGATTGGTCTTCGATCTCACATGTTCTTGTCAGCTTCTTGGCTTCACGTGATGAGGGGACCAAATAGTGATAGGGTTTTGGTTTGTAGTGAAGTACAAAAGGGAACTTGATTAGGTTTTGAGATTTAGGATTAAGTGGTGGCTGGTGAGATGATGACCAAACCTAATCTGTGTTTTATATAAATGAACCCTTTCTCCCCTTTTTTTCTTTTTATAAAACGTTGGTAAAAAAAAGTAATGGGCTGGTTTGAGTTGCTATTGGGATTTTAGTTAATTGAATGGAAATTTGAGTATATATATGACATTTGTAAAAGAAATGAAGCATATGGTGGTATTTTTGAAATGATGTTTAAACTAATATTAAATCGGGCTGACTCGGCCCGTTAAACGGGTGCGGGTTGGTCCGTAAAATATTATTTTGGGATTCGGGATCGGTTTTTCATGACCATTCTATTGTCGGGTCTCGGGTTTGACTTTGACTTGTAGAAATCTTCAAATTTGGGTCGAGTCGATCCGAAAATACCCGTTTCGCTCCGTTAAATGTAATCTCGACTTCGACCTTGAGCAACTCTTCGAGGGCTGAATATATAAACTCTTGAAACTTTAAAGACCCAGTTGCAAAATTAGAGATGTTCAAGGGTCTAAAGTGACAAGTCTTCAAAGTATAAGGACCAATCTTATACATCTTCAATTCTTCAAGGTTTTTTTGGACATTCAATATTCAGGTCCAGTTCATTGTGCGGCTTCGTTTCCCGTGTTCGTTTTTCTTTGTTTATTGTGATCTTTTGTCATTTTTTCGATATCCGTACCTAAAATACACATTGAACAAATACAAGCATATATATGGCACTTTTTATGATATTTTCATCGTTTTAAGCCCGTTTTGGACGATGAGACCATGTATAAAAGCAGTCTCATCAGGAACATATGTGGTTGCAGGAGCGGTTGTGGCTGGAGTATGTGATGAGGCTGTATTAGCATCTACATCATGAAACTTCTTGGTGCGTCTGCCTTGACGAGGTGGAGGTTTTGGAGTTGATTTACCCTTGGTAACATCATCTTTGGGAGATTTGTCACCTTTGGACTTGTCTTTATTAGACTTGTCTTGCTTATCTCCATCCTTTTTCCATGTATCATCGTCCCCTTCTTCTTGATCATCACCATTTTTGTCGTCACCATCACCATTATCATCACCATCACTGTGTTTATCACTTCCTTCTTCGTCATTAGTACCTTCTTCGTTATCACTACCTCGTTCTTCATCACTTCCATCTTCGTCATCACTACCTTTGTCTTCATCACTCCCTCCTTCGTCATCACTACCTTTGTCTTCATCACCCTTGTCATCATCATCATTGTCATCATCAGCATCATCGTCATCATTGTCGGATTCGTCTTCCTCTTCATTTAAGATATTATAGGGAACTACAGTACCATGTTTCTCGAATATTTTAGTATCTTCATCTATAGCCGTTTTAAGAGCTTTGTGAAGGATATATTGAGCTTTGGTTTTGTTGTAGGACCCGACTTGAATCATCCGAGCATGTAAGAGTTTCTTTAACTCATAATCCGTGAACCTTTGAGCAATGAGAAAATCTGACTTTTTAGTGTCAGAAGACTTGATCATGACTTTGCTTGCAGCAATTTGTTTCAACTCGTCTCGCAGAGTGTCAATAGATGCCTTAACCTTTTCTCAAGTGATTCAAAAATTGAATCGTTAGCTTTGGCAAGAACCTCTTTCTCATCTCGGTACCTTCTTTTGAGGTCTTGAAGACAAATCAACTTTGCTTCATTTTTGGCGGATTCATTTTCTTTGACTTGAGCTAGTTCTTCTGCATGTAGTTTGTGAGATAATTCTAATTCTTCTTGGAATTTAGCAATTGCGTCTTCTTGAGCTTTTCTTGTGGATTCTTCACTTTGCTGTCTATGAGCTAACTCCTCTTTAATTCAAATCATCTCTTCTTGTTGAGCTGTCATGAGTTGTTCCATTTGAATCATGAATATTGATGGTAATGATGGAATCAATGATATCGGTGCTGTTGGGGTTTGTTGTGTAGGAGCAATGGTCATGGCACTGCTTGAAACTGAAGCGGAGAGAGGTCGACTTGGTAGAGTTAGAGGAAGTTGAATTGACGCCGGTGGGGTCACTGTAATAACTTGTGGAGGTACTGTTGAAACTGGCGGAGGCACTATAGAAACTGGTGGAGTCATTGTAGAAACTGGTGGAGACACTGTAGAAACTGGTGGAGGCACTGTAGAAACTGGTAGAGGCACTATAGAAACTGGTAGAGGCACTATAGAAACTGGTAGAGGGGTACTTAAGGCTTTGGTAGTCTCAACAAATGTTGTTGTATCAGTAGACCCGGTAATGTCCATGTCCTTCAATCCGTCATGAGGTTGTTGTTCATCATGAATATCGACATCGTCATCGACTTGGGCAGATTTCTCACGAAGAGGTATGTAGTCATCCGGCTTCCCAAATTCAACAATATCATGAGGTAGTAAGGTTTCTTTTTCCTTCATTCCTGAACCACTACCCCGTGTGTCTTTCTTACTTTGCATGATTGATTTCTTGACATTTCGTCTTTCAGTTTTGCAAAGCAGTTATTTTTCATTAATATCTTCATCTTCATCCTCAAGCATTAGCTCCTTCCCACTAGATTTGGCAACACTTTTCTTCTTTTTGGGCGTAGGTGAAGCTGTTTCATCTGATGGTTCACTTTGTTTGCGTTTGCCTTTGCTTTTTGGTTTTGGTGAAGAGAAATCTCCCAATGCAACTCTTTCCTTTTGAAGTTCCATTTCATCCAACAATTGCTTGTATGCATCACTTGCTTTGAGCTCATCATTCAACATATGATTAGGAATAGCGGTTGGAATATCTGAGTAAACACCGGTGTGTCCATCGTGTTTTAAATCCGCAGTAATAGAATCGTCATCGGGATTATGATGAGGAATTTCTTCACGCTTATCGATTGAGGCATCTAACTGCATGAAGTGATGAATAATAAGCTTGATAAAACGTGGGAAAGGAAAGTACCCAGACTTCTTCTTGGTATTATGGAAGAGTTGATAATGAAATTCCTCCCATAGTAACTCCGCATAATTCACATTGTTACCCTTATAGATGCCCCAAAAGATACAAGCAATTGAAAGACGCAAAGAGTCATATTGTTATCCCTATATTTTATATAGTCGAACAAGAATGTAATAGGTCATCTTAGTCGTTAAAAGGTCTTGTATTGTAATAGGTTAGTCGGGAAAACCGGGCTTGGACTTTAAGCTAATATTGTATAAGTTAGGGGCGTAAGCCCAAAAGAAAGCCAAGCCCGGCCCAAGTCACAAACCCACGGCCCATGGAAAGCCCATTGGTTCGTGGGGTATATAACCCTCTTTCACATGTGAAAGAGGGTGTTGGTTCATTTCATTAAACACATAGTTTTAGTGTAAACCTTCCACTTATCTCTCTACTCTCTCTCTACTTTTCTTCTCTTTCTCTCTCTAAGAATCTTGTGTTATGGATTAAATGGGAACAACATTTGGTATCAAGAGCCTATAGTGGATAGGTGATTAAAGATTCGTGTGTGGTGTTCTTGATTTTTTCGTGGCTTTTTTGATCCATTTGTCACGTCCCATTTCTTTTTTTTGTGTTTTTATGGTCTTTTCTTGATACGAATCATCTACATACTAGTAGTAGTGATTTGGGTATCTTGGTTTTGGCTAAAACACAAATTTTTTGGATCAAAAGTTGCGAAATTTCTTGCTTTTCTTCATTCCGAAATTCAAGCAATTGTTACCATCGGAAAGTACAAGTAAAAAGTGAGCTTCCATCGCAATAACCATCACCATCGGAAAGGGTTTTGGTTCTACATTGCGATACGTGGGTTTTTATTACTTATTCCGATCTGGACATTCCGATCGTACTTTGCGATCTGGGATTCCGACGGGTTTAAGGGTTTTGTTAAGTCGTTACTCTGTCCAAATTGTCTCAGCCACATTCCGATCTGACATTGCGACAGCATATTGCGATCTGAACATTCCGACAGCCACATTCCGACAGAACATTCTGATCTGAGCATTGCGATCTGAGCATTGCGATTGAGCATTCCGATTGAGCATTCCGATCTGAGCATTCCGATCTGAGCATTCCGATAAGTATTCCGATGGACATTCCGATGGGTATTTTGTTTGAGTAATTTTTGGACTTAGCCACTATCTAGACTAGTTTCGGAACGTAGTTTACACGAAGATTAAAATTTTTAGGTCAAGTAAATTCAAATTTTTTCCCTACTAGTTTTTGGCTATTTCTAACTCAAATTCAAAATTTGGCGATACAAAATTTTTCGGCTTACCGTTTTGTCAGACTGAGGAATTTAATTGTCGGACTGAGAAAATTTTTTTTGAATTTTCGGAATTTCAATTTTAACCACACATCATCACAACAAATCCACTAAGATCTGCAATTCATCCACAAGTATTCACCATGTCTAACAACAACATCAACATTGCAACTGCTAATCAAATTCGTTTGGAACAAGGTGGCAACGGTAACCCACCTGTGCTCACTGCCGGTTGCTACGTTCAATGGAGATCTCGTTTTCTTAGATTTCTCGATGGAAAAGAAAACAGAACTGCTCTTCGTCACTGCCTTGAGAACCCACCTCCAGTTTTTGAATTCAAACCAATTACAACACAGGCAGAGGATGGTACTTCATCAACTATACGAGCTATGGAGGATTTTGACACATGTTCTGCTGAGAAAAAGAAACTCCTCCAAGCTGAAGCTGATGCTGTAAATTTCATACTCACTGGAATTGATAATGATATCTATTCCACAGTTGATGCATGTCCTAATGCTATGGAAATGTGGAATGCAATTCATCGATTGAAGCAAGGTGAGTCAATCAATGTTCAAGATCTCGAGACTAATCTACTTTGGGAGTTTGGAAAATTCACATCTGAAGATGGTGAATCCATTGACTCATATTACTCGAGATTCTACAAAATGATGAATGAGCTTGTAAGAAATCAGTGCACCATCTCCAATCATCATGCCAATGTTCAGTTTCTACTTCAACTCAAACCAGAATGGCAAAGGTTTGTGACTTTGGTCAAACAAAGGGAGGATATCAAGACTATATCTTACCACAAACTTTATGATATCTTGAAACAACATCAGAATGAAGTGAATGAACTAAGGGCTGAAAAGGCAGAACGGTCTGCTAATTCTATTGCTTTTGTGGCTGCTACTTCAACAAAACCCGTTCCTCGTCAACAACCACCAAATCATTCCTCGAAGTCATCAAGCTCATCCACCAAACCTCTAGCTGCTGCTAAACACAAAGCAAAAGCAATTGTCCCCACTCCACCTCCAAAGTATGACACCGAGTCAGATGGAGACAGTGATGATGAACAAACTTCAAGGGACAAGAAGATTGAAGAACTCATGTCTTTACTCACCACAACTTATAAGAAGATCTACAAACCTACCAACCACAACCTCAGATCATCATCCAATGCTAGATATAAGGAAGTTGATCATGCACCTAGGTATGATCGTGATGCTAGGTATGATAATCAGAGGATGCTGAATCAAGTTGGGGCTAGAGATACTGTAGGCACTCCGGTTGTGCAGAAGACTGGGATTCAATGCTTCAACTGTAAGGGATTTGGGCACATGGCTAGGGAATGCAAGAAGCCAAAACGGGTTAAGGACTCAGGGTATCACAAGGAAAAGATGCTGCTGTGTAAGAAAGAAGAAGCAGGAATTCCACTCACAGCAGATGAAGTTGACTGGCGTGATGACACTGATGATGAAGCCGATGATCAAGAGTTAGAGGCACATTATGTGTACATGGCAAAGATTCAAGAAGTGATCCCAGAGACTGATGATACTTCTGGACCCATCTATGATTCTGAGCCACTTGAAAAGGTACCATCACATGATAACTATAATGTGTTTGCTAATGAACGACGGCATCCTGAGCAACCCGAAAGCATCAATGACACGTATGTAATGGACACGGAGGATAGCAATATCTCTACGGATTCACAGCATATGTGTAATGATGACGAAAAAGCTGTTCAGGATACTGACTCGGATGAGGACCGTGATTTGCTTGCGTCTATTATTAATTCTTTAAAACGTGAAATTGATGAAAACAAAGAAGCTAATAAACGTTTGAAGCAAGCAAACACATCCTTAGCCGAGGAGATAGACAGGCTTAAAGAGTGTGATTATGTAAAAGAAGTTGATCGACGAGTTGCAATAGCTAATGGTTTGGTATATGAACGTAAGGTGCTCAACGAACAATATTGTTCTGAAGTAACACACGAAATTCATATGTCAAAACAGAAGATATCGGAACTTGAAGAACAACTGCTGCTACATAAACTCCAAATTACTGAATTAGAGTCGGTTAACAAAGAACAAACTGAGCTTTATAAAACTCGTGACGAAAAGGATATTGAAAAAATTCTTGCTTTGGAAAAGAGAGTCGACACGTTAAACAACATTGTTTACAAAACGGGCCAGTCTATTCAAACTATGAATATGCTCAATAGAAATATGAAAACGAGTTTTGTCAAGCCTGAATATCTCAAGAAAGCTCAAAGTACCAAGCCTGCTCTTTATGATATCGGTTGTTATGTTGATAATCTTGCTCTTATGCTCTCCCCTGACTGCGACGAAATCATTCGTCAACAAGAAGAAAGTCGATCAAACTTAAGTGATTTAATAAACCTTTCTGATTCTAACAATCATATTAAGTTTGTCCCTCAAAAAGAACTTTCAAAAGAACAAAAGATGTATAACAGTGTTCCACCACCAAGTGATGAACCACAAAAGAAAGTTTCTTTAAAAAGGAGTTTCAATAAGCAATCAATTTTGTTAGAAAAGCGAATTTTGGATGAAAAACGTAAATGGGATGAGAAAAGCAAAAGTGTTCAGCAATTTGAGTTTATAAAACAAGGGGTTTTAAATTTGTACAAAGGTGTCGTCGACTATGAAAAAGTTTCTAGGGATACCATTTGGAATATTAAACCTAACCCACAAGTAGAAGTCGTCATCCAACAATGCATTGTTCCAACCATTGATGATCTTTCAAAAAATGTGGAAATGTTTTATAATGCTCTCACTGAGGAAATGTTAACTGATTTAAGCTATGTCAAATCTCTTGAAGATGAAGTTGATTTTCTTCAAATTAAATTAAAGACACAAGAACACCAACTTTCTAACGAAATTGATCGACTTTCCAAGGAATATTTTTATGCTGACCATATGAATGCTATACTTGGTGTGTATACCGATCTGGATCAATATTGTCATGTAGCATGTCTAGTGTCAGAATCGGACGCGAAATGTCGCAATCTTGAAGTAGAGCTTTCGAAACAAATTCAGTCATATAACAAACTTTCGAAAAGTTTTTCTCAACTTGAGAAACACTCCATTTCTCTTGAACTTGCTTTACAAAAAGGTGAAAAATCTCATAATCATAAAAAGTGTCAAGAAATGTCAGCTTCTTCGTTTCGTCTACTAAATGAAAAAGATTTCGAAATAAATGATTTGAAAGCTCAGCTAAAAGAAAGGGACATTGCCATTAGTGAGTTACAAAAACTCATTGAGAAAATGAAAGGAAAGTCTGTTTTGGGTAAACCATCTGCCGTTCGTCAACCGAATGCGGTTAAATGCCCTAAAACATCTATTTTGGGACAACCCCCACAGACTTTGCCTAAGATAGGAAATGATAAGAGCACTAATGTAATAGCACCTGGAATGTATAAGATGAACACTAGGTCCACTCAAACTGGAACAACGCAGTTACCTCAGAATACTAGGAAAACTAATCAACGTGTGTCTTCTTCTACAAGAGTAAATCCCACTACTAGTGTTAGCGGACCACAGCTTAAGAGCACTAGAGTTGAAGATAGAGTCATGCCTAACAATAGTCAAGGGAAGAAGAATGAAGTAGAAGATCACCGTAGGAATTTTAAGTTTTCTAAGAATAAAACGTCTGTAACTGCATGTAATGACAGTTTAACTGCTAAGACCTCGAATGTTGAATTTGTTTGTGTTGAATGTGGCAAATGTGTTCGTACTTTCAATCATGATGCTTGTGCTCTTAATTATAATGGCGTGAATACTAGAACTAGGAAGCCTATTCGTATGCCCACTAGTACTAGTAAACCCACAAGAACTTTGAACCAATCCACTGAGCAACCACTTAAGAAACTAAGTGCGTTAGAATCCACTACTCTACATAAACAAAGCAGGTTAAAGAAGCTTTATGAGAACATGATTAGGACATGTACACGGGGGTATTTAAGATTTACACCACCTGGATACAAATGGGTACCTAAGACAACCCCCATTCTAATTGGGTCTATGAATGTTAGCTTGCCTTTAGAATCTAGGTCCACTACTATTTTGGAACCCGTTTCTATCAAGGGCTCCCATTTGTCAAATGCTACATTGTCTTCTAATTCTTCTGCAGCTCGTCGAACTCATCCTATTCATAATGGACTCCGGGTGCACAAAGCACATGACGGGCAATCTCAAGCTTCTCATTAACTTCGTGGAGAAGTTTCTGGGTACGGTACGGTTTGGAAATGATCAATTTGCACCGATACTCGGATACGGAGACTTGGTTCAAGGGAATATCACTATAAAACGGGTTTATTACGTCGAGGGACTGAATCACAATTTATTCTCGGTTGGTCAATTTTGTGATGCGGATTTGGAAGTGGCTTTTCGGAAATCTACTTGCTATGTTAGAGACTACGATGGGAATGACCTTCTTACAGGTTCTCGTGGTTCTGATCTCTACACAGTAACTCTTCAAGACACATCTTCAACAAATCCAATTTGCTTAATGGCTAAAGCATCATCATCTCAAGCATGGTTATGGCATCAACGATTGTCACATCTCAATTTTGACACCATCAACTTGCTTTCTAAGAATGATATTGTGACCGGTCTTCCTAAGTTGAAATTCGTCAAAGACCATCTTTGTTCTTCTTGTGAGTTGGGGAAAGCAAAACGGAAGTCTTTCAAAACAAAGACTACCCCAAGCTCAAAAGGACGATTGGAACTTCTACACATGGATTTATATGGTCCCATGCGTGTAGAGAGTATTAACGGGAAAAAGTATATTCTCGTGATTGTTGATGATTACTCTAGATACACATGGACTTTCTTCTTAAGGTCCAAAGATGAAACACCAGAGGTTCTCAAAAACTATCTCAAGATGATACAACGCAATCTTCAAGCTCAAGTCTTAACCGTAAGAACGGATAGGGGTACTGAATTTTTGAACAAGAACTTGCAATCTTACTTTCAAGAAGAAGGCATCGAACATCAAACGTCTATTGCTCGAACTCCTGAACAAAACGGCGTTGTCGAAAGGCGGAACCGTACTTTGGTTGAGGCTGCTCGAACAATGCTCTCTGCTTCAAAATTACCGCTATTCTTCTGGGCTGAAGCAATTGCAACTGCCTGTTATACTCAGAATCGTCCTCTCGTTATCCCTAGACATGAAAAGACACCTTACCACATCATCAATGGCAGGAAACCTACTGTCAAATTCTTTCACGTATTTGGATCTTTATGCTACATTCTTAAAGACGGTGAGAATCTCGACAAGATGAAAGAAAAAGGTGATGCATGTATTTTTGTGGGGTATGCGACATTGTCGAAAGGATATCGGGTCTATAACAAGAGAACAAAGATCATTGTCGAAACAATTCATGTGAACTTTGACGAATTGCCACACATGGTACTTGATCACAACAGCTCAAGTCCCGCACCTCAATGTCCAGCAATGGCACCTACACAAAACAGTGTACGTCCCGTGCAAGAATGTCAACAAAGTACTCCTACAGCAGACTCGACGGATACAACACATATGAATGAGTTGGTTGACTTATATGATCCTATGTTTGATGAATATTACTATGGAAACAATCAAGTTGTGTCAAAGCCTTCCGCCGTCAATACTGCTGATGCACCTGAACAAAATCAACAAGACACAACTGCCTCTACTTCAGCAACCGTTGCTCAAGAGACAATTCTAGTGGATACTCAACAAACTCAAGAAACTGTCATACAACCAACATCACCAACCGTCAATGCTGAAGGAGGAAACAACAATCAAGCAGTCGATGCACAACCCGACGATGAAGAATTTATCAATCCGTTCGGTACACCGGTACACGAAGTCGGAGAGTCTCCTAGTCAACATGTTGATCCGTCCAACATGCATACATTCTACCAACCATATCCATCCACTCACCATTGGACACGTGATCATCCATTGGAGCAAGTCATTGGAAATCCTTCACAACCGGTTCGAACACGCAGACAACTCGAAACCGATGGCGATGTGTGTATGTATGCACTCACCGTGAGTTCAACTGTACCTACAAACATCAAACAAGCCATGACTGATCATGCGTGGATTGAATCAATACAAGACGAAATTCATCAGTTTGAACGCCTAAATGTTTGGGAACTTGTTGACCGACCCTATGGAATGTCAATTTTAGATTTCAAATGGATCTGGAAAAACAAACTGGATGAAGAACAAACCATCATCAAAAACAAATCTCGTCTTGTGGTTAAGGGGTATCGTCAACAAGAAGGCATAGACTACGATGAATCATTCGCTCCCGTCGCTCGTTTGGAAGCAGTCAGGATATTCCTTGCTTATGCTGCACATAAGGGCTTCACGGTCTTTCAGATGGACGTCAAAACAGCTTTTCTCAACGGTCATTTGAAGGAAGAAGTGTATGTGAATCAGCCGGAAGGATTCGTCGATCCTCATCATCCTGACAAAGTCTATCGTCTCAAGAAGGCTGTATATGGACTTAAACAAGCTCCAAGGGCATGGTACGAAGAACTTTCAAACTTCTTGGTGTCCAAAGGATTCTCCAAAGGTTCTATTGATCCTACTCTCTTTACTAATAAATATGGGGATGACATAATGCTGGTGCAAGTTTATGTTGATGACATTATTTTTGGTTCTACGAACCCAAAACTTTCAAAACGTTTTGAAAAATTAATGCACAACAGATTTGAAATGTCAATGATGGGGGAGCTAAAATTCTTTTTAGGCCTCCAGATTCATCAATCCCCACGTGGTATCTTCATTAACCAAGCTAAGTATGCTCAAGAGATACTTAAAAAGCATGGTATGACCTCATGTGCTCGCGTTGGTACACCATTGTCGACTACATCCCTAGACGCTGACTTGTACTCATATCCCGTAGATCAAACGCGATATCGCAGTATGATCGGGTCACTTATGTACCTTACAACCAGCAGGCCTGATATTCATCATGCCACATGCTATTGTGCACGATATCAAGCCAGACCTACTCAAAAGCACCTCAAAGAGGTTAAACGGATCTTTCGGTACCTTAAGAATACCATTCACATGGGACTCTGGTATCCGAGGGAAACCAGTTTTCATCTAACGGCTTTTTCAGATTCTGATCACGCAGGTTGTCTTGATAGTCGTAAAAGCACTTCTGGTAGCATACAATTTCTAGGGGAAGACAAGCTTGTCAGCTGGTCGTCAAAGAAGCAGGATTGCACTTCGCTCTCCTCAGCTGAAGCAGAATATGTGGCTCTATCCGCGTGTTGTGCTCAAGTCCTCTGGATGAGAACTCAACTCACGGATTATGGCTTCCACTTTGTTAAAATACCTATGTATTGTGACTCAAAGTCGGCCATAGCCATATCTTGCAATCCGGTTCAGCACTCCCGCACCAAGCACATCGATGTCAGATATCACTTCATCAAGGAACAAGTGGAACGTGGCATCGTGGAACTATACTTTGTCAGAACTGAGTACCAGCTGGCAGACTTGTTTACAAAAGCTTTATCGAAAGATAGGTTTGCGTATCTCGTTGGCCGTCTTGGTATGAAGTATATGACTCCAGAAGACTTGGAGGTTTTGGCAAATGAAGCTGCTTGATATTCTCTCATAATGACTTCTAGGCGCATCACAGCTTAGAACTCGGACATCAACTAAGGAAAGTTTATCTCGGACGATAACTTATCCTTCTCAACGAGAAATTCATATTTCTCGGTCATGAGCTTCTCATAAAAACATTCAAAGTTTTTAAGTTCATGAAAACGATTCTAAGTAAATGTCAGCTTAGAACTCGAACTTCAACTTAAGGAAAGTTTATCACGGATGATAACTTATCCTTCACAACGGGAAATTTATTTTTCTCGGTCATGAGCTAGTCACAAAACAATCAAAGTTTTGAGCTCATGAAAAACGGACCCGAAAGGGGAGTGTACGTTTCAGTGCGCTTTCCCTAATCAATAGAAGAGAAGTCTTCTATCCTGATTATTTTAAAACCGTTGAACACAATTTTTCAAGAATTTCTCAAAAGGTTTTTCTAAATCTTTCAAAATTGTGTGTTCAACACTCCCTTCCTCATAATAGGTTTTTATATCTAAAAATGTCATATGTTATTTTGATCAATTTTTGAGGGGGAGCGTTTTAAAATCAAGCCTTTTAATGTTGTTGGGTACATCTCTAAAATTGTCATATTTTATGTATCCAACACATTCCGAAAATGATATAAAATTGTCAAATGTAATATATTATATCGGAAAAGGCATCTCAACTCCGTACCTCAACATATTTTGTGGTGTCGTTTTTCTAAAATTTTGTCAAATTTTGTCTCAAGACACACATATATTGTTGAGGGGGAGCGATCCGACTGAAAATGTTCCATGCTTCATTCGTGCACACATGTTTCTCTCCCAATCGGTTTTCAGAAATTGTCATATTTTAATCAATTAGTATCTCTAATATGATGTTTTTATATTAGAGATAGGGGGAGAAAATGTGATTAAAATGTAATATATCGCAACATGTGATCTTAAAGACTCAAGTGCAACTCTTTCCTTCACATGCCAAACTATTTCGTATATCGATGCATGTGTGTAGGGGGAGCTTTTCGAAAAGATAAAACTTTCAAAGTGTTAAAAGTTTTGACTTTTATCAAGCACTTTGAAAGGTTTTCAATGGTTTTATGGTTACGATCTTTACCCAAAACAACCTACTATCCACGACGGAACGATGGAGTCAAAAGGTGGTTTAGGATAGGAAACTAAGTCCTATGATCCAACCAGAACCGGGGGGATCTACCCAAGGACATTCCATAGCTAGAAATAGTTGTCCTTAGGAAAGATGGAGAGGAATGAAGCTGAATGCGGACCAAGTACTTAAGTTAGCACTGGAACAATCACAACAAGGTGCTAATGATGACGTATTGGTAAGCATTGAAGGAGTTGAATATTCTATGCAACTTAGGCAGAAACCGGGTCAATACATCCATTGAAGACAAGTCATCATGGACCCAGTGATGCAATGCAGAACCCTTCCCAGCCATTCGAGTTTCTCTCAAAAGAAACTTGTCTCATTGTCACGGAGATCAACACGTATCTATTGACTTTCTCACTCCGAGTCAGTTAATATTGAAAAGGTGGCAGTCTGCTCCAGCCTCCGATTACCAAAATGCACTTATTGAGTCTAGAGCCAAACGAGATCAATTTATCATCTCATTAGGACACAATCGAGTCCTACGCATTATCCTTGTGATATTGCCAGAACATCTGAGTGATACGATTCACAATGAAGATGGAAATCCTGCTTGAGCCAGCATTAAACAAGCTCATGGTAGGTAACTTGTGCGATTCTACACGAATCAAACTTGTGAGAACTGGAAAGCAACTAAGTTTCGATTCTTAATTGATTCAAACTTGATTCCAGGTTTCTTCGCAAAATCCATGTGATCTTGCCAGAACATTCAGAGTGACACTCATTAGTGTTCACAGTGACGAATGGAAATCCTTCCAGTGTCAACATCAAACAGCACTGCGGTAGGTAACTCGCAAGATTCTCTATGAATCAAGCTTGTGACAAACTGGAAAGCAACAATGGTGCGATTCTTTTAGAATCAAACTTGTTCCAGGAAATCTGAATTGACGACTCTAATCAGACGGATAATTTATCCTTATGATTCACTCTTTACGTTCGCAGTCTGCTCTGAGACGGTCGAGTAAAGAGAACTGGCTTCTACCGCCGGGAAACCCTGTCAAGGAGGTTCTTAATCGAATCTACCTGATCACAGGTACGGTATTTAATACCGTTTAACGGTCTTCACCGACCGGAGGTAAAACGCTACCGAGTTAGGGTGAAATGTTCAAAGCCATTTCATCCGTGTCTATATATGTTGCTGCATATCAAGAAGGTGGCGTAGCTGTACAACCGATGTCGATTCAGAAGTCACAAGAGCACAAGATGGCGATAATCAAGATACCTAAGAATGTAAGAATGTAATAGGTCATCTTAGTCACAAGGAGTACAGATGAAGATCTCAAGCACTCAAAGTCAAATGACAAAGGCTCAAGATAAAGATCATGAAAGCATGAAGGAACAAAGTTGTTACAAACAAGATCAAGACCAAGATACAAGACCAAAGCAGGAAGATCTCCTCTACAAGAATGTATTCTCTCAATCATCTTATGCTTGTTAAGCTTTTTAAGATGACCGATACATTGGGGGAGATTGTTATCCCTATATTTTATATAGTCGAACAAGAATGTAATAGGTCATCTTAGTCGTTAAAAGGTCTTGTATTGTAATAGGTTAGTCGGGAAAACCGGGCTTGGACTTTAAGCTAATATTGTATAAGTTAGGGGCGTAAGCCCAAAAGAAAGCCAAGCCCGGCCCAAGTCACAAACCCACGGCCCATGGAAAGCCCATTGGTTCGTGGGGTATATAACCCTCTTTCACATGTGAAAGAGGGTGTTGGTTCATTTCATTAAACACATAGTTTTAGTGTAAACCTTCCACTTATCTCTCTACTCTCTCTCTACTTTTCTTCTCTTTCTCTCTCTAAGAATCTTGTGTTATGGATTAAATGGGAACAACATTTGGTATCCAGTTGATTTAGCAGTAAGACACCAAATGAGTATTCCGAAAAATGCTTTCCAAGGTTCACCCAAGTTAGCTGTAGTAAACTGAGACACCACTCGTAACTCAGGATCACCGTATGCAAGAGAATGATACATCTTCACAATTTCATTCTTGTCAGGGTCGACTGTAAACCTTTGGCCTGTAGGTGGCATTGGTAATCCAAATATTTGACGAAAGATAGGAATTGAGAGAGTATATTCGTTTTTGTTGATGGTGAGTGTGAGCTTTCTGTCTGATAGCCGTTTCTTTGAAGCCCAAAATTCATACATATAATCGGTTGGAACCGAAGCCGTACCCATAAAGCCTTCTTTATTGGAGTTCGATAAAGAATGTCTGTGGCTACTTTGAAAGCATAGTGAGCTGAGGAAGAATCATCTTTGTCTTCTTTCAGTCGAAAGTTATTTGGTATAAACTTTAGAGCTTTGGCTGCGACAAGTACCTGATCAACTTTGATTTGCTGCGTGGTAGGTTGAGACATGTTTTCTGCTTAAGACGAACAAACATACAAGATTGATATACCCAAATATATATATCATGATGTATCTATACCTAAGCAAATCAAACATATACCATAGACAACAAACAATACACCATCTTCGGATAAATCCACATTCTTTGGATAAAAGCAACATCTTCGAAAAAATAGAATTTCTTCGGATAAATGCCATTTTCGGATAAATACATCTTTTTCGGATAACGCAATCTTTTTCGGAAAAATGAACATTTTCGGATAAAAGGACTTTTTCTGATAAAACAACCTTTATCGGAAAAAATGGACATTTTCGGATAACAGAACTTTTTCGGATAAAAGACATATCTTCGGATAACTCAGTATCTTCGGAAAAATCATGAATCTTCAGATCAATTACATTTCTTCGGATAACTCAGTATCTTCGGAAAAATCATGTATCTTCGGATAAATAATAATTCTTCGGATAATCATGATATCTTCGGAAAATCATAAATCTTAGATAAATGATATTTCTTCGGATAACTCAGTATCTTCTGAAAAATCATGAATCTTCATATAAATAATAATTCTTCGGATAACATGATATCTTCGTAAAAGTCATGAATCTTCAGATAAATGACATTTCTTCGGAACTCATTATCTTCAGAAAAATCATGTATCTTCGGATAAATGATAATTCTTCGGATAAATCCATTTCTTCGGATAAAAACACATTCTTCGGATAAACTGATTTTCTTCGGAAAAGTCATGTTTCTTCGCATAAATGGCATTTTTCGGAAAAGTTCAAGTTTTTCGGATAAAAAACACATTCTTCGGATAAATGCATGTTTCTCAGATAAGCACCTTTTTTCGGATAAATGCATTTTTCGGATAAATGCATTTTTTGGATAAATGCATTTTTCGGATAACAGTCTTAGACAGATTACATGATCATACTCAATCACAAACTGTTATGATTCTTAGGTCAAAAATGATTGAATCTAACGCATCCTAAACTAAGCATCTATGTTCTAAATCTTATGGCATACAAAAACCCTTTATCAATTAACCAATTAATCATTAAATCTATAAACTCTAATTTTGACATTTGGTGGTTGACTAATTAATCAAAGAAATAGAGGAATCATACACAAAATTAGATTAAACATAGATACCTTAGATGTTTATTGCCGATTAGATCAAAAAAATGACGTCTTCGATAGAAACAGGAATGGCGACAAAGGTGTGAAAGATAGTTTGTGTTAGACAGATAAAGGAAATCAAATGGGGGGGGGGGGGTGGGCGTGTATATATATGATTGACTTAGGTCAAATATAAAGGTTTCCCCTTGTTAACTCTTTTAGCCCTCCTATTTTCATCTAATTACTTTTGGTGACTATCCTATTTAATCACACACAAACCAAGCAACGTAAGTGAACTCCTATGCCGTAACACACATTAATCATAGAATCACGAAAAAGCTAATACCGAGGCACATGATTTACGAAAAATCACGAAGCACGAAGAATACACACGAAGAATGATTCACCATTTAACCAATTAAATTTTTGAACTACTTTTGAAGATCGATTTTATGATGAAAATAATTTGACATTTTCTCCCCCTTAAATACAGACCCGTTATCTATTTAAAGAACTGTAGTCTTTGTATTTAAGAGTACTGATGAAAGACTTTTTTGTTTAAGATGATATTGGAACAATTCGTGGTGGCAATAAGATTTCTCTTATTTTAACATTTTAAGTGAACTGAAACGTACACTAATTTGTGTTAGACCAAGTTGTAAAGTAAACTTGATCCCTTGTATGGTTTTAAAGTAAACCATACCCGAGAAAAGTTAATTCCCGTTGTTAGCCAACGTCTTCATATGAAATACGTGACTTGAATGCGAAAAGCGGGTTGCAGTCAGAAATAACTACAAGCCATATGGACATGTTTTAAAATATGTACAACTTTTATACAGACTCTATTTATGTCGCCGTGTCAATTTTAGTCGACATTTCTAAGGCCGTAAATATTACCGTACTAAAAGACATGCCCGATTTAAAATGAAAAGTATTTTTGGATTGTCTTGATTTTATATTTTTTTATGGTTTTTGTATGTTTTATATTTTTGTATTTTTCTTTTGGTGGTTTAAATATATATGATAATATACAAGATCACGACAAAAGGATACTCTAGAATAGTTTACCACCACTATTCTGTAGATTCTTCTGCCGACTCCTTAGGTGTCTCTGGTGAGAATGATTTCATGCCTAGCTTTTCGATCAAAAACTTGATACGTCCTCGATCTTGGACCTTTGTGAATATATCCGTAAGCTGATACTCAGTGTTGACAAAATACAGTTCGATCACTCCATTTTCCACTTTCTCTTTGATGAAATGGTAGCGAATGTCAATGTGCTTTGCCCGAGAGTGTTGAACGTAGTTTCAGCATAGAGCAATGGCGCTTTTGTTGTCACAGTATATCAGAATTTTGTTGAATCCAAGACCGTAGTCAGTTAATTGTGATCTCATGCAAAGAACTTGAGCATAACAACCGGACATAGCAATGTATTCAGCCTTTGTACTTGATATAGCAGCGGTTTCTGCCTTTTGGATTCCCAACTAACCAGTCTATCTCTAGAAGTTGCACACTGCCAGAAGTGCTACGTCTAGTATCGTGAAACCCAGCATAATCCACATCTGTATATGATATTAGTGAAATAGAGGAATCCTTCGGATACCACAGATCACAATGAAGTGTTCCTTTAAAATACCGAAAGATCCTCTTCACAACATGTAAGTGCTTTTCGGTAGGCCGAGCCTGATACCGGGCACACATGCATATAGAAAATTGCAAATCAGGCCTGTTAGCAGTCAGATAGAGAAGGGTGCCGATCATTCCACGGTAAAGTTTAGGATCGACAACTATCCCTTCCTTATCTTCATCTAACTTGGATCTCTCCACCATTAGAGTATCCACGGGGTCACAACTTTCAAAATGATACTTCTTTAGTGATTCAAGAGAAAATTTGGATTGATTGTGAAGATGCCTCTAGGATTTTGAGAAATTTGCAACCCTAAGAAAAATGAAAATTTTCCCATCATTGACATCTTAAAACGTGTGGACATGATCTTCTCAAAATAGCCAGACAGTCTTTGATTAGTGGCAACAAATATTATATCATCAACATAAATTTTTACTAGTATCATGTCGTTGTCCTCCTTGAGAATAAATAATGTTGGGTCCACATTGCCTTTTGAGAAGCCTTTCGAGATGAGATACGACGAAAGGAGATCGTACCACGCACGTGGAGCTTGTTTCAACCCATAAAGAGCCTTCTTGAGCTTGTACACGTGATTAGGATACTTTGAGTTGACGAATCCATTTGGCTGGATTACGTAGACATCTTCCCTTAATTCACCATTAAGAAATGTCGTCTTAACATCCATTTGGTAGACGATCATGTTCATGTGAGCAGCATATGCAAGGAATAGTCTAATCGCCTCCGATCATGCAATAGGAGCAAATGATTCTTTAAAGCCAATACCCAAAGCTTGTTTGTAACCTCTAGCAACCAATCTAGCTTTGTTCTTTAGCACTCCACCTAACTCATCGAGTTTAACCTTATATACCCACAACAATGTAAGGATTTCAACGTTTTTGGGTAAAGGAGCTAATTCCTACACTTCAAGACGTTGAAATTCATTAAGTTCCTCTTGCATGGCTTCAATCCAAGATGATTTTGTCATGGCTTGTTGCCAATATTTAGGTTCAGTATCGGAAAGAAATGCATCAAAGTAGCAATATAATGCATGTTCTTGGAGTTGGTGGCATGTTAAGACTGGTCGATCAATGTCACTAATAATATTGTGGATTGGGTGATCCTTTGTCCATTTTGTGTTGTGAGTTTCAATCCGTGGTGGTCAGGAGTGAACGATTGCAGGAGCTTCCTCTTGTGAGTGAGCAATTTCTAAATCGTGATCATAGTAATCCTCCTCAACATCATTAGGAACAAGTAGGGGTGATGATTTAGGTGTAGTTTGTGAATTGGTGGGGGATGGAACATCTGGTTCAATAGTGACAGTAGATGCCTCAGACTGATTTCCATTATCTTGAGCAACAACTTCGGGAATCGGAGCTACTGCTGTAGGTGCTGGAGAATCATTACTAGGTGGATCAAAGAATTCATCAAACATAGGTTGAAATAACTCATCCCACTCGGGCCTTGTAGGTGGTGTAAATGATGGAGAAGTAGGATTGTTGGGAGTTAATCCGGAACTAATTATATTGGTTCCCATCTCATGAAGCGCAGGTTCAGAGCTATGTTGCTCAGAAGCCATCGCTGTCAGCTCATCAAAATCGGCATCCAAAGTTTCTACTATCTTGCCAAGACGACGGTTATAAATTCGGTAAGCTTTCTTTGCGGGTGAGAAACCAATGAAAATTCCAATATCAGCCTTCGGTTGAAGTTTGCCCAAATTCTCACTATTAGTATTTGGATAACACAGTGCACCAACCACATGAAGAAATGAAATATCAGGTTTATGTCCATGAAGTAGCTCATATGGAGTTTTTCCATGGCGCTTACGAATGATGGAGCGGTTTTGGGTATAACATGCGGTTTCCAGTACTTCAGCCCATAAGAATAAAGGAGCATTCGCATAAATCAACATAGTTCTAGCAGCTTTCATAAGTGTACGGTTACGTCTTCCACGACACCGTTTTGTTGTAGAGTGCGAGCAACAAAATTTTCATGTGAAATACCGACCTCTTCATAATAGTCTCGTAGAGTTTGATTAGCGAACTCAGTTCCATTATCAGTGCGAATGCGGCGAACAGTAGCATTAAGACGTACTTGGATCATCTTTAAGAAAGTAATAATATAATTTGGTGCTTGATCCTTGGTTTCTAAAACTTAACCCATGTAAACCTTGAGAAATCATCCACCATGACGAGGATGTATTTTCTACCACTCACACTAGCCGTACGCATTGGCCCGCAAAGATCCATGTGCAAAAGATACAGTGGTTCTTGGTTGGTGTCTTCAGCTTTAGGTTTGTATGATTTCTTGGTGCTTTTCCCCAAAGAACATGCGGAACATAAATGATCCTTGTTTAACTTAAGTTTTGGAAGACCACGAACAAGTTCGTTTTTAGCCAAATGGTTAATAGCATCAAAGTTAAGATGAGAAAACCGGCGATGCCACAACCATGACTTGGTCTTAGATGCTTTGGAGAGAAGGCATACAAGAGAGGCGGCCATCATGTTTTGAATGGACAGTGTGCATAGATTATCCCCTCGAGAACCTTTTAACAAAATCATTTCCTACAAGATCGCGAATAAAGCAAGTATGTTGTCGAAAAGCCACCTAAAGGTTTGTATCGCAAAATTGTCCCACTGAAAATAAATTATGACCAAGTCCTTCCACATAATATACCCTTGAAATTGTAACATTCCCAATTTGATATTCACCGTAACCCATGATCTTCGCAATATGGTCGTTTCCGAATTTCACCGTTCCTAGAAACTTGCTGACGAAATTTCTGAGCATCGAGCGGTCTCCGGTCATATGCTTTGAGCATCTGGAGTCCAAGTACCAGAGGATGACTTGGACCACCTGATAATATCACCAGACAAAGACGATGTATCGGAATCTAGTAGTTCCTCTGTGTTAGCAGGTACAAATATATTTATCTTAGATTTGCTAACCGAAGAATTCTTAGGCTTCCATATTTGCTTCCTAAATGCCGGCTTAGATTCTAGTTGTCTAAGATCCTGAGGTACTTCTTCACTGGTAGGCACAATAATGGGGGAAGACCTAGTTAAAGGGCGCTTTTTCCATTTCTTAGTGCTAGTGTTCCTATTTAAAGGACGCTGAGACCTAACTTCCGTGGATGTGATCCTAGTTAAATGGCACGTAGTTCCATTAGCAGTGAAGGTCCTACCAGATGGGTTTCTATTGCCAACCAACTTGGGTGAATTTCTTCCCCGTTGGAATCCATTCAAGATTGTTCCTAATTGCATACATTTCATTCACGTGATCAACAAGGCATAAATCATGACGCTGAGAAAACATGCATTCATTACAATTCCAACATCGCAAATTAGAATTCACATTTTGCTTAGGCTGCTGCTCAAACGCATGGCCTTTAGTCTTAATTACATGATTCTTTCTATTCAAATTTGAAATAACATTCCTAGGGTGAACTTATAATTTCTTCTTCGTAGTCCTACTAGTAGAAGGCTTGATCCTATTCTTCTTGTCTTGAGATACTTTAGCCTTAGTAGATACAATTACTCTTGTAGAAGCCAAGGGAACATTAGTGACAGATTTTGATTTAGCCTTGATGGGTGTGTTTAATATAGGCTTAGATCCTGGATTCTTATTGAATGGAGTCATGGCAATGGTGGTGGTTTGTTGTTTAAGTGGTGCATAACCCGGTTGTCCTATGTACTTCAAGTGCTCTAAGAATTGTTGTACCCTCTCAATGGTAAGCTTGAGCATGATAAAAGTTACTATTCCTAGGATCAATTTCATAGAGATCATCTACCACATCCCTAGCAAGATCTGCGTGCTTAACTGCATGCTCCATATAAAACTTATATGATAGTGGATTGTTCTTATTCTACGGTGTAACACTCTCAATTTTCGTATCGGTACAACGGAAGGGTCTTTTAGAGTGTTACGGGATAGCACAATAACTCCAATCATAGACAACACATAAAAATGGTTGTACAAGGTTCAACATACATTCATTCGATAAAAAGTTTTAAAGTGTACAATAGGTCCCAAATTATACAGGTCATTAAGTTTACAAAACATAGATCGAATGAACATTTTTATTATTATGTGGGCCATCAGAGTCGATCTCCATCCGGATTACCTTCAAGCACCTTAGATAAAAACATGCAAAAATCATATCAGCGAATGCCGAGTGAATTCATAGAGTTTAATAAAACCGTTATATAAAACAATCGTTGAAATCAGAACACAAGTATAATATCAGAAGTAAGTCCTCGTATTGCTAGTCAGGCAATATATAAATCAAAGCATACATCTTAAACCGTCCATGAGACCGTAGCCTCAATATTACCATTATAGGTAATATTATTATCGTTATTAGCATCGTTATCGTATTGTATTCAAATACATTTTAGGATTATTATTAGCCGCATGACATTGTTACCTTACTATCAAAACAACGGGCCGCGAACCCGAAAAACAATTTTCCCATCTAAGTTAGCGTGTCGTCACAAAAATCACGCTATGTAAATCTTCTCATACATAAATTCGATTACCAATCAATGTGGTACGACGGGGATCAACCGTCAAGGCGCGAACTGCGGTGATCGTCCCCAAATAGTACTATCATATGCATAAGCTTCTACCAAATCCCGGTAGTTCACAATTCATGCTAATGGGACTTTGAGTGACATAACCTAACTACTAATAATCCTTTTTATCTCGTTTTTAGGGTCATAGCATCATTCGGGTCAATATCATTAAGCATACCATCGGGACTACTTGTGTTCTATTTTTATCAAAATCTAGCATGTTATCTCCCTCGCGGGTTTACAAATCATTTTATAAAACATTTAAAAGAGTGCGAGGCTATGAACTCACGTTGATAATGAAAGGCGGATTATCGGCTACGGGCGTGCTTCGGTCACGGAAACCTATATAAATAATAATCGGTCTTAGACTCTTGTCCAATGACTTCATCAAAATAACAAATATACATATGATGATTTTGTGCATATGATGATGATCAAGTGGGTTTATATATTCTTATTTACTCATTTTAGTGTTTATGTATTTGTAAGTTTTTACTAGTTTACTAGTTTTACCTATTTACATATTTTAAGTCCAATAAGCTTATTATAAGTTCTTTAACTTGTATTAATCCATTTTATACTTGTATTATCAGTATTTACACTTTACATGTTGGGCCCAAATGGGTTAAGCCCAATAAGTACTTTTTATAAGTGTTTAACTTATTTAGTTAAATTATTAGTCCAATATTCTAACTTAGCTCGATAATGTCCGTATGTCCTATAGTTCGGGTTTTATCAGTTTTTAATTGTATTAGATACTTATATATCAGTATATGACTTTTAAAAACTTTACATTAGACGGGTTTGATCGTCTAAGTTTTAATTGGCGAAAAACGTTAATTTTACGGTAATAGCCGAAAAAGTCGTAAAAATCATGTTTATAGTTTTTGTAACTTATAAAACTTATTCAACTACCATTTTTATAAAGTGTCCATTTATTTAACCTTATACATATTTATATAAATGAAATTCATAAGTTAGTGGGTTTTAATTTCACATTTTATACTATATTATTTGAGTGCTTATATAATAGTATTAAACATTAATTCTTCAAAATCTGATTTTTAGTTTCATCTTCACCATTTTTATCATATCTAGAGTTCTACAATGAGTTAGAAGCTCATTTTTGGATGGCATGAACTTCATATTATGTGCTAAAATTAAGTTAGATATAGGTACTTCTTATTCTATGTTTAACTATCCTTGACAGTCCCTACAAAACAGACTATTCAAATTAGCACACTCATCTTGTTTTGATTATATCTCACTCATTTTGATGATTCCATTGCATGGCCAACTCTCACATGTGTATGACATATTATACTTACTGTAAATGGATTCCACCATGCAATTTTATCAGTTTAAGTCTTGGTTACTTACTGTTTTTATACAGCCAACAATTTAAGCATGATTTTAGCCTTGTTTCTTATGGTTATTCATCTTTTTAAGCATATTTATCAACACTTGATCCCCACACAACATTTTTATCATAATATATTCATCATATACATATACAACAAGAAAGAAAATACATTTGATCTTTACAAAAATAACAAGAGAAATGGAAAGGATGATCTTCTTTACCAACCAAGATTATATCTTGTTTTTGGAAGACAACAACTTGATGAACACCAAATATATCTTCAAGATCATCAATCACCAAGAAAGTTTGTTGAGAAATTAGCCCTAGGACACAAGCAAATCACCTCCTTTGTTGTTAAAATGGCCACCAATCAATCAAGGCTTCAAGGTTTCTCCATAATATGGCTAGATAACAAGTAACTTGTGGCTAGAAAAGATCAAATGGTGGTGTATGGTGGTGGAGTGGGACGGCAAGTTAGGGAGAGTGGGAGAGTTTTGAGAGTTGTTTGCATGTATAAAATGGATGGAATGGTTTATCTAGTGGTTTTTGTGGTTAGTGGGATGAAGTAGCTTCAAAATGAAGCTTAAGTTTACAAGTGTAAACTTAATGAGTGTAAGGATGCCACATCTTTGATGTGGTGTCCAAGTTTGGACGTCCCTTTAGATAGTGGGGTGGGATAAATTAGTTTGTCCCATCCCGCTAATTTACGGGTATTCTTCGATTCTAGTTCTTCGATTTGCGTGCCCTCGGGTCGTTTTACTAAAAACGTTTTTATAAATTATGAATCAACGGCACAAAACAAATCCAATAAAAATTGTCTCATCAAAAACGGAGTTAAAAAACGTAAATACGTAATCCTAAGGTTTCCGGTTTAGTCGTAAAGGACGCTAAATTATGCACGTAAGCCCAAATTTAAATCCATAAATTGTGAGTTCATCAACCAACACAAAAATAAGTTACAAAATGTTATACGAGAAAATAACTCACTACCTGAAAATGTTAGATTGTCACAGCTTTTCCTCCTAAAAGGGATCAACGTCCTCGTGATCCATTTCATTTTGATGTCCGTTTTTTATTGAAATCGAAGAGGTGCGGATATTTCTTCCACATTTCATCCTCTCGTTCCCAAGTATATTCCGGTCCATGCTTTAAACTCCATCGGATCTTGACAATAGGTATCTGACTTTGTTTCAGTTGCTTTACCTCACGATCCATAACCTCTACGGGTTCTTCGATAAAATGCAACTTCCCATCTATTCGAACCTTATCCAACGAAAATTTCTCATCACTCACTGCTAGACATTTCTTCAGATTAGATACATGGAATGTGTTGTGAACACCATGAAGTTCTGGGGGTAACTCTAGTTTGTAAGCCACCGGACCTACTCTAGATAAAATCTTAAAGGGTCCAATATAGCGGGGATTCAATTTTCCTCGCTTTCCGAATCTTATGACGCCTTTCCATGGCGATACTTTCAACATTACTCGGTCACCCACTTCAAACTCCATCGGCTTCCGCCGCACATCCGCGTAACTTTTCTGTCTACTACGGGCAGTCAACAACCTAGTCTTAATCTGAACTATCATCTTCGTAGTCTCCCGGATCAATTCCGTTCCCGTGAGCTGGGTATCCCCAACTTCACTCCAACATACAGGAGATCTACACTTCCTACCATACAAAGCTTCAAACGGTGCAGCCTTAATACTAGAATGGTAACTATTTTTATACGAAAACTCTGCTAACGGCAAATGTTTATCCCAATTCTTACCAAAATCTAACACACAAGATCTCAACATATCTTCTAGTGTTTGTATCGTTCTTTCACTCTGCCCATCAGTCTGGGGGTGATAAGCAGTGCTCATGTCGAGATTCGTTCCCAAAGATCTTTGGAGAGATTTCCAAAACTTCGATGCGAATCTAGGATCTCGATCTGAAATGATCGATACAGGCACTCCATGCTTGCATACAACATTCTCAAGGTAAATACGAGTCAGCGTCTCCAGTGAGAACTGCTCTTTAACCGGAATGAAGTGTGCTGATTTGGTCAGTCTGTCGACAATAACCCAAATCGAGTTGTTTCCAGATGATGTTCTAGGAAGCTTGGTGATAAAGTCCATCGTAATTCCCTCCCACTTCCATTCAGGAATCTTTGGTTGTTGAAGTAGTCCTGATGGCTTTTGATGTTCAGCTTTGACTCTATCACAAGTCAAGCATTGAAGAACATACATAGCAATGTTAGCTTTCATATTCCGCCACCAGTACAACTTCTTCAAATCATGGTACATTTTATCAGATCCCGAATGAATGGAATACTTTGATTTATGGGATTCTAACATAATCAAATCTCTTAAGCCTCCAAACTTAGGTATCCACATACGACCTCTTAAGCATTTCACTCCATCAGCTCTAACCTCTAAAGGATCTCCTTCTCCTCGGAACCCTTCATTAACAAAATTTTCTTTCTTACAAGCTTCTATTTGCGCATTTCTAATTTTCTCAGGCAAATTATTGTGCACGGTCAAGACTAGAGAACGTACCCTGATAGGCTCTCTATCTTTCCTACTTAATGCATCGACAACAACATTGGCTTTTCCTGGGTGATATTTTATATCACAATCATAATCACTTAACAACTTTATCCATCTTCGTTGCCTCATGTTCAATTTCTTCTGATCGAGAATATACTGTAGGCTTTTGTGATCGTTGAATACCGTACACTTAGTGCCATACAGATAATGTCTCCACAACCTAAGAGCAAAGACTACAGCTCCTAACTCAAGATCATGAGTAGTATAAATTTCCTCATTCTTCCTTAATTGCCTAGAAGCATAAGCTATCACTTTCTCTCGCTGCATCCAAACAGCTCCATAGCCTCTAAGAGATGCATCACAATATGCTACAAAATCTTCATTCCCGTCGGGTAATGATAGAATTGGTGCACTACATAATTTTTGCTTCAATGTCTGAAATGCTCCATCTTCATCACTTCCCCAAACGAAAGGTTTATTTTTCTGGGTAAGCTTAGTCAAGGGTTTAGCTATCAAAGAAAATTCGTTAATGAATCGCCTATAATAGCCAGCCAATCCTAAGAACTGTCGCACTTCTATTGGCGTTGTCGGTGCAGACCAATTCTTAATGGCTTCAACCTTTGCAGGATCAACATGAATTCCATCTTTGTTAATCACATGACCAATAAATTGCACAGAATCTAACCAAAAATCACATTTCAAAAACTTAGCATACAACTTTTCATCCTTTAACATATTCAAAATAATTCTTAAATGTTCTCCATGTTCATCCTCATTCTTAGAATAGATTAGAATATCGTCAATAAACACAATCACAAATTTATCCAAGTAGGGCTTGCACACTCGATTCATTAAATCCATGAAAACCACAGGTGCGTTAGTTAACCTAAATGGCATTACTTGAAATTCATAGTGTCCATAACGAGTTCTAAATGCAGTTATAGGAATATCTTCTTCACGGACGCGAAGTTGGTGATATCCTGACCGCAAATCTATCTTAGAATACACACTAGATCCTTGTAGTTGATCAAACAAATCATCAATCCTAGGTAAAGGATATCGATTTTTAATTGTCAACTTATTCAGTTCCCTATAATCTATGCACATACGGAAAGATCCATCCTTCTTCTTAACGAACAAGACTGGAGCTCCCCAAGGCGACGAGCTCGGTCGAATAAGACCTTTATGAGACAACTCCTTATGTTGCTCAGATAACTCCTTTAATTCAGAAGGGGCTAATCGGTATGGCGCACGTGCCACCGGTGCAGCACCAAGAATTAAATCGATTCAAAACTCTACTTGCCTTATCGGTGGAAGTCCGGGTAAATCTTTAGGAAATACCTCAGGAAATTCACAAATAATAGGTACATCTTCCAATCGTTTCTCCCTAGACTCATTCCCGATCATTTGAGCTAAGAATAACTCACAACCGTTCCTGATGTACTTTTGGACTTTAATACATGAAACGATTTTCAAACGGGATTCACCTCGATTACCATCAATTACTAACGTCCTATTCCTAAGAGGAATCTTAACCTTCTTCTCTCCACATAAAATAGTAGAATTATTCAACGACAACCAATCCATACCAATAATAATATCAAAACTACCTAATTCTATCAACATCAAATCAATCGAAAAGGAATAGTTCAAGAGATTTAGAGAGCATCCTCCTAATAGCTTAATAGTTTTCACTAATTTACCATCAGCCAATTCCACCTCGTAACTGGTATTTATCTCAACAGGTTCAATGACAATAAGGGCACTAAATTTAGTGGATACAAAGCTCCTATCAGCGCCCGAATCAAATAAAGCAACAGCATAATGATTGTTGAGTAAAAACGTACTGGTAACGACATTCGGATCCTCTTTCTTCACCTCAATTGTTCCAAGTTGATAGACACCACCCTGGGGGTTTCTTCCAGGTACAATCTCTTTCAACTTGGGGCATTCCGATTTCCTATGACCTTCTTCATTACAGTTGAAGCAAATGGTTCCCTTCTTACACCTTTCAACCTTGTGTCCAAGCTTTCCGCAATTTCAGCACTTCCAACAGTCGCCAGCATGCCTCTTGTTGCCACACTTAGGACATCTATCATCGTTGCGCGGCGTGTTTTTGGTAAGAGCATTTGCATTACCCTTTCTCTGGTTCTGATGGCGATTGAAATTCTTCCTATTATCACCTCTATCTACACGATCACCGTCACCCTTTCTTTTCTCACCAAAACGGGCTTCATCTTCCCTATCCTGAATTATCTGTCCAATGAGTTGGTAAGCCATTCGAACAACATCATCAATGGTCAGTGGTTTAGATGATGTCACGTCCCCCCGGATATTCTTGGTCAACCCTTTAATATATTGCTCGATTCGGATCTCTTCGGGTTCCACCAATCGAGGACATAGCAAGGACAACTCATGGAATCGGTTTGTGTAACTATCAATGTCCACACCTTTCATTCTCAGATGAATCGACTCTTGTTCTAACCTAATGATCACACTACGGGGACAGGATTCCAAAGTCATCCACTTCTTAATTTCAGCCCAAGGAGTAGCATTAGCAGCATCAATACCCATGAAAGCAATTCTCCCGTTCCACCAAGTCAACGCACGACCTTTAAGAGTAGCCATAGCAAAAGTCACCTTATCTTCCTCTTTACACTTACTAATCCGAAACACCGACTCAATCTTCTCAATCCACTGGCTTAATCCTACAGCACCTTCAGTTCCATTAAAAGGTAGAGGTTCACACTTCATGAACGTCACATAAGTACAGCCACCAACTTTAGGTGCATTAGTTCCAAGTCCTCCTATATTTCCTCCAACATTAGCATTCACATTATTAGCATTCACATTCACATTAGTACCAGCAATTCCACTACCGCCAGCTCCACTACCGCCAGCTCCACTACCGCCAGCTCCACTACCGCCAGCTCCACTACCGCCAGCTCCACTACCGCCAGCTCCACTACCGCCAGCTTCACTACCGCCAGCTCCACTACCGCCAGCTTCATTTCTAGCATTTGCCATAAATTCAGTCATAGATGCGGTAACTTGCTCCGTAATAATCCTACGTACATCATCCTCAGTCACAGCTTTCTTGGGCGGCATAGTTCTATAATTTCACATTTTCAAAGTATTAAGCATTCACCAATCGAGGGATTCATATAATATGGATTGAATTCATAATCAAGATACAAATAAGGCAAAATATGGAATTCAAGACAAGATACATATTTCATTCGATTTGAAACAAAAGCATTGTCTTAATTACATCCCATATCAAAGTTTTAGCACTATACATACTCAAAATTCGTGCCAGGTCTACTACTAACAAGTCGGTTCAGTAAAAGCTACAAAAGTACAAAAGATACAAAGGTCACTACTAAACACAGACTGATCTACTGAGAACCGCCAGATGGTCCATCATCCATCGTCTTATGTATCTTTGTCGGACGATCACTAGACACATCTTCAGCTGGGCGCTTACGGATCACTCCTCTTTCAACCATGTCAGCATAAAATCTACTATTCAACCCACATATATATTCAACTCCTTCTCAGCTTTCTCACGCATCGCACGAGCTACATTCAACTGAATCTCCATAGAATTCACCTTTTTCTTCATAGCAGCAAACTCACCACTTTCTAACACCGATAACCTCCTAAAAGCCTCATTCAAACCACGCTCTACATCAGTTAAATCCAAACTAAGCAATTCCCGCTCTTTCTCACCAACCTTAGTCTTCGACTCCAAATAAGCAACATGAGTATGAACAACACCTAATCCAATCTCTGTCATACTACTCTTAACACGGGAAGCATCCAGATCACGTCTCAAGGCCCATGGTGCAAGACCATCAATATGAGTAGCCTCTCGAGTAATATACGACTCTCCTATCACACGTCTATGAGTAGCAATACCATCAGTACCGTTAGGTGCATTATCATCCTCATCCTCCTCTGATTCAGAATCAGATTCAGACGATTCAGACATTTCATCTCAAGGTAGCTCAACCTCAGAATCCGACAAATAAACTGGTGGGGGTAAGGGCTCTCCCTCTGGAACATCATAAGGGTAAATAAGCTCGGCTTCCTCACCATCATCAACCTCATCGTCTATACCTATATCTTCCTCGACATCCTCGTCGTCAATCTCATCATCTAAATTATCTAACCCAATCTCATCATCATTCTCAATATCAACATTATCAATCTCATTCTCTACCATATCAACCTGAGGGGCAATCTGATCTCCTAGTCCTATCTCGGGCTCGGGATCCTCAAATGGTTCCTCTTCATCATCCATATCATAATCTACTAAGTCTAAATAAGGATCATCATCTACATTAGGTTCGGGAATAGCATGGTTCTCTATAGGAATATTAGGGTCAGCCATGACAATCTGCATTTATATATATATATCTCGTATTAGGATAACATACTTATTAAACAATTACATACTAAAATTATGATATATACATATATATAAATTAAATTATATATATCAAAATATATATCTTCTCAATAGGGCTTGTTGGTAACATCGGAGATCTTTGGCACCGTTATAGTCAAAAGATTTTTCAAATATTTTCTCAAATGTTCATTGTTAAAAGATTTTGAAAAGTTTTGTTCAAAACCTTGGTTTTTAAAATCTTTTGTTCTCTATAACGAGAGCTCTGATACCAAACTGTAACACTCTCAATTTTCGTATCGGTACAGCGGAAGGGTCTTTTAGAGTCTTACGAGATAGCACAATAACTCAAATCATAGACAACACATAAAAATGGTTGTACAAGGTTCAACATACATTCATTCGATAAAAAGTTTTACAGTGTACAACATGTCCCAAATTATACAGGTCATTAAGTTTACAAAACATAGATCGAATGAACATTTTTATTATTATGTGGGCCATCAGAGTCGATCTCCATCCGGATTACCTTCAAGCACCTGAGATAAAAACATGCAAAAATCATATCAGCGAATGCCGAGTGAATTCATAGAGTTTAATAAAACCGTTATATAAAACAATCGTTGAAATCATAACACAAGTATAATATCAGAAGTATGTCCTCGTATTGCTAGTCAGGCAATATATAAATCAAAGCATACATCTTAAACCGTCCATGAGACCATACCCTCAATATTACCATTATAGGTTATATAATTATCGTTATTAGCATCGTTATCGTATTGTATTGAAATACATTTTAGGATTATTATTAGCCGCATGACATTGTTACCTTACTATCAAAACAACGGGCCGCGAACCCGACAAACAATTTTCCCATCTAAGTTAGCGTGTCGTCACAAAAATCATGCTATGTAAATCTTCTCATACATAAATTCGCTTACCAATCAATGTGGTACGACGGGGATCAACCGTCAAGGCGCGAACTGGGGTGATCGTCCCCAAATAGTAATATCATATGCATAAGCGTCTACCAAATCCCGGTAGTTCACAATTCATGCTAATGGGACTTTGAGTCACATAACCTAACTACTAATAATCGTTTTTATCTCGTTTATAGGGTCATAGCATCATTCGGGTCCATATCATTAAGCATACCATCGGGACTACTTGTGTTCTATTTTTATCAAAATCTAGCATGTTATCTCCCTCGCGGGTTTACAAATCATTTTATAAAACATTTAAAAGAGTGCGAGGCTATGAACTCACGTTGATAATGAAAGGCGGATTATCGGCTACGGGCATGCTTCGGTCACGGAAACCTATATAAATAATAATCGGTCTTAGACTCTTGTCCAATGAACTCATCAAAATAACAAATATATATATGATGATTTTGTACATATGATGATGATCAAGTGGGTTTATATATTCTTATTTACTCATTTTAGTGTTTATGTATTGGTAACTTTTTACTAGTTTACTAGTTTTACCTATTTACATATTTTAAGTTCAGTAAGCTTATTATAAGTTCTTTAACTTGTATTAATTCATTTTATACTTGTATTATCAGTATTTACACTTTACATGTTGGGCCGAAATGGGTTAAGCCCAATAAGTACTTTTTATAAGTGTTTAACTTATTTAGTTAAGTTATTAGTCCAATATGCTAACTTAGCTCGATAATATACGTATCTCCTATAGTTCGGGTTTTATTAGTTTTTACTTGTATTAGATACTTATATATCATTATATTACTTTTAAAAACTTTACATTAGACGGGTTTGATCGTCTAAGTTTTAATTGGCGAAAAACGTTAATTTTACGGTAATAGCCGAAAAAGTCGTAAAAATCATGTTTATAGTTTTTATAACTTATAAAACTTATTCAACTACCATTTTTATAAAGTGTCCATTTATTTAACCTTATACATATTTATATAAATGAAATTCATAAGTTATTGGGTTTTAATTTCACATTTAATACTATATTATTTGAGTGCTTATATAATAGTATTTAACATTAATTCTTCAAAATCTGATTTTTAGTTTCATCTTCACCATTTTTATCATATCTAGAGTTCTACAATCATTTAGAGGCTCATTTTTGGATGGCATGAACTTCATATTATGTGCTACAATTAAGTTAGTTATAGCTACTGCTCATTCTATGCTTAACTATCCTTAACAGTCCCTACAAAACAGACTATTCAGATTAGCACACTCATCTTGTTTTGATCATATCTCACTCATTTTGATGATTCCATTGCATGACCAACTCTCACATGTGTATGACATATTATACTTACTGTAAATAGATTCCAACATGCAGTTTTATCAGTTTAAGTCTTGTTTACTTACTGTTTTTATACAGCCATCAATTTAAGCATGATTTTAGCCTTGTTTCTTATGGTTATTCATCTTTTTAAGCATATTTATCAAAACTTGATCCCCACAAAACATTTTTATCATCATATATTCATCATATACATATACAACAAGAAAGAAAATACATTTGATCTTTACAAAAATAACAAGAGAAATGGAAAGGATGATCTTCTTTACCAACCAAGATTATATCTTGTTTTTGGAAGACAACAATTTGATGAACACCAAATATATCTTCAAGATCATCAATCACCAAGAAAGTTTGTTGAGAAATTAGCCCTAGGACACAAGAAAATCACCTCCTTTGTTGTTAAAATGCCCACCAATCAATCAAGGCTTCAAGGTTTCTCCAGAATATGGCTAGATAACAAGTAACTTGTGGTTAGAAAAGATCAAATGGTGGTGTATGGTGGTGGAGTGGGACGGCAAGTTAGGGAGAGTGGGGGAGTTTTGAGAGTTGTTTGCATGTATGAAATGGATGGAATGGTTTAGCTAGTGGTTTTTGTGGTTAGTGGGATGAAGTAGCCTCAAAATGAAGCTTAAGTTTAGAAGGGTAAACTTAATGAGTGTAAGGATGCCACATCTTTGATGTGGTTTCCAAGTTTGGTCGTCCCTTTAGATAGTGGGGTGGGATAAATTAGTTTGTCCCATTGATAGGTGTGTAAACAACCATCCTTTTTACCACTTAATTACAATAATAACCGAGCCAAAACGTGTATTTTATGTCATTTATGTCAGAATTATGCGTGGTTTGTGTTTTTGTTGTGATTTAGGATGAAAAGGTGAAAAGTGGAGAAAACACGGGCATTCACGGGCTTTTATCGAAGAAAAAGACGAAAGACGAAGTCAAGAAGTCAAGAGTGCAAAAAGAACGGAAGTCCAAGACCAATTCTGAAGATTTATCGAAGAAAAAGTCAAAAGACGAAAGTTCACTAAAAGCCGAAGAACTCAAGTCTAATTTATTGAAGAATTACAAGACGAGTTTGAAGAAATCCCGAGACAAAGTCATTAAAGTCAAAAGATTAAGAAGATTAAGGACTTAAATGTGCAATTAAGGAAAGAAGAAAGAAGGGAGGAAGCTTCCTAAGCACCTCCCTAATCTCCCCTATAAATAGTTTATTATGTTTTCATTTCATTGTTGTTGGGTGGCTTGACAAACCACCACTTCCACCATTTTCATTAACCTTGCACTTTAAATTTATGCACCTTTAATTCATTGTCTGGCACCTTTAATTCAATTAATTTCCAAGTAAGTTGTCTTTTATTGTTCTTGAATCTTCACTTTATTGTTAATCTCCTTCTACCTTTCTTGTTTGATTTGTTCTTCATCTTTATTGTTCATGTTCTTGATTTTTTATGGTTTTCAATCAAGTGGGTTTTGATTGATTTGGTTATGATTGTTAGTTTTGTTGATTAGTATTGATTGGTTATTGTTAGTGGATGTTTATTGGTTGTTTTGGTTTAATCTTTTGGTTAATCTTGATTAGTTTTGGTTAAATTCGTGTTTGGTTTTCATCCCCTGTTCTTCGTCTTCTTTACTGTTCTTCATACTTGCCCAAATATTCCGAATCAACTAACTTCATCCGGAATGTCTAGTATTCCGAATCAAAGACTTCATCCGGAATATCTAGTATTCCGAATCAAGGACTTCATCCGGAATATCTAGTATTCCGAATCAAGGACTTCATCCAGAATATCTAGTATTCCGAATCAAGGACTTCATCCGGAATATCTAGTATTCCGAATCAAGGACTTCATCCGGAATACCTAGTATTCCGGATCAGCTTACATTCCGAATCAGTCTTTTCTTATTTTTTATTCCGGATCAAGCCTTATTCCGGATCAACTGGTTTATTCCGGATAAGTGACATATTCCGGATGAGCTTTGTTATTCCGGATGAGGATGATATTCCGAATGAGTTTTTTAGTTTTTTTTGTAGCTATATATTTTTAATTCTTAAGTTTTACTTTTCCCGCCTTTTTTCTTATTTGCATTTTTACTTGCTTTCCTTTTAGTTTAAGTTTAAAGTTTGTGTCATTTACTTTATTTCCCTTTTTAATTTCTCGTCATTTACTTTTCACCAAGTTTTTATCTTTCAGTATTTCCTTTTACCGTCTTTACTTTATTCTTATTTGTTTCAAGTCTTTATATTTCATTAGTTTTAGACAACGACCCTCTTTTATTTGATTCACCAAGAACAACTGAGTCGCACAATAACCAGAGATCATTTCGAGAAGATTCCGAGAAACGAACAATTGAACCTAGCAAAATCTCTTGTATCAAATGGCGCCGCTGCCGGCTCTTTTCGTGAGGATTAACTGTTTTTTGTGAGAGGCGCGTTGGCTTTTGTGATCCGTTCACTCGTGAACGTTATTTTTCGTGTCAAAAATTTTCAAAAATCCAAAAACATTTGAAAAATCATAAAAAGCATTTCTTTTTCAAAGTTTTGCACCAAAAATATTCTTCTTGCTTATCTATTTTTCTTTATGGATTCTTATGTCCATTGCGTCGGCTGTGGGAGAAGATTATACGGGAACGACTCTTGTCAATGGTGTACATGTGAGCGGTGCGGAAACGATATCGACAATACACAATTCCAATTCGGATTTGTCCTTTGTGCAACTCGACTAATTCGTCCTTTTTGAACCCGCCTCATGTTCCCCCGTGCATCTATTGTGGAAGCGATTCTTATTGGCATGTTTCGTGCCTGGTTTGATACCCGTATGATCACGGGCAAGAACCGGGGTACAATTATGACAATGGTAATAGCTATCCACAAGACGTACCCAGTCTTTCTCCTCACCCGTTTTGCAACAACTGTGGGGGTCCTCACGATACTTCTTATTGTCAGCCAATGAATTATTATGAGCAAAATCCGTGTCGTCAGTTTTCTTCACCAATGGATTATTATGAACCAAACCCGTGTTCTAATTCTTCTCAACCGATGAACTACTATTAGCCACACCCATGCTATAATTCAGGTTTTCAACATTTTGAGCCCCCACAACACTTCATCGATCATCAACCCTTTTGTGCACTTCCTCTTGAGCAAATGGCCACACTTTTTGACAATTTTCAAAAAGTTCAAGACACTTGCAACAAGATCATCGAACAATGTCAAGAGAATCAACGGCAGGAGCAAATATCGAATATCGAGACTTATACTCCTCCTCCGTTGTATCCATACTATTATGATGATGACGATGATGATATCTATGATCTCAACCCATCTTCTGAGATTACTACTCCTATTCTTGATATCCCTAATGCGTCTAAGGATAGTGATACTTCGAGTGAGATTAGTGATTTTGGTCTTGAAAAATTCTTTAATGAGGTTTGTGGTGTACCGACTTTTGCGGAGCTTAAGGATGAGGTCGCTTTTAATAATGAATTCCAATTCGAGCCCGAGATTGCGGAAATTATCGAACGAGAGCTAGCTCTTTTACCTCCGCTTCCTCCTACAAGCGAGGTCAATTTTTCCAACATCGATGCCGAACTTGATGAGTTGGAACGTCTTATTTTTTTCATAATAATGACGAACCAACTCACTTGACCAATCATTCAATTCTCGAGGAGTTACCTAATCAACACTCCTCAAATGAGAATTACGTTTACCACATTCATGCGGATTTAACTTATCAACAATCCCCACAAATGAATGATGGTTTCGTACTTGATCGTGATCTTTTCGAGCGAGTTTCTGAAATCCTCAATGATGGGAACGACAAACCTTGGTTTGACGCGCCTATCTATGATGAAGAAATCGAAGAGATTAACGTTCATGAGGATGAGTGCTTTGACCTGGGGGTGACATGGACCATTTTATACTTGATAACCTTACGGCTTTTCCAATTGGTCAGCATCCATTGTCTTTGGAGGATGACAATGTGATTCCTTTACCCACCCCACTTCCCGTCAATCTGGACTTCACTTGCTTTTCTTGTATTGACAGGACCTTTTTACCATTCAAGACTTATCCTCCTGCCTCTCCTTTATTAATGTCCTCCGGGAACAAGGACAAGGTCTTTGATCCCGGTATTACATTCGAGGCTTCCCCATGGACCATTTAATTTGGGGACGAGTCAGGCTCGTGACTCGGTTAACAAAAACAAGCGCTTTTTAGGAGGCAACCCAATTATCTATCTATCTTTCCCTGTTTTCACCATAAGTGTAGGGGGAGCCCCGTTGGTGTTTCTTGTTTTATTTCTTATCATGTCCAGGGATTAGAGCTTCAAAGACACACTCTTGATGACGTTTGACGAACCGTGATTCCGTGTTCCCTTCTTCCCGGTTCTATCATAAACTCTTTTCGATTCACTATTTTATATTTTCTCAATATTAAAATAGGAATCTCTTTAGCTGTCTTTTCCTTAGCAAGATTTAAACAAAGTGCACAATGTCCTAAGTGTAGGGGAGTTTACTCCCACACGCTTAAACATTAAGTACAATGTTTATATTTAGTGTAGGGGGGACTTCTATCGAAGTTAAGTGGTCTTTTCCTTGTATTTGTTTTCATTTAACCGGAAAATTCGATTTTTCGACATTTTTCAAAATTTTTAATCTATTTTGGCCTAGTTGTATAGTTGCATTTCCCTTTGTTATATTTATTTTCTCTCCTTGCTAGAATAAAATTTCAATAAAGTGGTTTTAATTTTCAAACGTTGTGAATCTTTTGACTCAACCCGAGTTTACTTATCTAAGTTTACTCTAGCTAGTATCCTTAACGTGTTTAAGTCAAGTTTTGCTAGGCTTTTATATAGGGAGCTATAAAACACGAAAGTCTTAACTATCACGGGTTAAGAATAAGAACTTTTCGCAAGTTCCCATAATTGATCCTAGAGAGTTGTTTATTAAGGGAACTTTAAAATGCGATTTCTAAACTTGAAAAAGCCTAAGAATTTGCAAGATCCTATAGGCGACTCGAAAACCCAAAACTTTGATTTAATAGGCTAAGTATCCACGAGTCTCATTCCTTGAGATTTTAAATTGTGGAGAACGAGAGATGATAGAGTCAATTATAAGTTTGGTATTCTTTCATGAATTTATGTGAGTTAATTATAAGCCTATTCTCCCATCGCTTGCTAATAAATTTATCTGCAATAAATAAGGTTGTACGATTTGAAAAGTTACTTAGCTTCTAGCCCAAGATTGTTTAAAAGTTGCTCAGTATGGATTAGAGTTCATAGCCAAGGCATAACTTATTGAAGCGGTATGCGAAGATTGGCGAGTCCAAAAAGGTCCTAACAAGACATGAGGGCTATATTTTGTTGCTAAAGATCCCAAGTGATGTGAAGAATCATTTTATCAAAAATCAATATGAAGGATCGAGACACACGACGAAAAGCAAAAACTCCCCAAAAAGGCCCTAACAAGGTATGAGGATAAATAGATCTAAGTCCTAAAAGGAAGAGGATCGTTGTATATCAATGTCCAAAGTAATGATTGGAGAAAAATGAAGAAGTCATGGTCCAAATATGAAGAATCTCTCAAAACTTCAAGTGAAGAAATTCCTATTATGAAGAGAAGGCCACTATTTCATGAACGTCTCTCAAGATTTGAAGTATGAAGTCGCTGCCAAATATCGGTCCGAGAAAGGTCTCAAATCGCGAAGCGAGTTATGCCAAGATATGAACTTTATGAGGTCCCGAGAAGTAGTTTTAAAAGATTTTGTCCTTTAGCTAACTATTGATTAAATCGTCCCACTTTATTTTCAGCCTAATAAACTATCGAAATAAGTCAACAATGCATCCTCGTGATCATTCAAGACACAATAAAATATAAGAGATACACCTAGGAATAAGGGAGTCTAAGTGAATAATTGGCCCACATGAGTTCGTGTTAGTTTGCTATCTTATAATAACAATGATCTCGTTCTTAAGCTTGGTCTGGAGAAAGTGAAAACTTGAGGATGATGATCATTCACAACATTTCCAAAACCCCAAGGTATGATTTTTATTTCTTTACTTGTTTCATAATTTTCTATCTCTTTAATAAAGGCCAATATGGATTGATTATGATGAAAAGTGTAATCTTGCTTTGTAACTAATGCATTGCATGAGGACATTGCAATGGTTAAGTGTAGGGGATTTGATAGGTGTGTAAACACCCATCCTTTTTACCACTTAATTACAATAATAACCGAGCCAAAACGTGTACTTTATGTCATTTATGTCGGAATTATACGTGGTTTGTGTTTTTGTTGTGATTTAGGACGAAAAGGTGAAAAGTGGAGAAAACACGGGCATTCACGGGCTTTTATCGAAGAAAAAGACGAAAGACGAAGTCAAGAGTGCAAAAAGAACGGAAGTCCAAGACCAATTCTGAAGATTTATCGAAGAAAAAGTCAAAAGACGGAAGTTCACTAAAAGCCGAAGAACTCAAGTCTAATTTATTGAAGAATTACAAGACGAGTTTGAAGAAATCCCGAGACAAAGTCATTAAAGTCAAAAGATTAAGAAGATTAAGGACTTAAATGTGCAATTAAGGAAAGAAGAAAGAAGGGAGGAAGCTTCCTAAGCACCTCCCTAATCTCCCCTATAAATAGTTTAAAATGTTTTCATTTCATTGTTGTTGGGTGGCTTGCAAAACCACCACTTCCACCATTTTCATTTACCTTGCACTTTAAATTTATGCACCTTTAATTCATTGTCTGGCACCTTTAATTCAATTAATTTCCAAGTAAGTTGTCTTTTATTGTTCTTGAATCTTCACTTTATTGTTAATCTCCTTCTACCTTTCTTGTTTGATTTGTTCTTCATCTTTATTGTTCATGTTCTTGATTTTTTATGGTTTTCAATCAAGTGGGTTTTGATTGATTTGGTTATGATTGTTAGTTTTGTTGATTAGTATTGATTGGTTATTGTTAGTGGATGTTTATTGGTTGTTTTGGTTTAATCTTTTTGTTAATCATGATTAGTTTTGGTTAAATTCGTGTTTGGTTTTCATCCCCTGTTCTTCGTCTTCTTTACTGTTCTTCATACTTGCCCAGATATTCCGAATCAACTGACTTCATCCGGAATGTCTAGTATTCCGAATCAAGGACTTCATCCGGAATATCTAGTATTCCGAATCAAGGACTTCATCCGGAATATCTAGTATTCCGAATCAAGGACTTCATCCAGAATATATAGTATTCCGAATCAAGGACTTCATCCGGAATATCTAGTATTCCGAATCAAGGACTTCATCCGGAATACCTAGTATTCCGGATCAGCTTACATTCTGAATCAGTCTTTTCTTATTTTTTATTCCGGTTCAAGCCTTATTCCGGATCAACTGGTTTATTCCGGATAAGTGACATATTCCGGAAGAGCTTCGTTATTCCGGATGAGGATGATATTCCGAATGAGTTTTTCAGTTTTTTTTGTAGCTTTATATTTTTAATTCGTAAGTTTTACTTTTCCCGCCTTTTTCCTTATTTGCATTTTTACTTGCTTTCCTTTTAGTTTAAGTTTAAAGTTTGTGTCATTTACTTTATTTCCCTTTTTAATTTCTCGTCATTTACTTTTCACCAAGTTTTTATCTTTCAGTATTTCCTTTTACCGTCTTTACTTTATTCTTATTTGTTTCAAGTCTTTATATTTCATTAGTTTTAGACAACGACCCTCTTTTATTTGATTCACCAAGAACAACTGAGTCGCATAATAAACCAGAGATCAATTCGAGAAGATTCCGAGAAACGAACAATTGAACCTAGCAAAATCTCTTGTATCACCCATCCCGCTAATTTACGGGTATTCCTCGATTCTAGTTTCCTCGATTTGCGTGCCCTCGGTTCGTTTTACGACAAACGTTTTTATAAATTATGAATCAACGGCACAAAACGAATCTAATAAAAATTGTCTCATCAAAAACGGAGTTCAAAAACGTAAATACCTAATCCTAAGGTTTCCGGTTTAGTCGTAAAGGACGCTAAATTATGCACGTAAGCCCAAATTTAAATCCGTAAATTGTGAGTTCATCAACCAACACAAAAATAAGTTTCAAAATATTATACGAGAAAATAACTCACTACCTGAAAATGTTAGATTGTCACATACGGGTTCGTAGTGATCACCACCTTATTGGTTTTTGGAGCACTAGAGGTCGAGGAAGAGATTGTAGCTGGATTATCAACAACTTCTTGTCCTTTTAAGTTGACGTGTCTCCTTTAATTCAGCCAAAACCATGTTTTGTCTATGAGTTGAATATTTAAATCAGAGATTTCCTCACACTTATGGTTCAGTTGGTCAACGAGTGACTTTTGCTCTGCCGCATTAAAAGCGAAGCTTTCTTCTAACGAACCATAAATTTGTGAAAAACCCTGTTTTACTTTGTCAAACTCCCCTATCATAGAAGTAATTCTATCTTCTAGGACATGATTTTTAATCTCTGCAGCCTCTAGTTCCAATTTCTCTGCTACGGATTCTCTCTTAAGTCTCATAATTTCTTCCTCTAATGCCTGAACCACCTGAATCATCTTGTCACTAGTCTAAACGGAGTTTTCACAATCATTTGTTTTTGAAAGAGTTTCTTTTTTAGATTGATTTTCAATTTCGAGAGATATTCAATGTTGTTGAAGCTCATCAAAACATTTTGAAAGTGAGTTATAAGAATCTTGAAGCTTTAAAAATTCAGCGTTAGATTCATGACAAGAATGATTATCTACATTATTCACAGGTTCAACAATATTCACAGATATATCATGCACATCATCACATTTATTCATAGTAGATGTCATCACAAAAGCATATTCCATAGTAACAGCTTCATCACTTCGAGAGACACTATATGTTCTAAGAATCGGTCATATTCGGACAAAATCTTTTCTTTCTCAATTAAATGTTGCTCATAAGCATCATCCATTTCATAAAAAAACTTTTCGAACTTCACCCATTTTGAAACTAAGATTTTCCCCGAGATCTAAAAATCCCTCTTTAATATTGTCTACAAACGGACCGATCTCTTTCTGAAACACCGTTTTCATGTGTTCGAAAGCCCATTCTCCAGCGGTTTGAGCCGTTGAAGTCGTACATTCCTGGATGACCTTGTCAAATCCGGTTAGGTATCGTTGAATCTCTTCCAAGCAAGTAATGTCGTACTTATCGGTGTAAGAGTCTTAGGAATTTCCTTAGGTTCGTCCGAATTAAAAAGTGTAGGAAGTATACTAAGGCTTTCTCTAGTAGGCATGTAAGCTGGTGTATGGATAAATTACTTTTGCATATTAAAGCGAATTCTAAGATCTATTTTTGCATACGTTGCATTAAGTTGTGCATAATCATACTCAGTATATGTAAAAATCACTTTTGACCGATTCTCTTCATGTAGTGACATACTCTCAGATTCATTTGAAAACATAATCGGATCTAAGACCAATCCTAACTTTGTTGCATCATAAAATCGTGGGTTGTGGTTGAATGCTTGCTTTGCATACCCCGGGTTAGGTGGTAGGTCTATTAGACGTGATAGAGTGAATTTTTTAAAAGAAGAATGAAACAAGTGTACTAAATGTGAAGCAGAGTATTGTTTTAAAAGCAAAACTTCAGTCTTTTTAACTTTCTCAGACGCCTTAATTTCCGTTTCAACCCTTTTAGACTTGAGAATTTCAAAATCCGTTTGTAGTTTTTGAAAATTATTAATGACTGACTCTTTTTCTTTAAGTTCTTTCGAAAGATTTCCTCTTAAACTCTCAATTTCTAGCAAATTATCCATTTGGACTTTCCTAAACCTATCAAATTCAGGATTGGTTAAGGTAGTGGTCACAGGAGTTAATTCCAAGGTTTTAACCTTTTCTTTATACAAAGCAAGCTCGACAGATAATGCCTGATTAACACTGAGGGTTTCAAGGACCGCATTATTCATTTGGCCAAGCATAGATGTCGACACCATAACTAAATCTTGTTGAGAAAACGAATTTGTAGACGTAATAGATCCCAGTTGTGTTTCACTCAAAGTCTAAGGACTTGCATTGATATTGCTATCATTGTTTGTCTCCTCGTTTGAGCTATTAACCACCAGAGGTTGTTCCAGATACTCATACACTTTCTCAACTTGATAAGGTACAATACTAGTAGCATTGGCAGTATTTGGTACCTCAGAAATTGTGTGAGCTCCATAAAGTGAAAGATTTGCCATGAGAGCTGCCTTGGAGGTATTGAGATCATCATAGTCAGAGTCGTATGCATCAAGATCATCACATTGATATGCGGCATTGTTTGTGATGGCTGTTGTGAGACCGTCAATGTCCGCAACTCCTGGATCTGCGAGAAATGCTAAATCTTCTTCATCGAGCTCACGTCCTTGGGCTTGAGCATTCATTAAGTAGATCTTCTCCTAAAACTATGTGGTATCCCTTTTCCTCTTGGCTTCTTACACTCTCGAGCCATGGGTCCTTCCACTTTGCAGTTATAACATATGATCATCTTCATTTTGCCAGTGTTATTACCCCTTGTATCAGTAGTGGTAGATGGACGTACACCAGCATTAGATGAACTAGGTCTCCCCTGAAGTGGTTGGACCGTGACTCTGCCATCTTGAATGGTAGCTTGTTGTCGAGAGTTAGAGGAGTTCCTAAACTGATTGTTTGTTGGAGATGGTCCTCTGTAACCTCGTTTGTTCAACGCTTGAGTGATGTAAGCAAACATTTGAGCAAGTATATCAGTAGGATTATCCCCTTGTCTAAACTCACTGACTGGAATCTCATCATCACAATAGAATACTGGTGTTGGTTGAGCTACAAATTGATTTGAAGAAGAACTAACATGTTGTGAGTAATGGGGTTGAGGAGCCTCATGTTGTTGATAGGGGATGGCAGGGTTTTTTGGAGGTTGATAAGGTGAATATGGTTGTGAAGCATAAGGTAAATGATGTGAGTCTCCTTGTGATGATTTTGCTGGTTGCTTGTATTGTTGCTGATAAGATGTAGGTGGTTGTGGAAAGATCGAATACTGTGGAAAGCTTGGAGTTTGATACAATGGTTGATAGGAAGATTGGTGTCCCAAACCAAACAGAGAGTTGTGATATGACAAAGTTTGATGATTTGCCATTAATGCCAATGGTTCTTGATAAGATCCCTGAGAGATGCGTTTTTGGATCACGTGCTTCTCGTGTTGCTGCAAGAAAGCATAGAGTTGATTTAAATTTGACTTGTGGAAATCTCGAATCCTTTTAACATCGGTGACATATTGACTCCATTCTTGGGGTAACGTGTTCAAGAACTTGGTGTTTAGTTGAAATTGAGCAATCCATAGATTATACACGTTCATATCATTCATCAAAGTGGTGAAACGCCAGTAGTAGTCATGAAGTGTTTCCCCTGGGATGTATGTGAATCTATCAAACAAGTCATACAATTGACACTCTCGTTCCTTCTTAGTTAGTGAAGTCCCTTGTAACAAAAAAGTTAAGCGATCCCAAAGATCCTTTGCCACTGTGTGTTCACTTACCATTCGATAGATATCGGGTGGAAGAGCTTCAAGTATTGTCTGAACGGCCCTTTCATCTGCATTGGCAATAAGTTTGTTAGCATCCGGTAACTCATGATACAACCTTGGCCGCGTCACATTGTTGACAGTAACTTCTACCCAATCGAGTGGACCTTTTTCAATGGATTGAAGCATAAGTCTACCATTGGGTTTACCCATGATGTAAATTTTCATGCGACCTTGCCATGCTTCAAATAAATATTTGATGAGAAACGGTGGGTGGGTATCGGTACCCGAGATGATTGAAATATCGGTAAGCGATGTCATTGTAGGCATGACTGAATGAGGATTCATTTTTTGAACACTTGATTGAAAAAAAAATTATCTTTTGATCGTCCAATGAAGTAAGGATGTGAAAAATGTTGTTGTCGATATAGATCGTGTGTTGATGTATCAATATTAAAATCCACTAAGAATCCTCGAAAAATATTCTATATAAAACCAGTCACTAATCTTCGGAATAATCCCCTATCTTCGGAATAACCCTATCTTTGGAATAACCTTATCTTCAGAATAACCCTATCTTCGGAATAGATTCTTTCTTCGGAATAACTTGGATCTTCGGAAAAATCTGGATATTCGGATAAACTATGGTTTTTCGGAATACTGGTCTATTCGGAATACCAAGATTCTTGGAATAATGGGTTTTTCTGATAAACAACAGATCTTTGGAATATTCGGAATCTTCGGATAAAGGATGGATTTTCGGAATACTAAGAATTTCAGAATAATGGGTTTTTCAGATAAACAGCAGATCTTCGGAATATTAGGAATCTTCGGATAAAGGATGGATTTTCGGAATAACTTCTATATCTTCGGAAAAGTATGATTTTTTCGGATAAACAACTGTAGGATACTTTTCTTCGGAATACTTAACCCTTTTCCGAAAAAGTAATTTCGGAATTATAAACCCTTTTCCGAAAAAATAATATCGGAATTATAAACCCTTTTCCAAAATTTTTGGTACGATTCTTAATATACATTAACCAAATAATACCCAAAAATTACCCAAAAACAAGAAAATTTTTTGTGATTTCAACCAAAATAATCAAACCGAATGTTTTGTTTACAACATTAAACCATAAAATCACAAAAAAAATCAATATTTGAGATGGATTATCCTAAAACACCCACTAACCCAATAAAACACTAAACAACACGAATCAACATACCTTAAATCATCCCATGCTCTTGATACCAATTGTAGAATAATGATAATCTTTAATCTAATCAAGAGGGTTGTTGTTTTTCTAGAGAGAGAAACTAGAGAGAGAAAGAAAGAAAACTTGTATTAATGTGAAAATGGAATAAACAACCAACACCCCTTTCCATGGTGGAAAGGGGTTTATATACCAAGACCCTTAATGGGCTTGGGATTCTGGCCCTTGAACATGCTCATGGGTCGGGCTAAAGTAAATAACAATTAAACTTATACTACGAGCCTATAACTATATTGTTGGAGTGACGGAGACTTTCTTGATACTAAAAACGTATTTCCAACACTATTATCTCGGTTTGGAACCCCTCGTGCTATTATAAGCGATCGTGGAACCCATTTTTGTAATGACCAATTCGAAAAGGTTCTAAAGAAATATGGGGTTACACATCGTCTTTCTACGGCTTATCACCCGCAAACGAGTGGGCAAGTCGAGGTTTCAAACCGAGTTTTGAAGAGGATTTTGGAGAGATCGATTGGAGAAAACCGTGCTTCATTGTCCGACAAACTCGATGACGCTTTATGGGCCTTTCGCACCGCTTATAAGACACCTATCGCTTGTACTCCTTATAAGTTGGTTTATGGAAAGAATTGCCACTTGCCTATTTAATTGTAACACAAGGCATATTGGGCCCTAAAGCATGCCAATTAGGACTTGAAGACCGCGAGAGATAAACAGAAAATCAACTTAATGAATTGGATGAATTAAGATATAAGGCTTATGAAAATTCATTAATTTTTAAGGAAAAGACTAAAAAGTTTCATGATTCAAAGATTAAAAACCGGGTTTTTAACGTTGGTGATCAAGTGTTACTTTTTAACTCTCGTTTGAAGATATTTTCTGGGAAATTGAAATCTCATTGGTCGGGTCCGTTCACCATAACACAAGTGTTTCCTTATGGGACCATCGAGCTAGCTCAAAATGATGGTCCTAGTTTCAAGGTGAATGCACATACGCTTAAGCACTACTTCGGTGGGGAAGTCCCTTCATTAGACGACCTCGACCAAGTCACCTTCCCCAATGATAATTAGCATTGAGGGGATAGAGTCGAGCTCATGACTCGGTAATCCAAAACGAGGTGCCTCGTAGGGGAGATCACATGCTTATCCATGTATATATTATCGCTTTCTAATGTAGTTAATGAGAGGGGATTTATGCCCTTCCAACTCGTTGTCTCGTGGTTGTTTGTGAGTGTGTTATCTAGATCACCATCATCGCCACGATTGAAGACACTCGTATTCGTCTACGTGAGCCTTGATCGTTTGCTTGAAGAGTTTTTCACGAATCCAAGACATATCCTTTATTGTTCTAAAAATTATCTTTTAGCATAATTCATAAACGGCTTTAGATATATTATTGATCACCCTTTCCATGCTAGATCCTAAGCATTGGACTCTTTGTCTCTAGTATGGGGGTGATCCACCTTTAGACTCGAAACATTGAGGACAATGTTTAATTTTAGTATGGGGGTGAATAGATACTTGCCTTGCTACGCCCTCACGTTTTCCAACTTTTATCGTTTTGTATTGTTTTGATGCAAATAAGGCTAAAAATGGCCAAATATTAAAGTTTTTCTTAGTTTTCATTAGTGTTTTTAAGACACGAATGTATATTTTCTGATGGGTAGAATAAGAGTTAATTTTTGACTTGATGGGCATTTGGAGCCCTTTACATTCCTTAACCCGCTTGAATCAAGTTTTGCTAGACTTTTATATAGGGAACTTTAAAACGCGAAAGTGTTAGCTCATACGGGTTAAGAACAAGAACTTTTCGCAAGGTCCTATAATTGATCCTAGAAAGTCACTTATCAAGGGAACATTAAAATGCATTCTCTAAACTTGAAAAAGTCAAAGAAAGTGAAAGATCCTATAGGTGACTTGAAAACCCAAAACTTCGATTTAATATAGTCTTAATGAAACTAATCCAAATTTGGCTTAATTTTGACTTGCATGGCTAAGTATTCACGAGTCTCTTTAATTAGAGGTCTTTAAATAGTGAAGAACGAGAAGTGATAGAGTTAGACAAGTGATCATGCTAAACGTAAAACATGAAAATGTTCTTTCAAAAACTCATATGTGTTTAATTGTGGCTTTTTCTCCCAAAAGATCAATGCATTAGGAATAATTAATTGCAATAAGTAAGGTCGTATGATTTGAACGGTTACTTAGCTTCTAGCCCAAGATCGTTTAAAAGTTGCTCGTAGTTGAATAGAGTTCATAGCCAAGGCATAACCTATTGAAGCGAGACGCGAAGATTGGTGAAGTTTCAAAAAGGCCCTTACAAGGCACGAGGAACCCTATTTTGTAGCTAAAGATCCAAGATGATGTGAAGAATCATTATTCCAAAATCAATATAAAGGATCGAGACACACGGCGAAAAGCAATTACTCCCCTAAAGATCATGAAGAAAGTCTATCCAAAAAGACCCTAACAAGGTATAAGGATAAATATATCCAAGTCCTAAAAGGAGGCGGATCGTTGTATATCAAAATCCAAAATAAATATTAAAGAAAAATGATGAAGTCGTGGTCCTAGTATGAAGAATCTCTATAAAACGTCAAGTGAAGAAATTCCAAAATATGAAGAGAAGACAATAATTTCAAGAACGTCTTTCGAAGATTCGAAGTATGAAGTACATGCCAAATATCGGTCCGCGAAAGGTCTCAAATCGTGAAACGAGATATGCCAAGATATGAACTTAAGGAGATTACGAGAAGCCGTTTTAAAAGATTTTGTCCTTTAGCTAACTATCGATTAAATCGCGCTACTTTATTTTCGGACTAATAAATACTCAAATATTTCAATATGAATCACTTGTGATCTATGACAAATAGAAAAAAATGCTAGATATCTTTTCTTTTTATAATAACTAGGATTGCTGGGAGAAAAAGTATTACACAATTTGGACGTATGAGTAGTGTTAGCATTGTGACTTGTACCAACAATGATCTCGTTTTTGCACTTAACATGGAATGTATGACAATGGCTGACGAACTTTACTCTATGAGACATTCACTTGTTTCTATTCATTGACCCTACAAGTCACATTCGTGATAAAAATCATACATTATGTCTTTAACATATCTTCATAGTATTGTAGCAAGTTTAACTTTCAATAATGGGTAATAAAATTGAATTTTGGAGATGCTTTGATACTTTATTCTAGCATTGCGTGAGAGCACGACAATGGTTTAGTATAGGGGAGTGATGAGATGGCATTTTTACATGATCTCATCGTTCTTTTCGGGCTTTTAATGCATAAAATTTCATATAAATACCATATATATGCTTGTGTTTATTTACTTATGTATTTTAGGTATGGATATCGGGAAAAAGACAAAAGGTCACAAGAAACACGGAAAAACGAACACGAGAAATGAAGCTGCACAATGAACCGGGCCATAGTTTATGATTTCTCGAAGAAAAGACCTTGAAAATTTGAAGTTGTACAAGAATGATCCCTCATCAAAGAATTAATGGCACTTAATACCCTTGTATATTCATAATTACAAGTTTTGTCCCTTAAGTTTGTCAAAATTACAAAAAGGTCCCTCAACTTTGAAGATTTGGCAAGTTTAGTCCCTCAAGATTTAAAATTGTTGAAAATGGTCCTCCATGATATCAAACATCAAATGAAGACCTTCAAAGATCAAGAATGTCCAAGATCTGTCCTTGAAATATCCAAAATGGCAAAACAAGTCCTTGAAAATACTTTTGAAAAGTATTTGGGGCAAAAGTATGAATTCAGAAACTTGAATAGCAAAGGATTCCTATTTTTAGGTTGAAAAGACTTTGTTTAACCATTTCACCAAAAGACAAGGACCAAATGTGTACAACCAAACTTTCAAATCTGATTTTTGCGCCAAACAAGTTACACTCTTACAAAATGGATCAAACTCTTTTAATTTTCACCCTCCACTCCTAGATTTTACTTTCACCCATCAAAGGGTAAATCCCAATTGAAACATCCCACGTTTGATTCACCCTTACACGCTCACATCCCACACCTCACATCAAACTTCCATTCACCATCGACCCCACCCCAATTCCATATCAGCCAATCATGTGACGACTTACTCTCCAAGGAATGCCACATGGACAAATCAACAACCCACATCAACTACTTGGTCCCAAAGGAAAAAAGGAATGGTTTGGATGCATTTTGACAACTCATCAACTCAAACGTGTCAAGGGAAATTATGAGAATTCATTAGCTAGGGGTTATGTTCTAGTATCTTTTTTGTAGCATTATAAAAGGAGGCCTCAGCTTATGAGAGTCCCGTTGTTCCATTTTCTAGGCAATTTCTCTGTAATTCCTTTCACTTCAATATAAGTTTGTGTATTTTACTTTTATGCAATTGTAATTCCTTTATATTGAATGAAGTTGGTTTTAGAAGCTTGAATCTGTGTTCCACAAGCTTATTTCAGTTGTTTTGTTGGTTATTGTTTCATACGTTTGAGTTTGTTACAGTTTTAAAGTTTTACAAAAAGTGTTTTGAAAGCAGTTTTCATCTAAGGATCTAAGGCTTTACCAGTTGAAGACCTTGGATTCTAGGTGTTTAGATCCACTCACTGGCTACCCAAGACCTTGGTTCTTGAGTGGTTGGCTTAGATTTTCATTGGAAAAGTTTTTACAAAGGTTTGAAAGGTGGTTAATACCCCTTCTGTTTTGATATACCACTGTTTGCTTATTACTTGTACTAACCCCTAACCAAAAGCCTAAAGCTCTTGAAAGCTTGTTGACACCAAGCTTGTGAAGGGGTTTAAGCCCTTTGATAGCTTGTTTGCTGCCTTGTGTTGAAGATCCATTCATTCATGGCCTTGGTTCTACTTTGAACCATCAACAAGACCTCCTTCTTTGTTCAAGGACCTTGGTCTCTCTCTAGCTATTGAGAGTGGTCCAAGGAGAATTGCTGACTCCCCATAGGAAGTTATTGGGGAGAAGTATTGGTTTCTTTTAGTTTCCCCTAAAAAATATTTTTTTTAAGTCCGCTATGTGTTGATGCTATGTGATTTGGTGTTCTTTTGTTTGTGACTGCAAATTTTTGGTTTACTATTGTTAGTTGTTACCTAGTTAAGATATTTGAATCATAAAATCAGTCAGTTGTGTTTAAAAATCAAAAGTTTGTTTGAAAAGGTACTAAAACAAGGTTGTTTGGATTTTGGGATCAAAAGGCCTTGTGGCCTTATGCCCTTGGTTCTTGGGGTTTGGATACTCTAAACAAGGTAATTGTCACTGGTTTTGGTCATTGGTTAAGTGTTTTAAGATTTGGAAAAGGTTTGCAAAGTTTTGGAAAAATCTAATAAAAAGGGTTTGAAAATGGTCAAACACATCAGCAAGGATTAAATCCTTGTTGTTTGGATTTAGAGTCTGATTTTTGCTTTGGGGAGAGTTTTAGTGATAAGATATCTGTGTAATATCTGTTTGTGGAATTTGTTGTCTTATTGAGTGTGCTAGAGCTTATTGAAAGTGGTTAAAGTGGTCATTTGCATCAGCAAAGTGACCACCTCAATTTTGCTTTGCATTTGTTATTCTATTGTATGCCTTGCTTTTGTGTTGCTTGTTACTTGTTACTTTGCTTCTTGTGAGTGTATTTGGCTATTTGGATTGTCTGCTTAAGTGCTTATAAGCCAACTGGCTTATTGGCCAATTTTATCCAAAATCTGTCATCATTTGGCTAACTGGCCACTTGATTCACAAGGACTCAACCTTGATTCCTTCAAAAAAAGTTTCTTATAACAAGCTTATAAACAATCCTTGGCAATTTGGTAAACTTTGGAACATTTTGACTTTTGGTCAAGTAAGCACAATTTGGCTTATTTTTCAGTTCAGCTTATTGGTACATGCAACAACTTACTTTTTGTGATAGGTGTCATTTTTCTTATCTTAATATCATATTTGAGAAGTTACAGGTCTTTTGGTAAAGTTTTTGCTAGGAAACTAGCTTATTTGGCTTTTTCAGCCAACTTATTTGCTTCTACAGCTTATTCTACTTGACTTTTTGTGATTTTTCTTTTTGATTATTCTTAGTTAAGCTATTTATGAGCTTTTTAAAAAAGATTCAGCTTTTGAAACCCTCTAGAACTCAAACATGACTATTTTGTCTTTTAGTGGAATTCTACTTTGCTGATTTTTGGCTTATTGGTTATGATTTTTCAAAATTTCTTTTTACAGATCTCTTTAGTATCCCAAAAGAATCTTGTGTGTTAAATTAGAGCTTATGGAATTAGTTTATGGCTTATTGGGCTTATTGGCCCAATCTGAATAAGTTGTTGGTCGTTTAAGCTGTGATAAGCTCATATTCAGCTTTTGGGCCTTTAGAGATTTGTGCTTAAAATTCAATTTTGAGTCAGACTGGTGAATTTGGGATTATTTGGTTGAGTTTGGATTTTATTGGGCTTTTAGCCCGTTAAGCTTACTGTTTTGGTTTTTAGCCCATTTGGGGGCCAAATAGGGGTATTTTGGTAGTTTCACTTTCATTTTCTGTTTATTTAGGTTAAAATAAACTAGTTTGCATGTTTTTAGAAATTTTTATAATTTTTGAATTTTTAATATTATTTTAATATTTAATTATAGTTTTTAATCATTTTAAATAGTTTTAATTGGTTTTAAAATTTATTAAAATAGTTTTTAGTTTAATTAAGTCATTTTAGAGTTTTACAAATTGAAAAATCCTAAAACTTGGGCTTTTTACTAATTATTTTGATTTTTAGGGCTTTAATTAGCATTTAAAAATTAATATTTAATTAAATAAAAGGTTTGAAAAAGTTTTCGTCATTTGTAAACTCTATTACCTTTTTTTAGGATTTTTGGTAATTTTTGGTGAATTTTTAGAATTGATTTTTATTTTATCACTTTTTACGGTTTTACGTTTTATCGTCGTAACTCAATTTTAACGTATCCGTCATTCTAATTTCTCATCTTTTCTTTCTCTCATATTAATCCAAAATCATACAAGTTATTCACACACAACAAACCTCCTTGGGAAAACGAACTTTGGGTCATTAACATTTGATTTTTCCTAAAATCACTTGTTTAATACTTACCGCTCTTTTACGCTCTTGTTTTTCCTAAAGCAAGTGTAGTAAAATACCACAATCACAACCATTTTAGGAAAAGATAAACATAAAGAATACAATATAGAACATATCTTTCTTAAATATACAAAACGCGTTGACTAAGTAGTCTGATGTAGCTGGGATTTCTTTTGTCAGCGCCTTGATATTTCTTGTCAGCGTCCAATCTATCAGCGCCTCAATTACTCTTCTCAGCGTCCAAAATCCCTTTGTCAGAGGCATAGTGACTTAGTTAATTTTATTTCCAATAAAGCTTATCACGGATGTTAGCTTATCCTTAACAACGAGAAAATAAAATTTTCTCAGTCATGAACTTTCGATAAAAACATTCCATGTTTTTAAGTTCATGTAAATGGCTCACATTCATTTTTCAGACTGTGACTCGGAAATCAAATAAAGGAAAGTTTATCACGGATGATAACTTATCCTCAACACCGAGAAATTAATCTTTTATACAATATTCAAAATTTTAAAGCTCATGAACAATGGCTTATTGTCACATGTCAGACTATAACCCGGTCCCCAAAGAAAGGAAAGTCTATGACTTAGCCTCAACAACGGGAAATTAATTTTTCTCGGTCATGGGCTTATGTCATGAACAAAAGGAAAATGTTCATTTATGCACATTATTCCTCAACAACGGGAAATTAAATTTTCTCGGATTTGAGCACAATTTTTCAAAGATATTTTCAAAAGATATTTTTCATATTCTTTCGAAATTGTGTGCTCATATACTCCCCTATTTTAACTATAATCGTTTTTCAAGGGGGAGTATAAACATCTCATATCATATAGTTCCAAATTTTCATGAAACATTACTCTCTCCATGTTACATCACTAGTATATCAAAAATTTCATAATCACATGCAATTTTTGAGGGGGAGAATAGTGATAAAATGTGATCAAATATGTGTCATTTTGGACAAGATCTTTGATATAAGTGATTTCTCGTCCTAATATGTGCAAATATCTTTCATTTTATGATGCACATATTTAGGGGGAGTGTTTTTGGTGTTATAGAAAACTATCAAGGTGTAAACATCAATTTCATTAACACCTTGATTGCTTTTTCAATCGGTTTTTCTGGTTACGATATCTATTCCCTTCAACAAATTAATTCAAGACGGTATTGGTGTCAAAAGGTGGTTAGGTATTCTTCCTATGATCCAACCAGAACCGGAGGGATCTTCCTAGGGACTATCCATTAGAGCTTAGAAGTCCTTAGGAAAGATGGATGATGAGACTGCTTTTATACATGGTCTCATCGTCCAAATTGGGCTTAAAATGCATTAAATATCATCAAAATACCCAAATATATGCTTGTGTATTTTAGGTACGGATATTGAGAAATTGACAAAAGATCACAAGAATCATGCAAAAACGAACATGGGAAACGAAGCCGCACAATGAACCAAGCCCTAGTGAAGACTTTCCCAAGACCAACCCTTGAAGATTTGAAGAACTTTGAAGAAGGGTCCTCCATTTATGAAGATTTGACACTTTATACCCTTGTATCCTCATAATTACAAGTCTGGTCCCTAAAGTTTGTCAAAATTACAAAAAGGACCCTTAACTTTGAAGAATTGGAAAGTTTAGCCCCTCAACAAAGCTAAATTGTCAACCAATATCATCCAAAAAGTCAAATACATCATGAAGTCCTTCAAAGTACAAGAAATGACAAGTTTGGTCCTTTGAAAAATCCAAAATTACACAAAGGACCTTCAACTTTCAACAATTGGCAAAAATGGTCCCTCAATCATCAAGACTTGGCAATTTCAGTCCTCCAAAATATCAATTATGCAAGTCTAGACCATTATCATTGAAGAAAATACCAAGACAGCCCTTGAAGAATTCAAATATGGCAAGAAATACCCCTGAATTCATTTTATAAAAGTTTTTGGGCCAAAAATGCAAAAGTTCAAAAGTTGATAAGACTAATTGTGGCGTTGATAGACTTTTCTACTGAAAAGACAAGAAGTAAAGAATCAAGGGGTTAAAGCTGGCCAACATGAAAGATACCTAGACCAGTGACAAGCTGCCATGTGTCCCACTCACACTCTCCACCAATCATACTTCACCATTCCTCCTTGTCATCATCCACTCACAACCAGATTTAACAAACTTAATTAATTAAGTTTAAAAGTGGCGGTTAACATGTTTTTAAACTTAAAACAAGATCAAAACCTTGTTCTTGGAGTTCATAATCCGAATTGGGGATTTACTAATTACTATGAATTAGACCATGATCTTGTCCAGTTTTATGATTAACCTCAACATAAACATATCCCCACTTCAAAAACCCTTGCCACGTCACTCATGTGCTCCCATGATAAACCCTTGCTACACACTTTTGGGGAAACTGCCAAAACCAGCCAGAGAATCAACCATCCAGATACAAGCTTACATTTTAAGCTTTGTTTGAGCCCTTGGATCAAATTTCAACAGCTATCTACTTCACATACGTCCAAGAATCAGTCACATGAAGCATTTGAGTTCAAATTCAAGAGGGCATTTTTGGAACTTCAACCATTAGGGTTTTTAGTTTTTAGCTGTTCCTTAGTCATTTGTATGCCTATATAAAGGCCTTAGGGTGCTTCATTAATAGTTCGCTTTTGATTTTTCCTTGGTTCAAGTTTCTGTAAATCCTATTTCTAAGTTAATGAAATTGAGTTTGAAATCTTGAAGAAAAGTCATTGGCCAATCTTATTTACTGCTTTCATTTGTTATATGCTTGTTTGTTCTTGAAGTTCAAAACCTGTTTTCAAAAGAGGAGTGTGCAAAAGTTTGCATATTTCCTCATTTTCTTGATATTTTGCTAAGTCTTGTTCCAATCTTGGAATTCTTGGGCTATAGGGCTGATCATAGCATCCTAACTGAGTTGGTTAAGGTGTGGTGAGGCTTATAACTTGGGGATAATCAAGTGTGGGGTAACAAGTTTGCATTAATCAAGTTTTTCAAAGTTTCTGATTTTTATGATATTGTGCTTAACACTTGTTCAATCTTAGCAGGCTTATTGTGGAAGCTTGTGCTTGTTCTTGCTAGCACATAAGCTCAAAATTCGTGTGTGTGGATGTACATCCATGAGGTTTGCATACTTAATCTCAAAATCTGCTTAAATTGTGATTTTTGGTGATATTTGTATGAAACTTGTGTTCTTGTGAATTTTGTGGCTTGTTCTTGCTTGAATCTGTTTATTATACTTGTTTTAGTGTTAATTGATGATTGGTTGGCCTGAAATCTCATTTTGCTTTTGAAAATTTTGATTTGAAAAAGTTAAAGGGGTGTTTGGGTCTACTGGTTTATGCTTGTAACTTGTTATTGTGTTAAGGGAAGTTGTTGTTTATGCTTTGTATCTGCTATACCTTTGTTTGAGAGTGTTTTGCTGCAAGTTTTTGGGTTTGAACACTTGAATTAATCAATCTGCTATATAGACCTTGTTTCTGCTTGTTTTGACCTAGGATTTTGGGAACACTTAGTGTGTATGCATGCTTAGGGATAAAAGTGGTTTAAACAAAGTTAATATAACCTGTTTGAAAGATTTGAGGTGTTGAAATTGGCTTGTGTGTCAAATACATCAGCAAAAGTAGAAAACTGCATGTGTTAGTGTTCATCAGTAACTTTCATTGCTTGAATCTTGCTTAATTCTTTGAACCAGTGCATGAAACCTGTTTAGACTTGCTCATTGGAGTTTATTATAGCTTGTGTGTGCATTTGGTTGAATTTGGCTGGCTGATTTGTGCTAAAACTGCTCATAAGTGCTTAACTGCTTATTGTTCATGTCTGTGCAATGTCTGATGAATGATTGATTAAACTGTATCAATTGGGTGTTAGTGATTGTGTTATTTTGATTGTGATTGACTCCTTTTGATCCAAAGATCATTTGGGTGCCTTTATGAAATTTGAATCTCCAAAAAAGTCACTAAAGACAAAAAGTCAAAATAGTCAAGCAGTGGAAAAAGTTTCCACTGCTCAACATCCAAAACTAGCCCCTGCTAGTGCAATTTTGTCATCAGCTTATCAATAAGCTATTCTAGCTTATTCTGACTTGCAACAACTTATTTTTGTGATAGATCTTCATTATTTGACCCATTTAAGTAAACTGGAGCTTATTGGACTTTGACTTTGACTTTTTACTAGAAAACCAACTTGTTTGACTTTTAACATAAGTGTTTATTGAATTTTCCAGCTTATTGAGTGTGCTTATTGAGTAGGTTTTTGATTTTTAAGCTTAGTTTTGTCATAAGAAACATTTTGCAACTTGAATCAGCTTCTGAGGTGGTCTAGATCATAAAAACGACTATTTTGTCGTTTTGTGAATAAGTTTGTGACTTGTTTCTGGCTTATTAAGTGGGCTTATTTGAAAATTCTTTTTGCAGAAGTCTTTGTTAGGTCAAAATAAGCTTGTGTGTAAAAGTTTAGCTTATGGCAACAGCTTATAGCTTAATGGGCCAAAAAGCCCATTAAGAATAAGCTGCTTATTATAAGTTGGCTTATTTCACATTTTCAGCTTTTGGGCCTTTGGAAAAAGTTGTTTAAAATCAAAATTTGAGTCAACCTGTGCTTTTTGGGCTTATTTTGAGCACTTTTTCGTATTGGGCCTTAATTAAGCCCAATAAGGGACTGTTTTGGGTTTGTCCCATTTTCTAGGCCCAATAGGGGTATTTAGGTAATTTCACTTTCATTTCTGAGTTATTTAGGTTAAAATAAGCTAGTTTGCAAGTTTTTAGAATTTTTTATAATTTTTGGATTTTTAATATTATTTTATTATTAAAAACTAAAAGTCTGATTTTCTAGGTTTTTATATTTTTCCTAGGTTCTAAATACTTAATTAGGATTTTTGCAACTTTCCAAATATTTTTTAGGTCTTTTAATTATTTTCTATAATTAATTTAAGATTTAATTGATTTTAGGAGTTTTTAATTGTTTAAAAATAGTTTTACTTGGTTTTAAAATTTTGAAAAATAGTTTTTAGCTTAATTAGAATATTTTTGAGGTTTACAAACTTGAAAATCTTGTTTAGGGCTTTTTAATAATTAATTTTGATTTTTAGGGCTTTAATTAGCATTAAAAAGTCATTGTCTAATTAATTAAAAGGTTTTTGCAAGTTTTGATTTTTTGTAAACTCTTAGAATATTATTAGGGATTTTTGGTAATTTTTAGAAATTTTTAGGTTAAAATTTTAATTTTGATGGTTTTTACGACTTTACGTGTACGTCCTTTTAGAATTAGTTTAATCCGTCTTGATAACCGTCATTCTCTTCTAATCACTATTTTTCTTTCTCAAATATAATCACAAATTAATCCATATCATTACACACATAACACACTAGCCTCCTTGAGAACGAACTCACTTTGGGTCATTCACACACGGTTTTCCTAAATCGTCGTGCTCACTTGCCCTACTTTGTGCATCCTTTTCCTAAAGGTGTACAAAAACTTCAACACCATTTTGGCGCCGCTGCCGGGGAGGCGTGTTGTGTTTTGATTTGGCATTGTTGTTTTTATACTAACCATAATTACTATTTGTATTAGTAGCACTCTACTAATACGTATTATCGGTTTTCGGTTTTTGTGTGAATATTATTAATATATTGTATACGTAGAACAATAAATTCACAAGTACTCCAAATACGTGAGAAATCACAACCTTGACTTGCGAGGTCATTACCCAATCATTGTATTCGAATCTCAAACCAAAGAAAAAGGCAAAAATAGATAATTACTTTCGTGAAGCTTAATCTTGAAAATACAAACTATAAGGTGGGTATAAGGCGGATATTATAAAATATATCCTAAGGAAAAAGGCTCTTAAGTGCTTTGCGCCGCCTCGTTTCCCCGCTTGCTTGTGCGTATTTGATTTTGAGAGTGAATCGAGGGTTTTGCCGCCCAAAGTATTACTAAGTATCATATATTTTCTTGGTTTCTATTGATTAAACCCTCTTGAACGATTTGGTGTTCCACCATCGTTCTAAAGTCATCGAAGGCGTTCACTTCACGTGATCGTTTTCATTCCTTGAGGCTTCTTTAATCAAGAGATTTGATTAAGGAGGAGATTTGTAGATTTTTGTCTACTTAATACATTTCACCAATTTCCAAAAAGGTTAATACAATCAAAAACCACAAAAAAATTGAAAAATACAAAACACCAAAAAGGATCTTCTTTGCTCGTCCCCTCGTTGTACGTGACGTTTATGCTAACTCGAAATGAAGCAAGACGTGCACGTAAACGGAAGAACAAAACTCCCACTCCCAACAATTCTAGTGAGGAGTCTCCTATTGACGAACCCATTGTAAGAGAAGCACCAACCATGGCGAATCGAACTATGATGGAGTTACTTCAAGCACCCACCGAGGGTTATGGAGAGGCTATTGTGATTCCCGAAATCCTTGCGGAGAATTTTGAGGTTAAGACGGGTTTGTTGTCCATGATTCAAAACAACAAATTCCGAGGTGATGAGAAGGACAATCCACACAACCATATCCGCCAATTCAATCGTCTTACAGCTACTTGCAAGTTTAAGGATGTCTCTAACGACTCGATTAAGATGATGCTTTTTCCGTATTCCTTAGCGGGGCCCGCTAAAATTTGGTTAGAGAAAGAGCCACCAATTCTATATTGACGTGGAAGGATCTCGTGTCTAAGTTTGTGAACCAATTTTTTCCGCCCTCTAAGACTACGCACTTGAAAAACGAGATTTCAAAGTTTTCACAAGAATTTAATGAAAGTTTTTCAACGGCTTGGAATAGGTTTAAGGAAATGTTACATGAATGACCTCATCACGGTTTTTCCGATTTGCAACAAATTGACACGTTTTACAATGGACTTAATGATCATGAAAGGGATTATTTGAATGCCGCCGCGGGTGGTAATTTTTTGTGTAAAACGGTTGAGGAAGCTTTGGTGATAATTGAAAATAGATCTAAGGTGTATAGTCCTCGTAGCACGTCTAGTGTTCGTAAGGCTTCGTCTTCGGCTTCACCTTCTTTGTCTAATACCATCGATGCTTGCCAAATTGAGGCGAATTTGGAAAACAAGATTTTTGATAAGTTGAAAGGACTTTTGATTGAGTTTAAAGTTGGTGAACCAAGTGCTCCCGCTACGGCTAAAGCGGTTGAGGTTTCTTGCATGTATTGTGGTGGAGGTCATGATTTCTCCGAGTGCATTACCAACGGTGGTAACACTTCGAGTGCCTTTGCGGCCACGGGAAATTAAAACCAAAACGGTCAAGTTTCCCGCTCTAATCAAATGACTCCACCGGGTTTTGGTTCAAATCAAAATGCTAACAACTATCGCAACAATCAAGTTGGTTTTAAGAACAATTACAACAAGGGAAACTATGGGAATCAAGGGGCTAATAATCAAGTTTCAAACAAAAATGATTTTCAAAATAACAACAAAAGTTTGCAAACATTAAAAGATCTTCCAAGTGAGTTTGTTGAATATGCTAGTGGGAATGATGCTAGGTTTGACAATATTCAAAGAGAAATCATTAGCCTAAGATCCGAGTTTAAAAACGACTTGAAGAAAGAGTTGAAAAATGAGTTAGCTAATGAACTTAAAATCCACACCAACAAGATGGAAGGAAATGTCACTAGGTTGCAACAAAACCAACAAAAGATGGAACAAGGGCAACATGAGATTAAACAAGAGATGCTTAAGGCCGAGAAAAGGCAAACCGAAGCCCTATTGAGGCAATCTAATTTTGAAGATAAAATCTCGTCAATGTTTGAGGCAATAATGTGTAAACCGTCGTCAAGTGGTCTTCCTAGCAACACCATATCCAACCCTAAGGGTGAGATGAAAGTGATTACCACACGTAGTGGTAAGACACTTAAGGAGCCGATTCCTCAACCAATTGCTCCTACGGAGGAAGCAATTGAGGAAGAACCCGAGGTGGTGGTCCAAAAGGAGCATGTCCCAATCCCACGAAGTACCGCTCGTGCCACACCTACGGTTGACCCATTACCATCATTGGAACCCGAGATTCCAAAGGCTATGCCTACTATGCCTCAACCCACACCACCTTTGCCCTATCCATCGAGACTTAGGAAGGAGAAACGTCAAGAGCGCGACAATTATCAATTTGAGCTTTTTATGAAAATGTTTCGTGATTTGCACCTTAATGTGAGTTTCGCCGATGCTTTGGTCATGATGCCTCGATTTGCCGCTAACTTTAAGAGTATGTTGAACAACAAGGAGAAATTGCACCAATTGTCTAGTTGTTCGTCGGTTTATCTTAATCGCATACCTCAAAAAGTCGGTGATCCCGGTAAATTTTTGATCCCTTGTGCAATCCAAGATATGGAAGAATGCTTCGCCTTGGCCGATCTTGGTGCTAGCATTAACTTGATGCCACTTGCAATCTTCAAGTCACTCAATCTTCCTAATCTTACTCCTTCACTAATGTCTATCGAGTTGGCCGACCATTCCACAATTCCCGCATGTGGTTTGGCGGAAGACGTTTTTGTGAAAGTGGGGAAGTTCTACTATCCCGTAGACTTCATTGTTGTTGATATCCCCACGGATCCTCAAGTTCCTCTCATTTTAGGTCGTTCATTTTTAGATACGTCTATGGCTTTGATTGATGTTCATGCTAGAAAGATCACCTTACGTTTCAACGACGAGGAACTTGTTATAAACGCAACTCAAAACTCTCAAATTTCTCATGTTTATTCCGTTGCAACCATAAACCTCGTTGATATGATTGACGTGGTTTGCGAGGAATTTTCACAAGAAGTTCTAGGTTTTGGTGATGAAGAAACTAGTGGCAATCCCACTATGTTAGATCCAATTCTTGATAATTCGACACCAACCTTCACTCCTTTTGAAGGTGGTGGTTTTACGTTGGAAGAATGCAATGTTCCACGTACTTGTGACGAAGACCTCGACAACGATGAGGACTTCTCGATTATCAAGGATTTTCTTAACGATTTCCCATTTCCTCCACCCGAGGAGGTTATGAGTATCGAACCTAAATCTTCACTTGAGGAACCACCTATCCTCGAGTTGAAAGATTTACCTCCTCACCTCGAATATGTCTATTTGGAGGATGACGACAAGTTGCCGGTTATTATTGCGAATGATCTTTCGAATGATAAAAAACCGCACTTGTCGATGTTCTAAAGGACCATAAAGGGGCGATTGCGTGGAAGTTATCCGACATTAAGGGAATCGATCCCAAATTTTGTACCCACAAAATCTTAATGGAGGAGGATTACAAGCCCACAATCCAAAGTCAAAGGAGGGTGAACCCTAAAATTCACGATGTCATCAAAAAGGAGGTCCTTAAACTCCTTGACGCGGGAATGATTTACCCTATTTCCGATAGCCCTTGGGTGAGTCCTATTCATTGTGTCCCTAAAAAGGGAGGGATGACCGTTGTGCCAAACGATGCCAACGAGTTGATTCCCACTAGACTCGTGACCGGATGGAGAGTGTGCATTGACTATCGTAAGTTGAATGAAGCCACTCGAAAAGACCATTTTCCCTTGCCCTTCATGGACCAAATGTTGGAGCGTCTTGCGGGAAACGATTTCTATTGCTTTTTAGATGGTTTTTCCGGTTACTTCCAAATTCCCATCGATCCTCGTGATCAAGAAAAAACTACGTTTACGTGTCCATATGGAACGTTTGCCTATCGTAGAATGCCATTCGGACTTTGCAATGCACCGGGAACTTTTCAACGGTGCATTATGGCTATTTTTCATGATATGATCGAGAAGACGATGGAAGTCTTCATGGATGACTTTTCCGTGTTTGGTGATTCTTTCACTTCGTGTTTGTCGAACCTAGAGAGAATGTTAAAACGTTGTGAGGAAACCAACCTTGTGCTTAGTTGGGGAAAGTGTCATTTTATGGTTAAGAGTGGAATCGTCTTAGGGCACAAGGTCTCGAAAGCGGGGATTGAGGTAGATCAAGCTAAGGTAGACGTCATCGCCAAATTACCTCATCCCAAAACCGTTAAGGGAGTTACGAGTTTCCTAGGCCACGCGGGCTTTTATCGTCGATTCATCAAGGATTTCTCGAAGATTTCTCGACCCATTACACATCTTCTTGAAAAAGAGGCACATTTTGTCTTTGACGAAGATTGTGTACGAGCCTTTGAGATCCTTAAGAGGAAACTTACCGAAGCTCCCATTCTTGTTGCACCCAATTGGAACCTCCCCTTTGAGCTAATGTGTGATGCTAGTGATTACGCCATTGGGGCCGTTTTGGGACAACGTCATGATAAGCATTTCTTGCCTATTCACTATGCTAGCAAGACGATAACCGAGGCTCAACTTAAATACACTACAACGGAAAAGGAGTTCCTTGCCGTGGTGTATGCATTTGAGAAGTTCCGACCTTACCTCGTCTTGACGAAATGCATAGTGTATACGGACCATTCGGCTATTAAGTATCTCATGGCAAAGCAAGATGCTAAGCCGAGATTACTTCGTTGGATTCTCCTCCTTCAAGAATTTGATCACACCATTGTTGACAAAAAAGGAGCCGAGAATCTAGCGGCCGATCATCTCTCTCGTTTGGAAGATCCTCACCAAAGTGTTTACGAGCCTAAGGAAATCACCGAAACATTTCCGCTCGAGACACTTGGTGTAGTGAATTCTAAGCTTGATCCTTCCACCCCATGGTTTGCGGATTTTGCAAATTACCATGCGGGTAACTTCATCGTTAAGGGGATGACGACTCAAGAAAAACGAAAATTCTTTCGTGACGTCAAGTTCTACTTTTGGAACGACCCTTACTTGTTTCGAACTTGTGCGGATCAAATCATCCGACGTTGTGTATTTGGCACCGAAGCTTCTAACATCCTTAGAGCTTGCCATGAGGGACCCACGGGTGGTCACCTCGGTGCTAATCTCACGGCTAAAAAGGTGTTTGATGTCGGCTTCTTTTGGCCTACTATTTACCAAGATGCACAAATTCTTGTGAAGTCGTGTGATGCATGCCAACGACAAGGAAAAGCCTCACAAAAAGATGAAATGCCACAAAATATCATTTAAGTGTGTGAGATCTTTGACGTTTGGGGCATAGACTTTATGGGGCCGTTCCCATCATCTCGTTGTAATAAGTACATTCTCGTTGCGGTTGACTACCTATCTAAGTGGGTGGAAGCCAAGGCCTTGCCCACCAATGATGCTCGTGTGGTAGTCAAGTTTTTGAAGCAATTGTTTTCTCGGTTTGGAACCCCTCGTTCTATCATAAGCGATCGTGGAACCCATTTTTGTAATGACCAATTTGAAAGGGTTCTAAGGAAATATGGGGTTGCACATCGTCTTTCTACGGCTTATCATCCACAAACGAGTGGGCAAGTCGAGGTTTCAAACCGAGCGTTGAAGAGGATCTTGGAGAGATCCGTTGGGGAGAACCGACAATCTTGGTCGGATAAGTTAGACGATGCTTTATGGGCCTTTAGGACCGCTCATAAGACACCCATTGGGTGCACTCCCTATAAGCTTGTGTATGGAAAGAATTGTCATTTGCCTATCGAGTTAAAACACAAGGCTTATTGGGCCCTAAAGCATTGTAATGATGATATGGAGACCGCGAGAAAACACCGGAAAATGCAATTAAGTGAATTGGATGAATTGAGAGACATTGCTTATGAAAATTCATTGATTTATAAAGAGAAAACTAAAAAGTTGCATGATTCAAAAATTAAAAACCGGGTTTTTAACATTGGGGATCAAGTTTTGCTTTTTAATTCTAGATTGAAAATCTTTTCCAGTAAGTTGAAATCCCATTGGTCCGGTCCATTCACCGTGACTCAAGTGTTTCCGTATGGGACCATCGAGCTAGCTCAAGATGATGGTCCTAACTTCAAGGTGAATGGACATAGGTTGAAGCACTACTTTGGCGGGGAAGTTCCATCCTTGAACTACCTCGACCAAGTCACCTTCCCCAATGATAATTAGTATTGAGGGGATCGAGTCGAGCTCATGACTCGGTAATCAAAAACGAGGTGCCTCGTGGGGGAGGCCCATGCTTATCCTATGTACATATTATCGCTTTCTAATGTAGTTAACGTGTGGGGATTTGTGCCCTCCCAACCTTTGTTCCATGGTTGTTTGTGCATTGTGGTTTTTAGATCATGATCTTCACGATTGGAGCCTCTCGCGTTCGTTTTATGAGAGCACTCGATCGTTTGCTTTGGAGACATTTCTCAATATCCATGATATATCCTTTGATGTTCTAACCTTAGTTTTTTTTAGCACACTTCATAAACGGCTTTAAATTTAATGGTTACACCCTTTCCATGCTAGATTAGGCATTCGACTACGGGGGTGTTTGCACCCCTAGACTCGAAACATTGAGGACAATGTTTAACTTTAGTATGGGGGGTGAATAGATACTTGTCTTGCCAAACATTCACGCTTTCCAAAGTTTATCGTTTTGTTTATCGTTTTTGTTGCAAAATAAGGCTAAAAATGGCCAAATTTTAAAATTTTTCTCATGTTTTATAAGTGTTTGATGACACGAATGTAGATTTTCCGATGGCGAGAATAAGAGTAATTTTTGACTCGACCATGCATGTTGAGCACTTAGCTTTGATTCCTTAACTACACATTAGGCTAAGTCTCTTAAATGAGGACGAGAAATGATAGGGTTAATTATAAGTTACTATGCTAAACGTAGAGTACTCGTATTCTTTCAAAAACTCATGTGTTCTCGTTGTTTGCTTATTCTCCCTTCGCATGTAAATATTTTTTGCTAAATAAATATTGACTTAGCGGTTTAGTTAGGATTGTTGGGTTTCTAGTCTTTTCTAGTAGCTTCCGTGTAATTAAATTGGGAAGACATTAAGGTATCGCCAGCGTCACGGTTTTGAAGTATTGGCACCCGAATAATCGAAAGCTTCACCCAATAATAAGATTTCAAGTGCTCACCTAAATCTAGCAATCAATTTGAAGCCCCACAAGGCCGAAAAATCTATGCAAAATTGAAAGTGAATCAAGCCTTAATCTTCGAAGCTTTAAAGATCCAAAATTCGCTTTAGCGTGAGGATATACGTCTTTGGCTAATAAAACCACCGATGAGGCGGATAATAAAAGCCAAGGCAAGACCGAAGTCATAATAAAATCTTCATGGCGAAGTTGAATAAAAGATGGAGGTAAACCAAAGATAATAAGGCCCTTCCGTTAGGGGGCGTATAAAAGTCTTGGTAATAAGTCTCATGTTCAAAACCGTTATAAAACCGTGTTTATCGATTCTTCTTGTCAACTTAATTTTTTAACATCGTTGTCTATTATGAGGGGTTATTGATTTGATGGTCTTAGTTACACCGTTAGGACTCTAATTTTAGACCTAAATCTCTATTATCGCATAAGTCAAACAATGTATCCTCGTGAAACATTCAAGACATCATAAAATATAAGAGATACAACTTAGGAATAATGGGAGGATAAGTACGTGATTAGGTCATATGAGTAGTGTTAGCATTACTAACTTATAATGACAATGATCTCGTTGCACGCTTGGCATGGAATTAGGGTGAAAATCGAGGACGATGAAATTATTTCTAACGAAGCATTCACGTGTTCTTATTCTATGAACATAAACGTCCCATTTTGTGATGAAAATCATACATTATGCCTATAACACAAGTAGTAGTAATAGTAGTAGTGTAGCTAGTTTATCATTCAATAAAGTAAATAAAAATGAATTTTGGAGATGCTATGATACTTTATTCTAGCATTGCGTGAGGGCACGACAATGGTTTAGTATGGGGGAGTGATGAGACTGCTTTTATACATGGTCTCATCGTCCAAATTGGGCTTAAAATGCATTAAATATCATCAAAATACCCAAATATATGCTTGTGTTTGTTGCTTGTGTATTTTAGGTACGGATATTGAGAAATTGACAAAAGATCACAAGAATCATGCAAAAACGAACATGGGAAACGAAGCCGCACAATGAACCAAGCCCTAGTGAAGACTTTCCCAAGACCAACCCTTGAAGATTTGAAGAATTATGAAGAAGGGTCCTCCATTTATGAAGAATTGACACTTTATACCCTTGTATCCTCGTAATTACAAGTTTGGTCCCTAAAGTTTGTCAAAATTACAAAAAGGACCCTTAACTTTGAAGAATTGGCAAGTTTAGCCCCTCAACAAAGCTAAATTGTCAACCAATATCATCCACAAAGTCAAATACATCATGAAGTCCTTCAAAGTACAATAAATGACAAGTTTGGTCCTTTGAAAAATCCAAAATTACACAAAGGACATTCAACTTTCAACAATTGGCAAAAATGGTCCCTCAATCATCAAGACTTGGCAATTTCAGTCCTCCAAAATATCAATTATGCAAGTCTAGACCATTATCATTGAAGAAAATATCAAAACAGCCCTTGAAGAATTCAAATATGGCAAGAAATACCCCTGAATTCATTTTATAAAAGTTTTTGGGCCAAAAATGCAAAAGTTCAAAAGTTGATAAGACTAATTGTGGCGTTGATAGACTTTTCTACTGAAAAGACAAGAAGTAAAGAATCAAGGGGTTAAAGCTGGCCAACATGAAAGATACCTAGACCAGTGACAAGCTGCCATGTGTCCCACTCACACTCTCCACCAATCATACTTCACCATTCCTCCATGTCATCATCCACTCACAACCAGATTTAACAAACTTAATTAATTAAGTTTAAAAGTGGCGGTTAACATGTTTTTAAACTTAAAACAAGATCAAAACCTTGTTCTTGGAGTTCATAATCCGAATTGGGGATTTACTAATTACTATGAATTAGACCATGATCTTGTACAGTTTTATGATTAACCTCAACATAAACATATCCCCACTTAAAAAACCCTTGCCACGTCACTCATGTGCTCACATGATAAACCCTTGCTACACACTTTTGGGGAAACTGCCAAAACCAGCCAGAGAATCAACCATCCAGATACAAGCTTACATTTTAAGCTTTGTTTGAGCCCTTGGATCAAATTTCAACAGCTATCTACTTCACATACGTCCAAGAATCAGTCACATGAAGCATTTGAGTTCAAATTCAAGAGGGCATTTTTAGAACTTCAACCATTAGGGTTTTTAGTTTTTAGCTGTTCCTTAGTCATTTGTATGCCTATATAAAGGCCTTAAGGTGCTTCATTAATAGTTTGCTTTTGATTTTTCCTTGGTTCAAGTTTCTGTAAATCCTATTTCTAAGTTAATGAAATTGAGTTTGAAATCTTGAAGAAAAGTCATTGGCCAATCTTATTTACTGCTTTCATTTGTTATATGCTTGTTTGTTCTTGAAGTTCAAAACCTGTTTTCAAAAGAGGAGTGTGCAAAAGTTTGCATATTTCCTCATTTTCTTGATATTTTGCTAAGTCTTGTTCCAATCTTGGAATTCTTGGGCTATAGGGCTGATCATAGCATCCTAACTGAGTTGGTTAAGGTGTGGTGAGGCTTATAACTTGGGGATAATCAAGTGTGAGGTAACAAGTTTGCATTAATCAAGTTTTTCAAAGTTTCTGATTTTTATGATATTGTGCTTAACCCTTGTTCAATCTTAGCAGGCTTATTGTGGAAGCTTGTGCTTGTTCTTGCTAGCACATAAGCTCAAAATTCGTAGGTGTGGATGTACATCCATGAGGTTTGCATACTTAATCTCAAAATCTGCTTAAATTGTGATTTTTGGTGATATTTGTATGAAACTTGTGTTCTTGTGAATTTTGTGGCTTGTTCTTGCTTGAATCTGTTTATTATACTTGTTTTAGTGTTAATTGATGATTGGTTGGCTTGAAATCTCATTTTGCTTTTGAAAATTTTGATTTGAAAAAGTTAAAGGGGTGTTTGGGTCTACTGGTTTATGCTTGTAACTTGTTATTGTGTTAAGGGAAGTTGTTGTTTATGCTTTGTATCTGCTATACCTTTGTTTGAGAGTGTTTTGCTGCAAGTTTTTGGGTTTGAACACTTGAATTAATCAATCTGCTATATAGACCTTGTTTTTGCTTGTTTTGACCTAGGATTTTGGGAACACTTAGTGTGTATGCATGCTCAGAGATAAAAGTGGTTTAAACAAAGTTAATATAACCTGTTTGAAAGATTTGAGGTGTTGAAATTGGCTTGTGTGTCAAATACATCAGCAAAAGTAGAAAACTGCATGTGTTAGTGTTCATCAGTAACTTTCATTGCTTGAATCTTGCTTAATTCTTTGAACCAGTGCATGAAACCTGTTTAGACTTGCTCATTGGAGTTTATTATAGCTTGTGTGTGCATTTGGTTGAATTTGGCTGGCTGATTTGTGCTAAAACTGCTCATAAGTGCTTAACTGCTTATTGTTCATGTCTGTGCAATGTCTGATGAATGATTGATTAAACTGTATCAATTGGGTGTTAGTGATTGTGTTATTTTGATTGTGATTGACTCCTTTTGATCCAAAGATCATTTGGGTGCCTTTGTGAAATCTGAATCTCCAAAAAAGTCACTAAAGACAAAAAGTCAAAATAGTCAAGCAGTGGAAAAAGTTTCCACTGCTCAACATCCAAAACTAGCCCCTGCTAGTGCAATTTTGTCATCAGCTTATCAATAAGCTATTATAGCTTATTCTGAATTGCAACAACTTATTTTTTGTGATAGATCTTCATTATTTGACCCATTTAAGTAAACTGGAGCTTATTAGACTTTGACTTTGACTTTTTACTAGAAAACCAACTTGTTTGACTTTTAACATAAGTGCTTATTGAATTTTCCAGCTTATTGAGTGTGCTTATTGAGTAGGTTTTTGATTTTTAAGCTTAGTTTTGTCATAAGAAACATTTTGCAACTTGAATCAGCTTCTGAGGTGGTCTAGATCATAAAAACGACTATTTTGTCTTTTTGTGAATAAGTTTGTGACTTGTTTCTGGCTTATTAAGTGGGCTTATTTGAAAATTCTTTTTGTAGAAGCCTTTGTTAGGTCAAAAGAAGCTTGTGTGTAAAATTTTAGCTTATGGCAACAGCTTATAGCTTAATGGGCCAAAAAGCCCATTAAGAATAAGCTGCTTATTATAAGTTGGCTTATTTCACATTTTCAGCTTTTGAGCCTTTGGAAAAAGTTGTTTAAAATCAAATTTTGAGTCAACCTGTGCTTTTTGGGCTTATTTTGAGCACTTTTTCTTATTGGGCCTTAATTAAGCCCAATAAGGGACTGTTTTGGGTTTGGCCTATTTTCTAGGCCCAATAGGGGTATTTAGGTAATTTCACTTTCATTTCTGAGTTATTTAGGTTAAATTAAGCTAGTTTGCAAGTTTTTAGAATTTTTTATAATTTTTGGATTTTTAATATTATTTTAATATTCTTTTATTATTAAAAATTAAAGGTCTGATTTTCTAGGTTTTTATATTTTTCCTCGGTTCTAAATACTTAATTAGGATTTTTGGAACTTTCCAAATATTTTTTAGGTCTTTTAATTATTTTCTATAATTAATTTAAGATTTAATTGATTTTAGGAGTTTTTAATTGTTTAAAAATAGTTTTACTTGGTTTTAAAATTTTGAAAAATAGTTTTTAGCTTAATTAGAATATTTTTGAGGTTTACAAACTTGAAAATCTTGTTTAGGGCTTTTTAATAATTAATTTTGATTTTTAGGGCTTTAATTAGCATTAAAAAGTCATTATCTAATTAATTAAAAGGTTTTTGCAAGTTTTGATTTTTTGTAAACTCTTAGAGTATTATTAGGGATTTTTGGTAATTTTTAGAAATTTTTAGGTTAAAATTTTAATTTTGGTGGTTTTTACGACTTTACGTGTACGCCCTTTTAGAATTAGTTTAATCCGTCTTGATAACCGTCATTCTCTTCTAATCCCTTTTCTATTTTTCTTTCTCAAATATAATCACAAATTAATCCATATCATTACACACATAACACACTAGCCTCCTTGAGAACGAACTCACTTTGGGTCATTCACACACGGTTTTCCTAAATCGTCGTGCTCACTTGCCCTACTTTGTGCATCCTTTTCCTAAAGGTGTACAAAAACTTCAACATCAATGGAGTAGTTGAGTGTACGGGAAAAATGCCGACTAATGATGTAAAATCCGCTTTAAAATCCTTAAGATCATTAAATGCACGAAATTACGGTTAAATTTAACCTTTTTAATTAATTAATATATGACACGAATCATGAACACTTAATACGAACGTTACGTATATTAATTAATTATTATAAGTATTACGTATGAAAACATGAATATTAATGCTCGATAAGTATTTACGTAAAATACTTAAATCATACAAGACATAAAACACGAACATTTAATTTTAATTATTATGTATATTATTAATACACGATAAATGTTTACGTAGAATATTTAATTCACGAGATTAAAACACGAATATTCACGAATAATAATCAAACATGAAAAATTGTATGGATTTCGTTTCGGGTTGTGTGTAGCCGCAACAAACAAAGGGACAAGGGCCTCATGGCCCGACCCATTTAGTAATTCTAATAGAAGACTAAATCACCAGGGGATTTACATAATATCACTCTTAGAAAATCAAAAGAAACCCTAGCTCTTTCTTCTCCCCTAGCCGCGGCATCATCAAGAGAAACAAGGGAAATATTTTGGGTTTTGATCTTGGAGAATTGCGTGCTTGTGTTCGTGTTTCATTCCTAAATCCATCAACGCATTTGGTATTAATCGAATCTTAATCTTTTTAATCTTTTTATTTTAATTATGATCATAGTTCATGAATCCTTAAAAACATGTTTAAATAAAAGATTAAATAAGATTCGGGTTGGTTTGGTTTATTTGTTTGGATCACACGCAAACCGAGACAACGTAGGGTCTCGGTGGTGTTTGTTCCTCACCAGCCGCAACCCTCTAGAGGGGCGGTGGTGGTTTTTGGTTACCAGCCGCAACCCAAACTGCATCAGCAGTGGGTGCAGCGGCCTACCGGTGGCAAACTGAGACCATATAGGTCTCGGTGGGTATGCAGTTGACAACAAGGGGAACCACAGTAGCAGCAACGACACCGACAACCTTGTTTGTGGCTGCTGGGTGTTCGGCCGCAAGCCATAGCCAAGGGGCTGTGGTGTTGCCTGGGCTTCGAGGCAAAACCAAGACCTCATGATCTCGGTGGGGTTTCGTTCGGGGTTCGGTTAACACTAAAACACGCAAGGGGGTGTTTGGCTAAACTTTTTCAAAAGAATATACGCATTTAATTATTAATTGGTTTAATTAAAGACATGGTTAATTAAAATAAATAATGTTTATGACTTAGGATATAATTTATTTAAATAAAATCATGTTATTTTATATGTTAATTTTATTTAAATAAAACTTAGGATAAATAATTATTAACTTAATTATTCATGTACATTTAAATTAATTAAAACTTAGCTTAATTAATTTATGACATTTTAAGGTAAAGTTTAATTACATTAATCATGCAATATTATTAATTAATAATAACTTATGATAACATGTAATATCATTATTATTTAATAATAATAAGTTAGGCCTAAGTATTTAATTATTGTTAAAGTTTACAATATAATTAAACATGACATTTTATAAGCTTATTAAAACCATATGTTATATTATTTAATTATTTAATAAGCGTATGATTAATTATGGAAATACATTAATTATGGAAACATGTTAAATATGGAATTATACAAATTATGGCAACATGATAATTATGGAAACATACTAAATATGGTAATATGCTATTTATGGAAATATAATAAATATGGTAACATGCTATTTATGGAAACATGCTAAATATGAAAACATTCTATTTTTGGAAGCTTACTGATTATGGAAACTTTCTATTTTCTAGAAACATACTATTTAAGGAAAATTGCTATTTTTAGAAAGTTACTATATATGGAAACCTGCTATTTTTAGAAAGTTACTCATTATGTCATAACAAGTACTATAACACATAAAACATGAAATACACTAAAGAAGACCACATGAAACACTAAGAAACACATGATTAAACATGCAATAATAAAACAAGACAAGAACAAGTATAATAAGTATGAACACGTCAAGTAAACTAAATAACAAGTATGTATAAGTAAAACAAACACTTGTTCATGTCCCTTTATTATGTAGGTATCGTGAAGTCGGAGTGATCTTCTGCGTTCGTTTTCGTCTTTATTTACTGGACATAAGGTACGGATATTCTGTCCTTCAGTAAGGACGTCTTTCCTATATTAGGATTCCCTGTTTGTAGCCATCTGTTTACCAAAGTAGTTTACGTGTCTTAAACACTTTCAACATAAGTTATGTTTATTTTAGATTTCCTGAGCCATATACATGCATGCCAGTTTCACCTAGTAATGGGGGTCCCATAACCATAACACTGGAGGCCCTGGTGTTATGACTCTTCTGTGGTGAGAATGATTGCTCGCAGCGTCCCTTTACAGTATTTGGCCTTTGTTATTATTATCATGTGGGGAGAATGAGTGCATCCTAGGACAAGTAGTAAGATTTCATGGTAATTGCAGTGTGTGCCTTGCATCCGTTACAGGAGCTGATCCCTCCACTCATATTATATATTTATTAGACTCAACCCTTCTAACTGCATGATGAGTTCACCCCTCTAAGTATTCATGCACGTTGATATAACATGACCTATACGGGCTCCGGGCATATTTAAAATAAAGTTTTCATTATAAACTAAACATAAGTCTTTTCAGAAATATAAAACTAGTCTTATAAGCTTAAACCAAGTTTTCTAGGACATACACTTATTACGATGTTATTCATTTCATTTCATTACTTGCTTATGTTTATGCTTTACATTCATTGTTATATATCCGTACATAGAGCGTATTGCTCAGCCGTATTTTCTTTCCATATCCCAATACGGCTGGTACTAAGGGGCAAAGCTAGGATTCAAGAGTACGTGCATGGGATGGAGGCGCCTAGTCTTCTTTCTCCTTTAATTCATTTACATACTTTTTCTTTTGCTAGACACTGTTTAGTTCTTTCCTTACATTCTATACTTATGCATTTGTGTGTGGAGCTTATGTTGGAGACGATGTTTGTTTCCACTTTCCTTTATGGTCAATGTTTTAGACATTTACCTTTCATGCTTTGATGGCAAGCCATAATTACTATGTAACGGTCCATTTTTCCAAATGGGTTGTTACAGTTATGGTATCAGAGCCAAGGTTTCGACCTGTAGGCTCTAAAAAATTAACTTGTGACTAGTGGGTAGTCATTAGTGTCTTCCTAAAACTGACAATACATTTTACTCATTTTATTTCATGCAACATCATTGATTTATGTTAAGTTTTGACTAAGTAATCGTTGGTACAGGACTGGCCATATTTACTCGCTTGTGCTTTTCATTCAAATTTTATTTTGTGAACCGGCCCATAGGCGTTCACCTTTGCTCATGTCAATTTTGTTATGTGGACCGACCCATAGGCTTCCACTATTGCCAATGGCTATTTTCGCTAGATATGCCTTCATAAACTCTTCATGCATTTCTTATGTTTATCCTATGTTCTAATCAGCTTAATCATTTCATTACCTCTTTTAAACTGTTAGATGGTCATGACACGCGAACAGGAACTGGCTGCAGCTGTCCAAGCAGCTCTGCAAGCTATGCTTCCACAAATCAGGAATTAGATCCGGGCTGAATACTAGAACATCGCGAATAAGAACAAAAATCCTCTTCCTCCTCCACTGGTTATTCTACACAATTGGCTTGAGAGTTTTAACAAGCAAAAACCTTGATCTTTTTAGTGAGATAAGATATCATCTGATGTAGAAAACTGGATTTCACATATGGAAATAATTTTCGATGCTATAGGATGTGATGGAATCTACAAGGCAATGTTAGCTTGCTATTAGTTTGAAGGAGATGCCTTAGCTTGGTGGAGGGCATACAAGCTAGCAAATGGAGGTGATGTTTGGTTAGCTGCTTTGACTAGGGACCAATTCAAGACTATGTTTTATTGTTAGTTTTTTTTCTGACAACTGAGTAGGAAAGACTCAAGAGGGACTATCATTCCATTCGTTAGAGAATTAGAGAGACTAGCATTGAGTTTATGAAGAGGTTTCTTAGGTTGGCTGGATTTCTGGGCAGTGCTGCGGGTACTGCTGAGGAGCAAGCGAAACACTTTCACTGGGCTCTTCACTCCACGACAACAGATCGTTTACTTAGTACTACTTACACTAATGTGTCACAAGTTAATGATGCAACACGTAGCTTCGAATTGATGCATGAGCGAGATGAGTATGAGTAGCAAGCTCGTCTAAAGAAGAGGTATAAATTTCAGTCATCAAGCGTTATCATTTTATTCCAATCTTTATGTTCATTTATACATTTCTCCTATCCAATGGTATTTTTCAGACAGAAGGGTGGAGACCGGTCCCAACCGGCCACTCAGCAGAATGCCAACGAGGGGCACGGTCAATCTAATGACCGCTACGGATCCGACAGGCGGAACGGTAATGACAATTACTGTAACAATGCCAGCAAGTCCAAGAACAACAAGACCCTAAATTCTAAAACTTTTCTATGTTAAGTTGTTGTATGTTTTACATACTAACATGCCAGCATCATAAAAAAGAACTCTCCGAGTGGGCGTGACCCAAATGCTAAGGGTCAGCAGTGCAACAACTCGTCTTCATCTGGTAAATTATCACTTAAACTTCAGTGCAGTCATGTTTATGCCAAATAATCATGTCTCACACATATTTTCTTATACAGTCTCTCAGATAGCAAGGGTACCTCTATGAGGTTACACCTACCCTATCTGCACGACTTGTAGTCGTAGACATCCTAGACCATGCGATAAGGCTACCGGAGTTTGTTTCAAGTGTGGAAAATTGATAAGCGTGAAAACACTCATCAATAATGATCCAAAAACCACTCAAAACACAGTCAAATACATAATATTTAACTTTAAAATATCAGAATTATGCGTGTATTTGCGTTTCATGTGTTTTCAGGTAAGAAGATACATTTTTGAGCAAAGACGCTTTTTCAAGGACTTATTTGATGAAAAGACGAAGAAAAGGACGAAAGAGCTTCTAAGGACTTTATTTTCCAATATTATCAAGAAGGAGGGCTAGACTTGTAACTTTAACAAAACAAAGGATGAAAAAGGAATTACTTAAAAGGTTTTAAATACAATTGACAAAGAAATAAAGTGAAAGGACCAAAAAGGAAAAGATGGGAAATAGTTTATGGTAATTGCAGTGTGTGCCTTGCATCCGTTACAGGAGCTGATCCCTCCACTCATATTATATATTTATTAGACTCAACCCTTCTAACTGCATGATAAGTTCACCCCTCTAAGTATTCATGCACGTTGATATAACATGACCTATACGGGCTCCGGGCATATTTAAAATACAGTTTTCATTATAAACTAAACATAAGTCTTTTCAGAAATATAAAACTAGTCTTATAAGCTTAAACCAGGTTTTCCAGGACATACACTTATTACGATGTTATTCATTTCATTTCATTACTTGCTTATGTTTATGCTTTACATTCATTGTTATATATCCGTACATAGAGCGTATTGCTCAGCCGTATTTTCTTTCCATATCCCAATACGGCTGGTACTAAGGGGCAAAGCTAGGATTCAAGAGTACGTGCATGGGATGGAGGCGCCTAGTCTTCTTTCTCCTTTAATTCATTTACATACTTTTTCTTTTGCTAGACACTGTTTAGTTCTTTCCTTACATTCTATACTTATGCATTTGTGTGTGGAGCTTATGTTGGAGCCGATGTTTGTTTCCACTTTCCTTTATGGTCAATGTTTTAGACATTTACCTTTCATGCTTTGATGGCAAGCCATAATTACTATGTAACGGTCCATTTATCCAAATGGGTTGTTACAGTTATGGTATCAGAGCCAAGGTTTCGACCTGTAGGCTCTAAAAAATTAACTTGTGACTAGTGGGTAGTCATTAGTGTCTTCCTAAAACTGACAATACATTTTACTCATTTTATTTCATGCAACATCATTGATTTATGTTAAGTTTTGACTAAGTAACGGTTGGTACAGGACTGGCCATATTTACTCGCTTGTGCTTTTCATTCAAATTTTATTTTGTGAACCGGCCCATAGGCGTTCACCTTTGCTCATGTCAATTTTGTTATGTGGACCGACCCATAGGCTTCCACTATTGCCAATGGCTATTTTCGCTAGATATGCCTTCATAAACTCTTCATGCATTTCTTATGTTTATCCTATGTTCTAATCAGCTTAATCATTTCATTACCTCTTTTAAACTGTTAGATGGTCATGACACGCGAACAGGAACTGGCTGCAGCTGTCCAAGCAGCTCTGCAAGCTATGCTTCCACAAATCAGGAATTAGATCCGGGCTGAATACTAGAACATCGCGAATAAGAACAAAAATCCTCTTCCTCCTCCACCGGTTATTCTACACACTTGGCTTGAGAGTTTTAACAAGTAAAAACCTTGATCTTTTGAGTGAGATAAGATATCATCTGATGTAGAAAACTGGATTTCACATATGGAAAAAATTTTCGATGCTATAGGATGTGATGGAATCTACAAGGCAATGTTAGCTTGCTATTAGTTTGAAGGAGATGCCTTAGCTTGGTGGAGGGCATACAAGCTAGCAAATGGAGGTGATGTTTGGTTAGCTGCTTTGACTAGGGACCAATTCAAGACTCTGTTTTATTGTTAGTTTTTTTTCTGACAACTGAGTAGGAAAGACTCAAGAGGGACTATCATTCCATTCGTTAGAGAATTAGAGAGACTAGCATTGAGTTTATGAAGAGGTTTCTTAGGTTGGCTGGATTTCTGGGCAATGCTGCGGGTACTGCTGAGGAGCAGGCGAAACACTTTCATTGGGCTCTTCACTCCACGACAACAGATCGTTTACTTAGTACTACTTACACTAATGTGTCACAAGTTAATGATGCAACACGTAGCTTCGAATTGATGCATGAGCGAGATGAGTATGAGTAGCAAGCTCGTCTAAAGAAGAGGTATAAATTTCAGTCATCAAGCGTTATCATTTTATTCCAATCTTTATGTTCATTTATACCTTTCTCCTATCCAATGGTATTTTTCAGACAGAAGGGTGGAGACCGGTCCCAACCGGCCACTCAGCAGAATGCCAACAAGGGGCACGGTCAATCTAATGACCGCTACGGATCCGACAGGCGGAACGGTAATGACAATTACTGTAACAATGCCAGCAAGTCCAAGAACAACAAGTCCCTAAATTCTAAAACTTTTCTATGTTAAGTTGTTGTATGTTTTACATACTAACATGCCAGCATCATAAAAAAGAACTCTCCGAGTGGGCGTGACCAAAATGCTAAGGGTCAGCAGTCCAACAACTCGTCTTCATCTGGTAAATTATCACTTAAACTTCAGTGCAGTCATGTTTATGCCAAATAATCATGTCTCACACATATTTTCTTATACAGTCTCTCAGATAGCAAGGGTACCTCTATGAGGTTACACCTACCCTATCTGCACGACTTGTAGTCGTAGACATCCTAGACCATGCGATAAGGCTACCGGAGTTTGTTTCAAGTGTGGAAAATTGATAAGTGTGAAAACACTCATCAATAATGATCCAAAAACCACTCAAAACACAGTCAAATACATAATATTTAACTTTAAAATATCAGAATTATGCGTGTATTTGCGTTTCATGTGTTTTCAGGTAAGAAGATACATTTTTGAGCAAAGACGCTTTTTCAAGGACTTATTTGATGAAAAGACGAAGAAAAGGACGAAAGAGCTTCTAAGGACTTTATTTTCCAATATTATCAAGAAGGAGGGCTAGACTTGTAACTTTAACAAAACAAAGGATGAAAAAGGAATTACTTAAAAGGTTTTAAATACAATTGACAAAGAAATAAAGTGAAAGGACCAAAAAGGAAAAGATGGGAAATAGTTTATGGTAATTGCAGTGTGTGCCTTGCATCCGTTACAGGAGCTGATCCCTCCACTCATATTATATATTTATTAGACTCAACCCTTCTAACTGCATGATAAGTTCACCCCTCTAAGTATTCATGCACGTTGATATAACATGACCTATACGGGCTCCGGGCATATTTAAAATACAGTTTTCATTATAAACTAAACATAAGTCTTTTCAGAAATATAAAACTAGTCTTATAAGCTTAAACCAGGTTTTCCAGGACATACACTTATTACGATGTTATTCATTTCATTTCATTACTTGCTTATGTTTATGCTTTACATTCATTGTTATATATCCGTACATAGAGCGTATTGCTCAGCCGTATTTTCTTTCCATATCCCAATACGGCTGGTACTAAGGGGCAAAGCTAGGATTCAAGAGTACGTGCATGGGATGGAGGCGCCTAGTCTTCTTTCTCCTTTAATTCATTTACATACTTTTTCTTTTGCTAGACACTGTTTAGTTCTTTCCTTACATTCTATACTTATGCATTTGTGTGTGGAGCTTATGTTGGAGCCGATGTTTGTTTCCACTTTCCTTTATGGTCAATGTTTTAGACATTTACCTTTCATGCTTTGATGGCAAGCCATAATTACTATGTAACGGTCCATTTATCCAAATGGGTTGTTACAGTTATGGTATCAGAGCCAAGGTTTCGACCTGTAGGCTCTAAAAAATTAACTTGTGACTAGTGGGTAGTCATTAGTGTCTTCCTAAAACTGACAATACATTTTACTCATTTTATTTCATGCAACATCATTGATTTATGTTAAGTTTTGACTAAGTAACGGTTGGTACAGGACTGGCCATATTTACTCGCTTGTGCTTTTCATTCAAATTTTATTTTGTGAACCGGCCCATAGGCGTTCACCTTTGCTCATGTCAATTTTGTTATGTGGACCGACCCATAGGCTTCCACTATTGCCAATGGCTATTTTCGCTAGATATGCCTTCATAAACTCTTCATGCATTTCTTATGTTTATCCTATGTTCTAATCAGCTTAATCATTTCATTACCTCTTTTAAACTGTTAGATGGTCATGACACGCGAACAGGAACTGGCTGCAGCTGTCCAAGCAGCTCTGCAAGCTATGCTTCCACAAATCAGGAATTAGATCCGGGCTGAATACTAGATCATCGCGAATAAGAACAAAAATCCTCTTCCTCCTCCACCGGTTATTCTACACACTTGGCTTGAGAGTTTTAACAAGTAAAAACCTTGATCTTTTGAGTGAGATAAGATATCATCTGATGTAGAAAACTGGATTTCACATATGGAAAAAATTTTCGATGCTATAGGATGTGATGGAATCTACAAGGCAATGTTAGCTTGCTATTAGTTTGAAGGAGATGCCTTAGCTTGGTGGAGGGCATACAAGCTAGCAAATGGAGGTGATGTTTGGTTAGCTGCTTTGACTAGGGACCAATTCAAGACTCTGTTTTATTGTTAGTTTTTTTTCTGACAACTGAGTAGGAAAGACTCAAGAGGGACTATCATTCCATTCGTTAGAGAATTAGAGAGACTAGCATTGAGTTTATGAAGAGGTTTCTTAGGTTGGCTGGATTTCTGGGCAGTGCTGCAGGTACTGCTGAGGAGCAGGCGAAACACTTTCACTGGGCTCTTCACTACACGACAACAGATCGTTTACTTAGTACTACTTACACTAATGTGTCACAAGTTAATGATGCAACACGTAGCTTCGAATTGATGCATGAGCGAGATGAGTATGAGTAGCAAGCTCATCTAAAGAAGAGGTATAAATTTCAGTCATCAAGCGTTATCATTTTATTCCAATCTTTATGTTCATTTATACCTTTCTCCTATCCAATGGTATTTTTCAGACAGAAGGGTGGAGACCGGTCCCAACCGGCCACTCAGCAGAATGCCAACAAGGGGCACGGTCAATCTAATGACCGCTACGGATCCGACAGGCGGAACGGTAATGACAATTACTGTAACAATGCCAGCAAGTCCAAGAACAACAAGTCCCTAAATTCTAAAACTTTTCTATGTTAAGTTGTTGTATGTTTTACATACTAACATGCCAGCATCATAAAAAAGAACTCTCCGAGTGGGCGTGACCAAAATGCTAAGGGTCAGCAGTCCAACAACTCGTCTTCATCTGGTAAATTATCACTTAAACTTCAGTGCAGTCATGTTTATGCCAAATAATCATGTCTCACACATATTTTCTTATACAGTCTCTCAGATAGCAAGGGTACCTCTATGAGGTTACACCTACCCTATCTGCACGACTTGTAGTCGTAGACATCCTAGACCATGCGATAAGGCTACCGGAGTTTGTTTCAAGTGTGGAAAATTGATAAGTGTGAAAACACTCATCAATAATGATCCAAAAACCACTCAAAACACAGTCAAATACATAATATTTAACTTTAAAATATCAGAATTACGCGTGTATTTGCGTTTCATGTGTTTTCAGGTAAGAAGATACATTTTTGAGCAAAGACGCTTTTTCAAGGACTTATTTGATGAAAAGACGAAGAAAAGGACGAAAGAGCTTCTAAGGACTTTATTTTCCAATATTATCAAGAAGGAGGGCTAGACTTGTAACTTTAACAAAACAAAGGATGAAAAAGGAATTACTTAAAAGGTTTTAAATACAATTGACAAAGAAATAAAGTGAAAGGACCAAAAAGGAAAAGATGGGAAATAGTTTATTAACTTGGTCAAAAGACCAAGTCACGGTCAAACACACAAACCTCCACACACGTCTTCTTCATCCTTCAAGAGAGAGAAACGAATACCGGTTTCTTATCTTTCTATCCACCAAGACCTGCAAATCATTATCACGGAAGATACAAGGAGTTTCAGGCCAAGCTTCCAACTAGAAGAATACTCCTTTTGATCTCCTTTACAAGGAGATACCATTTAATTAAATCAATAATGAAGAACGAAGAAATCCCCAATATGAAGAATTAAGAGTTCAACCTCGTATTTTCCACGTGTCGAAACCTGATTGGATAAGACACGTCACTTCCTGTTTTCGACGGCTATAAATAGAGACGAAGACCCTCACTTTCAGACGGTTAGCTTAGGTGTAGAATTTCACACACAGTTAGAGAAGGAGATTAGTTTTGGAGTAGTTTAGTTTTACACATATCAGTTAGATTTTCTTCTCTATTCTCACTGTTACCTTCAGTTCAAAGTTAGTTAGATTCTTGTTAAACTTGTAACCACTTTTCTCCATTAATGAAATACTTCTATTTTCTTTAAAGCTTTGCTGTCATAATCTTCTTCTTATAAGCTGCTTTACTAATAAGCTTCTTGTTCATAAGCTTTTTGATGAGTTGACGTTTGTTTCAAAATTCCATTTTGATTTCAGCAATTAAGAGCAATAAGCTTAGAAGCTCGGCATAGCCTAAGAGACTTTCACACAAACTTTTTGATATGTTTCTTTTAGATTTTAGGACTTAATAATTTGAGTTGTCGTTTGGTCATAAGCTTGTCTCACATTCGTCGAAACTGATATACGGTTTGATAAGCTCAAATGAGCTTATAAGAGGATTTTGATTAGAGATATTCAAGAATCAATCCTGTTAGTTACTATCGATGTGATAGCATTTTAGAGGGATTAAACAAAGATTATAGTTTAGTAGTTTAGAATATTGGTCTTCGTTTTGTGTCATTTGTGCAGGGTAATAGCGATGATCAATTTAGCAAGCTTAGCGATTCGTCATCATCGCTCGATATAGATCAGTTCACGTATTCTGATTTGCAGGTACTAATGAATTGAGTAGATCAGTTGGTAAATCGATGGTGATTTCAGTTCGATAGTCAGAAGCATATAGCTAAGCCGGCTCAGCGCCGCGCTTCGACAACAACGGTCTGGCCTGGATGTGGCAGGTCATTGTTATTTACATTTCTGCAAATCGTCGAAATAGTGTACTCATTAGTTTTATAGCCTAAATCTGCCTGCAATTTGTTTAATACGTGTTCGTGTTATTTCTAGCTGATGTTAAACTCTAGATCAGTTTTTCTTTTTATTCAATTTTAATAAGTGTGTTTGTTACTCTTACTACTGCCGTAATTCTTTAGATTGCTCAATTAGGTTGACAGATTTTACGATTCAAGAAGCATAACCAGTGTTTGGCTATGTCTGTTATAGGATGTAATTGAGATATGCAGTAGATGTATTATAAGATGATAAGCTCTGAAATAGTGTAGTCTATCTTCAATTTCTTTGAGCTTATTAAGCTAGACGTTATGTAGAGATTATGATAGCTATTACAAGTTTCTGTCCCCAAAATGATAAAAGCAGTAGACTTGTAATTCGATTTCAATTCTATTTGCATTAGGTTTGGAAGAGTTGCACGTTTTACCCTTTAGTTTGTATACCTGCGTCACGCCCACAGTCCTCACTGTTAGAGTTAACTATATAAGGACTGTTCCTTTGGTGTTAGTTTGTAAGAGGCTCGGTTTGTTAGTTGTTGGGCTGAATTTAGTTTGGGCTTCTCATTAGAACCGTTAGCTAGATTGATTACTTGTCAAAATAAGATCTTACCAAATTTAGTTTATGAATATAAGAGATTTAGTTTTTATAGAAATAGTATGTTAGTTTTATAAAAATTAGTTTTACTTTTATAAGTTGTAATTTGTATTCTGAATTCTTAGAATTAATTCTTACTTTATAATTTTCACGTGTTTTGGTGCATTTAATTGTGGTAATTGCTAAGTGTTTCTAGATTAGTACGTATAAATAGTCATATTAGATATTTTACATTTTTTAATTGCTTTGTGCCAATAGGACATAGATTACCAAACAAGTTTTATAACCAAAAACAATCAAGTTGAGCTTTAAATTGTTGTATCAATTCGAATCGATACCGAGAAAAACGAACTAAAAAACAGATATTAAATGGCGCCACTGGCGGTTCTTTTCGTGAAGATTAACGGTTTCGAGTGAGACGATTGGATTTTGGGATCCGTTCACTTTGTGAACGTTATTTTTACGTAAAATAAATCAAAAACATAAAAAAAGATAAAAAAGATAAAAATACAAAAAAATAAAAAATCACAAAATCAATTCTTTTCCTAAAGAATTGAACCAAAAAAATTAAAAAATCCAAAAAGTAATCTTTTTCCTAAAAGATTACACCCAAAAATATATATTATATCGGTTTTCATCGTTTTTACGTACATATAGTATTTTTCTTAAAAAATCAAATAAATACAAAAATATTTTTGATATATTATTATATGTAAATACGTATATATATACGAACAACCAAGTTACCTATTTCCATAAGTATTGCCGAGGCAATACACCGTGTTAGGGGGCGTTCCGGTCCTTGACACGCGTTTCGATCAAATTTAATTAAGCAAGAATAGATAAATACTTCCAATAGGCAATAATTCGAAGAATACAAACTACAAAGTGAATAGAAAGGCGATGTGCTATAAAATGCCATCTAAGGGTCAATAAGTACTTAAGTGCTTCGCGCCACCTAACCCCCCGTTCACTAGTGCGTATTCTAAGAAGGAATGCTTTATTGGGGGTCTTGCACCCAAGTAGTCATTATATATATTATACTTTCTTGTGGATATTTCATATCGAACCTCGAGGGAGATAATCTCTTCTCCTTCAAAAGTCGACCGAGGGCTACTCCCTCATTCCTCGTGTTTACTTACACGTGTACTCGCACACGTGTAAACATACCACCTTTGGTGTATTACTTCCTTCCCCGAGGAAGCTTTTTAAACGTCATTATACTTGTATATACATTCGGCCACCTTGTTAAACATGGATACTCGTTCCATGTTGGAGATTTTGCAACAACGATCCACCAACGCTAATTATTCGCCTGGTTCGACTTGTGGTGGTCCACACGATACTTATTTATGTGATCAATATAATGGCTATTATGGGGAGGGATATGCTTACAATAGAACCGAGAACCCTAATTTTCAACCTAACCTTCAAATGGACTATACTTGTAATGACTATATGGGATATTCTGGTTTTTCATCACAAAATCCACCATCATTTCATGATCAACCCTTTGATGCGCCATACCAAAACCAAGGATTTTCAAACAATGAAGGTTTTCAAAATAATGATGATTTTCAATGCTATAATCAAGAAACCTTTCAAAACCAAGGATTTTCCAATTATGAAGGTTTTCAAAAAAATGATAATTTTCAAGGCTATAATCAAGAAACCTTTCATAATCAAGGATTTTCAAATAATGAAGGCTTTCAAAATGATGAAAATTTTCCATGCTATAATCAAGAGATTTATCAAAATCAAGGATTTTCAAATCATGTAGATTTTCAAAATGAGAGAAATTTTCAAAATTTTAATCAAGGGGATATTTCACAATTTCAAATGGACTCAATTTTTCAAAAGATTGATGAAAATGTTAGAAAATTTAAAGAAATGCAAGAGGAAACTGATAGGCAATTCTTAGTTTTGGAAACACAACTCTTGCAAAACTTTACACCTCAAGGAGCTTGACCATGTGATATTGAGCCGTCTTTGAGAGTTGATGATGAGGATGATACTATTAGTGATAAAGGGAATTTTCAAGGTTACAATCATGAGAACTTTCATAATCAAGACTCTTTTCAAAACTATAATCCACCTAATTATGGAAATCCACCTCCACCCTATTCTTCGACTTATTCATGTGAATTTTGTGGAAAAGAACCCCATTATGGTTATGATTGTCGACCAAAGGATCCGCCTTCTTATGCTCCTAATGCTCTCGATGAGTTAGCTTCTCTAATTCAGCATGATGGAAAATACTTGGAATATATGTCGAAGGCTCTTAATCGTAGGAGAGAAATGAGCCTTGAGGAAATGAAAGAAGAGTCTCGGTGGTTAAGGGAGGAAATTAAGTCTCATGAGGAAATGGAAATTAAGTCTTGGCAATTTAATGATAAGGAACTTGGTGATATGTTTCGTGGATCATTGAACAAATTATGCCTCAAGAAAGATTTAGATGATTTACTCGTTAAGATTGATAAAAAAGAACGTGAACGCATAAAAACCATGAGCTTTGAGGAAATAGAAGAGGAGAATGTGAGGATACATGAAAAGATGATATCTCTTTTTAATAACGCGAAGATGAAACTATTTTATAAAGCGGACATTTGTGACGAGTTGAACATTAAATATCGTCAACTTAAGCAAGAGTTACGTACTTTGCTCTTAGCAAAAGACGAAAAAGTAGAAGAGGAAGGCATAAAAGAAGAATACATTGTTAATCGTGCTCGTTTGCTTAAACAATGCTTATATGACGATGATGACGAACCTTCGATTTGCATGAAATTTAATGATGACACACCTTCATCACCTTTACCTCACGTGGAACCCACCGACTCTTTAACCATGGGGGACGAGCCTCTTAGCACTAATACAAACACCGATTTGGATGAATTAACCTCTTCTAGTGTTGAGAACCTTATCCCAATCCAAAGAGAGTTTGAGGGTGTTTCCATTGAACCATGTGACGAGCTTTGTATTGATACCTCTTCTCCTCATGATCACATTGAGATTTCATCCCATGTTGACTTTCATGCTACTACTAGTGATTTTGGTGACTTTGATCTCGATGAATTGTTTTAAGAAAAGGATAATGAGATTGAGGACGAATTTGTGCAAGACTTAACACAAATAGAGGATGATGATTGTGATTCTAGTGAGGCATCTTATGATATATTATCCGAGGACTTTTCATGTCAAGATGACATTCCTAATTTGGATGATGATGTTAATCATATAGAAGAAGTGGAAGATGTTCATATTCGTGATGTTTTATCAAACGTTTATCATCTTATCTCCTCGATTTAAGCTTTGAATGAAAACCATAATGATGATTCCATAGAAGAAGAACCTTTCATTGACATTTCTTCACCGGTTTGTGAGGTTGCACCTATTGATTTTTATGATGATATCATCCCTTTGAGTGATTCTCTCATTAATACACCTTCTTTTGAGCCTTCTATTCCCACCCTTCTACCCTTGAAGTTGGTTATTGATAAAGATCCTATACTCTTAGAGATTGATCCTTTTTCACCTATGGCACCTTTAGAACCTAAAACCTTTGATATGGATTCTCATATGGATATTGATGCCACCATAGAGGCTTATCTTGTTGATATTGATATTGAGGTTGATGATAGTGATTCTACTTGGGAAGAGGAGATTCGTCTTAGTGAGAACATGCTTTTTGGGAACTTAGAACTTACACCTCCTTCACAAGACACTATTAATCTTGATCCTCCTTTCACTATGCCTTCTATGGAAGATTACCCACCTTTTGATGATAATGAGGAGCCCAATATGGATATACTTGTTATGAATGTTTTGATTCCTACACCTTCATTGTCTCATGATGTTTTGATATCTAAGGGGGAATCTTATATGGTTGATACGAGTTCATCTCTTTATTTTCCAATGAAGGGAAAGGTTTTTTATCCTGGGATACGTATGTTTGGGAAAAATTGGTTTTCATCTACTTCACTTAAGAGTGTAATCACTTCTATTGAGATGGAATTCTTGTATGAGCTTACTTTGGTGATGCTACCTACTTTGGAGTTGTTCACTTGTCGAGATGGAAACTATGTATTTGATCCTGGGGTGCTTCATATTTGAGAGATTTTATATGTTGGACAAACTTGAGACACGCTGGACCGTTCCATTTATCAAGGCGGATTTTGTAAATCTTATAGTAAATGGCAACGTGCTAAGTTTGAGTGTATCATGTGAGATGTGCTTCAAAAGTGGATATCCTTTATTCTCCATGATGGTTTCCCCAAGGACAACCTAATTCGGGGCCGAGTCGAGCTAGCGACTTAGGGTTAAAAAAACTCAAGCAATGAATAACTAGGTTAGAAAACGTAGAAGTAGATCTAAATAGGTTAGGTTTAATTAAAAGGATGTTATAGTAGAGTTGAAGTGGAGGGGTGGCTTTTCTTCGTTTTTTTGGTGTTTGCTTCAAGGGTTGCTCTCTCTCATTTCATGCTTGGAGCTTATGGAGGAGGCCCGTGTATCTGGTTCACTTCGATTAGTTTTTGCTATTGTGTTATTCAACCTTGTGCTTAAAATGAATACCCTTTAGTTGTCTCTTCCTTAACTTGGGTTAAGCAAAGTTATCAATGTCATAAGTGTAGGGGAGTTCACTCCAATACTCTTAAACATTGAGGACAATGTTTATCTTAAGTGTAGGGGAGACTTCTATCGAAGTGACCTTACCTAGACCATTGCCTTAACTTCATGATAACTGGAAAAATTAATTTTTCAAACATTTTTCAAATTTTTGATCTACTTTGGCCACCAAAAATATGCATTCATAATTTTTGCATTAATCTATTTGCATTGTATATATTTCTTCTTTTATTTTTCATCAAAAATATATAAAAAGGAAAAAATATAATAAGGATATGGTTTAACAATTTAGACTTCTTTGACATATTAGGCCCGCCATGGGTATTTTGACTCAACCCGAGTTTGCTTATCTAAGCATTCTCTAGCTAGTATCCTTAACCATGTAGTCCTTCATTGTTCTATTAGGCTAAGCATCCACCAATTTCATTATTTGAGATTTTAAATTTGTGGAAAATGGGAAATGATAGAGTTGAAGCAAGTATAAAAGGGCTAGATAAATTTCATGATAATTACTTGTGGCTAAACCCTTCTCTTCTTTACCTCTAATTTCTTCGCATGTATATATGTTAATAAATAATCAAGAACGGTTTTAATTGGTTTGTAATCTCTTATGCATTTTGGTCTAATCATTCATGGTTGATATAAGTACGTCTTAAGATTCTAAGTTAGAACGTTTTATGTGTACTAGACTTATGTTATGCTCAATATTTAGCGGGTGTTTTTCCTTTTATTCTTTTCTACTTTCTTTGTGAGGAATAAAGAAAAATAAGAGCGGCTTATGAAAAAAAAAATGAGTGGCTAGAAAAAAAAGAAAAAGAAAAATAATAATTATACAAGACTCCCACTAGGGGCAGTGTGGTGTTAATTATAGTGACTACTGAGTTCCAATATTACCTTGACGGGTTGCGGGGATTCAATAGATTGCTCCAATCCAATATTACCTTGACGGGTTGCGGGGTTGAAGATCCAAAGTCTCAAAAAGGCGGAGGATGTAAATTATTGCGTGAGTATTATTTTTCTTTCCTTAGCGAGTGTGTAGCTACTTATGTAAGCATGACATGAGGATTTTACACATAAGGCGAATGACTTATTACTCTTGAAACGGACTTATATTAATTGTGAACGGTTTTTCAAGTAATGGATGAGAGGATTACTTAGGATTAAAACCGTGCTTCCTTATTTTTGGATTTTACATTTCTTATATTTCACACTTGAAATAAATGACAAATTTGCCCACAAGCAATTTGCTCAAATAATAACCGGTTCCACATTTAATTGTCATGAATAAGTTGATGCACTTTTTACTTGTGAATACAATGATCCCATTTTTAAGCTTGGTATGGGGAAAGTGAAACTTGAGGGTGATAAATGTCCATGGTACCAAAGCCCTAATTTAAGTAATTGACTTCTTTATGAGTTATTTCCATCAAAACCATTTCAATAAAAATCAAAAATATATAAATAGAATTGTTTTCTTTGCATTGCATTATAAATATTCAAAACCATTCATCATGTAGTATAGTTTAGTTTATTAAATCATAAAATGGCCAAGGTTGGTTAATTATGAGAAAAGTGCACTCTAGAGCTTTAAAATGCTGCATTGCATGAGGTCATGGCAATGGTCAAGTGGAGGGGAGTTGATAAGTGTGAAAACACTCATCAATAATGATCCAAAAACCACTCAAAACACAGTCAAATACATAATATTTAACTTTAAAATATCAGAATTACGCGTGTATTTGCGTTTCATATGTTTTCAGGTAAGAATATACATTTTTGAGCAAAGACGCGTTTTCAAGGACTTATTTGATGAAAAGACGAAGAAAATGACGAAAGAGCTTCTAAGGACTTTATTTGCCAATATTATCAAGAAAGAGGGCTAGACTTGTAACTTTAACAAAACAAAGGATGAAAAAGGAATTACTTAAAAGGTTTTAAATACAATTGACAAAGAAATAAAGTGAAAGGACCAAAAAGGAAAAGATGGGAAATAGTTTATTAACTTGGTCAAAAGACCAAGTCACGGTCAAACACACAAACCTCCACACACGTCTTCTTCATCCTTCAAGAGAGAGAAACGAATACCGGTTTCTTATCTTTCTATCCACCAAGACCTGCAAATCATTATCACGGAAGATACAAGGAGTTTCAGGCCAAGCTTCCAACTAGAAGAATACTCCTTTTGATCTCCTCTACAAGGAGATACCATTTAATTAAATCAATAATGAAGAACGAAGAAATCCCCAATATGAAGAATGAAGAGTTCAACCTCGTATTTTCCACGTGTCGAAACCTGATTGGACAAGACACATCACTTCCTGTCTTCGACGGCTATAAATAGAGACGAAGACCCTCACTTTCAGATGGTTAGCTTAGGTGTAGAATTGCACACACAGTTAGAGAAGGAGATTAGTTTAGGAGTAGTTTAGTTTTACACATATCAGTTAGATTTTCTTCTCTATTCTCACTGTTACCTTCAGTTAAAAGTTAGTTAGATTCTTGTTAAACTTGTAACCACTTTTCTCCATTAATGAAATACTTCTATTTTCTTTAAAGCTTTGCTGTCATAATCTTCTTCTTATAATCTGCTTTACTAATAAGCTTCTTGTTCATAAGCTTTCGGATGAGTTGACGTTTGTTTCAAAATTCCATTTTGATTTCAGCAATTAAGAGCAATAAGCTTAGAAGCTCGGCATAGCCTATGAGACTTTCACACAAACTTTTTGATATGTTTCTTTTCAGATTTTAGGACTTAATAATTTAAGTTGTCGTTTGGTCATAAGCTTGTCTCACATTCGTCGAAACTGATATACGGGTTTGATAAGCTCAAATGAGCTTATGAGAGGATTTTGATTAGAGATATTCAAGAATCAATCCTGTTAGTTACTATCGATGTGATAGCATTTTAGAGGGATTTAACAAAGATTGTAGTTTAGTAGTTTAGAATATTGGTCTTCTTTTCGTGTCATTTGTGCAGGGTAATAGCGATGATCAGTTCAGCGAGCTTAGCGATTCGTCATCATCGCTCGATATAGATCAGTTCACGTATTCTGATTTGCAGGTACTAATGAGTTGAGTAGATTAGTTGGTAAATCGATGGTGATTACAGTTTGATAGTCAGAAGCATATAGCTAAGCCGGCTCAGCGCCGCGCTTCGACAACAACGGTCTGGCCTGGAAGTGGCAGGTCATTGTTATTTACATTTCTGCAAATCGTCGAAATAGTGTACTCATTAGTTTTGTAGCCTAAATCTGCCTGCAATTTGTTTAATATGTGTTCGTGTTATTTCTAGCTGATGTTAAATTCTAGATCAGTTTTTCTTTTTATTCAATTTTAATAAGTGTGTTTGTTACTCTTACTACTGCCGTAATTCTTTAGATTGCTCAATTAGGTTGACATATTTTACGATTCAAGAAGCATAACCAGTGTTTGGCTATGTCTGTTATAGGATGTAATTGAGATATGCAGTAGATGTATTATAAGATGATAAGCTCAGAAATAGTGTAGTCTATCTTCAATTTCTTTGATCTTATTAAGCTAGATGTTATGTAGAGATTATGATAGCTATTACAAGTTTATGTCCCCAAAATGATAAAAGCAGTAGACTTGTAATTCGATTTCAATTCTATTTGCATTAGGTTAGGAAGAGTTGCACGTTTTACCCTTTAGTTTGTATACCTGCGTCACGCCCACAGTCCTCACTGTTAGAGTTAACTATATAAGGACTATTCCTTTGGTGTTAGTTTGTAAGAGGCTCAGTTTGTTAGTTGTTGGGCTGAATTTAGTTTGGGCTTCTCATTAGAACCGTTAGCTAGATTGATTACTTGTCAAAATAAGATCTTACCAAATTTAGTTTACGAATATAAGAGATTTAGTTTTTATAGAAATAGTATGTTAGTTTTATAAAAATTAGTTTTACTTTTATAAGTTGTAATTTGAAATCTGAATTCTTAGAATTAATTCTTACTTTATAATTTTCATGTGTTTTGGTGCATTTAATTGTGGTAATTGCTAAGTGTTTCTAGATTAGTACGTATAAATAGTCATATTAGATATTTTACATTTTTTAATTGCTTTGTGCCAATTAGACATAGATTACCAAACAAGTTTTATAACCGAAAACAATCAAGTTGAGCTTTAAATTGTTATATCAATTCGAATCGATACCGAGAAAAACGAACTAAAAAACAGATATTAAAAATCCGGACACATGTTGAAATATTGTAAGAAGGGAGATACTACTGGTACTTCTAGTTCTGCTGTTCCTAAGCCACCAGCTTCGGGTCGTGTCTACACTAAGACAAGGGATCAACAAATAAGTCTTCAGGTACTATCACTGGCATCCTCTTTATGAATGGTCATGCTGCTTGCGTTTTATTCGATACTGGTGCAACTCATTTAGTCATATCCACTACGTATGCCAGTAGTATTAATAAAATCCCTATGCCACTAGAGGATACATTAAGTATATCTACGCCTATGCGAGACTCTGTACGTATTACCCAGGTGTACAGAGACATTCCACTAGAATTTGATGATAAGATTCACCCAATAGACACACTTACTTTGGATATGTGCGAGTTTGATCTCATCTGAGGCATGGACTAGTTATCCAAGCACCATGCTACTATCGACTGCCATACCTATCGGATTATCTTTGGTGATGTTCAAGCACCAGAGTAAATTCACAATGGTTTCATACCAGGAAAGTCTGTGCAAATCATTTCGGCTTTAGAAGCTCATGCTTTACTAGCTCATGGCTGCAAGGGCTTCTTAGCTTCAATTCAGGAATTACTACCGAAGTTCCGTCGATCCAAGATCAATCTGTTGTTTCTGAATGCCCCGACGTATTTCCAGAAGAACTTCCGGGAATACCACCTATCCGCAAAGTAGTATTTAGCATTGAGCTCATCCTAGGAGCTCAACCAATCTCTAAGGCTTCTTATCGCATGGCTCCCATAGAGCTCAAGGAGTTAAAAGATTAGCTGCAGGAATTACTGGAGCGACGTTTCATCCGGTTGAGTGTATCACCATGGGTTGCATCGGTACTTTTCATCAAGAAGAAGGATGGCAGCATGCGTTTATGCATTGACTATCGTGAGCTGAACAAGATCAGGATTAGAAACCGTTATCCATAATCGCGTATCGATGATCTGTTTAACCAACTGCAAGGTGCCAAGCATTTATCCAAGATTGATCTAAGATCCGGTTATCATCATCTGCGAGTGTAAGAGCAGGATATTCTCAAGACTGCTTTTCGCACAAGATATGGCCATTATGAGTTCGTAGTCATGCCTTTCGGACTCACTAATGCTCCAGCGGTATTCATGGACTTAATGAACCGCGTCATCCAGGAGTTTCTAGATAAATTTGTTATCGTGTTCATCGATGACATCCTCATCTTCTCTAAATCCAAGGAAGAACATGAAGAACATCTTCGTATTGTGTTACAGATTCTCCGTCAGAAGCAGTTGTATGACAAATTTCTAAGTGTGAATTTTGGCTAAGGAAGGTGGCATTTCTGGGCCACATTGTCTCCACAAAATGGATTACTATGGATCCTGCGAAGGTTGAAGCTAACACTAAATGGCCGAGATCGACGTCTGCAACTGAGGTTCGTAGTTTTGTTGCCTTAACTGGTTATTATCGAAGATTTGTGGAGAACTTTTCAAGACTAGCCTTACCTTTGACCAAGTTGATGCGGAAAGGAGAGAAATTTGTTTGGAATGATGAGTTGTAGAATTGCTTTGAATAACTTAAGTAGCGGTTATTCTTACTCTCCCATCTAGCACAAGTGTATTTCAGATCTACCGCGATGGTTTGGTTAAAGGATTAGGCTGTGTACTCACGCAACATGGTAAAGTGATTGCATATGCATCACGTCAGCTAAAGCCTTATAAGGAGAATTATCCTACCTATGACTTGGAGCTAGCAGTATTAGTCTTTGCAATTAATATCTGGAGACACTACCTATATGGTGAATCATGTGACATCTTCACTGATCACAAGAGTCTCAAGTACATTTTCACTCAGAGAGAGCTTAACATGAGGCAGAGAATACGGTTGGAACTACTCAAGGACTATGACATCAATCTTCAAGATCATCCCGTTAAGGCGAATGTAGTGGCAGATGCTCTCAGCAAGAAGTCGGGCATGATTAACGGCATCAAGATACAAGAAGAAATCATACGTGAATTAGAGCGATTAGATATCGAGTTCTTAGTTCGTGGACAACATGGGTACTAGGCTAATCTGAGAATTGATCCAGACTTAATTTCTCGGATCAAGGAAGCTTAGAAAGACGATGGTGAGATTTGGGCTATTATTCAGAATCTTGATCTACAGACAGAATTTCTTGTAAACGAAGAAGGCATCGTATGGAAAGGAATTAAGCTATGTGTTCCGGATGATCAGAAACTCTGAGAAGCTTTATTGACAGAAGCTCACAGCTCTCCATTCTTATTCATCCAAGATCCACCAAAATGTACCAGGATATCAAAACTCATTTCTGGTGGAGTGGCATGAAGTAGGATGTTGCTACATTCGTATCCAAGTGTCTAACCTATAAGTAGGTTAAGATCGAGCATCAGCGGGCTAGTGGTTTACTAGAACCGTTAGAGATTCCCAAATGGAAGTGGGACAAAATCTCCATGGATTTAATCACGGACTTCCATTGACTCAGAGCAAGCATGATGATATATGGGTTAGAGTAGATTGTTTAACCAAATCAACTCATTTTCTCCGAATGTGCAAGGACTTTTCAGTTAGCAAATTGGCAGATATATTCCTTAAGGAGATCATGCGACTGCATGGTACTCCATCAGACATCATATCAGACAGAGATCCCCATTTCACGTCTAAGTTCTAGAAAGGTATGCAGAAAGCTTGGGTCAGCAAACTTAAGCTTAGCACTGCCTTTCATCCTCAGACCGATGGTCAGTCAGAGCGTACCATTCAAACCTTAGAAGACATACTGCGAGCTTGTACATTAGAATGGACAGGAAGTTGGGACGACTACATTTGTTTGGTTGAGTTTACCTACAACAATAGTTGGCATGCAAGTATTAAGTGTGCACCTTTCGACATGCTCTATGGCAGAAAGTGTCGTGCTCCAATCTGCTAGGATCAAGTTGGAGAACGAATCCTTGAAGGACTAGAAATGATATAGGTGACCAATGAGAAGGTTGTCGTCGCCAAGGCGAAGCTACAGGAAGCTCTTGCTCGACATAAGAGCTATGCTGATAAACATCATAGAGATCTAGAATTTAAGATCGGTGATCATGTTTTCCTTAAGGTATCACCAGCACATGGTGTCAAGCGTTTTGGACTTAAGGGCAAGCTCAGTCCTCGGTTCATCGGACCGTTTGAAATTCTTGAACGTGTCGGAGAAGTGTCATTTCGTTTAGCTTTACCTCCTCAGCTATCTCATGTGTATGATGTATTCCATGTATCCTTGCTCATAGGTTACAATTACCATCCATTGCATACAATTTCGTGTCCCTTCGACCAGATTCGAGAGGATCTATCATATATTGAGGAACCCGAGGAATTTCTAGACCGTCAAGATCGAGTCATGAGGAGAAAGATGATCCCATTCGTCAAAATCCGTTGGAGGGATCATTCCGAGCGGGAAGCCACTTGGGAAATGGAGGAGTCTATCCAGACTTCTTACCCTCATTTCCAGCTATGATTCAGGTATGTAATTTTCAGTTTATCGTATCTCTAATTCGAGACGAATTATTCTTTTAGAGGGGAAGAGTTGTAAAACCCGCTTTAAAATCCATAAGATCATTAAATGCACGAAATTACGATTAAATTTAAAAATTTTAATTAATTAATATACGACATGAATCATTAACACTTAATACGAACGTTACGTATATTAATTAATTATTATTAGTATTATGTATGAAAACATGAATATTAATGCACGATAAGTATTCACGTAAAATACTTAAATCATACAAGACATAAAACACGAACATTTAATTTCAAGTATTATGTATATTATTAATACACGATAAATGTTTACGTAGAATATTTAATTCACGATATTAAAACACGAACATTCACGAATAATAATCAAACATGAAAAATTGTATGGATTTGGTTTTGGGTTGTGTGTAGTCGCGACAAACAAAGGGACAAGGGCCTCATGGCCCGACCCATTTAGTAATCCTAATAGTAAACTAAATCACCAAGGGATTTACATAATATCACTTTTAGAAAATCAAAAGAAACCCTAGCTCTTTCTTCTTCCCTAGTCGCGACATCATCAAGAGAAACAAGGGAAAGATTTTGGGTTTTGATCTTGGAGAATTACGTGTTTGTGTTCGTGTTTCATTCCTAAATCCATCCACGCATTTGGTATTCATCGAATCTTAATCTTTTTAATCTTTTTATTTTAATTATAATCATATGTTCATGAATCCTTAAAAACATTAATTAAAAACATGTTTACATAAAAGATTAAACAAGATTCGGGTTGGTTTGGTTTGGTTTGTTTGTTTCGGTCGCACATAAACCGAGACCACGTAGGGTCTCGGTGGTGTTTGTTCCTCACCAGCCACAACCCTCTAGTGGGGCGGTGGTGGTTTTTGTTACCAACCGCAACCCAAACTGCATCAGCAGTGGGTGCAGCGGCCTACCGGTGGCAAACCGAGACCATATAGGTCTCGATAGGTATGTAGTGGACAACAGGGGGAACCACGGCAGCAACAGCGACACCGACAGCCTTATCGGTGGCTGATGGGTGTTCGGCCGCAAGCCACAACCAAGGGGCTCTGGTGTTACGTGGGATTTGAGGCAACACCGAGACCCCATGATATCGGTGGGGTTTTGTTCGGGGTTTGATTAACACCAAAACACGTAAGGGGGTGTTTGGCTAAACTTTTTCAAAAGCATGTATGCATTTAATTATTAATTGGTTTAGTTAAAGACACTGTTAATTAAATTAATTAATGTTTATGACTTAGGATATAATTTATTTAAATAAAATCAAGTTATTTGGTATGTTCATTTTATTTAAATAAAACTTAGGATAAATAATTATTAACTTAATTATTCTTGTACATTTAACTTAATTAAAACTTAGCTTAATTAGTTTATGACATTTTAAGGTAAAGTTTAATTACATTAATCATGTAATATTATTAATTAATAATATCATTATTAATCATGTAATATTATTAATTAATACTAACTTATGATAAGATGTAATATCATTATTAATTAATAATAATAAGTTAGGCCTAAGTATTTAATTATTGTTAAACTTTACAATATAATTAAACATGACATATTATACGCTTATTAAAATCACATGTTATGTCATTTAATTATTTAATAAGCTTATGATTAATTATGGAAATACATTAATTATAGAAACATGTTAAATATGGAATTATACTAATTATAGCAACATGATAATTATGGAAACACACTAAATATGGTAATATGTTATTTATGGAAATATACTAAATATGGTAACATGCTATTTATGGAAACATGCTAAATATGGAAACTTACTATTTTTGGAAACTTACTAATTATGGAAACTTTCTATTTTTAGAAACTTACTATTTAAGGAAACTTGATATTTTTAGAAAGTTACTATATATGGAAACCTGCTATTTTTAGAAAGTTATTCATTATGTCATAACAAGTACTATAATACACAAAACATGAAATACACTAAACAATACCACATGAAACACTAAGAAACATATGATTAAACATGAAATAATAATACAAGACAAGAACAAGTATAATAAGTATGAACACATCAAGTAAACTAAATAACAAGTATGTATAAGTTAAACAGACACTTATTCATGTCCCTTTATTATGTAGCTATCGTGAAGTCGGAGTGATCTTCTACGTTTGTTTTCGTCTTCATTTACTTGAGATAAGGTACATATATTCCGTCTTTCAGTAAGGATATCTTTCCTATATTATGATTCCGCGTTTGCAGCCATCTGTTTTCCCCAGTAGTTTACGTGTCTAAAACTTTTTTAGTATATGTTATGTTTATTTTAGATTACCTGAGATATATACATGCATGCCAGTTTCACCTAGTTATGGGGGTTCCATAACCATAGCACTGGAGGCCCAGTGTTATGACTCTTCTACGGTGAGAGTGATTGCTCGGAGCGTCCCTTTATAGTATTTATCCTTGGTTATTATTATCATGTGGGGCGAATGGGTGCATCCTATGACAAGTAGTAAGATTTCATGGTAACTGCGGTGTGTGCCTTACATCCGTTACAGGAGCTGATCCCTCCACTCATATTATATATAATTTAGAGGCAAACCCTGTTGGGAATACATAACTATGCCGCTGACAAAGGGATTTTGGACGCTGACTAGAGTTATTTAGGCGCTGACAGATTGAATGCTGACAAGGAATATTCAAGTGCTGACAAAGGAAATCTCAGTTATTATCAACTACTTAGTCAACACGTTTGTATACTTAGGAAAAGATATGTTCTAGATTGTATTCTTAATATTTATCTTTTCCTAGAATAGTTGATAGATTATTGTTCAAGACTCCTTATGTTATAAAAGGAGGTCTTAGAGTTTGGCATAGATTGTAATAACCTGAACTTTAAAATCAACAGTTAGAATGAGATCTAATCTTATTTCTAATATTCAGACCAATATCTATTAATCTACTTTTATTTGTCATGATTATTGTTGCGAATAATATTGAGTTCTCAGCTAACCGGCAAGGTTAACGCTTTAACGTATTGAGAACGTGTCATTTATTATTTATCGACAAAATCTGTGTCCGTCATCGACCGGGAACATTTTCATTATGGTATAGAAATTATTTTCTATTATTGTCGTTTTAATATCTCATTTTACGAGCATTATTCATAATTTACGTTAAGCCTTTAGGCATCATTCATTTATATAAATCTTACACATATTTTATATAATAAGCTTCACTTAATTATCGAAATATTAATCTTTTCCGAATGTCGAAGTTTTTGTTTTATATTGAGAGTTTATTTTTCGTGTTTCACGTGTAACTTTTTAATCGCGTAACTTTTAAAATATCGGGTTTTGATAATAACCGCTTTATCTAATTGTGTAGTAAATTAAAGTTTAAAACAAAATTTTAGATAAGTAACAGATCCATCATCACGTGTCATTCTTGTATCAAACCGCCAAACAGTCACCACTATTTCATTATACTAGTGTTAATATCAATTGTAAAATTTGCAAATCTTACACATATTGAAATTCTTACACGTAAGGCTTGAAAGCAAATGATACACGTCTTTTTTTTCCTATATCATTTCCATAGTATCTTGGCTTCTTTCTTCAAGATGATGTAAGATTCCTATTTGGGTCATATATTTGATTTGGGTTGATTTGTGATATTGAGCAAAAAGGTCTTGATGTTGAATCACATTTTGTGATGTTTTGTTAATTCTTGTAAGGTCAGTATCTAATTTTTGTTGTTATTTGTTTAGTAAGTATGTAATTTACTATTTTACTTATGTAAATAAATTATTATATAGTTTATTAGGTGTTTTGGACATTGTAAATAATGTTTAAACATTAAAAGTAAGCCAAGACAAACCGATGTGTTAAATATAATTTTGATTTTTAGATCAGCAGAAAGATTGTATTTAGTGGCCAAAACAGCAGGTTTTGAGGTTGTGTTAAAGTAAGAGGTTTATAGGTCTATGTTTTGTGGTGATTTTGCCGGGTCGCTCGTCTCGTGACAATACCCGATGAATGAGATATGATCAAAATAGTGAAACTAGTCAAATCTGAACATTTTGCATTGACGGACTGAAAACTCTTATAAGAAATCAAAACTATTAAAAAGGGTAAAACTACGGGTTGTAGATAAATTTATGAAAAACTAGAATCAATTGGATAGTCCACCAGTTCCTTAAGGTTTGGAAATGGCGGCCGAAACGGTGAGAACGAGATTGGCAGCCAAAAACAGCCAACTCTTCTAAGTGAGAAAATAGGCAAATGAGCTATGATTAGGATACATTAGTGGTAATTGAACTTATAATAAGTAAAATTATTAAGTTAATAATGGCTTTGGTAAAAATAACTCATCTATATTATTTACGGTTTAGGAGAAGCGACGTAATCTACGAGGGATGTCGGGAAAATTTTAAGAATTAGACTATATTAAATGAACGTTTAACGTGACGATTTTTATAAAAACCGAAGTGGTATGACCTACTTGTCGGGAGTTGTAGACTCAGTTTTATACTGATATTTAAAGAACCCAAGACCCGGCCAATGTGAGATATTAAGTCGTCAACGTTTAGAGGCGTTTTAGAACCCGTAATGCATATAAAGTGGTTTTGGGCCATAAAAGCTAAAGGCACACTTGTAATGGCTATTGGGCCATTATTGGACCTGAGATTAATAATATATATGGATATCAATACTGAGTTTGAAATGGATTTAGGTTATATAAATGATTAATGGGTCACTAATGGGCTAGAATGGGCTTAATTATCACGATGAGAAAATATATTGTAAATTGTTATCAAAGGTTTTATAAAAAGTTTATAAAACTTATACAATGTCCAAACTTACTAAAGTGAACTATTTACATTTGTGTTTGACTTATGTATGATTTATTACTCGTCTCGAGCCTAAGATGCGTCTCATCATATTAGGTCTCGTTCGGTTATATGTCGACCGTTGGGCATCTCGTTCTCGATCAATGAGCGACTGATATCTCGTGAAGTCTTATATCGACTATTGGATGTTTTTTCCTCGATAAATGTGTGGTAGCTATATCAGGTGAGTCTATAGCCTCGCTTTTATATTATCTTGTAAATGAGTTTTAACCCACGAGGGGGAATACATGTTGTTTTATAAAATGAACACAAGTTGTTTTCGGTATGCTGGACCCGAATATGATGATAAATGCCTAAGTACCATTGTCTTATGAAGTCCCTGAATTTCATGAACTGTTAATTACCTTGCGAGGTAAACGCTAATACATTTGATAGATCTATTTGGTTTGACAGCCTTATCCTAGGGTATGTATCCTTGTGATCACCTGAGAGGGATATAATGTATAAGAGGTCGTTGGTATATGACAATATTACCTGTTGTAGGGGCGCCGTAAGTGACTCGGTTTGACGTGTTGGTTAACGTTCAGTTGCATGAGCTTAAGGCATTTATCGATATATATATGACTTGTCTGTGTGATAAGCTTGAGATGATTAAAATGCTTGTGTTCAAATGATGATTTGCAAAACCTATAGATTCACTCAACCGTTGTGTTGATGATTTTGATCATGTATTTCAGGTATTCGAGATGGATAGCAGCGGAGCATACAGAGAGGTAGTTGGTGCTTACTTGTCTAAAGTTTTATATTATTTTTCCATCCTTTGAAATGAATAAATGACATCCTTTGAAATGAAGAAATGACTTTTAAGTCTTTGTATGATGAATGTGATGTGTTGGTAACGGTTTTTGAGACTAAACGCTACTCTGATTTTGTATATTGGGATGGGAAACTTTTTAGACAAGGTTGTATATTATTTTAACGTCTCTTTTGAGGTCGTTGTCTATGATTGTGTGTGATGTGCTATGAGTAGCGCCCCAAAGTGGTATTCCGCTGCGTGGTAATTTGGGGGTGTTACAAAATGGTAATCAGAGCCACAAGTTATAGAGAACTAGGTCGATATTAAAAAAAACCTAAACTATAACTTTCGTATGTTCTAAAAAATTTTAAGCACGCAACCACTCCGCATGGCTCCAGTAAGGCTATTCTTGCATTACTTTTTGATTGATTGTGATTATGTGATACTATGTGTATGTAGGAATGGTAGTATGTATATATATGATCATACTATGGTATTTAAAGGCATTGCATGTGAAGCAATGATCCTTGAATGATTGTAGTACATTTCATAGTACGGTTTTGTATCGGATTTGGTCTCGCCGCAAATCATCGATCTTGATGATTATGTATTATCCGAATACTAGTATGAAACTTGTTTGATACTTCAAGTATGTATATATTGTTTTGTAATCTATCGCTTATCGACTTGTTTAAGTTCAATTGTTATCATCGTATCGTGATATCCCATTTTCAGACATCTCCTTTCGAAACGTAATTGATAAATGCGATGTTCGTGTTTTCGTTACTACTTATAATTTTGAAGAATCATTTATCCGAGGCGATATCTCCTACGTAATGAGACGTGTGATTTGATTTTATATGACTATTTTTTTTTGCGAAAGGAGGATGCCAATGTTAGACTTAAGATATATATATATCCTAATCAAATATATATAGTTTGGGTACAACAATGATATGCTCGTAGTAGTCATTCGGTTGAGTGACTTAATACCTTGCATCTAAATGGAATGGGACATTTAGATATATGATATTAACTTGCCCAACTAAGAGTCGTTTACGGTTCTCTTATTTAAATGGGTTGGGACATTTGAATAATAAAATTTTAAACCACTAGACCTTAGATTGTTGTGTTTTCCTTATTCAAATGGAATGGGACGTTTGAATACAGAAATCATGATGTAAGTTTATTGACACCTTGTACTTACTATGGTATTTGGATATGATATCGTGTTGAGAGATAGTAATACTTGAGTAGGATGATTTATAATCGTCTTGTTGAAATGTATTGGGACGCCTTTTCATTTAAACAAGAAAGTTATAAGTTCCTGAACCGTAAATTTATAAACTCTTGTATACATGAATGGGGACGCCTTTTAATGTAGACAAGGAGTTATAAATGAGTGGGCTCAAGTGTGCCTGACTTGGTTTGTGATTATTTTGTAAACGGATGTATTTCCTTTGACGTGTCTTTCGTTGTTACGGATCGTTCATTACCGTCATCATTATGGTTATTATTTATTATCGTCTATGTACGAGTAACCCTTTAGTCTTCTCTCGAGTTATGATTTGTCTTTTTGGACAATTTCTAATATGTCCTGATTATCGCAAGCTTGATAAGCTAGTTGTAATCTACCTTGAACCACTTCCAAAAATTGATGACTTGTTAATTTTTCGTTTCTAATGGCTTTTCTTTGAGTTTCCTTATAAGGATTGAAGCTTCACTCAAGTCGTTCCCTTTGTGATCGTTACATATACTCGTTGCTTTGAATTTTGTTCACCTGACCTTCGTTAGAAACCTCGGAGATGACTTGTCTATTCCTCACATCTTCGCCATTAAATCAAGGACTACTGAGACAAATTAAGCGCCGGGACGTCGCTTCCTAAAGGGTTAGATGATGCAATAACCTAAACTTTAAAATCAACATTTAGAATGAGATCTAATCTTATTTCTAATATTCAGACCAATATCTATTAATCTACTTTTATTTGTCATGATTATTGTTGCGAATAATATTGAGTTCTCAGCTAACCGGCAAGGTTAACGCTTTAACGTATTGAGAACGTGTCATTTATTATTTATCGACAAAATCTGTGTCCGTCATCGACCGGGAACATTTTCATTATGGTATAGAAATTATTTTCTATTATTGTCGTTTTAATTTCTCATTTTACGAGCATTATTCATAATTTACGTTAAGCCTTTAGGCATCATTCATTTATATAAATCTTACACATATTTTATATAATAAGCTTCACTTAATTATCGAAATATTAATATTTTCCGAATGTTGAAGTTTTTGTTTTATATTGAGAGTTTATTTTTCGTGTTTCACGTGTAACTTTTTAATCGCGTAACTTTTAAAATATCGGGTTTTGATAATAACCACTTTATCTAATTGTGTAGTAAATAAAAGTTTAAAACAAAATTTTAGATAAGTAACAGATCCATCATCACGTGTCATTCTTGTATCAAACCGCCAAACAGTCACCACTATTTCATTATACTAGTGTTAATATCAATTGTAAAATTTGCAAATCTTACACATATTGAAATTCTTACACGTAAGGCTTGAAAGCAAATGATGCACGTCTTTTTTTTCCTATATCATTTCCATAGTATCTTGGTTTCTTTCTTCAAGATGATGCAAGATTCCTATTTGGGTCATATATTTGATTTGGGTTGATTTGTGATATTGAGCAAAAAGGTCTTGATGTTGAATCACATTTTGTGATGTTTTGTTAATTCTTGTAAGGTCAGTATCTAATTTTTGTTGTTATTTGTTTAGTAAGTATGTAATTTACTATTTTACTTATGTAAATAAATTATTATATAGTTTATTAGGTGTTTTGGACATTGTAAATAATGTTTAAACATTAAAAGTAAGCCAAGACAAACCGATGTGTTAAATATAATTTTGATTTTTAGATCAGCAGAAAGATTGTATTTAGTGGCCAAAACAGCAGGTTTTGAGGTTGTGTTAAAGTAAGAGGTTTATAGGTCTATGTTTTGTGGTGATTTTGTCGGGTCGCTCGTCTCGTGACAATACCCGATGAATGAGATATGATCAAAATAGTGAAACTAGTCAAATCTAAACATATTGCATTGACGGACTGAAAACTCTTATAAGAAATCAAAACTATTAAAAAAGGTAAAACTACGGGTTGTAGATAAATTTATGAAAAACTAGAACCAATTGGATTGTCCACCAGTTCCTTACGGTTTGGAAATGGCGGCCGAAACGGTGAGAACGAGATTGGCAGCCAAAAACAGCGAACTCTTCTAAGTGAGAAAATAGGCAAATGAGCTATGATTAGGATACATTAGTGGTAATTGAACTTATAATAAGTAAAATACATAAGTTAATAATGGCTTTGGTAAAAATAACTCATCTATATTATTTACGGTTTAGGAGAAGCGACGTAATCTACGAGGGATGTCGGGAAAATTTTAAGAATTAGACTATATTAAATGAACGTTTAACGTGACGATTTTTATAAAAACCGAAGTGGTATGACCCACTTGTCGGGAGTTGTAGAATCAGTTTTATACTGATATTTAAAGAACCCAAGACCCGGCCAATGTGAGATATTAAGTCGTCAACGTTTAGAGGCGTTTTAGAACCCGTAATGCATATAAAGTGGTTTTGGGCCATAAAAGCTAAAGGCACACTTGTAATGGCTATTGGGCCATTATTGGACCTGAGATTAATAATATATATGGATATCAATACTGAGTTTGAAATGGATTTAGGTTATATAAATGATTAATGGGTCACTAATGGGCTAGAATGGGCTTAATTATCACGATGAGAAAATATATGGTAAATTGTTATCAAAGGTTTTATAAAAAGTTTATAAAACTTATACAATGTCCAAACTTACTAAAGTGAACTATTTACATTTGTGTTTGACTTATGTATGATTTATTACTCGTCTCGAGCCTAAGATGCGTCTCATCATATTAGGTCTCGTTCGGTTATATGTCGACCGTTGGGCATCTCGTTCTCGATCAATGAGCGACTGATATCTCGTGAAGTCTTATATCGACTATTGGATGTTTTTTCCTCGATAAATGTGTGGTAGCTATATCAGGTGAGTCTATAGCCTCGCTTTTATATTATCTTGTAAATGATTTTTAACCCACGAGGGGGAATACATGCTGTTTTATAAAATGAACACAAGTTGTTTTCGGTATGCTGGACCCGAATATGATGATAAATGCCTAAGTACCATTGTCTTATGAAGTCCCTGAATTTCATGAACTGTTAATTACCTTGCGAGGTAAACGCTAATACATTTGATAGATCTATTTGGTTTGACAGCCTTATCCTAGGGTATGTATCCTTGTGATCACCTGAGAGGGATATAATGTATAAGAGGTCGTTGGTATATGACAATATTACCTGTTGTAGGGGCGCCGTAAGTGACTCGGTTTGACGTGTTGGTTAACGTTCAGTTGCATGAGCTTAAGGCATTTATCGATATATATATGACTTGTCTGTGTGATAAGCTTGAGATGATTAAAATTCTTGTGTTCAAATGATGATTTGCAAAACCTATAGATTCACTCAACCGTTGTGTTGATGATTTTGAGCATGTATTTCAGGTAATCGAGATGGATAGCAGCGGAGCATACAGGGAGGTAGTTGGTGCTTACTTGTCTAAAGTTTTATATTATTTTTCCATCCTTTGAAATGAATAAATGACATCCTTTGAAATGAAGAAATGACTTTTAAGTCTTTATATGATGAATGTGATGTGTTGGTAACGGTTTTTGAGACTAAACGTTACTCTGATTTTATATATTGGGATGGGAAACTTTTTAGACAAGGTTGTATATTATTTTAACGTCTCTTTTGAGGTCGTTGTCTATGATTGTGTGTGATGTGCTATGAGTAGCGCCCCAAAGTGGTATTCCGCTGCGTGGTAATTTGGGGGTGTTACATAGATACACATTCTGAATACTTTCATTGTACTTCATCGTTTATTAATACAAGTGAAAGTTTGGTATACCTTGTGTTTTGTTTTGTTCTTTGGTTTAAGTGTTAATTACGCATAACACTTAGATTGTTATAAGTACAAAGTTTATCTACGTGTTATACCTGATTCAATCTCGATAACACAAAGCTTAATCGATCTAAGTTTGGGATCAACAAGTGGTATCAGAGCCAGTTGAGGAACTTTGATCAGAAGAACATCAAAACCCTAATTTTACAAAAACCCTAAATTCAACATGTCGACCTCAACCTCAGAAAACCAAAGTTCAGGATCCTCAAACCATAAACTTAAAATCCCTATGCTTGACCCTGATAACTTTGAAATATGGAAGTTCAATTTTGAGCAATATCTCCAAGTGGACAACTATATTCTTAGGGAGGTTGTTAAGATTGGAAACAAATTCAACCAGCCTCAAAAGATCTTGGACGCTGTTGACAAAAGGAGAACAGCCAATGCTAAGCCTGAAGATTTGATTCCTAGACCTGAAGATGGAAGAGCCACCTCAGCTGTACAGATAGCCGATAGAAGGCTTGATATGAAGCCATTTTGAGCATTCTTAAACTAGCTCTTAGAAGCAAAAAGTAACACAAATTCAGAAAGTATGAATCTGCTAGAGAGCTTTGGGATGCCCTTGAGACCACATATGGTGGTAATGAGGACACTGTCAAACAATGGAAGAAGAAGCTGGTAATGGAGTTTACAGTCTTTAAAGTTCGACCTAATGAAAAGTTAATCGAGGTGAGAAGTCGTCTTCAAGACATTACTAGCAAGCTGGCTGTTAGCCTCAAAATATTGAGTCAAACAAGAATGTTCGGTCATAGGTTTATATTGTAACATTTATTAGAACGTTGTAATAGTTAGTTGAAATAGTCGTGACATTACGGGCTTGATGGCTAGCTTAAAAGGCCTCTTTCAAGGTACTAAACATTTATTAAAGCCTGACCCAATCAAACATATAGCCCATTATGCCACATGTAGGCAAAGGCTATAAATACCCTTCCTAGGGTGTTAGGAAGGGTGTTGGTTGTTAATTTTGTCTAATCTAACATTCCATAAGTTTCACACACTTCCCTCTCTTTTCTCTCTACTTTCTCTCTCTAGAATTCATCTACTTCATCTTCTATCTAACTTTCTTTGTTGTTTAAATACATCACAAATTAGGGACAACAATTGGTATCAATCGCCATGGGGTAGTTTTTGTGATTCGTTGTTGACATACTACTTAGTTCGTGATATTTAAACTTAAAATCAACTCGGATTCAAGTTTTTTTCTTGTGTTTTTCGTGCTCTAAATCTTGCTATATATATCTCTACATCTTTCATACGTGTGGTAAGGATTTGGTTATTGTTGTTTGCTTATTATCACGGATTTCTTGTAAAAATCTCAAGTTTTTAATTAAGTCTCGGAAGTGCACTCATATTGCGATAAGGGTTTAAGTATTCCGATCACAAAAGCCTTAGGTTTTATACATTGTGATCATGGATTGCGATCACCAGTATTACGATCACTAGTATTGCGATCACTATTATTGCGATCACAAACATTACGATCACTAAGTATTGCGATCACTAGTATTGCTAGCACAAACATTGCGATCCCTAGTATTGTGATCACAAACATTGCGATCACTAAGTATTGCGATCACTAGTATTGCGATCAAAAACATTGCGATCACTAGTATTGCGATCACAAACATTGTGATCACTAAGCATTGCGATCACTGAGCGTTCTGATCACTCATATTACGATCACTCACATTCCGATGACATTCCGATGACTATTTCGATGACATTCCGATAAGCACATTCTGATAACACTTTTAAGGGATTTCAACATTTTCTTTTAAGTCAACAACAATCACTATAACATCTACTTAAGATCCATATTCATTTCTAAATTCAAATCTTATCAAGATGGATTCTACTGCTGAGTATCCCATATGACAAAAAACAACATCATGGTGGTGGGTAACAAAGAGAGACCACCAATGCTTGTGACTGGTCGATATGCACAATGGCAATCCCGTTTTATTCGATATCTTGATACTAAACCAAATGGTGATCTTCTCCAACATTGCATCAAAGAAGGACCCTATACTCTCACTACCATAACTATTCCTGCAATTCTAGCAACCGACTCATCGACCGGTTCTGATGAGCAAACAATCGAGGAAACATATGAGACCACTTCGAAAGAGAAACGTTCTTGGATTGATGCAGAGAAAGAAGCAATCTATTTGATTCTCAGTGGGATTGGGGATGATATTTATTCAAGGGTTGATGCATGCTCTACTGCTAAAGAGATGTGGTTTGCGATTGAACGCTTGCAACAAGGAGAATCACTTAACAAGCAAGATGTCAAAACTAACTTGTTCTGGAACTTTGGTAAGTTTACTTCATTGGATGGGGAATCAATTGATTCATACTACTCAAGGTTCTACAAGATGATGAATTACATGACAAGAAACAATTTGCAAGTCTCCACCATGCAAGTCAATGTGCAATTTCTACAACAACTTCAACCAGAGTGGACATGATTTGTAACATTGGTGAAACAACAAAATAAGTTGGACGAGGTCAACTATCACACGCTCTTTGACATTTTGAAACAATTTCAGAATGAGGAAAATGACCTTCGAGCTGAACGGGTAGCAAAGACTGCTAATCCACTTGCTTTGGTGTTTACCACTCACCATGTCCAAGATCATCGCTCTCGTGCTTAAAAATCATACTCCACTACATCCTCTTCACCAAGATACTCCACTTCATCTAAGTCATCAGCTCCCACAAGATCACGAGACAAAGAACCAAGAGCACCTTCACCATCACCTGACCCATCATCTGAAGAGGATAGTGATGAAGAACTAGCTCAGAAAGATAGGGAGATGAAACAACAAATTGATTTCATTATGAAGACCTACAAGAAAATCTTCAAACCCACCAACAAAAATCTTCGAACATCATCTAATACAAGGAACCAATATGTTGAGAATCCTCAAAGGTATGACACACGTCAACGTGATGAAAGTCCTCCAAGGTATGATCGACATAATCTAACTCATGTTGAGGGTTCTACAAGGTATGATAAAAAAACTGCTAAGTATGATACTCAGAGGATTGCTACTGTTGCTAGGAATAGGGATACTGTCGGAACTCAAGTTGTTCAGCAAAGTGGGATTCAATGCTTCAATTGTGAAGGTGATGGGCATATGGCAAAGGAATGCAGAAAACTGAAACGAGTTAGGGACTCTGTGTGGAAACCTTGGTTTCATCGATCTTTTAGCTACTAGGCATAATCATTGTTCATGTGATATCAATCACAGCGGAATACAACAACAACTATGAAACAAGATGTTTAGGGCACAAGAACACATGAATTAATCAAAGGGTTGCTCATTATATAAATAATAAACAGCCACTAGACGTGTGTACATTAATCCCACGTCTAGTGCAACACATGTTTTAGGTTTACATTGTATATGAAAGTTATGAATGAAACCTATGACCCTTGGTTCCTTTTATAGTGTAAGGATTAGGTTTTACAAGAGATAAGTATGAATAAACATGTATATCTTCTATTTAGATAACTATATACTAAATATATTATAAATAATATATACAATATATTCCTTAACTAGAAGATTCTATTAAACTATAGACATCCATCAGCGTCCAGAATACATGTGTCAGCGTCTAGCTTTCACATGTCAGCGTCGCTTGAACAAACGTCTTGTTTCTTCATGTTGAGTTTCTACCACATCAACTTTTTGACCCAACAATCTTCCCCTAGTTGATGTCGGCAAAACTCTTTGTGTATCTCTTGTAAGTGGTACTTCATCTTAAATTGCTTCCCCTCAATTATAGCATGTATGTCTTCCCATTTCTGTCACATCAATAGGGAAGGAAACAATGTATGCAATCGAAGATTCTCCAAATATAGGCTCTATGTAATGATCTTGGAGAAAAATAAATAAAGTAATCTTGATGTAGAAGTAGAGTAACCCAAACCTATGTTCCATGTCTTGTATTATCCACGTGACATTGAACTTATACTGATAGGAAAATATAAGTAGACCTCGATCCCATTGTCAAAATCCTCATCCGTTGTAAGACACTGAGCACAAATAACGTAACTCCTTCAAGTGATAGCATCATCAACTGCTAGATTTGACAAGTCTTCGTCACTAACCATTAAAGCACGAACAAGTTACCTTCAACTCAATGGGGGTGCTACCCATGATTTAAAGATATGATAGAACATAAACTCGCGAAAGTTTTCTTCAAGCATCAAACTTACCATAAGAACTCTTCCCCTTAATCATATACGTCTTTTAAGAAAAATATCCGAGCCATAAATATCAAATAGATATTCTGTATAAAAATGGAGATCCCATGTACCTTCGTGTGTAAATACCTCGTTTTGTGTGCCAAAACCTTAACCAATTTTCCAAACAGTAGCATTTCCTTTGTCATCCAAGATCATTCACTGTCCAAGATCTCATCAGTGTGTGTTGTCCAATATCGAACAACACTTGTCAGCGTTTCAAAATCAATATCTCGGACGACACATGATTTTTCTGTCAGCGCCTACATACTACTATGTCAGCGCCAACTTTATACTTGTCAGTGCCTGGCCATTAGCGTCTCATCCATGCCCCACGGGGGCGCCATCTATCAGCGTTTACATAACACATGTCAGCGGCTAATCGATATAGGGTTTTACAAACCCTAAATCATGATTTTATGTGAAAACCATAAATTGCAGGGAACTTCGACATCGAATATCTTCTTCATGAGAGGTCAGATCAAAGATCCCTTCGGTGATATCCTAGATACAAGTGCCAAGAACCTACAACGCCAATTTCACGACGATCCAATGGTTAACGAAGGAGAAATAACGTTTTTACTATTACTGTTCATAGAAAACAACATATGACCATTGCTGACTTTGACGCTTAATAACTTTTTCTTGGGGATATATCTCGACAATCCCTCCAGTTGATATCTAGATATATGCGTTTAGAACACACATAAAACATTTTGTGGCGATCCAACCGTTTAATAAAAAGTTATGGCCTTCTGAATACTGTTGCGCACACAAAACCGCCCAGAAAAACCCTATACGGATTTTTCTTTCTTCTCACCATTATGAACACCTTGTTAGTCCTAGAATCGCGAGCCACGAGGATCTGATACCAACTGTGGAAACCTTGGTTTCCTCGATCTTTTAGCTACTAGGCATAATCATTGTTCATGTGATATCAATCACAGCGGAATAGAACAACAACAATGAAACAAGATGTTTAAGAACACATGAATTAATCAAAGGGTTTCTCATTATATTAATAATAAACAACCACTAGACGTGAATACATTAATCCCACGTCTAGTGCAACACACGCTTTCGGTTTACATTGTATATGAAAGTTATGAATAAAACCTATGACCCTTGGTTCCTTTTATAGTGTAAGGATTAGGGTTTACAATAGATAAGTATGAATAAACATGTATATCTTCTATTTAGATAACTATATACTAAATATATTATAAATAATATATTCAATATATTCCCTAATTAGAAGATTCTATTAAACCGTAGACATCCATCAGCGTCCAGAATACATGTGTCAGCGTCTAGCTTTCACATGTCAGTGTCGCTTGAACAAACATCTTGTTTCTTCATTTTGAGTTTCTGCCACATCAACTTTTTTACCCAACACTCTGGTTATCATAAGGAAAAGATGCTGCTTTGCAAGAAGATGGAAGTTGGGGTTAAATTGTCGGCTGAGGAAGGAGCAATGCTTGATGACACTGATGATGAAGCCTCCGATCAAGAACTTAAAGCACATTACTCATACATGGCAAAGATTGAAGAAGTTCTCAAAGTCACTGAAGATGACAATGGTCCTATCTTTGATACCGAACCAATTGATAAGGTACATACTGACGACGAATATAATGTGTTTGGTGATATTCATGAGCATTGTAAGCTACCCAACGCCATTAATGACACATGTATGACGGAAATGGTTGATAGCAATACCACACCCGATTCATCAAACATGTGCAATAATGAGTCTGAAGATGATCAACATGCAAATGAGTATGATGATGATGAGGAGCGTAACGCGCTTGCTAATTTAATTGCTTCTTTACAAAAAGATGTCAAAGAAACTAGAAAAAGTCAAAAGCAATTAAAGAAGGCAAACGTTACGCTTACTCAAAAGTTTAAAGAAAGCAAAGCTGCAGTCATAAAATCTAGTGAGCTTCTTGCAAGCTGTAGAGCTGAGCTTATTCAAAAAGACAAAGAGCTTGCAAGGTACAAAGGGGTTGTTGTTACTACTGTAAAGGATGTTTTTGAAACTAAATACAACGAAACTCTTAAGATTTTAGAAAAAGAGAAACGTAATTATAACATATCTTGCTACCACTAAAGTGAATGAGTTAACTCAAAAGATTGATTTTCTTCAAGAGGATAAAACTAAACTAGTCACTGCGAAGACGGAAGAGGTTGCTAACTTGCAAAAATATTTCTAAATTAAACAAGCTAAAGACATCGACAAAGTCATGGAACTTGAATTTCAAATTGATTTTTATAAGAAAATTATTTATAAAACAAATCAATCTATTCAAACCATGCGAATGTTATCACCTCGTTTGATTTCAAGGGTAAAGCTAGTTTTGCTGGTCCTAAGTACCTCGAGCAAGCTCAATCTAAGAACCCGCGACTCTATCTTGAGGAGTACCAATGGACCGACCTTGATTGTCTTCTTGTTAGGCCTGATAGTAATGAATCACTACGTTTTGAAGAGGAGAGTAGATCACCAGTGAATAAAGACTTTGTGACACCATATAATTATACTTATGAAAATAATATTTATGAAATTTCCAAACCACAAAAAACAGAAGTCTCGTGAGGAAATATTTTACGAATGTGCGCAAATAAGAATTGAATGGAGACAAGTTTTTTCCACTAAGAAAACTAATGTTTAAAAATATACTGGGTACTTGCCGCATCAAGCCTATATAAACAAGAGTAAGCAAGCACTTAGTATTCTTAAAGTAACATTCAAATTTTCAAAAAGGTTGTTGATGATGACTGGAAAAAACGTGAACATTTGAATGGTGACAAAGAAATTCCTCACGATATAACTATTCTTGTGAAACTATTTTGATTACTCTTGCGGAGAGAACAAAGATACATGCTTTGGAATTTAAAAAGTTAATAGAGCAAGAAATGTTTGACGATTTGAAATATGTGGAATCTCTTGAAAAAGAAATTGACGACCATCAACCTGAAAGAGACGATTTTTCTATAGCATATGATCTACTCTTGCAAGAATGCCTCTCAAAAGATATTATGTGTGTCTATGTTACATCTTGTGATGATATCGATGAATATTCAGATGTTGCATGCAAATATCTTGATCAAGTCAAAGAGTGTGAATGTCTTGAAACTGAGCTTTCAAATAAAATTGACTAAAAAGAGTTTTCGTTACTTCAATATAGATATGATTTTCTTCAAAAACATTGTCATTCACTTGAACTTGCTTTGCAAAACAAAGTTGGCAGTTTTTCAAATGATACACCTTTGGAAGTAAAATTATCTGAATCATGTCGATTACTAAACGAAAAAAGTATTTATATTGCAGATTTGAAAGCTCAGTTACAAGAAAAAGACATAGCAATAGCAGAGTTGAAGAAACTCGTTGCAAAGATGGGTGGGAAAGTTGTGGAACCTAGCGTTAAGAAACCTGTTGTTAGACAACCCAATGCTTCTAAAGTGAATATACCCTCTATCTTGGGAAAACATCTGCTTTCTCAAATTCCTCGTTTGCAAAACTTGTGTTTGTCCCCAAGATAATTGGAAAGGAAAGGTTACCACAGAATCAACCCAAAAGGAATACTCAAGCACCAAGCGTTATGCACAATAATGTGATTAAACCAGGGATGTATAGAATGACCACTAAACCCACAAACAAAGTGAGTCACTCGCCTCAGACTTTTAGAAACACTAATACTCGTGTGTCTTCTACTACAGGAGAAGTCTCCACTACTAGTGTTAGCTGGCCTCAGCTTAAGAGCACTCAAATGAATGATAAGGTTTGGAAACACAAGAGTAAAGGGAAGATGATGGAAGTAGAAGAACACCCTAGGAATTTTAATGTTTTTAAGAATAAAAAGTCTGTAATCACGTGTAATGACGATTTGAATGCCTTGAATGATTTGAATGCTTTGAATGTCAAATTTGTTTGTGTCAAATGTGGAAAATGTGCTAATGCTAATCATTCTATGTGTGCTATTAACAATTATAAAGGCATAGATACTAGAACTAAAAAGCAACTTGCGATGCCTATTAGTGCTAGTAAACCCAAACGCAAAGTGAACCACTCTGGTGCAACCCCCCAAAGAAAAGAATTTCATCACACTCCACCACTAAGAATCCTAGAAGCAGAATTAGGGAATTATATGAGTCTGCTAGCAAGTCGTGGAAATGGTGGTTTGCTAACCAATGTCTTTCAGGATATAAATGAATGCCTAAAGTTAGGACAGAAAATGTGACAACGAGTGTTAGTATGCCTTTAAATGTTGCTAAGGACACTAATGATTCTAAAATCACAACTAACGTGGTATCCAATTTAGCATATTCTCCATATTGTTCTAAATCTTCTGCAGGTGATACAAATAATTCTCTTCATACTGGACTCCGGATGCTGGAAGCACATGACGGGGAATCTCAAGCTTCTAATTAACTTCGTGGGGAAGTTCCTGGGTACGGTCCGATTCGGAAATGATCAATTTGCACCGTTCCTAGGATATGGATATTTGGTTCAGGGGAATATCACGATAAAAAGAGTATACTACGTCGAAGGGCTCAATCATAATCTTTTCTCGGTTGGTCCATTATGTGATGCAGATTTGGAAGTTGCTTTCATAAAGAAGACATGTTTTGTTCGTGATTATGATTGGAATGATTTACTCACCGCTTCACGGTACCGATCTTTACACAATTTCACTTCAAGACACAACTTCATCAACTCCAATTTGCTTCATGGCTAAAGCTTCAACGACTCTGGCATGGATATGGCATCAACGTCTTTCTCATCTCAACTTTGATACCATCAACTTGCTTTCGAAGAAAGATATTGTGAGAGGCCTTCCAAGCTTAAAAATCATCAAAGAACATCTTTGTTCTTCTTGTGAGCTTTGTAAAGCTAAACGAAGTAGCTTTAAGACAAAGACTATACCAAGCTCTAAAGGAAGGTTAGATCTTCTTCATATAGATTTGTGTGGTCCCATGCGTGTTCAGAGTATCAATGGGAAGAGATATGTTATGCTAATTGTCGATGATTACTCAAGGTACACATAGACTCACTTCTTGAGGTCCAAGGATGAAACACCTGAAATTCTCATCAACTTCCTTAAACTGATACAACGTGGTCTTCAAGCTCAAGTAAAAGTGGTTCGTACTGACAAAGGCACAAAATTTTCGAATTTAACTCTGGGGAACTATTTTGAAGCCGAAGGAATTGAACATGAAACATCTATTGCTCGAACACCCGAACAAAACGGCGTTGTTGAAAGATGAAATCGTACTTTAGTTGTGGCTGATCGAACATTATTATCTGCTTCAAGACCTCCACTATTCTTTAGGGCCGAAACCGTCTTAACCGCATGCTACACACGAAATCGATATTTAATTATCCCAAGACACAAAAAGACACTATATCACATAATTCATGATCAAAAACCTTCACTCAAACACCTTCACGTTTTTTGATGTACTTCTTACATTATACGAGATGGTGAAAATTTGTATAAGATGAAAGAGAAAAGTGATGCATGTATTCTAGTGGGATATGCAACTCAGTCTAAGGGATATAGAGTTTACAACAAGAGAACAAAATTAATAGTTGAGACTATTCATCTCTGATTTGATGAATTACAAGAAATGGCATTTGCACAAACAAATTTAAGTCCCGACCCACAATGACATACGACTTCCTTCACAACCACATGGAATTCGGAACTTAAGACCATAGCAATGAACCGTCAAGTTCAAAGCTGGTTCACGGAAATGTTCCAAGAGCAGATATGACAGTCAACACGACAATTGAAGAGTTAGAAATGTTATATGGACCAATGTATGATGAATATATCACGGTGGAGAAACATGTTGTATCGAAGTCTTCCGCTGTCACTCATGATAAGAATGATGATACCGATCATCGTCAACAAAAGGATACAACTTCATCTACATCAACACGGGTTGCTGCAGATTTACTTCCTCAAAATATCACATCAACAACCGCTCCTAGAACATCCACAACTACTTTCAATGCTCTAGAGAACACAAATCAAGCAGACAATGCATCATTTGACGATGACGAGTTTCACAACCCATTCGGTACGCCGATACATGAAACTGTAGAATCTTCTACTCGTCATGTTGATCCGTCAAATATCCATACCTTTTATCAACGACATCCTTCAACACATCATTGGACCAGAGATCATCCTTTGGTTCAAGTAATTGGAAACCCTTCACAGCCCGTTCGTACAAGACGACAACTTGAAACAGATGGTGATGTTTGTATGTTCGCACTCGCCGTGAGTACAGCTGAACCAACAAATATCAAAGAAGCTTTGGCTGGTCATGCTTGGATTGAATCGATGCAAGATGAACTTCTCCAATTTGAAAGACTTAAAGTCTGGGAACTTGTTGATAGACCATATGATGTAATTCCATTAAATCTTTGATGGGTCTGGAAAAACAAAATGGATGAAGAAAACACGATTATCAAGAACAAAGCTAGGCTAGTGGCTAAAGGGTATGGTCAGAAAGAGGGTATTGATTTTGAAGAATCCTTTGCACCAGTAGCTCGTTTGGAAGCAGTCAGGATTTTCCTTTCTTATGTTGCACATAAGGGATTCATCGTTTATCAAATAGACGTAAAGACGACATTTCTTAACGGTCCTTTGAAGGAAGAAGTCTATGTCACATAGCCTGAAGGATTCGTCGATCCTCATTATCCTGACAAGGTGTATCGTCTCCACAAAGCACTTTATGAACTCAAGCAAGCTCCAAGGGAGTGGTATGACGAGCTCTCGAAATTTATGGTATCCAAAGGTTTCTCAAAAGGTTCCATTGATCTAACTTTGTTCACTTATAAATACGGGGATGACATCTTGCTTATGTAGATTTATGTTGATGACATTATTTTCGGGTCTACAAAGCTAAAACTTACAAAATGGTTTGAAAAAGTAATGCACAACAAATTTGAAATTTCTATGATGGGCGAACTAAAATTCTTTCTAGGAATTCAAGTTCACCAATCCCCAAGTGGTATCTTTATCAACCAAGCTAAGTATTGTCAAGAGATAATCAAAACTCATGGTATGACCTCATGTGTAACACCCCCAAATATTCATAGACAACACTTAAAAATCCCGTCGTTTAATAATAAAGCATTTTCCATGCATCAATATCAAATTACATAGGTCCTCAGGTCAAAGTATGTCATACAAATTCACAAAACATTTGAATGGAAATTTTTATTTGAATGCGAGCCATAAATTCTTGTCGTCTTCCCGAGAATTACCTTCTAGTACCTGAGATAAAACATGTTAAAAGTCAGCGAAACGCTGAGCGAGTCCATAGAGTTTAATAATAACCATTAATCATGAAACCGGTATATAATCATTACCGAAAAACATTTTTGTACAATTCTTTGTCATAGACCATAACATAGGCCAAAAACATTTTATACGAATCATTGTCGTAAATCATAACATAGACCTTAAGGATTTGACACAAATCATTGTCGTGAATCATAACTTAGGCCAAAAACATTTTATACGAATCATTGTCGTAACAACACCATTCAATACGTTTTATAACGTTGTTTATAAAATAATAAAAACCGTTATATAAAACAGTTATGTAAAACCAGAACACGTGTATTATCATAAATAAGACCCCATATAGCTAGTCAGGCAATATATTATAATTCAAATCACATATCATACGTTATTCCTGAGACCGCAGCCTCAGTATTACCATTATCATTATTATTACCGGATTATTATAAGCCGCATGATATTGTTACCTTTCTATACCATATATCGGGTAGCTAGCCCAGATTTCATTTTCCCATTTAAAACATCGTGTCGTCACAATCATCATGCTAAATATATCCCTCTCATACATAAATTTGCTTACCACTTAATGTGGCATGACGGGGATCAACCGTCAAGGCGCGAACTGGGGTGATCTTCCTCAAATAGTACTATTATATGCATAAGCGTCTATCAAATCCAGGTAGTTCGCAAATCATGCTAATGGGACTATAGTGACATAACCTAACTTTTAATAATCTATTTCAATTCATTCATTGGGTCATTCAATCAATCGGGTCCATATCAATAAACATACAATCAGGACTACTGGTGTTCTATTTTTCATTAAAAACTCGCATGTTATCTCCCTCGCGGGTTTACAAAACATTTCATAAAACATTAAAAAGAGTGGCGAGGCTATGAACTCACATTAGTTGTGAAAGGCGGGTTATTGGCAATTAGGATGTACGGTACGTGCCTCGATCACGGAAACCTAAACAAATAATACTCGGTCTTAGACTATCGTCATATAAATTTATTAAAGTTGTTATGTATTGTAATGATGTCATAACATGATGATCAAGTGGGGTTTTATTACTTCATACAACATTACTAGTTGTTATGTACTAGTTAACTTAGTCTAGTTATACTAGTTTTAGCCCATTTATATATTAAGGCCCAATAAGCCCATTAAGAGTACAATACATTATATAAGTCTATTTATCTTTTTCGGACCAGGCTCATACTCATATGTTGGGCCCAAGTAGGTTAAGCCCATTAGTAAGTCCAATAATATTGAACCAAACTAGTTGGGCCTAGTGGTCCACCAAGGCTAATTTGGCCCATCATGGTCCATATGTTACAAAGCTCGGTTTTTTAGATTTTTACTTGTCAATTATGGTTACATATCAGTATATTTTTTATAAAAATGTTACATTAGACGGGTCCCATATCTAACTTTTATTTGGCGAAAACATTAACCTTTCGGTTTTAGCCGAAAGACGTAAAAATCTATATATAGTTTGTAGTTTAGAAAACATTTGAGTTTTATTTTTATAAAATGTAATATTTACTTATTATAGTATATAAACTTATTTTATAATAGTTATTATCATTTATTAACTTGTATATACTTATTTTATATAATATTTTACTTCTAGTGCCTTTTTAATATTATATATTTTAGTCAAATCTGATGTGAAATTTCAAGTCCACAATTTTGATCATATCTTGAGTTATACAATGAACTGGAACCTCAAATTTTTACTATATAAACTACATGATATGTGCTACAAATAACTCGTGTGTAGCTCTTGCTCAAACAGCCTCTAACTATTTTTAATAATTCGTGCAAAACAGACTAGACAGATTAGTACTACAAAAGTGTTTTGGCCATATCTTTGTCATTTTTAACATTTTATTGTGTGGCCAACTAAACACTTATGTAAAAATCAATTATCTATATGTATATCTAATAGTCTCATCTATTTAACCAAGTAAAAATATTTAAAGTTACTGTTTTTAACAGCCTACTTATCAAGTGATGATTTTAACAACTTTTACTTGTAAATTTAGCCTCATCAACTTAATCTAATGACATAAAATCCACATGCAATCACTTGATCATCATTCATAGATATATTACATATACATTTTTGAAGAAAATAGATGAATACATTTACAAAACAATAGGATGATAGAAACAATATGATCTCTATACCAATCAATATGATGAAAGATTGAGATTCTTGGATGAACGAGACTTGGTTTTTGTAACCAAATCTTATGAGTTTAGCAAGATCAATTTTGAGACCACCAAAAGTATGAATACTTCTTGATAAATCATCCTTAAACCTCCATGAGAACTCCTTTCTACTTTTTAAAATCACCTCCAATCTTCTTCTTTTTAAATGGCCTTCAACATATGTGAATTATAGTTAAACTTGTAGGTTAAATTTTTTATGAATGGTGGGTGTATGGTGGTGGTTATGGGACGGAAAAGAAAGGGGAGAAGAGAGAGTGGGAGAAACCTTTTTACTAGTTTTTCATGTATGTGTAAAAATGAGAGAGACATAGATGGTTTTTGGGTTAATGGTTTGCAAGTAAATGAGACAAGTGTCTCATGGACTTGTTAAAGTTTGACAACAAGGGGTATGGTACCCTTGGTGTATCCGTCCACCATGGGGGTGGGACAAGTGTTACTTGTTTCATCCCATATAATACACAGGTTTTGCCAAGTATGAAAATTTGTAAGTCTCGATTCAATTCGAATTGATTTCTAGTAAAGAGTGCGACTCAATTGTTCCTGGTGGAAAATAAAATGGTTTGGGTATCTATTATACTTAAAAGGTAAATGCGCAAAATAATAACAATAACCTAAAAGCAATTAACTAATAAAAACAAAACAATATAAATAATAAAAAGTAGATTTAAAACGAAACAATTAATAAAAATAAAACTAAACGAAGAAATTAACTTTTGACTTGAAAATAAAATTTACTAAATGAAAAAGGAGAGAATAAAACTAAGATGGTACTTTAAAACTAAACGAGGCAAAACCTAAAGCGGGTACTAAATAAAAGATAAAACTTGAACTTTAAGAAAAAATATTAATTTTAAAATTAGACGAAAAATTCAACTAAAAATACGTAACTTTCAGAAATAAAATCGGAACAACTTTCAGATAAAACTAAACAATTACGGAACAATACTAATAAATAAACAAGCTAGCAGACAGCTAGCTGGAAGCTAGCAGGCACACACCTCTTTATTTTGGCGGGAAAGAATTGGAAGCAGCCAAGCAGGCTACTCAAATAATTAACTCGTTCGGAATGTATTCGTTCGGGAAGTTTGTTTGCTTTTGTTCGGTATTTTTTTTGGTTCGGGAAAAATAGCTTCGTTCGGTAAAATTACTGGTTCGGTAAAAAATTAACTAGCTCGGGAAAAAAAACTTGGTTCGGGAAAAAAAACTGGGAAAAATAAATATTGACTAAAATTTATAAGATCCTATTTTCTAGGAACACGAATTTAACCAATATAAATCTAAAAATTAAACCAAACTAACCACTAATCATCAACTATTAATAATAAATCAAACCAAATCAATAAAACTAACACTACTAACCAAATCAATCAAAACCCACTATTTAAAACTAACAAAAACTCAAGAACATAACCATAAACATAAACATAAAAGTAAAACTTACTTGAAAATTAAAGGTGCAAGACAAGTATTTAAATTGCAAGAAATTAAAGTGCAAGATATGAAAAATGGAAGAGCTAGTTTGTCAAATTAGCCAACAACATAAAAATAAAAACTAATCCTCTATTTATAGGGAAGGAGGGGAGGAAGGTTGCTAGGAAGCTTCCTTCTTTCTTTCTTTCTCTTTTAGTCCTTAGTCTTCTAAACTCTTTGACTTTTTCGACTTTTGTCTCGGGATTAATTAAACTCGTCTTGTAATTTCTTCATAAATTAGACTTGAGTTCTTTGGCTATATTAAACTTCCGTCTTTAGACTTTTTCATCGATAAATCTTCAGAATAGGCCTTGGACTTCCGTTCTTTTTGCACTCTTGATCTCTTGACTTCGTCTTTTGTCTTTTTCTTCGATAAAAGCCCGTGAAAGCCCGTGTTTTCTTCCTTTTTCATCTTTTGGTCCTAAAACACAACAAAAACACAAACCACGCATAATTCTGACATTTACGACATAAAATACGCGTTAAGGTCTCTTTTTAATTGTAATTAAGTGGTAAAAGGATGGGTGTTTTCACACCTATCACCCCTACTAATTTACGGGTACTCCTCGATTTGCGTGCCCTCGGGTCGACTTACGAAAAATGTTTTTATAAATTATGAATCTACGGTACCAAACGATTCTAATAAAAATTGTCTCATCAAAAACGGAGAACAAAAGCGTAAATACGTAAACCTACGGTTCCCGGTTTAATCGTAAAAGATGTTAAATTATGCACGTAGGCCCTAATTTCATCCCGTAAATTTGTGTTTTCATGAACCCACATAAAATAAAATTTCAAAATAATATACGAGATTGAATTTATTATCTGAAAATGTCAGACTGTCACAAAAACGGAGTATGTAAACGTAAACACGTAACGTAGAGCTCTCCGGTTTAGACGTAGACGATGCTACTTTAAGACGTAAACCCCAATTTCTTCCCAGAAGTGAGTGAGTTCATAAACTAACAATAAAACAATGATTATAAATAATATTTGAGAATAAAACAACGACCTCAAATTGACGGATTGTCACAGCAGTTCCCCTAAAGAGGATCTTTGTCCTCAAAGATCAATTCATCTTACTACTCTCTTCTTATATAGTCAAAGACATGTGGGTATTTCCTCCACATTCGGTCTTTCCTCTCAAGTGTGATTCATTATAATACACGAGTTTCATCATACATAACTATGAGAATACGATCATGCTTAAGTTGACTTACTTTCTCTTTCCATGATTTCCACGGGTTTTCGATGAATGCAACTTTTCGCCGACCCCCATCTTCGTTAAGAAATAATCAGATTTTTCACTTGATGGATATTTTCTCAAGTTCGATATACGGAACATATTTAATGCAGCTCATGAAGTCCTAGGGTAGTCTAGCTTATATGCCTCTCAGACCAAATCATTACATTATCTCAATGGTCCCATACAACGGGGAATTAACTTCACACGATCTTTTAGATCAGTAATTCACCTTTCCACGGTGAAAATTCTCGGCATAACTTTGCTACCCATCCTGCACTTCAAGATCATATTCACCTAACCTCCTGCCTACTACCGACAGTCGATAATCAGATCCTAATTTCCACAATCAATTCAGGTCTCGCGGGTCAGGTATCTTCATCCCATTCTCTGACAATCTAACATTTTCAGGTAGTAAATTATTTTCTCGTATATTATTTTGAAACTTATTTTTGTGTTGGTTGATGAACTTACAATTTACAGATTTAAATTTGGGCTTACGTGCATATATTAACATCCTTTACGACTAAACCGGAAACCCTAGGATTACGTATTTACATTTTTGAACTCTGTTTTTGATGTAACAATTTTTATTAGATTCGTTTTGTGCCGTTGATTCATAATTTATAAAAACGTTTTTCGTAAAACGACCCGAGGAAAATAGAATCGAGGAGTACCCGCAAATAAATGGGGATGAGACAAAACCACTTTTGCCCCACCCCCACTATATGGGACGGCTAACATATCCAACAACACCCTGAGGTGTCAAGCTTACAAAGTAAGCTAAAACACATGTCTTACTTACTTTGCAAACTAACAACTTAACCACAAAACCACTCACCTCAAACCATTTTCTCATTTTCAACTCATGCAAACCACCAGACTCTCTCTACTCCTCCACCATTGCCGTCCCACTCTCACAACAAAACACCCATTTGATCTTGATTCAACCATAAATCATATGTTACTTTCACATATGATGAAAACCTTTTGAAACTATATAGATTGATGGTAATTTTAACATCCAAGGAGAAGATTTTTAGGTGTCCTAGGGCTGATTTTCCACAAGGAGTTCTTGGTGATAGGTGATCTTGAAGTTAGTTTTGGTGTACCCCAAGTGTTGTCATCAAAAGTCAAGTTATAATCTTGGTTGGTAAACAAGATCATCCTTCCCATTTTCATTGTTATTTTTTTAAATGTAAATTGTATTTTCTTTCCTAATGTATATGTATATGATGATATATGATAATAAAAATATTATGTGTGGATCATGTGTTGATAAACTTGGCTAAAAAGATTGAAAACTACATGTAAAAATGGTTAAATCATGCTTAAAATAGTTGGCTGTATAAAAACATTAAAGAACCCTATGTTAAATTGTTAAGATGGCTTGAATGAATCAATATACAGTAAGTAATAAGACTTGTACACATGTGAGATTTGGCCATACAATGAACTCCTTAAAATGAGTGAGTATGATCAAAACAATATTGAAGTAAAAATCTGAGTAGTCTGTTTTGGACGGACGGTTAGGGAAACATAGCCATTGATTGAGCAGTAGCTAAAACTAAGTTAATTGTATCAAATAATATGTATCTTATGTCACCCAAAAATGAGCTTCTATCTCCTTGTAGAACTCAAGATATGGTAAAAATGGTGAAAGTGAAAATAATAATCAGATTTGTAAAATAAAAGTATATAGTATAATATTAGCACTCAAGTAAATATAATATAAAAGGTGTACTTAAAACCCACTAACTTATATATTACATATAAATAAGCATGTAATTTAATAAATAAAAGATACATTTTATAAAAATGGCAAATTGATAAGTTTTATAAGTTATTAAACTATAAACATAAGTTTTACGTCTTTTCGGCTAAAACCGTAAAATTAACGTTTTCGTCAATTAAAAGTTAGATGGTCTGACCCGTCTAATGTAAACTTTTTATAACTCATATATTGATGTATAAGTACATATTATAAGTAAAACCCGATAAAACCCGAGCTTTATAACATATGGACATTAACGGGCCAAATTAGCCTTATTGGATTATTAACCCAACTAAGTTGGCTAAACGCTAATTGACTTACTTATTGGGCTTAATCCACTTGGCCCCGACATGTGAGTATAGGGCTGATGTTAAAAGAATAATTGGACTAATATAATGTAATGAGCTTATAATGGGCTTATTGGGCCTAAACATGTAAACAAGTAGTCCCGATGGTATGCTTAATGATATGGACCCGAATGATGCTATGACCCAATAAATGCGATGAAATGGATTATTAGTAGTTAGGTTATGTCACTTAAAGTCCCATTAGCATGAATTGTGAATTACCGGTATCTGGAAGACGCTTATGCATATGATAGTACTACTTGGGGAAGATCACCCCAGTTCGCACCTTAACGGTTAATCCCTGTCGTACCACATTGATTGGTAAGCGAATTTATGCATGAGAAGATTTACATAGCGTGATTTTTGTGACGACACACTAACTTAGATTGGAAAATTGTTTGTCGGGTTCGCGGCCCGTTGCTTGTGATAGTAAGGTAACAATATCATGCGGCTAATAACAATCCAATGCAATCCAATGCAGCAAAGAATCCAATGTAATCTAAATATCCGATACGATACGATACCAATTATGATAATAATGTTATCTATAATGGTAATATTGAGACTACGGTCTCATGGACGGTTTAAGATGTATGCATTGCTTTATATATTGCCTGGCTAGCAATACGAGGACTTACTTCTGATATTATACTTGTGTTCTGATTTCAATGATTGTTTTATATAACGGTTTTATTAAAATCTATGAATTCACTCGACATCTGCTTATATGATTTTTGCATTTTTTTATCTCAGGTGCTTGAAGGTAATTCGGATGGAGATCGACTCTGATGGCCCACATAATAAAAATTTTTCAATCGATCTATGTTTTGTAAACTTAATGACCTGTGTAAACTGGGACCTATTGTACACTTAAAAATTTTATTTCGAATGAATATATGTTAAACCGTGTACAACCATTTTTATGCGTTGTCTATGATTGGAGTTATTGTGCTATCCCGTAATACTCTAATGACTCTTCTGCTGTACCGATATGAAATTTGGAGAGTGTTACAGTTTGGTACCAGAGCTCTCGTTATAGAGAACGAAAGATTTTTAAAACCAAGGTTTTGAACAAAACTTTACAAAATCTTTTAACTATAAACATTTTGAGAAAATATTTGAAAATCTTTTGACTATAACGGTGCCAAAGATCTCCGACGTTACCAACAAGCCTTATTGATAAGATATATATTTTGATATATATATATATATATATAATTTAATTTATATACATGTATATATCATGGTTTCAGTATGTAACTGTTTGATAAATATTTTTATGCTAATACGAGATATATATAAATGGAGATTATCATGGCTGACCCTAATATTCCTGTAGAGAACCATGCTATTCCCAAACCTAATGTAGATGATAACCCTTATTTAGACTTAGTGGATTATGATGTAAATGAGGATATGGATGATGATGAGGAGGAACCATCTGAGGATCCCGAGCCCGAGATAAGACTAGGAGATCGGATTTCCCCTCAGATTGATGTTGTAGAGAATGAGAATGATAATGTTGGTATTGAGAATGATGATGAGATTGGGATAGATAATGTAGATAATGAGGATGATGACGAGGACGTAGAGGAGGAGATAGGTATACATGATGAGGTTGATGATGATGATGAGGCTGAGCTTATTTTCCCTTATGATGTAGCGGAGGGTGAGCCCTTACCCCCTCCAGTTGATTGTTCTGATTCTGAGTTTGAGTTACTTAGAGATGAATTGTCTGAATCGTCTAAATCTGATTCTGAATCAAAGGATGATGAGGATGATGATGCACCTGATGGTACCGATGATGTGATAGGAGAGTCGTCTATGGTTCGAGAGGCTACTCATATTGATGATCTTGCACCTTGGGCCTTGAGACGTGATTTAGATGCTTCCCGTGTTCAGGGTAGTATGACAGAGGTTGGATTAGGTGTTGTTCGGACTCATGTTGCTTATTTGGAGTCGAAGACCAAGGTTGGTGATAAAGAGAGGGAATTGCTTGACTTGGATTTGACTAATGTAGAGCGTGGTTTGAATGAGACGTTTAGGAGGTTATCTGTGTTAGAAAGTGGTGAGTATTCTGAAATGAAGAAAAAGGTGAATACAATGGACATTCAGTTGAGTGTAGCTCGTGCGATGCGTGAGAAGGCTGAAAAAGAGTTGAATAAATCTGTTGGTTGGAACAGTAGGTTTTATACTCAGATGGTCGAGAAACGAGTGATTCGTAAGCGCCCAGATGAAGATGTGTCTTGTGATCGTCCGACGAAGATACCAAAGACGATGGATGATGGACCATCTGGCGGTTCTCAGTAGACCAGTCTATCTTTAGTAGTTACCTTTGTATCTTTTGTATCTTTTGTAACTTTGACTGAACCGACTTATTAGTTAGTAGATCTGGCACGAATTTTGGGCATGTATAGTGCTAGAAACTTTGATATGGGATGTAAAATAAGACAATGCGTTTGTTTCTAATCCAATGAAATATGTATCTTGTCTTGAATTCCATATTGTGCCTTATTTTTATCTTGATTATGAATTCAATCCATCTTATATGAATCCCTTGTTGGGTGAATGCTTAATACTTTAAAATGGTGAAATTATAGAACCATGCCGCCCAAGATAGCTGTGACTGAGGATGATGTACGTAGGATTATTGGGGAGCAAGTTACCGCATCTATGACTGAATTTATGGCAAATGCTAGAAATGGAGCTGGCAGTAGTGGAGCTGGCAGTAGTGGAGTTAGCGGTAGAGGAGCTGGCGGTAGTGAAGCTGGCGGTAGTGGAATTGGTGGTACTAATGTGAATGTGAATGCTAATAATGTGAATTTTAAAGCTGGAGGAAATATAGGAGGACTTGGACCTAACGCGCCTGAAGTCGGTGGTTGTACTTATGTGACGTTCATGAAGTGTGAACCTCTACCTTTTAATGGAACTGAAGGTGTTGTAGGATTAAACCAGTGGATTGAGAAGATTGAGTGGATGTTTCGGATTAGTAAGTGTAAAGAGGAAGATAAGGTGACTTTTTCTATGGCTACTCTTAAAGGTCGTGCGTTGACTTGGTGGAACGAGAGAATTGCTTTCATGGGTATTGATGTTGCTAATGCTACTCCTTGGGCTGAAATTAAGAAGTGGATGACTTTAGAGTTCTGTCCCCGTAGTGTGATCATTAAGTTGGAACAAGAGTTGATTCATTTGAGAATGAAAGGTGTCGACATTGATAGCTACACAAACCGATTCCATGAGTTGGCCTTGCTGTGTCCTCGATTGGTGGAACCCGAAGAGATCCGAATTGAGCAATATATTAAAGGGTTAACCAAGAACATCCGAGGAGACGTGACATCATCAAAACCACTAACCATTTATGATGTTTTTCGAATGGCTTACCAATTCATTGGGCAAATAATTCAGGATAGGGAAGATGAAGCACGTACTGGTGAGAAAAGAAAGGGTGATACCGATCGTGGAGATAGAGGTGATAATAGGAAGAATTTCAATCTCCGTCAGAAACAGAGAAAGGGGAATGAAAATGCTCTTACCAACAACACATCGCACAATGATGAAAAGTGTCCTAAGTGTGGTAATAAGAGGCATGATGGCGACTGATGGAAGTGCAAAAATTGCGGAAACCTTGGACACAAAGTTGAAAGGTGTAAGAAGGGAATCATTTGATTCAACAGTAACGAAGAAGGTCATAAGAAATCGGATTGCCCTAAGTTGAAAGCGATTGTACCTGGATGAAACCCCCAGGGTGGTGCTTATCAACTTGGAACAATTGAGGTTAAGAAAGAGGATCCGAATGTCGTTACTGGTACGTTTTTACTCAACAATCATTATGTTGTTGCTTTATTTGATTCGGGTGCTGATAGGAACGTTGTATCCACTAAATTTAGTGCCCTTATTGACATTGAACCTGTTGAGATAAATACTAGTTACGAAGTGGAATTGAGTGATGGTAAATTAGTGAAAAGTAATAAGCTATTAGAAGGATGCTCTCTAAATCTCTTAAACTATTCCTTTCCAATTGATTTGATGTTGATATAACTAGGTAGTTTTGATATTATTATTGGTATGGATTGGTTATCGTTGAATAATGCTACTATTTTATGTGGAGAAAAGAAGGTTAAGATTCCTATTAAAAATAGGACGTTAGTAATTGATGGTAATCGAGGTGAATCCCGTTTGAAAATCGTTTCATGTGTTAAAGTCCAAAAGTACATCAGGAACGGTTGCGAGTTATTCTTAGCTCAAGTGACCGGGAATGAGTCTAAGGAGAAACGATTAGAAGATGTACCTATTATATGGGAATTTCCTGAGGTATTTCCTAAAGATTTACACGGACTTCCTCCGATAAGGCAAGTTGAGTTTCGAATCGATTTAATTCCTGGTGCTGCACCGGTGGCACGTGCACCTTACCGATTAGCACCTTCTGATTTAAAGGAATTATCTGAACAACTCAAAGAGCTATCTGAGAAAGGTTTTATTCGACCGAGCACGTCGCCTTGGGGAGCTCCAGTCTTGTTCGTTAAGAAGAAGGATGGATCTTTCCGTATGTGCATTGATTATAGGGAACTGAATAAGTTGACGATTAAAAATCGATATCCTTTACCAAGGATTGATGATTTGTTCGATCAACTACAAGGATCTAGTGTGTATTCTAAGATAGATTTGCGGTCTGGAAGATATTCCTATAACTGCATTTAGAACTCGTTATGGACACTATGAATTTCATGTAATGCCATTTAGGTTAACTAACGCACTTGCGGTCTTCATGGATCTAATGAACCGAGTGTGCAAAATCTACTTGGACAAATTTGTGATCGTGTTTATTGACGATATTCTAATTTATTCTAAGAATAAAGAGGAACATGGAGAACACTTAAGGATTATTTTGAGTTTGTTAAAGGATGAACGGTTGTATGCTATGTTTTTGAAATGTGATTTTTGGTTAGATTATGTGCAATTTCTTGGTCATGTGATTAACAAAGATGGAATTCATGTTGATCCTGCAAAGGTTGAAGCCATTAAGAATTGGTCTTTACCGACAACGCCAATGGAGGTGCGACAATTCTTAGGATTGGCTGGCTATTATAGGCGATTCACTAAATAATTTTCTTTAATAGCTAAACCCCTGACTAAGCTAACTCAGAAGAATAAACCTTTCGTTTGGGGAAGTGAAGAAGATGGAGCATTTCAGATATCGAAGCAAAAATTATGTAGTGCGCCAATTCTATCATTACCTGATAGAAGTGAAGACTTTGTAGTATATTGTGATGCATCGTTTAGAGGTTATGGAGATTTTTTGATGCAGCGAGAAAAAGTAATAGTTTATGCTTCTAGGCACATAAGGAAGAATGAGGAGAATTATACTACTCATGATCTTGAGTTAGGAGCTTTAGTCTTTGCTTTTAGGTTCTGGAGACATTATCTGTATGGCACCAAGTGGACGGTATTCACCGATCACAAAAGCCTACAGTATAGTATCGATCAAAAGGAATTGAATATGAGGCAACGAAGATGGATATAACTATTAAGTGATTATGATTGTGATATAAAATATCACCCAGGAAAAGAAAATGTTGTTGCTGATGCATTAAGTAGAAAGGATAGAGAGCCTATCAAGGTACGTTCTCTTGTCTTGACCGTGAACAATAATTTGCCTGAGCAAATTAGAAATGCGCAAATAGAAGCCTGTAAGAAAGAAAAATTTGTTGATTAAGGGTTTCGAGGAGAAGGAGATCCTTTAGAGGTTAGAGCTGATGGAGTGAAATGCTTAAGAGGTCGTATGTGGATACCTAAGTTTGGAGGCTTAAGAGATTTGATTATGTTGGAATCCCATAAATCTAAGTATTCCATTCATCCTGGATCTGATAAAATGTATCATGATTTGAAGAAGTTGTACTGGTGGCCGAATATGAAAGCTGATATTGCTATGTATGTTCTTAAATGCTTGACTTGTGCTAGAGTCAAAGCTGAACATCACAAGCCATCAGGACTACTTCAACAGCCAAAGATTCCTGGATGGAAGTGGGAGCATATTACGATGGACTTTATCACCAAGCTTCCTAGAACATCATCTGGATATAACTCGATTTGGGTCATTGTCGACAGACTGACCAAATCAGCACACTTCATTCCAGTTAAAGAGCAGTTCTCACTGGAGAAGCTGACTCGTATTTATCTTGAGAATGTTGTATGCAAGCATGGAGTGCCTGTATCGATCATTTCAGATCGAGATCCTAGATTCGCATTGAGTTTTTGGAAATCTCTCCAAAGATCTTTGGGAACGAATCTCGACATGAGCACTGCTTATCACCACCAGACTGATGGGCAGAGTGAAAGGACGATACAAACACTAGAAGATATGTTAAGAGTTTGTGTGATAGATTTTGGTATGAATTGGGATAAACACTTGCCTTTAGTAGAGTTTTCGTATAACAATTGTTATCATGCTAGTATTAAGTCTGCACCATTTAAAGCTTTGTATGGTAGGAAGTGTAGATCTCCTATATGTTGGAGTGAAGTTGGGGATACCCAGCTCACGGGACCGGAAATGATCCGGGAGACTATGGAGAGGATAGTTCAGATTAAGAATAGGCTGTTGACTGCCTGAAGTAGACAGAAAAGTTACGTGGATGTGCGGCAGAAACCGATGGAGTTTGAAGTGGGTGACCGAGTAATGTTGAACGTATCGCCATGGAAAGGCGTCATAAGATTTGGAAAGCGAGGGAAATTGAATCCCCGCTATATTGGACCCTTTAAGATTTTATCTAGAGTAGGTCCGGTGGCTTACAAACTAGAGTTACCCCAATAACTTCATGGTGTTCACAACACATTCCATGTATCTAATCTGAAGAAATGTTTAGGAGTGAGTGAAGAGAAAATTTCGTTGGATAAGGTCCGAATTGATGAGAAGTTGCATTTTATCGAAGAAACCGTAGAGGTTATGGATCGTGAGGTAAAGAAACTGAAACAAATTCGGATACCTATCGTTAAGATCCGATGGAATTCAAAGCATGGGCCTGAATTTACATGGGAACGAGAGGATGAAATGTGGAAGAAATACCCACAACTCTTTGATTTCAATAAGAAACAGACATCAAAATGAAATGGATCACGAGGACATTGATCCCTTTTAGGAGGAAAAGCTGCGACAATCTAACATTTTCAGGTAGTAAATTATTTTCTCGTATATTATTTTGAAACTTATTTTTGTGTTGGTTGATGAACTCACAATTTACAGATTTAAATTTCGGCTTACGTGCATAATTTAACGTCCTTTACGACTAAACCGGAAACCCTAGGATTACGTATTTATGTTTTTGAATTCCGTTTTTGATGAAACAATTTTTATTAGATTCGTTTTGTGTCGTTGATTCATAATTTATAAAAACGTTTTTCGTAAAACGACCCGAGGGCAAGCAAATCAAGGAAACTAGAATAGAGGAGTACCCGTAAATAAATGGTGATGAGACAAAACCACTTTTGCCCCACCCCCACTATATGGGACGGCTAACATAGCCAACAACACCTTGAGGTGTCAAGCTTACAAAGTAAGCTAAGACACATGTCTTACTTACTTTGCAAACTAACAACTTAATCACAAAACCACTCACCTCAAACCATTTGATCTTGATTCAACCATAAATCATATGTTATTTACACATATGATGAAAATCTTTTGAAGCTCTATTGATTGGTGGTGATTTTAACATCCAAGGAGAAGATTTGTTGGTGTCCTAGGGCTTATTTTCCACAAGGATCTCTTGGTGATAGGTGATCTTGAAGTTAGTTTTGGTGTACCCCAAGTGTTGTCATCAAAATTCAAGTTATAATCTTGGTTAGTAAACAAGATCATCCTTCCCATTTTCATTGTTATTTTTGTAAATGTAAATTGTATTTTCTTTCCTAATGAATATGTATATGATGATATATGATGATAAAAATATTATGTGGGGATCATGTGTTGATAAACTTGGCTAAAAAGATTGAAAACTACATGTAGAAATTGTTAAATCATGCTTAAAATAGTTGGATGTATAAAATAAGTAAATAAGCCTATGTTAAATTGTTAAAATAGTTTGAATGAATCAATATACAGTAAGTTATAAGACTTGTACACATGTGAGAGTTGGCCATACAATGGACTCCTTAAAATGAGTGAGATATGATCAAAACAATATTGAAGTACAAATCTGAGTAGTCTGTTTTGGACGGACTGTTAGGGACACATAACCATTGATTGAGCAGTAACTAAACCTAAGTTAATTATAGCACATAATATGTAGTTTATGTCACCAAAAAATGAGCTTCTACCTCCTTGTAGAACCCAAGATATGGTAAAAATGGTGAAAGTGAAAATAATAATCAGATTTGTAAAATAAAAGTATATAGTATAATATTAGCACTCAAGTAAATATAATATAAAATGTATACTTAAAACCCACTAACTTATATATTACATATAAATAAGTATGTATTTTAATAAATAATAGAGACATTTTATAAAAATGTGTTGGGTCTACTAGATGTAGATCTTGCAGCCTGTCAGGATCGGTGAATGACTTCTGTAATCACAAGTCAAATCACAAAGAGACTCTATACACAATATGAATGTAGAATATAAATATAATCAAAGAGAACAGAATAACTATAAAGACTTGATCCTTTCTAAGGATTTCTAATATTGATAATTACTAGAACTACATTTTGTGAAAGGTGAAGATGTGTCTAACCCTTCTGCCTAAGGTTCCTTTTATACTACAAGGAAACCCTAATACAGCATTAAAGAAAACGTGTAAAACTGATATGCATATCCTTTCCTAACATATCTCATGCATATCCTAACAGAATATTAAGTAAATAATAAAGTTAGACTTCGACTAGGACCAGGAGCAGGACTTGCTCCTACTACTACTAGGACCAGGAGGAACTACATACCTCCTAGTCTACCTATTACATATAACTATTACAATGGTCCTAACAATCCTCCCCTAAACTTGAATTTGACCTGTTGAGTTCAAGTTTCCTGGAAAACGTGCAAAGAAAGCCCGAGAATTGTATCAACAAAACAAATAGCAGCATCAACAAGATAAGAATCAGAGTAACTGCCGCAACATAAACAACTAGAAGCTTCTCCAAAGCTTCTAACAAATCAGCATCGTGTTGAATCTTTTCAGCAACATGAGCAGATTTGATGAGCCTTTACCAAGTAGCTGCTCGCTCTTGGGCTAGCTAGGTATTCTGGTGGAATAAGCATCACCCTGGGAGACTAGAACCCAACCCAACTCTTAGAACGTGAATCAATGGTGAGTGGGAGTACCCTGATGATTTTAGGCAAACCATCACAGCCGTCAACTGATTTGATGCGTCTTTACCAGAAGCCGTACCCCTCTGGACTCGCCAACTCTTAGCAATGAAGCATCGGTGAGTTGAACACCCTATAGCTTTAAGCAAGCTATTACAGCTGTCAACGGATTTGATAAGATCTTTACCAAGAGCCGTACCCCCTTGGATTAGCCACTTTTCAGTCCAAGACTATGGCAAGTGAAAACCATCCAGTTTTGGGTAACCTGGCAACCATCAACGGATTTGAGAATCGCACCAGGAGCCGTACCCTCAAGGTGAATCAACTTTTTCTTGTCGATTAGACATGGTAAGTTGAGAACCATTTGTTGTGTGGACCACGTCCAACACCAAGTGAAGCCAAACACCAGTACAAGCACAAATCAGTCACCAGAACCCACAAAGTTAAGCAGCCAAGGGATATTATTCACAAGTATAAATTCCAAAAAGTGTTAAAAGTATAAGCAGATATTATATAAAAAGGTTTTTTTTAACTATGTTATGAAGTGTCAGATTATTTGTTTGTGTGTTTTTTTTTTATTACACTATAAAGAATGAAGTTCACCAATCACTGTACATACTGGTGAAAAGAATGAAAATAAGAACAAACGAACAAAAATACAACGCATAAACACTTACAACCCAAGCACATCACATACCAGAAGCAGCCTTCTTATCTGCTAGCAACCGCGCCTGAATTCCTTCCACCAATGCCGTGGCCATAGAGGACTCATTTCCAGATGGAGCAGTAGAAATTTGCAAGTGACTAGCCAACATCGCCTCCATCGAAGAAATTGTCAAAGGATACTCCACATCCGCCAACATAAACACCATATGACCAGATTCTAATTCCAACATATGAACCCCACAACCAGCATATAGCTTCCAGCGCAGAATCTCCCACTGCATTTGATCCTTCCATATGCCCGAAACAGGAGCATTAGGAGGAGCATCCAACATCATCTTAAGATCAGCCCAGATACGCAGACCAGGCCATGAAGACACAGCCAGTGGGTCAAAAGGCATACTAGAATCAACAAGTCCATACAACGCCATAAGATCCATACGGTCAGCCCAAGACAACACACACTGCAAACCCGTTGCCAAACGCACAGACCCATCACTTAAAGTAATCCGATGGGATACGCCACCAGGAAGTGTTGTATAACGCTCAACCATATAACCAGTAATGTTCCCATTGCCCAAAGGTAAGTCAGAATCGCTGTCAGAAGCTGCATCAATCAAATTCTCAGGATCACGCTTCTCATAAGGGACTGTCTTACCACGACGAACACGACGAGCTTGTTTCTGGTGAAGGGAACGTCTAGGTGTGGGATCACGAGAGGTGGATTCAACCTTTACCCTAACCGCAGCAGCAGCAGGGGGAGCAGTAGAAGTAGACTCATGAATGTGCCCACCCAAAGGACCAATAGGAGCTGCATCAGAAGTAGGATTTGGTTGAGTACCAGGAACTGGTGGTGATGTAGATGGCATAGCAGGTGTAGTAGCAGCAGTTGTGGTGGTGGTAGCAAAGGTGGTTGTTGGAACATGTGTGGTGGTGGTCGTAACAGGTGTGGTGGTAGAAGCATGAGTGGTGGTAGTAGCATCAAAGGTGGTGGTAGCAGGACCAGCAGTAGAACCCAAAGGAGCAACCAAAGGAGAAGTAGAAGTACCAGCAGAAGTAGCAACAAAACCAGATGGACTAGCAGTAGAAGCAGGAGTGGGAGCAGATGAAAGACCAGTAGAAACAGCAGGCGTAGAAGAAGTCAGACCACGAGGATGGTAAATAAATCTTTCCGGAATGGGTTGACTCTGACGCTTAACCATCTTTTCATAAAGTGCCTTGAGCTCATCAAAAGTCAAAGCCCACACCCGGTCCCACGTCCAAGGAGCATTAAAATGAGCAGCAGACTGATATTTCACATAACGTTGCATTTGCTTGCGCTCCTCAGTCCGAGATAAAGGTCTGTTCTTTCTCTGTTTCTTAAGTTCTGCAGCAAGGGCCAACTGGTGCTTACGCATCAATACCATAGCCCTCGGAATACAATTGTGCTCATCAACATCGTCACCCAAAAGATCTGTAAACTGAGCATAATCCCGGGTGAGAACAGTCAAAACCTGCATCCATTCACTATCACTCCAATGCATGGCATCATGCTGAATTTGTTCACGCCTTCGCTTCCTAAGCTCTTCCTCAGCAGCCCTATCAGCTTCATCAAGCTCGGCCTGAACCCGACGAGCAGCCTCCTCACCTAACCTTTCCTCTTCAATCTGGCGACGGGTACGCTTTCGAGATGGGGATGGAGCATCAGTCATTGGGGCCTTGCCCTTCGAATCATGAGAGGGACCAGCATGAGAACCAGCAGCAGGATCAGAATCACCACCCATAGGAGTGGGAATAGCACCAGGAGAAGGAACGCTGGAGGACGTTGGAGGAACCGGCAAATCATCATAAACTTTATCAACAAAGGCAGCCTTTGCCAACAACGTCAAACCATCCTCAACATTCTCCGTACCCTCCTCATCAGAATCTGAATGGATCACATGCTTCTTGCGACGCCGTTGCTGAGTTTCCAACGCTTTGATATGATCAGCCAAGGGAAGAACAAACTCCCTAGTAAGTTTCCGATGTTGGTTCAAGTCAGCTTCCAAAGCAATCATCCGCTCATGGTACCTGCGCATAAGATCAAGCAAAGATATCAGTGTAGTAGGCTCCTCCGCCTGCCCACCAAGAGAACTTGGATCAGGGAAAGCGTCATTGGAGCCCGAAGCAACATAAGGATCAACCCGTGGAGTACTAGCATCAAACAGTTTATCAGTCGAGTGTGGGGCAGGACTAGGAGGTGGAGTCTCCACAAATGGAGACCTTTGTGGGACTGAAGAAGGACCAGCCTTGGTAGGAGATGGTTTTTCAACCACCACCTCCTCAACTAGCTCCTCCTCTACCACAGGAGTGGCACCAGCAGTAGGAGCCTCCTCCTTCATGGGGTCATCATCAATCACAACAAACTCAGGAGCATCCCAACATGGCCTCAGTCAGGGGCCTCCATTCCACAGTATACCCATTGACCATATTGTAACACACTTTCGCTGTAAGCTTAGACGGCACATGCTCAGTCCTATCACGAGGAATGCGAACTAGAATTTGCTGAAGAAACCTAGGGTACATAAGAAACTTCTTTCTCGAACCAGCATTAGACAAATTACTAACCATCCCCTCAAATAGATAATGAGAAAAGTTAAAAACTCTACCCTGGGCTAAGCAAATAAGACCAGTAGCCAAAGGAGTAGGGAAAGCATCCCAACTCCCAGACTTGGGACTCATACAATGGATTAAAAAGTGGACCAGAAGCTTCCATTAGGGGGAAAACCTATTTTTCTGGAAGTTAAACTTCCCCCCATGTTCGTATCCTAAAGCAGCCATCCCCTCCAATACCTCTGAATTGGGAATGGATTCAACACCACCCTAATCCCGAAGATGAAGAGAAGAGCGAATAGAAGCCTCAGTCACCACATATGCACGTCCATCTATGGAAGCATGGAGTGCACGTGGGCGACCAACCACATCCACAAGTCGAGCAGACGCCCAAAACTGTCTAATAACACTATCATATATGGTGGGACATACAGTAAATGCAAACCTTAGGTTGGATGCTTCAATGTAATCCAGGATGTCAGCAAAATGTTCACGATGGGGACCATCACCCAGATAAGCAACTCGGTTCTGAGCAGGTTGATAAGCAAGAGCAACCATGGATCTTGATTAATTGAGGGAAGAAGGATTGTGATTAGGGTGGAGAGAGTAGGAGCGGTTTTAAGTGTGTGTTTATTGTAATGAGTGAGTCAAGGGTGTATGTTGACCATAAATAGAGAAAGTGGCAACTGTTCCTTGACCCCTATTAATGGGGGGTTGCCCTTTCAAATTAAACCATAATTGCATAGTAACCACTTGCCCTTTTTAACATAATCACCAACTCCCAATTACCCATGCTTAATTAAAAATATAAATACCAGGATTGGGATCGTTGACCAAAAGTCAAAGCACACAATGGTCAGACCAGGAGCAAAACGTGATTAACAAAGGACAAAAGGAATGAACAGTGTGCCAGACCAGTACCAGGAGCCAACCACCACTTGACATGGAAGAATTTTAAACCACTAGAAACCAACTAAGTATAACTAGAAACTGACCAAGGAGGACCAGAAGCCAGTCATGAAAAGCCATATCCACTAGAAGTGAGCACAAACCTCCACCAGAAGTAACACATACCACCAAAACCAAAGAAAAATGTAGTTAAAATACGTCAGTCTGTCCTAAGAATATGTACACAAAGCCTCCCCTTAGGCTTTGCCTCCCCTCAATCCTAGACATCAAGGATTGACGATTCCAATATGAACCACCAAGTGATTAAACCGAGGACCATCAAAAGCTTTAGTCAGCAAATCAGCAACATTGTCATCCGTATGAACTTTAAGAACCTGTATCAGCTTCTTCTCATTGGCATCCCGTATAAAATGATGTCGAATCTCAATATGCTTCGTCCGCTGATGAAAAACAGGATTCTTCACAATGCAAATAGTGCTTTGATTGTCAATAAAAATTTTGGTATTCATAAAATTGAAACCATAATCCAACATCTGATTTTGAATCCACAAAACTTGTCCACAACAACTAGCAGCTGCAACGTATTCAGCTTCTGTTGAAGAAGTAGCTACTATCGTCTGTTTCTTGCATTGCCATGAAATAAGTCGACGACCCAAAAACTGACAACCACCAGTAGTAGACTTCCTGTCATTATTAGCACCAGCATAGTCACTATCACTATAGGCTTCTAGAACAAAAGGTGATTCTCTAGGATACCAGAGACCCAATTTAGGTTGAGCCTTGATATACTTGAAAATCTTCTTCACTGCATTTAAGTTCGAAACCGTTGGAGTCACCTGGTGTCTAGAACAAGCACTTACTGCAAACATGATGTCCGGACGTGATGCATTCAAATACATGAGGGAGCCAATCATAGACCTGTACATGTGAACATTTACCGGGGGGTCTGGCTCATTCTTAAGTTTGATTTTAGCAACTTCATAAGGAGTTGCTGCTGGTCTAAGAGGATCCATGTCAAACTTCTGAAGAATCTCATGGACGTATTTATCTTGACTGATGAAAATCCCATCCGATTGTTGCTTGACCTGAAGACCAAGGAAGAATGACAGTTCTCCCATCGCACTCATCTGAAATTCGCCTTGCATCAAGTGTCAAACTCATCACACCACTCCTTCCGAGTAGAACCAAAGATAATGTCGTCCACATAAACCTGAACAAGGATAATGTCCTGGGTATTCCTCAGAAGAAATAGTGTTTTGTCAATAGTACCTCTTCTATAGCCATTCTTTAACAAGAAAGTTGAAAGACGCTCATACCAAGCTCTAGGAGCCTGATGTAACCCATAAAGAGCCTTGACCACTTTGTAAACTTTCTTGGGATGAAGTGGATCAACAAAGCCCTTAGGTTAAGTGACATACACCTCCTCATCAATTTTTCCATAGAGAAATGCACTCTTGACATCCATCTGAAACACCGTAAAGCCCACATAAGAGGCAAAAGCCAAAAACAGACGAATGGCCTCTATCCTTGCAACCGGAGCAAAAACTTCAGTATAGTCAATGCACTCAATTTGAGTGTGTCCTTGTGCGACAAGCCTAGCTTTATTCCGTACGACAATTCCCCGTGCATCCTTCTTGTTCTTGAGAATCCATTTGGTATTAATAGCTGTCTTTCCATCTGGTAAGTCAACCAGAACCCAAACATTCTGAAACAAGAATTGCTGCATTTCCTCCTGCATAGCCTCCACCCAACTTTGATCCTCAAGAGCATGAGAAACAGACCTAGGTTCCACCTGTGAAAGAAAACAAGCAAACAAACAGTGTTGAAAGTCTGTATGATTATTACGCTGTTGATCCTCAATATAGCCCACAAGAGCATGATGATCAGACGAGGCCTTCTGCTGCATTCTGCGTGTCTTGACAGTAGAACCAGGATCTCAAATTATATGAGTGGTAGGATGATCTTTATGGGATTGCAAGACTGGATTGGAAGAAACCTCCACTTCTGGTGCCAAGTTATTGAGATCACCAACAAAGTCAGCATCATATGAAGCATTGTGGAAAATCCCATCTACTGGTTGTTTATGAATATCATCCAGCTTGGTAGTAGACTTCTTTGGATGGTTCCCTAAATCAGAATGACTGGAGAAACGAGTATTGGAAGCAGACTCACTAGCCGGAGTAACAGTAGGTGATAAGCTAGCACTAGGAGCAGAAGCTGGAGTACCAGGAGCAACTTTGTCAGAAGGCTCAACCAAGGGAAACTCAAAACTACCTTGAGCAGCTGCTTTAGTAGCTTCTTGTTATTTTTTGAGAAGAGTGTCAAGAGTTGCTTGGGAATCCTGTACATCCAATGGAGTTGCATCACTAGGAGGAGTAGGAGAAACTGTGGTGGAATAGGATGGAACCACAAAAATGTCATCCTCATCATCTGAATCAGAAAGACTAGAAGGAACACCAGTACTAGAAGTTGCAAACACTTGTGGTCCTGCATCATGGTTAGTTTTGAAACGAAAATATCCTAACGAATCACTAAGATAATCAAGATCAAAATACCATTCTGGACCTTTGCCTTGAATGTTTGACTTCTCCTCAAAATACCTGAGATTAATAGTTTCAATGATCCGTTTGGCTTGAAGATTGTAGACACGATAAGCCCGAGAATGAGCTGAATATCCCACAATGTATCCTTCATCTGCCTTGCCATCAAACTTCCCCAAATAGTCACTAGTATTCAGAATGGTGACTGGACACCCAAAAGGCTTCAAATGAGCAATATTTGGAACTTTGCCCGTGAGCAGCTCATAAGGAGTCTTTTTGTGAGGATTGGTAATAGAGACCCGATTCAAAACATAACTTGCAGTATTAACAGCTTCTGTCCAGAACATGGTTGGAAGCTTGGAATCGGCAAGCATAGTTCTTGCTGCTTCTATTAGTGTCCTGTTCTTTCTTTCTGCCACATCATTCTGTTGAGGAGTTCTTGCAGCACTATAATCTCTTTTGACGCCCTTAGCATTGCAAAGTGTGATGAGGTCTTTATTTTTAAACTCGGTTCCATTGTCGCACCGAATACCTTTAACTTTCTTAGACAACTGGTTCTCTATCAGGGTAAGAAAATCTCTAAGAATTGAGTAGGTCTCACTCTTGGCAGCCATGAAGAACACCCACGTAAACCTGCTATATCCATCAGTTACCACCAGACAGAATTGCATGTGGTCAATGCTTCGAATGGAAGTAGGACCAAATAAGTCCATGTGAAGTAGCTGCAATGGTTCAGTAATAAGACTAAGAGCATTAATGGCCTTGAAGGATGCTTTGTGCTGTTTGCCTTTGCTGCAGGCAATATAATTTATATCATTTCTAAACGTATTGGGAGGTAAACCAGAGACCAAATTCAGATTTGCAAGTTTGTGAATGGTCTTGAAGTTTACATGCCCCATCCTTCGGTGCCATTTAGTGGCTTCATCTTCTGAGGCTTTAGCAACTAGACATGCTAGTTGACCAGTAGGATTGACTTCATTCAACTTGATGCTATAGACATTGTGTCTTCTAGGGATTCTGAGTAGAACTTGTGAGTCATCCGGAAGCTGAAAGTCTTTAGAAAGCACAAGTGCATCAGTATCGGTGAAGAGAACAAACTGCTTCTTGTCACAAATCTGAGAGACCGATATCAAGTTGAAGTGTTGAAGTGCTTCCACATAGTAGACCTGCTCAAAATTTAGACTAGGAGTCTTTATCGTCCCTTTGCCTGTGATTCTGCCTTCACCCCCACCAAAATAGACCTTGCCTCCATGAAATGGTACAAAGTTAGAGAGAAGACTTTTATTTCCAGTCATGCTCCTGGAGCAACCACTATCAACAATGCCTAGACTAGGATCCTGGTATGGAGTAACCTACAACAACAAGATAATAAACAAAATGCAAAAGTTAGTGTCTTAAGGGGACCCAAACCTGTTCAGGTTTGAGCCTGCCTTGTGGATCGTTAGAAGAGTGCCAAGAAGATTGATGAGATCCACCGTTGTTCCTTGGTTGCCTATGCATCATACGGGTATTATTATTTGACCAAGAACAACCTGCTGAGGGCTTAACAGCAGTTCCCAAATTTCCCAAACCAAAATACGTGTGCTCCAAATTATGTGGATAGATTGGATTAAAATTTTTAAAATAATTACTGGTGGTTTGGAATCCAATTTTTCTCCAATGATCAGAAGCTAAAGGAGAGGACCTTCTAGAAGAAGTAAACGATTGAGCACTAGGATTAAGCCTTCTAGAAGCATATGGGGCAGCTCTTGGTGGACCAGGAGCAGGAAAAGCATGATTAACAGAAGCATGTGTGTCATAATAATCACAATCTTTAATTAAATGAAAGGCACTGCCACAAACAAAACATGTTTTGAAAGACCTTTTATTAGAATGAGATTTTTTCATACTGCCTACTTTATTACACACAATTCTAGGAGAAACATTCTTCCTAGGACTGAATAAACTAGGACCAGACACACTTGACTTAACAGCAACTCTCTCTTCACACTTCCTAGCACCAGTAGAAGCATGTTCATTCAACTTGGAACTTATAGGTCTTGACTCTTCACTTGAACCACTAGATGCAGAGTCACCGGCTTTGTCACTGAAAGTACATGAGACAAAGTCATTAGTATTAGTAGAACTTGTTGGGGACTCAAGCATCTGTGATCCATCCGAGTCATTATGCCATGAAGTGGGCATAAAAGTTCCAGTAAGAGGAGGAGGGACAGCATGCATTTCTGCTGCTGGTTTAAACCTATTGTAACTAGGTTTGCCCTCATCCTCTTTGTCGGCATCAAAGACACTTGAAAAAGATAAATCAAATACATCTTCTGAATCAATATATTTTTCAAATCCTAAGCCTCTTTTAGTTCTGCCAGACATGCTACTATCAATTAATTTTGAAAGATTTTTAGGTGCCTTTTGCCATTTTTCAAATCTTAGCATTGTAGCATCTAATTTATCTTGCATATCCTCTTTTTCTTTGATACTAGCATCTCTTTCTGTTTCTGTATATTTAAGCATATTTGTCGTGTTTTCTAAATCAATGCTTAGTATCCTGATTTTATCCTCATACGCACGTTGTGTATCTTGTAACCACCTCTTTTGTTGTTCCAATGTGTTTAATGAAGCCTTATAGGCTTGAACCCCTAAAAAATACTTATCATTTTGATCATTTACTTCATTAAATTGGGACAACAATTCTGAGTACTTATCATGACAACCAAGAGGACAATGTTGTACCTGAGGTGAAATGCCCATTAGAGCAAATTCGTCAGCTTCTTCTGCATCAGAGAGATTCCCAGCAATCATTGCAAACACGTCAGTCGAGGACTCAGCTGATTCCAGAGTAGAAGCCTGATGATCATTCCAGTTGACCATAGAGTCAACAGATACCAATGCCTTCTTGTCATCTTTTATCTCCTGAACCTTGAAAGCGGAGTACCTGCTCTTCTCCTGATCATTCTTGCTAGGGCACTCCCTTGCAAAGTGACCCTGTTGCTGGCAGTTATAGCATCGCACCTTGCTTCTATCGAATCTTGCTGGCTCCCGAGGGTTGTAATTAAATTTCCTTCCTGCTTTCTTCTCAAACTTGTGAACCCTAAGAGTAAGCATGGCCATCTGCCATTTAAGATCCATCTCATCCAGGTCAAGTTTATCGACCTGTTTGAAGTCATCAAAAGCAAGTTGTTGTTCAGCATTAACATCAGCCACAAAAGAATGAAGAACAGCTTCTACCATACTTATGTTGTGGTTTTTATAGATATACAAGTCTTAGGAAAGACGAGTATAAATGCGGCAAGTATTAATCGATACGATTTAATGAAAAACCGTGAAGACGAATAAATTCCAAGTTTGTTCTCGAAGGAGGTGTGTCTATTAATGTGCCAATATGTATAAAATAACAATGTTTGGATTAGTGACGTTTTTGGTTTAAAGAGAGAAAAAGAAAAGACGAGCTACGATTACGATTAAACTACGACGTTGACGTAAAACGCGAACGTAAATACGTAAAACGCAACAAAATTAAAAATGAAACCTAAAAATTAATTAAAAGTTAGAACTAAGTCTTAAATAATATAAATAAGAATAAAAATCCAACAAATATATTTTAAAACCTTTTATTAATTAAATATTCAATTTTAAATGCTAATTAAAGCCCAAAAATTAAATATAAGTAACAAAATGCCCAAAATATTAATTTATTGAACTAATAACTAACTTATATTATTTAAAGACTAAAAAGTATTTTTCTTAAATTTTAAAAACTATTTTTCTATTTTTTAATCACTAAAAACTATTTTTAAATTAAAATAACCCTAAAAAATAATTAAATAATGCCAAAAATAATTTGACAATTTTAAAAATCCTAAATTACCCTAATGAACAGTAGAAAATTGACAAAGTTTGAAAAATTTAAAAATTTGCACTAAAAGACAAAACAGATTAATATTTAAACCCTAATTAACTTAAATTAATTATAAAAAAATGATTAAAAAGATGAACAGTGAAAAACTTTTAAACTAAAAATCTTAAAATACTTTTCTAAATATAAGAAAAATTTTAAAAGTGAAAAATATTAATTTTCTACACTAAATGACAAAAACTGAATAATAAAAAGTAATTAAAAATGCAAAATAATCCAAAAATTATCAAATGAACAGTAACTTAAAAATTAAATAAACTGAAAAATTAAGAATTAAAAAAGAAAAATAATGCAACAAAAATTAAATCCTAACTCCTATTTCAGGTCACAAAAGACAAAAATTTAAGATTGTGAAAGTGACACTTGGTCACTTTCTGTCTTCTTGTGCAAGCAGTGGAAACAAAAACACTAGCAGGGGTAATGAAGTTCCCACTGCTAGTGCAATATCAAAGTCTGGGCAAAGATAAGCTTAGGAAATCTTATATGTTGGCTTTTTCTTGGATACAAGGGCACCCCCACACTCATGGAAGTGTGGGGAGTCAAGATAATCAATAAATCACACAAGCACAGTACAAAAATTCACCACACCAAGCAATTGAAGTTACTGTAAAAGCTACAATGGGTTCTGATGAACAATTGCTGAACTTCTAGGCAAAAAGGTGAATTTCTAATGGCCACAACTTGCACAAAATCAAACCCAATAACATAAAACCTATCTAGAACCTTGGATGGGCCTATTCTCTAACAGCTTGCAAAAATTTCAAAGACAATTAAGCTAAAAACAAGGCAGAATGGGTGTTTCTGATTTTTAAGCTATGTACCAATTTTTACCATGCAAACTACTTATAACTCCTACTTAATTCAAACCAAATACCCTATTTAATATAACTACCTTTATGGAGTGTATTTAAGCTGTTTTTAACCCAAGAATAAGTCACTTACTTGACTTAATAAGCAGACCCAAACACCCCCTTAATTACTGAATTCAAGAAAATAACAAAGAAATCTAGATCAAATCATTACCAAACTAATTTCCTATATCCTAAACATTCAATACTAACAATATCAAGCTTAAATAAACTGATTATACCAACACCTAAACAAGTTCAAACCAAATCACACATAAATCACATAGAAGAGCAAAAAATGACAGTTAGGGGGTTCAAGCCTGTGATACCTAGCTGATGCCTTCCCTATGGCTTTTTTTTAGCTTTCTGAACTTATGAGATCAAGTAGAGATTCCCTGCTGATGGAATCCAATAGGGACCCAAGGGATGAATATGTCTTTAAACAAGAAAAATGTAAATGAAATGGAGAATAGATGATCTTGTTCTTCAAACCTGCACAAACAAAGAGAGTTATACTGACAACAAGAGCTATGAGCTATAAGCTGAGCTTATTGGTTAAGCTAGCTTATAGCTTATAACTTGAAAACAAACTTTTTTGAAAAACCAAATTTTGAAACACCACTTTTAGAAAAACTTGCCACTTGAAACCAACTTAACAAACCAGTAGGAAACTTCTGAAATCCCAACACCAATCCACTTTCACTTCAAGGTGATTGGGATTTCAGCTTGAATAATAAAAAAACGTTTTCTTGCTAAATCCTTGAACAACTTAAAATTTCTGAAAACTTAAACCCTTTTGAAACCCTTAAACTACTTTAAATATCAAATAAACCTTAAACTAGAAAAACAGATAAATGGGAACACATTATTTATGCCAAAAATCTCAAGCTTTCATTATCATTAATAACTTAAAAATTTTACATAAAAAAAACTGGAACAAAAGCTTTATGCCACAAACGGCTAAGCTATATATACAAGTAGATAGAAAAATCTAGAAGCCCTAAAATGAAAAACCCTAATCTTGTGAATATCCAGAATTGCCCTTTGATTTGAATCTTCAAAAGTGGTCAATGGGGTGCCATGTGATTGCTGCTTGGATGCTTGTGGTGTTACAGCTGTGAAGACTGATCCAGGACGTTCAATTGCACTTGGGGGCCAAGGAAATATCATCCATCCGTTCATTTTGTCTCCCTATGGGGTTTTGTGTGATAGTGACGTAGCAGGGGAGCCCCATGTGGGTTTGTTGGGTTCTAGTTTGAGGTGGGGTTGGGATGAGAGTGGGTTAAATTAAGTATCTGGAGGTTTGGGGCAAAAACCCCTTTGGTTTAAGTTGGGTTTGAGTTAGGGTTTATGTGGGAGAGGAGAAAGGGATTAGGAGTTTTAATCCAGGTTTGGGGGATTAGCTTTTTGAAATTAGTGTTTACCTCCCAAACTTAAACAGATTTTAAATCAGTTTAATAAAATGAAAGTGGAATATGACGTGGGGGAAAGGAATGAGATGATTGGTTGGAATGGTTGATGTGTCAAAATGATAGGCTGGGAATAATTGAGATGTCTTGGCAGATTTGGCCCTTGCACTCCTTCTCTCTTGTCACTTTGAGTTAAACATCCAACAACGCCCAATATGCATGTGACAACTTTGGCAAAGTTGTCATTTATGGCACAACTTGTTTACAACTTTTTCCAAGGGCTTCAAATGCAATAAATGGATTCTTCAAGGACCAATCTTGCATAATCTCATCATTTTAGGGACCCAATGTGTAATTTTGAGTTTTTACAAGGGTTTAAAATGACAAGTCTTCAAAAGATGAGGGACCAAACTTGCCAAATCTTCAAACTTCAAGGTCTTGAATAAAAATTCATGATTCAGGCCCGGTTCTTTGTGCGGCTTCGTTTCCCGTGTTCATTTTTGCTTGATTCCTTTGATCTTTTGGTGAATTCACGATATCCGTACCTGAAATACACAATGAACAAACACATGCATATTTTTTGGTATTTTGACGATATTTTAAGCGTTTTAAGCCCGATTTGGACGATGAGACTATGTATAAATACAGTCTCATCACATACTACCAGACTTGGCAGTAGGATCAGGAGCAGAAGTATGCTGGAAAGTGTGCTGAGAGGACACAATATTGCTTGGGCTACTTGCATATGACATGGGACTAGATGCCATGGAACTCACAAAGTCCGAGTTAGCAGGAGTGGGAAAAGACTCGCTTGAAAAGCCTCTCACATGAGATTCAAAAGTTCTGAGCTTATGAAACAAATCATCAAAGCTGAGATAGTCAAGCACACCTTTGGCTTTAAGAGAGATCACCACCTGATTCCATGAGTAGGGTAAGGCTTTAAGAAACCTTGCATTAATATCACCATCATCAGGCTTTGAGCGAAGTTGATTCAACTGGCTCAATATCTTCTGGAACCTATCATACCCTTGATTTAGACCTTCAGTTTCTGAGATTTTGAATTCTGTGAATTCATCTCTCAGCATGGACCTTCGCATTTTCTTTGACTCCTCATTCCCACCGAACCTTGCTTTTATGCCATTCCAGATCTCTCTAGCATCATCCAAATGGTAGAAGTCTCCCATGTGATCTTCAGGAAGAGATTGAAGCAAAATTGTTTTTGCTTTTACCTCCTTCTGAATAGCTATGATTTCCTCATGAGATTTAGGGTCAAGAAGGGTAATATTACCATTCTTGTCACGTCCAGTAAGCTTCCTGCTGTTCCCATTCAGAATGATCTTCCAAAGATCTTGATCAGTGTTGGTGATCCACCATTCCATCTTCATTGCCCAGTTATCATATTCACCCTTTTTTAGAAGAGGGAATTTACCATTCGTGTTAGAGACCGTAGCCAGGATCTGCTGAGGTTGCACAATTTTAGGAGTGCTGTCTTCTCCTGTTTGAGTAGAGGTTGAGGCAGACATAATAAAAGACTGTCAGTAAAAAGAAAACTTGATTCTTCTTGTATAGAGACCCTCCCAGGCTCTGATACCACTTGTTGGGTCTACTAGATGTAGATCTTGCAGCCTGTCAGGATCGGTGAATGACTTCTGTAATCACAAGTCAAATCACAAAGAGACTCTATACACAATATGAATGTAGAATATAAATATAATCAAAGAGAACAGAATAACTATAAAGACTTGATCCTTTCTAAGGATTTCTAATATTGATAATTACTAGAACTACGTTTTGTGAAAGGTGAAGATGTGTCTAACCCTTCTGCCTAAGGTTCCTTTTATACTACAAGGAAACCCTAATACATCATTAAAGAAAACGTGTAAAACTGATATGCATATCCTTTCCTAACATATCTCATGCATATCCTAACAGAATATTAAGTAAATAATAAAGTTTGACTTCGACTAGGACCAGGAGCAGGACTTGCTCCTACTACTACTAGGACCAGGAGGAACTACATACCTCCTAGTCTACCTATTACATATAACTATTACAATGGTCCTAACAAAATGGCAAATTGATAAGTTTTATAAATTATAAAACTATAAACATAAGTTTTACGTCTTTTCGGCTAAAACCGTAAAATTAACGTTTTCATCAATTAAAACTTAGATGGTCGGACCCGGCTAATGTAAACTTTTTATAACTCATATAATGATGTATAAGTACATATTAGAAGTAACAACCGATAAAACCTGAGCTCTATAACATATGGACATTAACGGGCCAAATTAGTCTTATTGGACTATTAACCCAACTAATTTGGCTAAACGCTAATGGACTTACTTATTGGGCTTAACCCACTTGGGCCCAACATGTGAATATAGGGCTGATTTTAAAAGAATAATTGGACTAATATAATGTAATGATCTTATAATGGGCTTATTGGGCCTAAACATGTAAACAAGTTAAACTAGAGAAACTAGTATAAAAATTTACCAACACATAACACTATAATGAGTAAATAAAGATGTACAATCCCACTTGATCATCATCATATTTATAAAATCATCATATATATACATAGCTATTAATTTTATAAAGTCATTGGACAAAAGTCTAAGACCGAGTATTATTTATATAGGTTTCCGTGATCGAAGCACGCCCGTCGCCGATAAACCGCCTTTCATAATCAACGTGAGTTCATAGCCTCACACTCTTTTAAATATTTTATAAAATGATTTGTAAACCCGCGAGGGAGATAACATGCTAGTTTTTGATAAAAATAGAACACAAGTAGTCCCGATGGTATGCTTAATGATATGGACCCGAATGATTCTATGACCCAATAAATGAGATGAAATAGATTATTAGTAGTTAGGTTATGTCACTAAAGTCCCATTAGCATGAATTGTGAACTACCGGGATTTGGTAGACGCTTATGCATATGATAGTACTATTTGGGGAAGATCACCCCAGTTCGCGCCTTGACGGTTGATCCACGTCGTGCCACATTGTTTGGTAAGCGAATTTATGTATGAGAAGATTTAGATAGCGTGATTTTTGTGACGACACGCTAACTTAGATGGGCAAATTTTTGTCGGGTTTCCGGCCCGTTGTTTGTGATAGTAAGGTAAAAATGTCATGCGGCTAATAATAATCCAATGCAATCCAATGCAACAATGAATCCAATGTAATCTAAATATCCGATACGATACAATACCAATTATGATAATAATGTTACCTATAATGGTAATATTGAGACTACGGTCTCATGGACGGTTTAAGATGTATGCCTTGCTTTATATATTGCCAGACTAGCAATACGAGGATTTACTTCTGATATTATACTTGTGTTTTGATTTCAATGATTGTTTTATATAACGGTTTTATTAAACTCTATGAATTCACTTGGCATCCGCTGATATGATTTTTGCATGTTTTTATCTCAGGTGCTTGAAGGTAATTAAGTTGGAGATCGACTCTGATGGCCCACATAATAAAAATTGTTCATTCGATTTATGTTTTGTAAACATAATGACCTGTGTAAACTGGGACCTGTTGTACACTTAAAACTTTTATTTCGAATGAATGTATGTTAAACCTTGTACAACCATTTTTATGCGTTGTCTATGATTGGAGTTATTGTGCTATCCCGTAACACTCTAATGACTCTTCCGCTGTGCCGATATGAAATTTTGAGAGTGTTACAGTTTGGTACCAGAGCTCTCGTTATAGAGAACGAAAGATTTTTAAAACCAAGGTTTTGAACAAAACTTTTCAAAATCTTTTAACTCTAAACATTTTGGGAAAATATTTGAAAATCTTTTGACTATAACGGTGCCGAAGATCTCCGACGTTACCAACAAGCCTTATTGAGAAGATATATATTTTGATATATATAATTTAATTTATATATATGTATATATCGTGGTTTCAATATGTAACTATTTGATAAATATTTTTATGCTAATACGAGATATATATAAATGCAGATTGTCATGGCTGACCATAATATTCCTGTAGAGAACCATGCTATTCCCGAACCTAATGTAGATGATAACCCTTATTTAGACTAGTGGATTATGATGTAAATGAGGAAATGGATGATGATGAGGAGAAACCATTTGAGGACCCCGAGCCCGAGATAGGACTAGGAGATCAGATTGCCCCTCGGGTTGATGTTGTAGAGAATGAGAATGATAATGTTGGTATTGAGAATGATGATGAGATTGGGATAGATAATGTAGATAATGATGATGACGACGAGGATGTCGAGGAGGAGATAGGTATAGATGATGAGGTTGATGATGATGATAAGGCTGAGCTTATTTTCCCTTATGATGTAGCGGAGGGTGAGCCCTTACCCCCTCCAGTTGATTGGTCTGATTCTAAGTTTGAGTTACTTAGAGATGAATTGTCTGAATCGACTGAATCTGATTTTGAATCAGAGGATGATGAGGATGATGATGCACCTGATGGTACCGATGGGATTGCTACTCGTAGGCATGTGATAGGAGAGTCGTCTAGGGTTCGAGAGGCTACTCATATTGATGGTCTTGCACCTTGGGCCTTGAGACATGATTTAGATGCTTCCCGTGTTCATGGTAGTATGACAGAGGTTGGATTAGGTGTTGTTCAGACTCATGTTGCTTATTTGGAGTCGAAGACTAAGGTTGGTGAGAAAGAGCAGGAATTGTTTGACTTGGATTTGACTAATGTAGAGCGTGGTTTGAATGAGGCGTTTAGGAGGTTATCTGTGTTAGAAAGTGGTGAGTATGATGAAATGAAGAAAAAGGTGAATACAATGGAGATTCAGTTGAGTGTAGCTCGTGTGATGCGTGAGAAGGCTGAAAAAGAGTTGAATATATCTGTTGGTTGGAACAGTAGGTTTTATACTGAGATGGTCGAGAAAGGAGTGATTCGTAAGCGCCCAGCTGAAGATGTGTCTTGTGATCGTCCATGAAGATACCGAAGACTATGGATGATGGACCATATGGCGGTTCTCAGTAGAACAGTCTATCTTTAGTAGTTACCTTTGTATCTTTTGTATCTTTTGTAACTTTGACTGAACCGACTTATTAGTTAGTAGATCTGGCATGAATTTTGGGCATGTATAGTGCTAGAAACTTTGATATGGGATGTAAATTAAGACAATGCGTTTGTTTCTTATCCAATTAAATATGTATCTTGTCTTGAATTCCATATTGTGCCTTATTTGTATCTTGATTATGAATTCAATCCATCTTATATGAATCCCTTGTTGGGTGAATGCTTAATACTTTGAAATTGTGAAATTATAGAACCATGCCGCCCAAGAAAGCTGTGACTAAGGATGATGTACGTAGGATTATTACGGAGTAAGTTACAGCATCTATGACTGAATTTAAGGCAAATGCTAGAAATGAAGCAGGCAGTAGTGGAGCTGGCAGTAGTGGAGCTGGCGGTAGTGGAGCTGGCGGTAGTGGAGCTGGCGGTAGTGGAGCTGGCGGTACTAATGTGAATGTGACTGCTAATAATGTGAATGCTAATGCTGGAGGAAATATAGGAGGACTTGGACCTAATGCGCCTGAAGTCGGTGGTTGTACTTATGTGACGTTCATGAAGTGTGAACCTCTACCTTTTAAAGGAACTGAAGGTGCTGTAGGATTAAGCCAGTGGATTGAGAAGATTGAGTCGGTGTTTCAGATTAGTAAGTGTAAGGAGGAAGATAAGGTGACTTTTTCTATGGCTACTCTTAAAGGTCGTGCGTTGACTTGGTGGAACGGGAGAATTTCTTTCATGGGTATTGATGTTGCTAATGCTACTCCTTGGGCTGAAATTAAGAAGTGGATGACTTTGGAGTTCTGTCCCCGTAGTGTGATCATTAGGTTGGAACAAGAGTTGATTCATTTGAGAATGAAAGGTGTCGACATTGATAGCTACATAAACCGATTCCATGAGTTGGCCTTGTTGTGTCCTCGATTGGTGGAACCCGAAGAGATCCGAATTGAGCAATATATTAAAGGGTTAACCAAGAACATCCTAGGAGACGTGGCATCATCAAAACCACTGACCATTGATGATGATGTTCGAATGGCTTACCAACTCATTGGGCAGATAATTCAGGATAGGGAAGATGAAGCATGTATTGGTGAGAAAAGAAAGGGTGATGGCGATCGTGGAGATATCGGTGATAATAGGAAGAATTTCAATCGCCATCGGAACCAGAGAAAGGAGAATGCAAATGCTCTTACCAACAACACACCACGCAATGATGAAAAGTGTTCTAAGTGTGGTAATAAGAGGCATGCTGGCGACAGCTGGAAGTGCCGAAATTGCGGAAAGCGTGGACACAAAGTTGAAAGGTGTAAGAAGGGAATCATTTGCTTCAAATGTAATGAAGAAGGTTATAAGAAATCGGATTGCCCTAAGTTGAAAGAGATTGTACCTGGAAGAAACCCCCAGGGTGGTGCTTATCAACTTGGAACAGTTGAGGTTAAGAAAGAGGATCCGAATGTCGTTACTGGTACGTTTTTACTCTACAATCATTATGCTGTTGCTTTATTTGATTCGGGTGCTGATAAGAGCTTTGTATCCACTAAATTTAGTGCCCTTGTTGACATTGAACCTGTTGAGATAAATACCAGTTACGAAGTGGAATTGAACCTGTTAGAAGGATGCTCTCTAAATATCTTAAACTATTCCTTTCCGATTGATTTGATGTGGATAGAACTAGGTAGTTTTGATATTATTATTGGTATGGATTGGTTATCGTTGAATAATGCTACTATTTTATGTGGAGAAAAGAAGGTTAACATTCCCTTAGGAATAGGACGTTAGTAATTTATGGTAATCGAGGTGAATCCCGTTCGAAAATCGTTTCATGTATTAAAGTCCAAAAGTACATCAGGAACGGTTGCGAGTTATTCTTAGCTCAAGTGACCGGGAATGAGTCTAAGGAGAAACGATTAGAAGATGTACCTATTATCTGTGAATTTCCTGAGGTATTTCCTAAAGATTTACCCGGACTTCCGCCGATAAGGCAAGTTGAGTTTCGAATCGATTTAATTCCTGGTGCTGCACCGGTGGCACGTGCGCCTTACCGATTAGCACCTTCTGAGTTAAAGGAATTATCTGAACAACTCAAAGAGCTGTCTGATAAAGGTTTTATTCGACCGAGCTTGTCGCCTTGGGGAGCTCCACTCTTGTTCGTTAAGAAGAAGGATGGATCTTTCTGTATGTGTATTGATTATAGGGAACTGAATAAGTTGACGATTAAAAATCGATATCCTTTACCAAGGATTGATGATTTGTTCGATCAACTACAAGGATCTAGTGTGTATTTTAAGATAGATTTGCGGTCTGGATATCACCAACTTCGTGTCCGTGAAGAAGATATTCCTATAACTGCATTTAGAACTAGTCATGGACACTATAAATTTCAAGTAATGCCATTTGGGCTAACTAACGCACCTGCGGTCTTCATGGATCTAATGAGCCGAGTGTGCAAACCCTACTTGGACAAATTTGTGATCGTGTTTATTGACGATATTCTAATTTATTCTAAGAATAAAGAGGAACATGGAGAACACTTAAGGATTATTTTGAGTTTGTTAAAGGATGAAAGGTTGTATGCTAAGTTTTCGAAATTTGATTTTTGGTTAGATTATGTGCAATTTCTTGGTCATGTGATTAACAAAGATGGAATTCATGTTGATCCTGCAAAGGTTGAAGCCATTAAGAATTGGTCTGCACCGACAACGCCAACGGAGGTGCGACAGTTCTTAGGATTGGCTGGCTATTATAGGCGATTCATTAAAGAATTTTCTTTAATAACTAAACCCCTGACTAAGCTAACTCAGAAGAATAGACCTTTCGTTTGGGGAAGTGAAGAAGATGGATCATTTCAGATATTGAAGCAATAATTATGTAGTGCGCCAATTCTATCATTACCCGATGGAAGTGAAGACTTTGTAGTATATTGTGTTGCATCTCTTAGAGGTTATGGAGCTGTTTTGATGCAGCGAGAAAAAGTAATAGCTTATGCTTCTAGGCAATTAAGGAAGAATGAGGAGAATTATACTACTCATGATCTTGAGTTAGGAGCTTTAGTCTTTGCTCTTAGGTTGTGCGGACATTATCTGTATGGCACCAAGTGTACGGTATTCACCGATCAAAAATGCCTACAGTATATTCTCGATCAAAAGGAATTGAATATGAGGCAACAAAGATGGATAGAACTATTAAGTGATTATGATTATGATATAAAATATCACCCAGGAAAAGCAAATGTTGTTGCCGATGCATTAAGTAGAAAGGATAGAGAGCCTATCAGGGTGGGTTCTCTAGTCTTGACCGTGCACAATAATTTGCCTGAGCAAATTAGAAATGCGCAAATAGAAGCCTGTAAGAAAGAAAACTTTGTTAATGAAGGGTTTCGAGGAGAAGGAGATCCTTTAGAGGAGAAGGGTTCTCATTAGCCACGAAACCCTTTATCATCTATATTATCCTTTTTACAAGCATCGGCTATTTCTAAATTGCTCGGGCAAATTATTATGCACGGTTATTACTAAGGAACACATCCTAATTGGCTCTTTATCCTTTCTACATAACGTGTCAGTAACTACATTCACCTTTCCGATGATAATGACAATAATTACTCAGAAATTCTTTCTTCATGTTTTCTAAGTTTTGGTTTTGTCTCAACTATTATTTTTTTAGTTTGGCCCAGTCCGACGTTTAAAACGTCGATAAATATTACAAGTAATTAAATAATAAATATTTCATTTATGAAACGTAAACGTAACTTTCTCAGTTTGTCCAATCATGGAAAAATGTTCAATATAAATTTTAATTAAGTTAACACGATTTTCGTTGATTTATCGAAAATAATTAACAAGATCCGTAAATGTTTGGAAAAATCTTTGTTTAAACGTTGGTCAAAATTTTCTTAGTTGATGAGCAAAAACTACCGCCCCAAATTCCAAGTCATGGTTTAAATGGTTTCCTCAATTCCTACTAGGTTGTCTTGAGGTATACACAAACATCTACTCCTAAGTGAGTTTAGTTAAATGATCTAGGTATAAGGGAATAATTCCCTAATAATCCTTCGATAAACATTTGTCAAAACATCTTCGAACTTTCTATTTGGTATAACCGAAAGCCTTAATGGCTCTGATCTTTGAAGAGTCAACATAGATTCCACTACCATTAATCACACGGTCGAACAATGTAATGGAATAATGGATCAAGCCTTAAATCACATGATAAATATTTAAGGTACAGGTTTTCACTACTCAGCCAACTCAAGGCAGTCTACAAATGATTACTATCTCCTTCTTATTCTTAGAAACAAATAGATGGTCCTTAATGATCACAAGGATGAATTTATCAAATTACAGTCTACACACGTGATTCACCAAATTTAAGAATGCTACATGTAAATTGGTCAATCAAAAAGACATCACATGAAACTCATAATGTTCATTACGAGTTCTGGATGTAGTGATTACATTAGATAATCTTCTTTGCGGACGCGAATTTTATGATAACCATGCCGTAGATCAAATTTTTGAGTATACGCTAGAACCTTGTAAATGATCGAACAAATCTTCCATTTTGGTAATTGATATCAATTTTGATCGTCAATTTATTCAGTTCATGGTAATCAATAAGTTTAAGGAATGATAACACCATAGCTCTTTCATGATGACGAGCTCGATAGAACAGAAGCTTTCTCCGACAACTCTCTCAGTTTCACGGTAACTCTTTTGATTCAGATGGGGCTGATGTATAGTGCACATGTCACAAGTGCAGCCCCGAGAATATAATCAATACCAAATTCAACTTGCCTTATTGGCGGAAGTCTAGGTAATTCACCAGCAAATACCTTAGAAAGTCTCCGAAAACAGGAACATGTTTTAATAAATCCCCCTTAGGTTCTTTCTAGAATATAAGAACTATGACTAGTTCACAACCGTTCATGGTATAAGTTCAAGCCTGAATGCAGGATACAGTCACCCATCGGGAATTACTTATATCACATTTGATAATCAACATCTTATCTTTTAGGGGAATTCTACTCGTGTCCGCATCAATTAAGACAATGACATCATGTCTTAATCAACTAATCCATTCTAATGGCACCACCAACTTTCTAGTTTTATTACCGTTGATAAGATGAGAACTTCTCAAAAGGCTAAGAATAACTCGTAATCCTTCACAAATCAAGGATATCTGGAGACATGACTAACATTAATAGAGTAAGGTCAACACATGATTTATGCGAGAGAATTTCAAATTAGATAAAGACGAAAATATTAACAAATATGGATCTATTCCATGTTTTCATGATTTGTTTACGCATCCCAAGGCACCTGGGATCGTTACTCACTTTACTCAAAGGTAGTCTATTTTAAAAGACAATATAGGAATGTTGAAACTCCAAGCCGGATATCAACAACTGATAATTGGATAAGTTTCCAAAGAATCTTTTCATGAAAGAAATGAACAAGAAGTGGATGTTAAGTGTCAAATAAGAAAATATCCACAGATGAGTAAATTTGATTTGGAAAAATGGTACGGGCACATACGTAGGTGTTCCTAACAATATGTCCCTATTTTACACTTCTTGTAGATCTCATAAAGAAAATTTAATCTTTCACAATTACAAAAAAAATTTCATGGTGACTACTAATCAGCATTGCATGGTCCCTTCCAAATTGTACGTAGGTGCGCTTCTATGTACACCTTAGGATTAACGATGCAGTACTCAGTTCGTCAAAATTTTGTCATCATGTTTAGAATATATGTTAATGTTTAATTATGAAATGAAAATAAAAATGATTTTACCGAAATGTTCATCATTATGAAAGCCTTTCCATTTACAAGATGTTTAATAAAAACTTTATTTCGATAGTAATTACTTAATACTACCGATTTAAATAACTCATATGAAAGTAAGAATTTCATATTTTCCCCAGATGGTATTATATTACTTTTAAAAACAATGAGTGATTTACAAAAGGGTGATGAGGAGTTGTTCACCATGAACTAATTACAATATGATAGGAAATGAGCTTAGCCCAATAATCATGAGGTTCATGACCTCGATGGCATACATGAATACAAAGAGAAGAATCTACAACGCAAATTTACCCGAAATGAGTAGTTGTTCAATGGTTGCATCACTAATGCGAACATTAGGAAGAAGCAAGAAAAGATAGATAACATCGATACATGTAGGATTTAGCAATCATAGGTAGTCTTTTCATTAATCACAAACAAGTCAAAAATTGTACCGTAACACATTACATGTCGCCATGTCATACAATTCCAAGGACTCATCCTACCAACTGATGTCTCAGTTAAGTTAGGTATTTTAAAAGATACTACAATGAATACTAATCTACATGAATCATTAGGTGTTCCACCTGTCCTGGAAGATCCATCGGTCCCAATTCAGAAGAAGGTTTCTTTAATTTATTTCTTGGACACTGGGCATCCTCGTCATTGGACAATGGCCTAGGAACAACCTTAACATGAACCAACAATCACTTAAAACCTTATAATTCAACCACAGGACTTAACGACTTTCCTCTTAACAATCTCGTATTCCATACGAGTTAAATTTGACTTTATTCAAGTTTCAACCAACTTATACTCAACGCGACATTCTACCTCATTCTCTAATACTTTCAACCTTATTCTTAGACCTTGGAAGGGCAATAGAAGCTCGATATAAACAACACTTAATTTCCAATTCTATAGCTCTTAGAACAATAATTATCAAATGAGTCACTAGTATGAAATGACTCACACATTCAATTAGACTTCTCGGAAAGGTAGAAGTGGCATGAGGCTTTTAGGTAAAGGTTCCAATGACAGCCTCAAGTGCAACATTTACCTTTTCGATTTCAAACTAAGAATTGGGTGACACCAAATCAGATGACACATGTCTAGGTGGTGAGGTTTTGTCAAACTCCACTCTATAAGAAAAGATCGTCATGACATCGATATCAGATTTAATCTCAGCAATTCTTCTTTAATATAACAATCAACTAATATCAACATTTCTACGAATATCAACATTTCTACGAATATCAACAATTTTGTGGGTATTATGAACATCCACAACTTGGTTTAGATCTAGAATAGCTAGATTTCCAACAGAAATAGCTTCGATTGAGTTCCTTGTGACAATCTACGTCGTATAAATATCTCGTATAAGTATTAAAATAATCATCAAACATTCATGTAATCAAATTACCACATATATATAATCCAGTTATATATATATATCTAAATAACACTTCTCAGTCTTGCCTTGTCGGTAACTCAGGAATTCTTCGGCACCGTTATAGTCAAAAGACTTTTAAACATTTTACTCAAAATATTTATTTAAATATTTATAGTTAAAAGGTTTTTGAAATGTTTTATTCAAAACCTTGGTTTTTAAAAATCTCTCGTTCTCTATAACGAGAGCTCTGGTACCAAACTGTAACACCCCCAAATATTCGTATTTCAATTCAGCGGAAGAGTTACGGGATAACACATTACTCAAATCATAGACAACGTTTAAAAATCGCGTCGTTTAATAATAAAGAATTTTCCCTTCATAAATATCAAATTACATAGGTTCTCAGGTCAAAGTATGTCATACAAATTTACAAAACATTTGAATGGAAATTGTTATTTTAATGCGGGCCATAAATTCTTGTCGTCTTCCCGAGAATTACCTTCAAATACCTGAGATAAAACATGTTAAAAGTCAGCGAAACGCTGAGCGAGTCCATAGAGTTTAATAATAACAATTAATCATAAAACCGGAATATAATCATTACCGAAAAGCATTTTTGTACAATTCTTTGTCATAGACCATAACATAGGCGAAAAACATTTTATACGAATCATTATAGTAAATCATAACATAGGACTTAAGCATTGATACGAATCATTGTCGTAAATCATAATTTAGGCCAAAAACATTTTATACGAATCATTTTCGTAACAACACCATTCAATACGTTTTATAACGTTGTTTATAAATATTAAAAACCGTTATATAAAACAGTTATGTAAAACCAGAACACATGTATAATCATAAGTAAGACCCCATATTGCTAGTCAGTCAATATATTATAATTTAAATCACATATCATACGTTATTCCTGAGACCGCAGCCTCAGTATTACCATTATCATTATTATTACCGGATTATTATAAGCCGCATGACATTGTTACCTTTTTATACCATATATCGGGTAGCTAGCCCCGATTTCATTTGCCCATTTAAAACAGCGTGTCGTCACAATAATCACGCTAAATATATCCCTCTCATACTAAAATTCGCTTAGCACTTAATGTGGCACGACGGGGATCAACCGTCAAGGCGCGAACTAGGGTGATCTTCTCCAAATAGTAGTATTATATGCATAAGCGTCTACCAAATCGCGGTAGTTCACTCTTCATGGTAATGGGACTTACGTGACATAACCTAACTTTTAATAATCCATTTCAATTCATTCATTGGGTCATTCAATCAATCGGGTCCATATCAATAAACATACAATCAGGACTACTAGTGTTCTATTTTTCATTAAAAACTCGTATGTTATCTCCCTCGCGGGTTTACAAAATATTTCATAAAACATTAAAAAGAGTGCGACACTATGAACTCACATTAGTTGGGAAAGGCGAGTTATCGGCAATTAGGATGTACGATACGTGCCTCGATCACGGAAACCTTAACAAATAATACTCGGTCTTATACTATCGTCAAATAACTTTATAAAAGTTGTTATGTATATGTAATGATGTCATAACATGATGATCAAGTGGGGTTTTATTACTTCGTACAACATTACTAGTTGTTATGTACTAGTTAACTTAGTCTAGTTATACTAGTTTTAGCCCATTTACATATTAAGGCCCAATAAGCCCATTAAGAGTCCAATACATTATATTAGTCTACTTAGACCAGGCCCATACTCATATGTTGGGTCTAAGTAGGTTAAGACCATGAGTAAGTCCAATAATATTAAACCAAACTAGTTGGGCCTAGTGGTCCAACAAGGCTAATTTGGCCCATCATGGTCCATATGTTACAAAGCTCGATTTTGTCGATTTTTACTTGTCAAGTATGGTTACATATCAGTATATGTTTTATAAAAAATTTACATTAGACGGGTCGGACCATCTATGTTTTATTTGGCGAAAACATTAACCTTTCGGTTTTAGCCGAAAGAAGTAAAAATCTATATATAGTTTGTAGTTTATAAAACATTTGAGTTTTATTTTTATAAAATTTAATATTTATTTATTATAGTATATAAACTTATTTTATAATAGTTATTATCATTTATTAACATTTATATATTTATTATATATAATATTTACTTCTAGTGCCTTTTCAATATTATATACTTTAGTCAAATCTGATGTGAAATTTCAAGTACACTATTTTGATCATATCTTGAGTTATACAATGAATTGGAACCTCAGATTTTTAATGTTTAAACTATATGATATGTGCTACAAATAACTCTTCTGTAGCTCCTGCTCAAACAGCCTCTAACTATTTTTAATAATTCGTCCAAAACAGACTAGACAGATTAGTACTACAAATGTGTTTTGGCCATATCTTGGTTATTTTTAACATTTAATTGTGTGGCCAACTCACCACTTATGTAAAAATCAATTATCTATCTGTATATATAACAATCTCATCCATTTAACCAAGTAAAAATATTGAAAGTTACTGTTTTTAACAGCCTACTTATCTAGTGATGATTTTAACAACTTTTACTTGTAGATTTAGCCTCATCAACTTAATCTAATGACATAAAATCCTCATGCAATCACTTGATCATCATTCATAGATCTATTATATATACATTTTTGAAGAAAATAGATGAATACATTTATAAAACTATAGGATGATAGAAAAAATATGATCTGTATACCAATCAATATGATGAAAGATTGAGATTTTTGGATGAACGAGACTTGGTTTTTGTAACCAAATCTTATGAGTTTAGCAAGGTCACTTTTGAGACCACCAAAAGTATGAATAGTTCTTGAGAAATCAGCCCTAAACCTCCATGAAAACTCCTTTCTACTTGTTAAAATCACCTCCAATCTTCTTCTTTTTAAATGGCCTTCAACATATGTGACTTATAGTTAAACTTGTAGGTTAAATTTTTGATGAATGATGGGTGTATGGTGGTGGTTATGGGACGGAAAAGAGAGGGGAGAAGAGAGAGTGGGAGAAACCTTTTTACTAGTTTTGCATGTATGTGTAAAAATGAGAGATACTTAGATGGTTTTGGGGTTAATGGTTTGCAAGTAAATGAGACAAGTGTCTCATGGACTTGTTAAAGTTTGAAAACAAGGGGTATGGTACCCTTGTTGTATCCATCCACCATGGGGGGGGGGGGGGGTAGGATAAGTGTTACTTGTTTCATCTCATATTAATTTACGGGTACTCCTCGATTCTAGTTTCCTCGATTTGCGTGCCCTCGGGGCGACTTACGAAAAATGTTTTTATAAATTATGAATCTATAGCACAAAACGATTCTAATAAAAATTGTCTCATCAAAAACGGAGCACAAAAGCGTAACTACGTAAACCTAGGGTTCCCGGTTTAATCGTAATAGACGTTAAATTATGCACGTAAGCCCTAATTTCATCCCGTAAATTTGTGTTTTCATGAACCCACATAAAATAAAATTTCAAAATAATATACGAGATTGAAATTATTATCTGAAAATGTCAGACTGTCACAAAAATGGAGTATGTAAACGTAAACACGTAACGTAGAGCTCTCCGGTTTAGACGTAGACGATGCTACTTTAAGACGTAAACCCCAATTTCTTCCCAGAAGTGAGTGAGTTCATAAACTAACTATAAAACAATAATTATAAATAATATTTGAGAATAAAATAACAACCTCAAATTGACGGATTGTCACATCATGTGACCCCGTTGGGACACCATTATCAACCACATCCCTAGATGCTGATTTGGAGGGAGATGCCATAGATCAAACAAAATATCGTTCCATGATCGGCTACCTCATGTACTTAACAGCAATCCAACTAGATATATCACATGCTACATACTATTGTGCACGACATCAAGCACGACCCACTTAAAAGCACCTCAAGGAGGTTACACGGATCCTTCGGTACCTAAAGAATACCATTCATTTGGACTCTGGTATCCGAGGGAAACCGATTTCTTTCTAACGGCCTATTCAGATTCTGATCATGCAGGGTGTCTTGATACACGAAAAAGTACTTCTGGTGGCGCACAATTTCTAGGTCAAGATAAGCTTGTGAAATGGTCTTCCAAGAAGCAGGATCACACGTCATTATCATCAGCCGAAGTAGAGTATGTGTCTCTATCTGTGTGTTGTGCTCAAGTTCTTTGGATGTGAACACAACTCACTGATTATAGCTTCTACTTTGATAAAGTACCTATGTACTGTGACTCAAAGTCCACCATAGCCATCTCCTGCAATCCGGTACAGCATTCTCGCACGAAGCACATTGATGTCAGATATCACTTCATTAAGGAACAAGTTGAAAGGGGTATTTTTGAACTATACTTTGTTGGAACTGATTACCAATTAGCTGACTTGTTTACAAAAGCTCTTTCGAAAGAGAGGTTTCCCTATCTCATTAGGCAAACTGGTATGAGATGTTTGACTCCAGCAGAACTGGAGATTCTGGCAAAGAAACCTGCTTGATTCACCTTTCAAACATCTACATGTAAATATTAATGAAAAAGCAAAATACAAAATTAAAAATCTTTCAAAAATCCAAAAAGATTATTCTCGACATGTCTTTCAGTATCAATAATATGGACGTACCTAGAAATGTCGCTCAATAATGACACGGGTGTGTACATAAAGCTCGAATGAAAGTTGTAAATATTTTTCAAAACATGTCATTTCTATTTGTTAAAGGAAAATGTCTATTTTGGACAATTTTTCCAACAACGGGTAGAGCAATCTATCTCGGGTTGAGCTTGTTACAAAACATTCAATGTTTTAAGCTCAACACAATGGCTTGTAATCACTTTCAGATTGCAACCCGGATCTATATTCACGGGGGAGTGTACAATTTAATGCTCTTACCCTCAGCAAAAGAAGAGAAATATTCTTACACATGAGTGGATTTGTCAAGACACTCAAAGTCTATGAACTCAAGTTTATGCTTTAGAAAAACTTTTTCGCCAAAAAGAAATAGAGTTTTTCAAAAAGCGCTAAACACATTTTTTTCAAGAATTTTTAAATGATATTCAAAATCATTCAAAAATTGTGTGTTCAAGAACTCCTATCCTCAAAAAGTGAAATGTGGATCACATCCTCACAATGACAATTCAATTGGATCAATTTTTGAGGGGGAGCGTTCCAAATTCATGCTAAGTTTGACACATTTTTCTCCCGAAAGTTTTCAAGACTATTCTTCACAATATATTTTAATCAAATTTTGTATCTCTAATATCAAACGATTTTATATATTAGAGATATGGGAGAAAATGTGATTGAAATGTGATCAAAAGACTCAAGAACTCATGGTTACGATCAAATACCCACAACATCTTTAATTCACTACGTTATTGGTGTCAAAAGGGTGGTTAGGTTTAAGTCCTATGATCCAACCAGAACTGGAGGATCTTCTCAGGGACAATCCAATAGATTATTAGAATTCCTTAGCAAAGATGGAGTAGAATGTGAATGTAGCTAAATGAAGACTAAGTACTAAACTAGCATTGGAACAATCACAACAAGGTGTTAGTAATGATGTCTTGGTAAGCATTCAAGGGATTGAAGAATGAAAAAGAAATGTAAGGATAAAGGGTGTAAAGAAATTAGCCCTCTATACAACTTAGGCATAAACCGGGTCAACACATCATGAAGATAAACTCACCATGGACCCAGTGATGTATGCACAACGCCTACCTAGCTACTCAGGCTTCTCTCAAAAGAAGTTTGTTTTATTGTCACGGGGATCAACATGACTTCTATTAGCTTTCTCACTCCGAGATAGTTTATATTAAATAGGTGGCAATCTGCTCCAGCCTCTGGCCACTAAAAGTGCACAAATCGAGTCTAGAGCCTAGAGACCAATCAAATCTCATTAGAACATACGGAATGACGATAAAGAGAGTCCTACGCTATATCCTTGCGATATTGCTAGAACACTCAGAGTGATACTACTTAGTATTCACAATGATGAGTGGAAATCCTTCCAGTGTTAACATCAAACAGTACTGTGGTAGGTCATGTGTAAGATTCTTTATTAATTGAACATATGTAAAAACTGAAAAGCAACAGTATTTTGTTTCTTTATCGATTCAAACTCATTTCAGGTTTCTACGCAATATCTTTATGGTCTTGCCAGAACATTCAAAGTGATATTTATTAATATTCACATTGACGAATGGAATTCCTTCTAGCGTTAACATTAAACAGCGCTACGGTAGGTAACTTGCGCAATTCTTATGAATCAAGCTTGTGTCAACTGGAAAGCAACAATGGTAAGATTCTTAATGAATCAAACTTTTTCAGGAATTTGAATTGACGACTTTAATCAAGCGGATATTTATCCAATTGTTTCACTCTTTATGTTCGCAGTCTTGCTTTGAGACGGTCGAGTAAAGAGAACGGCTAGTACTGCCGCGAAACCCTGTCAAGGAGGTTCTTAATTGAATCTACCTAATCACATGTACGATATTTAATATCGTGTAACGGTCTTCACCGACCGGATGTAATACGCTACCGATTAAGGACGAATGTCAAAGCCATTAGGTCCGTGTCTATGTTTTGTCTCAATAAGGTGGCGTTACGGTATACTCAACAAAGTCAAAGATTCAAAACCACATTCTCATGCCCAAAGACATTCAACAATCAAGAAAGCTAAAGACTTTCGCAACTCTGATGATCAAAATCTTCCTTATCAATTAATGTAGAGGAATGACCTTACTTCAAAGGAGATTGTTAGCAAGCATTCAAGATTATGCAAAGTACGAGTATATGGATAAAGACGCAAGATAGCAAGATGGCAAAGAGAAGTCAAGAATGATTTGAATATCTCATGATTTATGACAAAGTCGAAAGACAATGACAAAGGCTCATAGATCACAGCATGAAGAAAAAGACTACTATTACACGTTGAAGACTCATTTATGACAAAATTCGTAATCTCCATTGATCTCCAAATATCGAAGAGGAATGACCTCACATTGGGGGAGATTGTTAGCCTCAAAATATTGAGTCAAATAAGAATTCTCGGTCATAGTTTTATATTGTAACATTTATTAGAACGTTGTAATAGTTAGCTAAAATAGTCGTGACATTACGGGCTTGATGGCTAGCTTAAAAGGCCTCTTTCAAGGTACTAAGCATTTATTCAAGCCCGACCCAGTCAAACATATAGCCCATTATGCCACATGTAGGCAAAGGCTATAAATACCCTTCCTAGCATGTTAGGAAGGGTGTTGGTTGTTCATTTTCTCTAATCTAACATTCAATAAGTTTCACACACTTCTCTCTCGTTTCTCTCTACTTTCTCTCTCTAGAATTCATCTACTTCATCTTCTATCTACCTTTCTTTCTTGTTTAAATACATCACAAATTAGGGACAACACTAGCATTCATGGAAAATGAGTTTGAAGATGATGATGTTAATGCTGCTTTCCTTGGAGCTCTTGGAGATGGTTGGGAAATTTATGGCAATTCAATATTCTCAAACAAAGGAAGAAGAAGCTGGTAATGGAGTTCACAGTCTTTAATGCTCGACCTAATGAAAAGTTAAGCGAGGTGAGAAGTCGTCTTCAAGACATTACTAGCAAGCTGGCTTTCATGGAAACTGAGTTTGAAGATGATGATGTTAATGCTGATTTCCTTGGAGCTCTTGGAGATGGTTGGGAAATTCATGCCAATTCAATATTGGCTACACAAGCTTAAAAGACTATGACCTTTGATGATATCTACAATCAATTGAAGGTCATGGAACCTGAAGTTCTACTTAAACAAGGAAGTAAAACACCTTCTGGTAGCATGGCTTTTATTTCCCACCATGACTCTTCAGACGCTGACAACTCTTGCTTTATCAACGAACAATTTTCTCATAACATCGGCTCATCAGATGCTGACACAAACAATCATGCTTCACCAAATCTTAAACCAGTAGGAATTGATTTGGACACCGAATGTGCCTATATTGCTTCTTTGCCCAATGGATCATCAATTTCATTTGAAGATCTTCAGCAAATTAGCGATATTGATCTTGAGGAGATGGATATCAAGTGGAATATGGCTCTTAGTAGTATAAGAGCCAGTAGATGGAACAAGAGATTTGGAAGAAAGATGATTTTCAATAGCAAAGAGACTGCTGGATTTGATAAATCCAAAGTTGAATGTTTTAATTGTCATAGAATGGGACACTTTGCTATAGAATGCAGATCTCCCAAGAGGAATAATGAGGGACAAAATACTAGGCAGATCATCAAAGTTGAAGATGTTGAACCTAAAGCTATGGTAGCCATGCAAGGAATTAATGGTGTTGGATTTGACTGGAGTTTTCTAGATAAGAATGAAGTAGAGAATCAGACCTTGGTTGCTGAAAAGGATGAAGAGCATGTTCAATATGCTCTCATGGCAAGATCCTCTTCTTCATCAGATAATGAGGTATATGATGATGCTTTTTGTAGTAAGGGTTGTAGACTTAACACTGATTAACTTAATAAAGAAATTTTAAAGCTACAATATGATATTCTTGGGTTGAATATCACTATTTCAAACTACAAAAGGGGACTTGCACAATAAGATGGGATGGTGCAAGAATATAAGGACATGGAATTTAACCTAAAAGATCAAATAATTTTTCTTAAAAGGGATCTAGCTCTTAGTTCTGAAGCAAAAGCTTCTTACATAGAAGCTAATAATGAATTGAAACTAAAGCTAGATGAGGCCATTCAAGCTAGAGAGAATGTAGGGCTTAAAATTGAAAATTTTGAAAAATCAATTCAAACCCTAGAAAAGGTTATAAGTGAACAGAGAATCCCTAAAGACGTGTCTGGGATTGGGATCTATTCTAAGGAGTATGTTATTCCACCCCCAACAGGTGACTTCTATGGTGTTCTTAAGAAAGACTTGTCTTAGACTGGTATTCCAGAGTTCTAAGTGGAGGAATTTACTCCTCCACCACATGTTCTCACACTAGTTGAGGAATACAAACAAAGGGTGACCGACCTTGACCTTTGGAAGAAGGACAACCCTTCTCTCTTTGTTATAGGAGTACTTCTTAGTGATGAACAGACTAACCCTAAACCCATTATCATCACTAACCCTACTACCTGGAAAACCTATTAACCTTGGCTCACAACTTAAAAGCAAACCTAGTGTTAAGTATTCTGAAATGTATAGAAAACCTAGATCACCAAAGAGTCAAGCTAGTGTTAATGGGACTAGATTTTATGAACCTATACCTAAGGTTATGTCTAGAAAGGCTTGTTATTCATGTGGGAGCTTCTCACATTTGTCTTATAGGTGTGTCAGTGGACACAAACCAGCCATTAATAATAAGTCAACAATGGTTAACCTAAAGCCTTATGTTCATACTAGACCACAGGCCACTAGACCAGCTCTTTATTTCTGTAAGGAAGCTAACACCCAAAGCAAAAGTCCCTTCCAAAAGACCAATACTTGGTCTAGCAAACAATAGGTTCTTGTAGCAAACCCTAATTCAAACGCTGATAGGAACAAATCATCCGCTGATAGGGCAAAACTAGCCACTGACAAAATTGGGTTTGGTATGAAAATACCACAATTAGCAGCTGTCAGACCCAATGTCAGACCCAAGTACTTACAACCAAAAGGGAAAGGATCTAAGGCATCATCCAACCAAACATGTAGACCTAAACAAGACAAGTCATCAACTTTTAATGGTGTCTCCATGACATGTAATAGGTTTAAATATCTTGAAAAGCATGTTGGGACAAACTGGGTGTTCAATGTTCAAAGGGATGAACAAGGGGTTGTTACAAGAAACAAGTCTATTCTTGTTGAACAACAAAATAGATCCAAGTCTACTAAGGCTTGGATTCCCCAAGAAAACTGATTTATTTTCTTTATGTGTAGGACATTCCAAAGCATGTTAATGATTATGGATATTGGGATAGTGGATGCTCAAGTTACATGACTGGAAAGGAAGACTACTTGACAAACTTTACCCCTATTCCAGATGGTGATAAAGTGTACATTGGAGGAGGATTTGGAAAAATATCAGGCAAAGGCACCCTTATCACTAACAACTTGTTTTTTGTTGAAGTTTTTCTTGTAAAAGAACTTGACTATTGACTTGTTTAGTGTGTCACAAGTATTTGGCAACAAAAATAAAGTTCTTTTTACTGATACTACATGTTTAGTCTTGAGTAAAAACTATGTGTTACCTGCTGATAAGTTCATTGAATTTAGGACACCTAGACATAAGGACATTTATAATGTTAATTTACAAGGGATTAAAATAAGTAATAACTTGTCATGTCTATATGTTAAATCTTCAGCAGATGAGAGTATTCTATGCCACAGAAGGTTAGGGCACATTAACTATAAGAACATGAATAGACTTGTAAGGCATGATCTTGTGAGAGGATTTCCCTCAAAAGCATTCCACAATGATCATAATTGTGTTGCATGTTGATGAGACTGCTTTTATACATAGTCTCATTGTCCATAATGGGCTAAAAATGCATTAAATATCATGAAATATGCCAAATATATGCTTGTGTTTGTTACATGTGTATTTTAGGTACGGATATTGAGAATATGACAAAAGATCACAAGAAACAAGCAAAAACGAACACGGGAAACGAAGCCGCACAATGAACCAAGCCCTAATGTGAATTTTCCAAGAATAACCCTTGAAGAATTGAAGATTGTACAAGAAAGGTCCTCTGATATTGAAGAATTGACACTTTAAACCCTTGTTTATTCATAATTACAATATTGGTCATTAAAGTTTGTCAAATTTACAAAAAGGGCCCTCCACTTTAAAGAATTGGCAAGAATGGTCCCTCATTTATGAAGACTTGTCAATATTAGTCCTCCAAGAAGTCAACAACACAAGTCAAGACCAAAAAGTTTGAAGAAAATGCCAAAATAGCCCTTCAAGTATCAAGAAATGGCAAGAAATACCCTTGATAAACTTTTGGAGAAGTTTTTGTGGCCAAAGTGTGAAAACTAAAACTTGTATAACAAAGGAATTCTGAATTTGTGCTACTAAACATGAAGTGAAAGGAGTATGGAAGATGAGGGGAGTAAACTGCCAAGACATAGAAGATACCTTAGCTAGTGACAAGCTGCCACGTGCCCCACTACCTCTAACCAACCAATCACACCACACCAATTCGCCATGTCACATATCCACTCAGCCATTATTTAACTAATTAATATGATTAGTTAAATAACGCGCTAAACATGTTTTTCAAACCATAAACCGAATCAAACACCATGTTCATAGTGTTCTTCACAAAATTGGGCATTCACTAATCCCATGAAATTAACCCACCATATTATCCAGAATTATGATTAGGGTGGTGTTAATCATAACCCAACCTCTAAACTTGCCACATCACCAACCAGCAGCTCACATGTTGAACCACATGCACACGTTTTTGGGGAAAAAGCTAAAAGCATGGAGAGAATCTACCACCCACATTCCAGCTTCAAACTTAAGCTTGATATGAGACCTTTGATCAATTGGCATGCTTTTTACACCCTCACAAACGTCCAACAACACTTCACATGTTCAAGATAAATTCAAACTCAAGGGTCATTTTTGGAAGATCAAGCACTTAGGGTTTACGTTTTTTAGTATCTTAGTCTCATGTAGCCTATATAAAGGCATTAGGTTTTACATTCAGGCCTACTCTTGGTTTTTCCTTGTTCAAAATTCTGTAAATCCCTTTTCAATCTTAATGAAAATGATTTTGAATGTTTGAATAAATCCAAGTGTCAACTTTATGCCTTGCTTATTATTGTTACATGTTTGTGTTTCATCAGTCTTAAAACCTGTTTTTAAACATTGTGCAAGAAATTGTATATTTTCCAAAAATCTGATATTTTGCTAAGTTCTTTGGTACATCCTTGGAATTTTTGGATTGCATGTGATTATAGCACCCTGATAAGAAGATTATCAAGGTGTTGTAAGCTTGTGGTTTGGGGATAATTAAGGAGTGGGTACAAACGTTGCATTAATCAGATTTATTCTTCAATTTTCAGTTTTGAATATTACTTGTTCTAACCTAGGTTACTCTTAGCAGCTTTGTGGAAGCTTGTGCCTTGTTAAGCTCGGCACATAAGCTCAAAAGTTCTTGAGTGTGGATGTACATTCATGAGGTTTGAGTCTGCTTAATATTGCATGATATTGATGTTATGATGCTAGATTAGGGTTGGGTAAAACTGAATCACATATTTGCTTTGTTAAAATTGGATTTAAAAAGTGAAAGGGGTGTTTGGGTTTACTGATTTAAGCTTGAAATTTGATTTTGAGTTATTTTTAAGTGTTGGTTTGTGCTTGTATCTGATAAATACTTGGTTATGTGCTATTAGCTGCAAATTTTTGGCTTTTGAACATCAAATTCTTGGTTGTGCTATAACTTGTTGAAATCTGCTTGTTTTGATCTAAGATCTTGGAAACACATAGATTGTATGCATGCTTAGGGCTAACAAGTGATTAAAAAAGTTTATATAACCTGTTAAGAAGATTTGAGGGTTTGAAATTGGATTTGTGGTCAAGTATATCGGCAAAGTTTGAAATCAGCTTGTTCTTTGTTCATCAGTAACATTTGTTGGCTTGAATCTTGTTCTAAACCTTGAATCATTGCATGAAACCAGTTGATTTATGTTCAGTTGAATTAATATAAGCTGTTGTGTGCATTTGGTTCTATTTGGTTGGCTTATTCTTGCTAAAACTGCTTATTTGTTGAAAACTGCTTGTTGTTCATGTCGTGTGCTATCTGGGGATCTTTTGATTAAACTGTACTAATTGGCTTGTTGAATTTGTGTTTTTTCGATTGCTACGGACTCTTATAACCCACTGGTTATAAGGGTGTCTTTGTGTGGCTTGAATCCAACAAAAATCCATATAAGACAAAAAGTCAAAATAGTCAAGCAGTGGGAACTCCTTTCTCCTGTTGCTAGCCACTGCTAGAGTAATTTGATCATCAGCTTATTCATAAGCTATTCTAGCTTATTTGGGCTTGCAAAAACTTAGTTTTTGTAATCAATATTCCTCATTTGACCCATTGAACTAATCTAGAGCTTCTTAGGGTTTGACTTTTAGGTTTTACCAGAAAACCAAACAAGTTGACTTTTAACATAAGTGCTTATTGCTTTTTCCAGCTTATTCTTTGTGCTTATTTGAAATATTTTTTATTATTAAGCTTAGTTTTGTCATTTAAAACCTTTTGCAAGTTGAATCAGCACTTGAGGTAGCCTAAAACTCAAAAAACGACTATTTTGTCGTTTTGTGAAGAGAGCTTTTGCTTATTTCAGGCTTATTTCTTGGGATTTTTCAAAATTTCTTTTCACATATCTCTTAAGTATCCCAAAATAAGCTTGTGTGTCAAATTAGAGCTTATGGCATTAGCTTATGGCTTAATGGGCCAAAAAGCCCATTAAGAATAACCTGTTGATAATTAAGCTGTAATAAACTCACTTTCAACTTTTGGGCCTTCAGAGTTTTGTTCTTAAAATCAAATTTTGTGTCAAGAAAGTGATTTTGGGGTTATTTGGACAACTTTTTGCTTACTGGGCCAAAAAGCCCAATATAGTGGACTGTTTTTCATATTGGACGATTTGGAGGCCCAATAGGTGTAGTTTGGTCATTTCAAGTTCCTTTCGGTGTTTATTAGGTTAAATAAACTAGTTTGCAACTTTTTAGAACTTTTTATAAATTTTGGATTTTTAATATTATTTTATTATTATTTTATTATTAAAAATTAAATTTTAGATTTTTCAAGTTTTTCATTTTTCCTAGTTCAAATACATTAAGTTAGGAATTTTAAAATTTTTAGATTAATTTTAGTGTCATTTGAATATTTTTTAGAATTATTTTAAGATTTTTTAGTTTTTAATCATTTTTAAATAGTTTTAATTAATTTTAAAATTTTCAAAAATATTTTTATTTTAGTTAAGTCATTTTAGAGGTTTACAATGTGAAAAGTCTCATTTTGGGCTTTTTGTTAATTAAATTGATTTTTTCGGCTTTAATTAGCATTAAAAAATTAATAATTAATTAAATAAAAGGTTTGATTGATTTTTGGATTTTTGTAAAATCTAATTACATTTTTTAGAATTTATTGCAATTTTTTAGGAATTTTTAGTGTAATTTTTAAATTTAGTCACTTTCTACGGTTTTACGTGCACGATTTTTCGTCTTAGTGTAATTCATAATCGTAACCATCATCCTTTTCTACTATCCTTTCTCTTTTTTCTTTTCTCATAATTATAATCACAAAGTTAATCTTTTCTAAGCACAACACACAATCCTCCTTGAGAACGAACTCACTTTGGGTCATTTACTTGTGGTTTTCCTAAATCACTTGTTTAATACTTGCCCTAATTACGTTCTTTTTCCTAAAAGACGTATTTTACAACTATCATTTGGGCACTGCTGTCGGGGAGGCGTGTTGTGTTTTGATTTGAACAATGGTTGTTTTTATATTAGCCATAATATCTAATTGTATTAGTAGCACAATACTAATACGTATTATTGGTTTTTGTTTTTTGTGTGAATATTACTATATTTTATACGTAGAACAATAAATTCACAAGCACTACAAAAGTGTGAAAACACAACCTTGATTCGGGATTTCATCACTCGATCATTGTATTTGAATCTCAAACAAAGAAAAAAGGCAAAATAGATAATTACTTTCGTGAAGCTTAATTTTGACAAACATAAACTATAAGGTGGGTATAAGGCGGGTATTATAAAATATACCCTAAGGAAAAAGGCTCTTAAGTGCTTCGCGCCGCCTCGTTTCCCCTCTTGCTTGTGCGTGTTTAGATAAAAAGGGCTAATCGAGGGTTTGCTAACCAAAGTATTATCTAAGTATCATATATATTTTCTTGGTTTCAATTGATTAAACCCTCTTGAACGTTTTGGTGTCCACCAACGTTCTAAAGTCATCGAAGGCGTTCACTTCACGTGATCGTTTTCATTCCTTGAGGCTCCTTTAAGTAAGACATTTGATTTAAGGGAAAGATTGGTAGATTTTTGTCTACTTAATACATTCACCAAAATCCAAAAATGTAAAAACGATCATAAACCACAAAAAATTGGAAAAATTAAAAACACCAAAAAGAATCTTCTTTGCTCATCCCCACGTTGTACGTGACGTTTATGCTTGCCTGTAATCAAGCAAGACGTGCACGTAAACGAAAAAACCGAAAGGAGACCACACCTAACCTTTCTAGTGAGGAGTCTGCTATTGACGAACCTATCATAGAAGAAGAACCAACCATGGCTAATCGAACTATGATGGAGTTACTTCAAGCACCAACCGAGGGTTATGAAGAGGCTATTGTGATTCCCACCATCCTTGCGGAGAATTTTGAATTTAAGACGGGTTTGTTGTCGATGATTCGAAACAACAAATTCCGTGGTGATGAAAAGGATAACCCGCACAACCATATCCGCCAATTCAATCGTCTAACCGCCACTTGCAAGCTTAAGGACGTTGCTAATGACTCGATTAAGATGATGCTTTTTTCGTATTCCTTAGCGGGGCCCGCTAAAATTTGGTTAGATAAAGAGCCACCCAATTCTATATTGACGTGGAAGGATCTCATTTCAAAGTTAGTGAACCAATTTTTCCCGCCCTCTAAGACTACGCATTTGAAAAGCGAGATTTCAAAATTTTCACAAGAATTTAATGAGAGTTTTTCTACGGCTTGGAACCGGTTTAAGGAAATGTTACATGAGTGCCCTCATCACGGTTTTTCCGACTTGCATCAAAATGACACGTTTTACAATGGATTGAATGATCATGAGAGAGATTATCTTAATGCCGCCGACGGTGGTAATTTTTTGTGTAAAACGGTTGAGGAAGCTTTGTTGATTATTGAGAATAGGTCTAAAGTCTATAGTCCTCGTAACACATCGAGTGTTCGTAAGGCTTCATCTTCAGCTTCACCTTCATTTTCCAATACCATCGATGCTTGCCAAATTGAGGCAAATTTGGAAAACAAAATCTTTGATAAGCTTAAAGGTCTTTTAATTGAATTCAAAGTTGGTGAACAAAGTGCTCCCGCTACGGCTAAAGCGGTTGAGGTTTCTTGCATGTATTGTGGTGGAGGTCATGATTTCTCCGAGTGCATTACCAACGGTGGTAACACTTCGAGTGCCTACGCGGCCACGAGAACTTACAACCAAAACAATCAAGTTACCCGCTCTAATCAAATGACTCCACCGGGTTTTGCTCCTAATCAAAATGCTAACAACAACTATCGAAAAAATCAAGTTGGTTACAAAAATATTTACAAAGGTAACAACTATGGGCATCAAGGGGCTAATAGAAATCAAGTTTCAAACAAAAATCAAAACAATGATTTTCAAAACAACAACAAGCGTTTGCAAACTTTGAAAGATCTTCCAAATGAATTTGTTGAATACGCAAATGGAAACGATGCTAGGTTTGATAATATTCAAAGAGAGATCATTAGCCTAAGATCCGAGTTTAAGAATGACTTGAAAAAGGAGTTGAAAAATGAGTTAGCAAATGAGCTTAAGATCCACACCAACAAGATGGAGGGAAACGTAACTAGGTTACAACAAAACCAACACAAGATAGAACAAGGGCAACATGAAATAAAAGAAGAGATGCTTAAGGCTGATAAGAGGAAATCTATGTTTGAGGATAAAATTTCATCCATGTTTGAGGTTATAATGTGTAAACCGTCTTCGAGTAGTCTTCCTAGCAATACCATATTGAACCCTAAGAGAGAGATGAAAGTGATTACCACACGAAGTGGTAAGACACTTAAGGAACCGACTCCTCAACTAATTACTGAGAAGGAGCATATCCCAATCCCACGAAGTACCGCTCATGCCACACCTACGGTTGACCCATTACCACAATTGGAACCCGAGATCCCAAAGGCTATGCCTATGCCTCAACCCACACCACCTTTGCCCTATACATCTAGACATAGAAAGGAGAAACGTGAAGAGCGCGACAATTACCAATTTGACCTTTTTATGAAAATGTTTCGTGATTTGCATTTCAATATAAGTTTTGCCAACGCTTTGGTCATGATGCCTTGATTTGTCGCTAACTTTAAGAGTATGTTAAACAACAAGGAGAAATTGAAACAATTGTCTAGTTGTTCATCGGTTTATCTTAACCGCATACCTCAAAAAGTCGGTGATCCCGGGAAATTCTTGATTCCATGTGCTATCCAAGATATGGAAGAATGCTATGCCTTGGCCAATCTTGGTGCTAGTATTAACGATGCCACTTGCAATATTCAAGTCGCTCAATCTTCCTAATCTTACTCCTTCACTAATGTCTATCAAATTGGCCGATCATTCCATGATTCCCGCATGTGGATTGGCCGAAGACGTTTTTGTGAAAGTGGGAAAGTTCTATTATCCGGTAGACTTTATCGTTGTCGATATTACCACGGATCCTCAAGTTCCTCTTATTTTAGGTCGTTCGTTTTTAGATACGTCTATGGAATTGATTGATTGTGCATGCTAGAAAGATCACCTTATGTTTCAACGACGAGGAACTTGTTATAAACGCAACACAAAATTTTCCAATTTCTCATGTTTATTCCGTCGCGACCATAAACCTCGTTGATATGATCGACGTTGTTTGCGAGGAATTTTCACAAGAAGTTTTAGGATTTGGTGACGATGAAGATAGTGTCAATCCCACAATGCTTGATCCCATTCTTGATAATTCGACACCATCCTTCACTCCATTTGAAGGTGGTGGTTTTACGTTAGAAGAATTTGATGTTCGACGTACTTGTGACAAAGACCTCGACAACGATGAGGACTTCTCGATTATCAAGGATTTTCTTAACAATTTCCCATTTCCTCCACCCGAGGATGTTATGTGTAAAACCTGCATGCTTTTACCATGAACAGTACACTAATAATCGTACGTAAAAGATTAAAAATTTCCTTATATAACATGAACACGTGTCACGAATATTACTTACAAGAATTACGTACGTCTTATTACACGATAAATATTACGTACGTGTTAATACACGATAGTTATTTACTATGATGAATAAATCACGAACATATAATCATAAATATCTTATATGATTATCGCGTATATTAATTAGACGCGACGAGTATTACGTATATTTATTTACGTGCTATAAGTAATTACGTATATTATGATTATTAATAATCGACGACATGAAATTACATACAATAAGTAAACCACAAGAGAATAATCACGTCATTTAAAATCACGTGACACGAGGATTTAACACGACTATTATTACATAAATAATATTTACGTTTCACACGGATAAGAATAACCATGGGAAAATTCAAGACATTTAAACTCGATCCTACTCTATTATATTTAAAGTCACAAAACTAAGGAATGGGAGTTTTGGGGCCTACTGGGCTGCGACATAAACCAAACAAGGGTTATGGGCTTTTGGCCCAGCCCGACTTACAAATCAACACACAAAAAAGAACAAAAGCGGGTTATTTCTTTTCATTCCAACAAACAGACAACAACATTAGGGTTTACAACCTTGGTGTGGCCGCCGGATGTAGAGCAAGAACCAGGGGGTTTCAGCTTAGTTTTCTTCAAGAAAAATCGTGTGTGTTCGTCCCTTATCACCAGCCCATAACGGTAACCATCTCCTCTCTTTTTAATTCAGTTTATACCACGGGTTTATTGGGTTCTTAAATATCTACACGGATAAAAACATAGAGTAATCATGAATAAAACGTAGTAGGGGGTCGGGTCTGATTAGGTTTTGGTTCGGCTTGCACCAAACCGAGAGTATATGACTCTCGGTGGTGGTTTTCTTTCGAACTGTTACAAACCAAACAGCCACAGTGGGCTTTTTGCTCCATCAGCCGCAACCCTGCAGCCAACAGGGGTGCGTTTGGCCTACCAGTGGCAACGACAGAAGGGGGTGTTTGTTCTGGCAGTGGGAACCGAGAGCTTATGCTCTTGGTGGGAAGTTTAGGCGCAACAGGGGGAACTGGCTACTGCCAGTGGCTACTACGCAGCCAGCAGCAACACCGGGGGTGTTTGGCTGCTGGTTTTAGACAGGGCGTTTGGTTAACAATTTTAGAAAACTTAAAAGGGATGTTTGGTTATCATTTTCAAGCTAGTTTAATTAATTAGAGTATCAAAATTAATCATACAATATTAAATTTATTTAATCTATTTAATATTGATTTTAATCTTGTCAAGTTAAGTTATATTATTTAAAACCTTAGTTATACAATTACTAAATTTATTATGTCCGGTTCATGGGGTTCCGGGTCCGGTTCACGTCACGTTTAAATTATAAAATACGGTTCACGACTTAGTTAATTTTACAACTTATTTATTTACACGCTTAATTAAATTAATTTAACATGTAACATAATTAATTTAATTACAACATGACTTGGGTTAACTATTTTATTAATAATACATGACTTTAACCTAAGTATTTTATGATTTAATTTTAGACTAAGTAATTAATTAATTATTAAAACATGACTTATAATTAATTAATTTCCATGACTTAGGTTATACTAATATTATATATTAATACATGTTTTAACCTAAGTATTTTTATACGTTTAATATAATTAAATCATGAGTATATTTAATTAAATCCAAGAACCTATAGTTTATTTAATTTACATGTATTAATTAACAAACTATACTATAATCACATGACTTATGATATTTAACCAGTAAAACATAAGCTCATGTTATTAACTTATTAATCCAGCTTATATCTAAATACGAAAACTTTCTATTTTTAGAAACTTATTTATTTTAAGCAGTTAATCTATTTATGGAAACTTTCTATTTTTAGAAACTTATTTATTTTAAGCAGCTAATCTATTTTTGGAAACTTTCTATTTTTGGAAACTTTCTATTTCTGGAAACATTCTATTTTAGGAAACCTACTATTTTTAGAAAGTTACTTATTATTACACAACAAGTATAATAATACATGAAATACAAGTAATACTTAATTAAAATAGACAGAATACATGACAAACGCAATATAAAGCTAAAATCAGTAAAACATGACATGAACATATAAAACAAGCTAAGACATGATATAAAATTAGTTACGTATTCAGTAATCAGAATACTTATACACGTATATTATCTATGTAGCAGTAGTGAGATCGAAGTAGGACTCTCTTCCGTTCGTCTTCTTCGTTCACTGGACACAAGGTACGGATTCTCCGTCCTTTCAGTATGGATATTCTTCCTTATTAGGATTTCCCCGTATGCAGCCAACTGTTTTCCCTAGTATATGTTTTATATGTTTTGATTGCTTATGTTTAATTAGATACCTAAAGCCATATACATGCATGACCAATTTCACCTAGTTATGGAGGCACCAGTGTTATGACTCCACCACGACGGAGTGATAGCTCGTCGCGTCCCTTCAGCTTTTGGCCATATTATTATTTATATCATGTGGGGTGTATGGGTGCATCCTAGTTTACATGTTTTCAGCAGATTATTCAGGTGAATGTGGTGTGTGCCTTGCATCCTTCACAAAGAGCTGATCCCTCCTACCTAAACAGTATATTAAATTAGAGGCAGCCCCTCTAGTTTGCATGACGAGGTCACCCCTCCAAGTATTCATGCACGTTGATATTTCATGAACTATATTGGCTAACGGTTAACATGTTAAACAGTTTTTATAAGGTAAACATACGGCTTTTCAAACTATAAAACCAGTTTTATGAACTTGGTCCAGGTTTTCCATGACTTAATCATTTCCGTTGCTATATGTTTTACATGCTTATATTATTCATACAATGCTTGTATATCCGTGCACTGAGCGTTGTGCTCAGCCGTTACTTTGCTTTCCATGTCCCAAAACGGTAGGTACCCAAGGACAGACTCGAGCATTTGGAGGACATGCATAAGATGGAAGTTGCCATAGACTTCTTCTCCTATTGCCTTTATATACTTATGCTTGTTTAGTCTTTCATTCATTTCATTTACTTTTATGTTTTGGGCTTATGCTTGGGAACCAATGTTTATTCTGGTTTTCCCTATGGTCATGTATGTTTACTACATATTACCTTGCATGCTTTGATGACACGCCATAATTACGCGTAACGGTCCACTTATCAAAGTGGGGTGTTACAAATATGGTATCAGAGCCAAGGATTCGACCTGTAGGCTCTAAACTTGACATGTGACTAGTGGGTAGTCATCAGGAGCTTCCTAAGCCAACCCTTGTTATTCCATGTATTTACGTTTCAGCACCTTGTTGTTTTTAACCATGATGTTTTCATCAGTATCGCTTTTACTAATATGGACTGAACAACCGTCATCCATACTTAGTTACATGTCATTGTTTCATGCACGATGTTCCTTGTGAACTGTGATTAATGTGAACTGAACTCTAGTAGTTCATAATAAGTCACATAAAATGTTTTCTGATAAGTTTCGACAGATGATTTTTTACTTATTTATGTTTCATGTATCATTGTTACAGGAATTTTGACTAAGTAATGGTTGGTACTGGACTGGCCCTATTTAGTCGCATGTGCTATTATCGAAACTTTTAACTTTGGGACCGACCCATAGGCGTCCCCTCGCCATGTACTTTGTTTTGGGTAAACTGACCATTGGCGTTTACCCTCGCACATATAAAGGTTTTTATAAACTGCATCATGCATTCATGCATAAAATTTTTCTCATGATTTATTGGCATAAATTTTTTTTATGTCCCCTCATAAATTACTATGTTTTTATGTCAAGTATGTTTTCATACTATCATGGTTAATTTCAGTTTCATGCTGATTATGTTATATACTCCTTCATGTTAAGTTGTTTCATGTTTCTTCATGATGATTCGTCTTCATGATTGATTACATCTTACGTCTCTTCTGTTGTTTATGCTTTCATGATAGTCATGGTTGGTTTTCATTAATCAGGTTTTCAGGAAAATCATTGTTGGAATTCGTTTAACCATACGTTACCATTTCTCTATGCAACCAGAATGAGGTATATACTGGCATTGCCAGGTTATCATGATGGTCTTTCTAACCGTTTAACCAATTATTTTTCCTTTAAAATCATGTCAGATGATCGACCCCATACCGATCATTTCATGTGCATTCCATGTGTACTCCATGTATCGTATCCCATGTGTATATTCCACTTGCTGATACTCTACAAATTGCTGATGCCGCTCATAGCTTGGAGATCTTACTAAGGGTTGATGTTGCTGATTTTAGAGACGCTACGAGATGCTAATGCTGTTCACAACCTGGAGATATTACAAGAGGAAGAAAAAGGCATTAGATCAAAGTGATCGGATGAGAAGATGTTTCACCACCAGACGATTTCCATCAATCATTGTCCATAATCCTTAGTTACATGTCACATGTCATTCAGTTGTCGTTTTAGTCATAAGAGTGCGAACCAGACCAGTCGGTCACTCAACTGAATAGTTACATGAATCACAGTAATGAGAATGACCGTCATGGAACTGACAGACAAGACGATAGTAACCACTACTATGACAGCAACTATCCTAGCAATCGCAACCGAAGCTCCGGCCGCGGACGCGATCAGAAATACAAAGGATCTGTAGTCCAACCGATCCGCCAATCCTAGCATAATAACCTAATATTTATAGTTCTATTCGTTTCAAATCTCGAGACACATGTCAAGACACCGGTCAAGACACATGTCATGCTTACATTTTCCCAAGACACGAGTTAAGACACATGACTCACGTCCAATTTTGGAACATCCTTAAGAAATTCAAGGTACCCTCAAAAGGGTATATCCATTTTGTTGTGCCATGTATTAATCAGGCCACAAGAATTTCAGTACCATCACCGGCGTATCAGTGAGATCGGTCACGATTGCACGAGGACACTTTCATTTATTGCACCCATATTTCATATATTCATGACCATAAAGGACGCCATTCGTATTCTCCATGTATACGAAGGTTTTCCTCCAGCCTAATGATAAGATCCAAGCTGCTAACGCATTACCTCGGACAGACATGAGTTGAATTTAATCCTAATTATGGACTACGAACAGCACACCCTGCTACGATTCATGATTTTTAATAATTCATTTTTAGTATCGTTTCTCTCGGTATCTAATCGAATTGATATAACGTTTTAAGCTTCACATGATTGTTTTTGGTTGTAAAAACTTGATTGGTATCTATTACTACTTGGCAAATAGCACGTAAAAAGTGTAAAATATACTATATTACCTACGTATACCTACTAATCTAAAACACGTTGCACGTAGAATAATAAAAGCTCAAAATACAATTTAAACAAAATACCAATTTATTCTACAAAATTCAAATACAAAAAAATATTAAACTAGAAACTAATCTTTATAAATCTAAAAAAAACACTTTTATGAAATATTCAAATTCAAATTCAGAATGTGTAAAAGAAGATTGCAAACACAAATTTAACTATTTTATACTGACAATGACTATTCCAGTTCAAATTTACATCAGAAAGGCCAATAGGAAACTTAGCCCAACATTTAACTGTCCAAATACAGTCTATTAACAAATCTAAATCAAATTGGACCTAAAGTGAAACTATGTTACTTACTAACGGGGCTAACTGTATACTTACTAACGGGGCTAACTGTATATTATTTAACGATGTAGGATTGTGAGCGTAAATAAGATATATAAAATGAAGGACTGATGTAGTATTTTTGTATAGCCTTTAGGAAAAGAGTACCAAAAGTGGCAAGTATTAAGTGTCAGTTTAGGAAAACCGAGCACTAATGACCCAAAGTGGGGATCGTTCTCAAGGAGGCTTAATGTGTGTGTAACGAATTGATTAACATTGTGATTTTATTGTTATGAGAAAAGAAAATAGAAATGGGGTAAGAAGAGAATGACGGTTACGTTGATGGATTACACTAAGACGAAAAGGTCGTACACATAAAACCGTAAAAGCACCAAATTTAAAATTTTAACACAAAAATTCCTAAAAATTGCAAACAAATCCTAAATAATGTATAAAGAGTTTACAAAAAATCAAAAATCACCCAAACCTTTTAATTAATTAAATAATGATTTTTTAATTCTAATTAAAGCCCTAAAAATCAATTTAATTACTAAAAATCCCAAAATGAGTTTTATCACTTTGTAAATCTCTAAAACAACCTAACTTAATTTAAAACTATTTTTGAAAATTTTAAAATTAATAAAAACTATTTTAAAACAATTAAAAACTATTAAAACTATAAAAACTTAAAATAATTATAAAAATAAATCTAAGGACAATGAAAATATTCTAAAAGTTGCAACACTCCTAACTTTATACATTTGAACTAGGAAAAATAAATAAAATAAAAAAAACTAACTTTCAATTTTTAATAATAAAATAATAATAAAATATTCAAAAAAATTCAAAGTTTATAAAAAAATCTAAAAAATTACCAAAAATCTAGAAAAATGTAACTAAGACAAAAATGCAAACAAAGTTTCCAAAACCTTTTTAATAATTTTATATTAATTTCTAAAGTTGGTTAAAAACCCTAAAATCATATAAAATCAAAAATTAGCTAAAATGAAAAGTTTAATAGCTGTAAACCTCAAATTATAAAATTAAAACCTAAAAATATTTTTTGTAAAATTTTAAAACTATTTTTTCTATTTTTAAACTACTTAATTAAAAACGGGAAATAAACTAACGTTAAAAATAATTAAAGAAAGAGAAAAATACAAATTTTATGCTAAAAAATCCTAATTGAAATTACAAAAACAATAAAAATAACAACTAGGCAATTGGCTTAACCAATAAGCTTAAATAAGCTTATTTAGCTAAGGCTTATATCAATCAGCCCAATTCAAAAACCCTTTAAATGGATAATGTTTTGAAAGCTTATCAGTAAAAGTCCCAAGGGCGCAGATGGTAAGGTCGTTTGTGTGTGAGAGGAGTGGCGCAGGTTCGAGTCCTGACCACGTCCTTTTTGTTAAAAATATTTTTTTCTTTTTTTTTAAATTTATAAAACTCCAATACAGTAACTTATACTTACTCTAAACACAAACCTTATAGCAATTAAACTAGAACTAAACAAACTTGAATAAAAAACGTTCCCAGATAAGTTTTGCTTGATGAACACAAAGAGAGAGAATCTTCACAAGTGAAGATATGAACAAGAGGGCTTGTTCTTGGCGATTTCTTGGTTTTTTATGGACAATGGGGGCACCCCTACACTCAGTTGAGTGTAGGGAGTCAATTAAAGCAAGAAAAACACAAGCAAGCTCACAAGAATCACATAATATGGCCAAATCAAGTAACTGTTATGCAGAAAAGGGTTTAGGGCTAGTTTAGCTGATGCAGTTGGCACACAAACAGATTTCCAAGCTACCAATCTTACTCAATAAACTAACAATCAACTACTGACTAGTTTCAAAGCCTTACTAGACCTATTATCTAACAAATAAAAAGATTCAAAGGCATCAATTGCATAAAAACAGACAAAATCATGGCACTATTAATTTCTACTTGATGTTCACCAAAAAAAGGACATGCATATTACTCTATTCCTATCCAAACTGAAAACCAAGGCTGCAAACAACCCTATGTTACCAATATAAGTGTGTCTTGGTAGTTATTAAGCCAAAAACTTAGCACAATTTTCACTTAAAACACAGACCCAAACACCCCTTATATTTCAGAAATCACTTTTTTTCAAACCAAATAAGATCAACATTTAACCAAAATAATTAACTAGCACTCAATCTTGCATATAGGACATAAATCAACATGTGTAAACTTGTAGACTAGCATGCAAACAAGTATTTCACAAAACTCATACACAAAGCAAACTTTTAAGATCAAATAACAAGTATAAGCAAAAAGAGGGGGGGTTCAAGCCCTGGTGGTACCATGTGGGACCCACATCCAGGCCCCACTATGGCTGCAATGCCATCTCCATTAGCTTATAGCTAGCTCAAAATGATTAGAAGGATTGCTGATGTAGAGAGGTGGAACAAATGTCTTCAAACAGAAGAAGGGAAACAAAGAACAATGGAATGGAGATTTATCTTCAAACCTGCACAATCACCACAAAACCAAGAAGAAAATAATCCAGTAAGTTTGTCAATAAGCTCACTGTCAATGAGCTTATTGATGAGCTTATTGCCTTAAGTTGTTAAATAACAGGACTTTGACCAAAGATTTCTCACAAAATTTTTGACAAATAGAACCTTATGCAAACTTAGGATATCAAAAACCTTTTGATATATGAATCTCAAACACTTTTTTGAAACCAGATTAGAGACACAAATTTTTATAAAAGACACCCCTTTTCAATAAAATGAAAAACGGATTATAACTCTTTTCTTAAAAACTTGAACCTAAAAATCACCCAATGGATTAAGGAACTCAGAAATTTACATTAATAGACACCAACTTTTGAAAATAAAAAGGAATTACAATTTAAATAAATATACCAACTTTTATTTAAAACAAAAAGGAATTACACAAGAAATGAAAATTCTGGAACAAAGGGCAGCTCACATGTTGAGTGCTCCTTTTATAGGCTAACTAGGAAGCTTCTAGTGCTAATGAATAAAAAACTAATAAGCTAAAACCCTAAATGAAGAAAATCCGAAAATGGCAATGGTCTTGTGAGTATGAACTTGGTCAACTGGATACATGTGATCTTCTTGCTGTTCTACAGCTTGATGAAGTGATCTTGGACGTTGAGAAGTACTTTGGGAGTAAGGAAAGAGATCCCACCCTTAATCTTGTCTCCTCATGGGGTTTTGGGGAAAGTGACATGAGCAGGGGAATGGGGTATGGGCACATGGGATGGTTGGGGTCGAATCTTGGGGTGCTAATATGTTTAGGTTAAGTTAAATTAAGGATCTTGAAAATATTGGACAAAAACCCCTTGATTTGGGGGTAATTAATCCTGGGAAAATTAGGGTTCTTGGGGAATTAGGAGAAGTTTAATCTGTTTTGGGTAAAGTGAGTTTTTAAATGGGTGTTTATTGGAGGGAAGGATTAATAACTGATTTAATCAGTCATTTAAATGGTGGAGGTATGACGTGGAGGGTAGGAGAAACGTGATTGGTGGAATGGTTTGAGTGGGGTGATGTGTCGGCTGATGAGTGGTGGATGGGGTTTCAATGTCTGGGCAACTTTAGTCCCTTAACTCCCAAAGCTTCTTCACTTGGTAATAGATAGCCAAAACTCCTTTTTCCTTTGTTAATAACTTTGGTAGATTGTCATTTATGGCACAAGCTTTTTGCAAATAAATATCAAGGATCATAAATGTATTTTGACCAATTTTGAAGGGCATAACTTGTAATATCTTGATAATTTAGGGACCCAAATGCAAAAAGTGAGTTTTGCAAGGGTATAAATTGCCAAGTCTTTAAAAGATGAAGGACCAAACTTGCCAATCTTCAAATCTTCAAGGTCTTCTTTGGAAATTCATGATTCGAGTCCGGTTCATTGTGCGGCTTCGTTTCCCGTGTTCGTTTTTGATTGATTCTTGTGATCTTTTTGTCATTTCCTCAATATCCGTACCTAAAATACACAAGAAACAAACACAAGCATATATTTGGGTATTTTAATGATATTTAATGCATTTTAAGCCCAATTTGGACGATGAGACTATGTATAAAAGCAGTCTCATCACTCCCCCATACTAAACCATTGCCGTGCCCTCACGCAATGCTAGAATAAAGTATCGTAGCACCTCCAAAATTCATTTTTATTCACTTTATTGAATGATAAACTAGCTACACTACTACTATTACTACTACTTGCGTTTTAGACATAATGTATGATTTTCATCGCAAAATGGGACGTTTAGGTTCATAGAATAAGAACACGTGAATGCTTCGTTAGAAATAATTTCATCGTCCTCGATTTTCACCCCAATTCCATGCCAAGCGTGCAACGAGATCATTGTCATTATAAGTTAGTAATGCTAACACTACTCATATGCCCTAATCACGTACTTATCCTCCCAATTTCCTAAGTTGTATCTCTTATATATTATTATGTCTTGAATGTTTCACGAGGATACATTGTTTGACTTATGCGATAATAGAGATTTAGGTCTAAAAATAGAGTCCTAACGGTGTAACCAAGACCATCAAATCAATAACCCCTCCTAATAGACAACGATGTCAAAAAATTAAGTCAACAAGAAGAATCGATAAACACGGTTTTATAACGGCTTTGAACATGAGACTTATTACCAAGACTTTTATACGCCTCCTAACGGAAGGGCCTTATTATCTTTGGTTTACCTCCATCTTTTATTCAACTTCGCCATGAAGCTTTTATTATGACTTCGGTCTTGCCTTGCCTTTTATTATCCGCCTCATCGGTGGTTTTATTAGCCAAAGACGTATATCCTCACGCTAAAGCGAATTTTGGATCTTTAAACCTTCGAAGATTAAGGCTTGATTCACTTTCAATTTTGCATAGATTTTTCGGCCTTGTGGGGCTTCAAATTGTTTGGTTGATTTAGGTGAGCACTTGAAATCATATTATTGGGTGAAGCTTTTGATTATTCGGGTGCCAATACTTCAAAACCGTGACGCTGGAGATACCTTAATGTCTTCACAATTTTATTACATGGAAGCTACTAGAAAAGACTAGAAACCCAACAATCCTAACTAAACCGCTAAGTCAATATTTATTAAGCAAAACATATTTACATGCGAAGGGAGAATAAGCAAACAACGAGAACACATGAGTTTTTGAAAGAATACGAGTACTCTACGTTTAGCATAGTAACTTATAATTAACTCTATCATTTCTCGTCCTCATTTAAGAGACTTAGCCTAATGTGAAGTTAAGGAATCAAAGCTAAGTGCTCAACACCCACGGTCGAGTCCAAAATTACTCTTATTCTCGCCATCGGAAAACCTACATTCGTGGCTTCAAACACTTATAAAACATGAGAAAAATTTTAAAATTTGGCCATTTTTAGCCTTATTTTGCAACAAAATGATAACAAAAAGATAAACTTTGGAAAGCGTGAAGGTTTAGCAAGGCAAGTATCTATTCACCCCCCCCCCCCCCCCCCCCCGTACTAAAGTTAAAGATTGTCCTCAATGTTTCGAGTCTAGGGGTGCAAACACCCCCATACTAAAGTTAAACATTGTCTTCAATGTTTCGAGTCTAGGGGTGCAAACACCCCCATACTAGAGATGTAGTCGAATGCATAATCTAGCATGGAAAGGGTGTAACCGTTAAATTTAAAGCCGTTTATGAAGTGTGCTATAAACCTAAGGTTAGAACATCAAAGGATATATCATTTGGATATTGAGAAAGAATTCAAAGCAAACGATCGAGTGCTCCCATAAAACGAACACGAGAGGCTCCAATCGTGAAGATCATGATCTAAAAACCATAATTCACAAACAACCACGGAACAAAGGTTGGAAGGGCACAAATCCCCTCACATTAAACTAATTAGAAAGCAATAATATGTACATGGATAAGCATGGGAATCCCCCACGAGGCACCTTGTTTTTGATAACCGAGTCAAAAGCTCGACTCGAATCCCATAAATGTGATCATTTAGGGCTTATCTTGGTATGGTCAATTTTTGGTGGGGCTTACATGATAAACAAGGCCCAAAAACAACTGGTTAAGGACTAAGTCCTTTGATGGTGAAAAATACCGGGATCGAAGATGGCGTTCTCGTTTTCATTAGAAAAACAAATCAACGCCACTTCATCATGTGTCAACATAAACCCAAAGGGTTTAAAGAAAATAGATGAGAAGAAATAGAAGGGTGGGACAATGGGTAAGTCACAAAAACCATGAGCTACTTGAGGTAGACTCGCACCAATCAAATAGAAAGATTTTCCATTTATTGCATCGGTGGAAGACCGAGATTTCTCTTTATAAGCAATTCCGGGATCAAATATCTCGTCCTCGGTGGAGAAAGGGGAGGGAACATAAGGGGCTTCCCCCACACTAAGTCCACACAAAGCATCGTCAAAAGGAGAAGACGAGCTTGTAGCACTCAAAACACGAGGTGATGACGGAGTTAGCATTGTAGAAAAATCTTTTAAATCCAAATTAAAATCTTTCCCTTTTTCTTCTTATAAACTCTCCTTATGAAAACCCGACTTAATTATGTCAAAAATATTTGGTGTTTCTAAAGCAATGTTAGTCACACTAAAAATTCTCACATTTGAAAATCGTTTTGGTTTAGGTGGTGGTATGTTCTCAAAACGTTTGTCAACAAAGAAAACTTCCCCATCGGGATCAACATATTCATCATCCGAAGAATCATTCGTGATTGGAAACGTAGGCCTAACACTCTTAACCTCCACCGGCGGAGGGGACGAAAAATCGTTTTTATCATCAACTTCTAAAACTCTTTTTGAAATCCTTTTACAAATGTTTTTGATGGGACTAACATTGTTCAAAGACGTGATAGAGTACACATGAGAAAGTGTGGAGTTTTGAGTTGCTTTTATGACGAGTTCTTCCTCATTGAAACGAAGAGTGATTTTCCTAGCATGCACATCGATAAGTGCTCTCGAGGTATCCAAAAATGATCGACCTAAAATTAGAGGAACTTTCGGATCGATGGGGATGTCAACAACAATAAAGTCTACGGGATAGTATAACTTTCCAACTTTCACGAAGACGTCCTCGGCTACACCACAAGCTAGAATCATAGAATGATCGGCCATCTTGATTGACATTCTTGAAGGAGTGAGATTAGGAATATTGAGCGACTTAAAAATCTCAAGAGGCATCAAATTTATACTAGCACCAAGATCGGCCAAGGCGTAGCATTCCTCCATATCTTGTATTGCACATGGGATTAAAAATTTACCGGGATCACCGACTTTTTGAGGTATGCGGCTAAGAAAAACCGATGAACAACTAGACGATTTTTGCAATTTCTCTTTGTAATTCAACATACTTTTAAAGTTTGCGGCAAATCGAGGCATCATAACCAAGGCGTCGGAAAAACTTATATTAAAATGCAAGTCACGAAACATTTTCATAAAAAGTTCAAATTGATAATTATTTCGTTCTTGTGCCTTTTCCTTGTTTCGTCTTGAAGGGTAAGGTAAGGGTGGTGTGGGTTGGGGCATAGGCAACGGCCTTGGAATCTCGGGTTCCACTATTGGTATTGATTCAACCGTAGGTGTGGTTTGAGCGGTACTTCGTGGGCTTGGAATTTTCTCCTTTTTTAGCACCACCTCGGGTTCTTTCTCTTTTTCCTTCTCCATAGAATTAGTTGGACGAGAAATGGGTTCTTTGAAAGTTTTATCACTACGAGTAGTAATAACCTTCAATTCTCCTTTCGGTTTTACGATGGTATCACTAGGAAGACCACCCGAAGAAGAAGGTTTACACATGATAGCTTCAAACATTTTTCCCATTCGGTCTTCAAACTTAGATTGTCTAGCATCCGCTTTTAACAATTCTTGCTTAATCTCATGTTGACCTTGCTATATTTTTTGCTGATTTTGTTGGAGACGTTGAACATTTCCTTCCATTTTATTAGCATGAGTCTTAAGTTCATTAGCAAGTTCGTTCTTAAGTTCGTTTTTCAACTCGGATCTTAAGCTAACCATTTCACGTTGCATATTATCAAACTTAGCATCGTTTGCTTTAGCATAATTCAAAAATTCTCCTTGAAGATTTTTGGTGTGAGCATTTTGAAAACCTTGAGTGGTAGTTTGAAAATCACGGTTTTGGTTTTTGTTTGAAATTTTCCCATTTCCACTTTGATAATTACCCTTGTTGTAGTTACGTTGATTTCCTTGATAAGCACCACTTTGATTGTTGTTTCGATAGTTGTTAGCATTTTGATTTTGTGGAGCTTGATTTTGGCGGGAACCTTGACCGTTTTGGTTATAAGTTCCCGTGGCTACATAAGCATTCGAAGTGTTACCATCCGCGGTAATGCACTCGGAAAAATCATGAGCGCCACCACACGAAATACAACTCTTGGCAACCGCCTTAACCGATGTGGAATTCAAAGCATCTTGTGCTTTCTAATGAGTCATAAGAGTCGAAAACCTATCGAAAAACCGATTCTCCTCATTTGCTTCATCTTGCAAGGCATTAATGCTACGAGACGATGGCGAACCCAAATTGGTAACACTCGGTGTCTTACGAGGGCTATAAACCTTGGACCTATTCTCAATGATTTTCAAAGCCTCATCGGTCGTTTTGCAAAATAAAATACCACCCGTGGCGGCATTTAAGTAATCTCGTTCATGATCATTAAGCCCATTTTAAAAAGTGTCAATTTGATGCAATTCGGAAAAATCATGGTGTGGACATTCATGTAACATTTCTTTAAACCTTTCGCAAGCCATTGAAAAACTTTCATTAGACCTTTGAGTAAATCGTGAAATCTCGTTTTTCAAATGTGTTGTTTTAGATGGTGGAATAAATTGATTCACAAATTTAGAAACGAGATCACCCCATGTCAAAATCGAATTTGGGGTTCTTTCTCGAGCCATATCTTGGCGGGTCCATCTAACGAGTATGGAAACAACATCATCTTAATGGCATCGTGTGGTACATCCTTAAACTTGCTTGTCGTGGTGAGACGATTAAATTGCGTAATGTGATAATGTGGGTTGTCTTTTTCGTGTCCGCGAAACTTGTTGGCTTGAAGCATAGACATTAAACCCGTCTTGATCTCGAAGTTCTCCGCAAGGATGGCGGGAATCACAATGGCCTCTCCAAAACCCTCGGTGGGTGCTTGAAGCAACTCCATCATAGTACGATTAGCCATGATAGCTTCTTGTTCTACAATAGGTTCCTCACTTGGAGTCTCTTCACTAGAAAGATTAGGAGTAGGTGTTGACTCCTTTTTGTTTTTTCGTTTACGTGCACGTCTTGCTTGATTACGAGTAAGCATAAACGTCACGTACAACGTGGGGATGAGCAAAGAAGATTCTTTTTGGTGTTTTTACTTTTTCAATTTTTTTGGATTTTTTATTGTTTTTACTTTTTTTGGATTTTGGAATTGTATTAAGTAGACAAACATCTACAAATCTCCTCCTTAATCAAATATCTTGATTAAAGAAGCCTCAAGGAATGAAAACGATCACGTGAAGTGAACGCCTTCGATGACTTTAGAACGTTGGTGGAACACCAAAACTTTCAAGAGGGTTTAATCAAATAAAACCAAGAAAGTATATATGATACTTAATAATACTTTGGGAGGCAAAACCCTCGATTACCTCTCAAAATCAAATACTCACAAGCAAGCGGGGAAACGAGGCGACGCGAAGCACTTAAGAGCCTTTTTCCTTAGGATATATTTTATAATATCCGCCTTATACCCACCTTATAGTTTGTATTTTTCAAAATCGAGCTTCTCGAAAGTATTTATCTATTTTTGCCATTTTCTTTGGTTTGAGATTCGAATACAATGATTGGGTAATGACCTCCCAAGTCCTCACGTATTTGGAGTACTTGTGAATTTATTGTTCTACGTATACAATATAGTAATAGTATTCACAAAAAACGAAAAACTGATAATACGTATTAGTAGAGTGCTACTAATACAAATACTTATTATGGCTATATAAAAACAACAATTGTTCAAATCAAAACACAACACGCCTCCCCGGCAGTGGCGCCAAAATTGATGTAGTATTTTTGTATACCCTTTAGGAAAAGAGTACCAAAAGTGGCAAGTATTAAGTGTCGGTTTAGGAAAACCGAGCACTAATGACCCAAAGTGGGGATCGTTCTCAAGGAGGCTTAATGTGTGTGTAACTAATTGATTAACATTGTGATTTTATTGTTATGAGAAAAGAAAATAGAAATGGGGTAAGAAGAGAATGACGGTTACGTTGATGGATTACACTAAGACGAAAAGGTCGTACACGTAAAACCGTAAAAGCACCAAATTTAAAATTTTATCCTAAAAATTCCTAAAAATTGCAAACAAATCCTAAATAATGTATAAAGAGATTACAAAAAATCAAAAATCACCAAACCTTTTAATTAATTAAATAATGATTTTTTAATGCTAATTAAAGCCCTAAAAATCAATTTAATAACTAAAAAGCCCAAAATGAGTTTTATCACTTTGTAAACCTCTAAAACAACCTAACTTAATTTAAAACTATTTTTGAAAATTTTAAAATTAATAAAAACTATTTTAAAACAATTAAAAACTATTAAAACTATAAAAATTTAAAATAATTATAAAAATAAATCTAAGGACAATGAAAATATTCTAAAAGTTTCAAGACTCCTAACTTTATATATTTGAACTAGGAAAAATAAATAAAATAGAAAAAACTAACTTTCAATTTTTAATAATAAAATATTCAAAAAAATTCAAAGTTTATAAATAAATTCTAAAAAATTACCAAAAATCTAGAAAAATGTAACTAAGACAAAAATGCAAACAAAAGTTTCCAAAACCTTTTTAATAATTCTATATTAATTTCTAAAGTTGGTTAAAAACCCTAAAATCATATAAAATCAAAAATTAGCTAAAATGAAAAGTTTAATAGATGTAAACCTCAAATTATAAAATTAAAACCTAAAAATATTTTTTGTAAAATTTTAAAACTATTTTTTCTATTTTTAAACTACTTAATTAAAAACGGGTAATAAAATAATGTTAAAAAATAATTAAAGAAAGAGAAAAATACAAATTTTATGCTAAAAAATCCTAATTGAAATTACAAACACAATAAAAATAACAACTGGGCAATTGGCTTAACCAATAAGCTTAAATAAGCTTATTTAGCTACGGCTTATATCAATCAGCCCAATCCAAAAACCCTTCAAAAGGATAATGTTTTGAAAGCTTATCAGTAAAAGTCCCAAGGGCGCAGATGGAAAGGTCGTTTGTGTGTGAGAGGAGTGGCGCAGGTTCGAGTCCTGGCCACGTCCTTTTTGTTAAAAAACTTTTTTTCTTTTTTTTAAAAAATTTATAAAACTCCAATACAGTAACTTACAGTTACTCTAAACACAAACCTTATAACAATTAAACTAGAATTAAACCAACTTGAATAAAAAACGTTCCCAGATAAGTTTTGCTTGATGAACACAAAGAGAGAGAATCTTCACAAGTGAAGATATGAACAAGAGGGCTTGTTCTTGGCGATTTCTTTGTTTTTGATAGACAATGGGAGCACCCCTACACTCAGTTGAGTGTAGGGAGTCAATTAAAGCAAGAAAAACACAAGCAAGCTCACAAGAATCACATAAGATGGCCAAATCAAGTAACTGTTATGCAGAAAAGGGTTTAGGGCTAGTTTAGCTGATGCAGTTGGCACACAAACAGATTTCCAAGCTCCCAATCTTACTCAATAAACTAACAATTAACTACTGACTAGTTTCAAAGCCTTACTAGACCTATTATCTAACATATAAAAAGATTCAAAGGCATCAATTGCATAAAAACAGACAGAACCATGGCACTATTAATTTCTACTTGATGTTCACCAAAAAAAAGACATGCATATTACCCTATTCCCATCCAAACTGAAAACCAAGGCTGCAAACAACCCTATGTTACCAATATAAGTGTCTCTTGGTAGTTATTAAGCCAAAAAGTAAGCACAATTTTCACTTAAAACACAGACCCAAACACCCCTTATATTTCAGAAATCACTTTTTTTCAAACCAAATAAGATCAACACTTAACCAAAATAATTAACTAGCACTCAATCTTGCATATAGGACAGAAATCAACATGTGTAAACTTGTAGACTAGCATGCAAACAAGTATTTCACAAAACTCATACACAAAGCAAAACTTTTAAGATCAAATAACAAGTATAAGCAAAAGGGGGGGGGGGGGTTCGAGCCCTGGTGGTACCTTGTGGGACCCACATCCAGGCCCCACTATGGCTGCAATGCCATCTCCATTAGCTTATAGCTAGATCAAACTGATTAGAAGGATTGCTGATGTAGAGAGGTGGAACAAATGTCTTCAAACAGAAGAAGGGAAACAAAGAACAATGGAATGGAGATTTATCTTCAAACCTGCACAATCACCACAAAACCAAGAAGAAAATAGGCCAATAAGTTTGTCAATAAGCTCACTGTCAATGAACTTATTGATGAGCTTATTGCCTTAAGTTGTTAAATAACAGGACTTTGACCAAAGATTTCTCACAAAATTTTTGACAAATAGAACCTTATGCAAACTTAGGATATCAAAAACCTTTTGATATATGGAACTCAAACACTTTTTTGAAACCATATTAGAGACACAAATTTTTATAAAAGACACCCCTTTTCAATAAAATGAAAAACGGATTATGACTCTTTTCTTAAAAACTTGAACCTAGAAATAACCCAATGGATTAAGGAACTCAGAAATTTGCATTAATAGACACCAACTTTTGAAAATAAAAAGGAATTACAATTTAAATAAAAATACCAACTTTTATTTAAAACAAAAAGGAATTACACAAGAAATGCAAATTCTGGAACAAAGGGCAGCTCACATGTTGAGTGCTCCTTTTATAGGCTAACTAGGAAGGTTCTAGTGCTAATGAATAAAAAACTAATAAGCTAAAACCCTAAATGAAGAAAATCTGAAAATGCCCTTGGTCTTGTGAGTTTGAACTTGGTCAACTGGATACATGTGATCTTCTTGCTGTTGTACAACTTGATGAAGTGATCTTTGACGTTGGGAAGTACTTTGGGAGTAAGGAAAGAGATCCCACCCTTAATCTTGTCTCCTCATGGGGTTTTGGGGAAAGTGACATGAGCAGGGGAATGGGGTATGGGCACATGGGATGGTTGGGGTCGAATCTTGGGGTGCTAATATGTTTAGGTTAAGTTAAATTAAGGATCTGGAAAATATTGGACAAAAACCCCTTGATTTGGGGGTAATTAATCCTGGGAAAATTAGGGTTCTTGGGGAATTAGGAGAAGTTTAATCGGTTTTGGGTAAAGTGAGTTTTTAAATGGGTGTTTATTGGAGGGAAGGATTAATAACTGATTTAATCAGTTATTTAAATGCTGGAGGTATGACGTGGAGGGTAGGAGAAACGTGATTGGTGGAATGGTTTGAGTGGGGTGATGTGTCGGCTGATGAGTGGTGGATGGGGTTTCAATGTCTGGGCAACTTTAGTCCCTTAACTCCCAAAGCTTCTTCACTTGGTAATAAATAGCCAAAACTCTTTTTTCCTTTGTTAATAACTTTGGGCAGATTGTCATTTATGGCACAAGCTTTTTGCAAATAAATATCAAGGATCATAAATGTATTTTGACCAATTTTGAAGGGCATACCTTGTAATATCTTGATAATTTATTGACCCAAATGCAAATAGTGAGTTTTGCAAGGGTATAAATTGCCAAGTCTCCAAAAGATGAAGGACCAAACTTACCAATCTTCAAATCTTCAAGGTCTTCTTTGGAAATTCATGATTCGGGTCTGGTTCATTGTGCGGCTTCGTTTCCCGTGTTCGTTTTTGATTGATTCTTGTGATCTTTTTGTCATTTCCTCAATATCCGCACCTAAAACACACAAGCAACAAACACAAGCATATATTTGGGTATTTTAATGATATTTAATGCATTTTACGCCCAATTTGGACGATGAGACTATGTATAAAAGTAGTCTCATCAAGGACTAAAACTGTCACTTAACCAAACTAGCAAATTGAGAACAATACCAATTCAGATTCAAAAGATTTTACTGCTACTTGTTCCTACAGATTATTACGGTTTATCTACTGAGTTGGATTTTTTTTTTAAAATATACAAAGTAACTGATTACACAAATTATCTAGTGAACTTAAAACGTCCAAAATAACAACCTATAAACTATAACCTACTGAGTCGAAGGATACATATTTTACAAAGACAACCTATCAGCAATCTTTTAAAACCCATCATGATCAAAGCTTACAAACTTAACAGAATACTAACCGATCTAAACCCAGACTATCTAATCAAAAGGATTGAGTTATGATCAAGGCCTAACTAGTGCTTATTAAATGAGTAGTACCGAAACTCTAAACTAACCAACACTTAGACTCCAAGAATCATTTAAATCCAAACAATCAATGACAAAATCGAACACGAAATCTTAGAAGCTGCAACAAAGAAATTAGAAAGCATAAGAAGAAACTAAGTAAGCAAGTATACCGGAAATCAAAATGAACAGGTTTCACAAAGAATATCACGCAACTAGTGTACAAGCAGAATAATATAATAAACTACAAGAAATAAAGCGTAGCGCTTAACCAAGATTGCCAAACACTGATTAATAGAGAATGCAGAAAACTAATAAGCCACAACTGTGAATTCAAACGCAGAAGCAACAACAGATAAACAACAATGCAAAGAACAAATCCAACAACTAGCAGCAATCATCTTGTACTAAACTAAATATACAGAAAATTGAATCACGCTTAACCAGTGCATCCGAAGTTTAGTACACTGTAGAAGTGGAGCGCTGAGCTCGCTTAAAACCAAACACCACTCCAACTTGGTCAACTGATAACCTACAATCACTGATCTTTTTTGAACCACCAGCTAAACCAATAGCTCAACCCGAACAACTTTAGCTGCACAAAAAACTAACTGAATCCTATTCGCAAATCTTGTCTAAATTCAGTCTAATACTCACATCAAAGCTTTACCAGAACGATTCTATCATGAAACTCTGATTATTACAATAGTTAAGAACTTTGAGAAAACTTGAGCTATCTATCTATTCTGCTTTTATATAAAACTGAAATTAAAAGGATCTCAAGCTCATAAGCTTGAAAGCAAACGTCTTATCTATCTGTGATAACAAATTTTGACAGAAAACCTGTGAGATTAAACAAACTACCTTAATGAAATTAATTAGAGCATATGAGAGGCTACAAACAGAGTCTATGATAGCTAACAAGAAATAACAATTGAGAATCAAAAGTTTTGAAGATCCTCAAAGGCTATACTAGTGACAAAAGCACATCATTACAGATATGAAGTAAGAAACAAAGATCAATCAATGAACTTGAAAAGAAACAGATTATAAGAAGACATTTGATAAAAGCTTTGAAGAGAAAAGAAGGATTCCATTAATGGTAGATATTAGTAATAACAAACTAACAGAAAGAACAGATAATAGAATCAGTTTTAGAAGAAAAATGAACTAAGTATTTCATTAATAGCAAAAAAGATTACAACTGACTAACTGAAAATTTAACAGAATCACAAAGAGTAACTAACTTCTTACTAGACTACGCCTACTCTAATCTAATGTGTGTGAAAAACTACACCTAAGCTAACCAACCCAAAATGAATTGGATGACTAGTATTTATAGATGTACAAGATGTATTGAAGCAGCTCTGTGACGTGTTCAATCCAAGTAGGTAGCGCCACGTGGAAAATACGATGTTGAGTAATTAGGGTTCTTCATTACTTAGCAGAAATTTGGGCTTTTCTTCGTCTTCCACTTTTGAGCCAATTAATTTGTATCATCATGAAGAGGAGGAAGAGAGGAGCATTTTTGTAGTTTTAGTCTTCGCCTGAATCTTCGTGTAGTTCTCTTAAAATTGATTTGAAGTTGCGATGGTAAAAAGATGAAATAGTTAGTTATTTTCCATTCTCTCTCTTCTGGTGAAGAAGGCATTTATGTGTGTTTGTGTCACTTTGACCGTGACTTGGTCAATTGACCAAGTTAAAAGTTAAATAACTTTCTTCCCAAATTTTCCTTTTTGGTCCTCATTCTTATCATTTCTCAACAAAAGTGTTTAGAACTTTTTAGTCAATTCCTTTTCAACCTTTGTTTTTATGAAAGTACAACTTAAGCCTTCCATCTTGGTAATATTGGCAAATAAAATCCTTAAAAGCTCTTTCGTCCTTTTCTTTGTCTTTTATCATAAAAAACCCTTGAAAACGTGTCTTTGCTTCAAAATGTATATTGTTTACCTGAAAACACATGAAACACAAATACCCACGTAATTCTGATATTTTCTTGTTAAATATAATGTATTTGACTGTGTTTTTAGTGGGTTTAGGATCATTATTGATGAATGTTTTCACACTTATCAATTTTGTACAATAATGTTCAACCTCCTGAATACATTCAACATGGTTTTCCTTCAAGAAAATCTGTACAAATGATCTACTTTCCAAGCACTTTCTTTGTTAGCCACGAGTGCTAAAATTTTCTAGCTGTCAGTTAAGACACGACCATGAAGTACCTTTTATGCATAAACAGCCGATTATACCAAAATCTTACCATACATTCCAGAAGAACCTTCAAGGAGAAGGACGATAACATGAGAGTATGTGTTGACTACCGTCGACTTAAACAAATCACCATCCATAACCGTTATTCTCCACCATGTATTGAAAAAATGTCTAATCGACTTTAGGGTGTCAAACACCTTTCCAAGATCGGATTCATGATCATGCTGCCAACAATGACGACTAAAAGAGCAGGACATTTCCATGACTGCTAATTATACACGACTTGATCATTCTAAATCAATGATTTTGTTTTAGTCTTATAAATGCTCCAGCAGCATTATGGACTTAATAAATGGAGTTCCACAAACTCATAAACAAATTCATCAGTATTTCTATCAATGAAATCTGATCTTCTCTAAGTCTAGAGAAGGGCACGATGACCCTATTCGCACAATGTTGCAAATTCTACGACAGAATAAATTTCACCATGAAATTCTTCTAATATAAATTCTGGTTGATTATAGTGACACGCTGAATCACATGGATTTTCATGGTTAATCTTACCATGACTCAGCTTATGCGTAAAGGTGAGAACCCTACACTACATTAGGTGTTCCAGAAAATCCTACACTAAGAAAAGTCTAATTTTTGGAGACTCAAAGTTCCGCAAATTTCTATGTATCAAGTTTCTACGAAGCAAGATATAGTTACGTTCATATCTTAGTACCTGACACACCAACAGGCTAAGATAGAACACCAACTAACTAGGATGTTTTCCATCATCAGAAATTGTGACCAGAAATGGGGCAAGATCTTCATGGATTTTGGTTACCAGATTAACGTAAACTTAGAAGAAGCAAGATGCTATCTGGGTTATCGCCAACAGTTTGATCAAGTCTACAGAATCCTTACATCCGCAAGGATTTCAAGAACCAACAGATAGATCAGACATGTTCCAACCAAGGGCATCTGATCACTGGGTAATCCCTCAGCTATTGGGCCAAATGAAGGTTCACATTTGTGCTCCTTATTTACGTTCACGTCCTTGTTCTAATTTCACGACTTACTTTCACACTCATGTTCATGACACTATTCACGTTCATGATCACATCCTGGCTTACGATTTTACGTTCATTTTTCGTTCTTAGAAGTTTTTACAAGAACTTGAGAGACCGACTCACGTTTAGTATAACTTTCTATCCTCAGATAGACGTTTCACGTCACATTCCATGTCTCACCTTATAGCGTTTGGCGTTATCGTCGTTGTATCCCATGTTCACGATATGTTTCACATGTCATGTTCATTCCACGTTCCTCATATCACGTTCACGGTAAGTTACACGTATCATTCATCACGATATGTTTGCTCATACTACACTCACCATATCTCACGTATCACGTTTAAAATTTTTCACGTACTACGTTTCTATATGTCTCGCGCATCGTTGCTAATTATCAGTTAAGTTAGAATGTTTTGCACCATAACGTTTCAGTTACCCTTGCACGTTAATTCTTATTCCCTCGATCAAATTCAGGGGATCTATCTTACGTTGATGATAATGAACTCTTCGTGTTTTTAAGACAAAGTCAGGAGGACCAAGATTTATCAATTGTGTCAAGATGTTGTGAAGGAAACGTTCCGAGAGGGAAACCACTTAGAAACGGACGAGTCCATCTGGATTTTATCCTCTCATTCTTGCATAATCCAGTAAAACTCTTTCAGTCACGTCACGCTCTATGTCCTTTTTAAGCTATGTCACGTTCCACGTCCATATTCTCTTTTAATTTATGTTGCCTATAATTCGGGGACGAATTATTCTTTTTAGGGGGGAAGAGTTGTAAAACCCACATGCTTTTGCCATGAACAGTACACTAATAATCGTACATACAATATTAAAACTTTCCTTATATAACATGAACACGTGTCACGAATATTACTTACAAGAATTACGTACGTGTTATTACACGATAATTATTACGTACGTGTTAATACACGATAATTATTTACTATGATGAATAAATCACGAACATATAATCACGAATATCTTATATGATTATCACGTATATTAATTAGACGCGACGAGTAATACGTATATTTATTTACGTACGATAAGTAATTACATATATTATGATTATTAATAATCTACGACATGAAATTACATACAATAAGTAAACCACAAGAGAATAATCACGTCATTTAAAATCTCGTGACACGAGGATTTAACACGACTATTATTACATAAATAATATTTACGTTTCACACGGATAAGAATAACCATGGGAAAATTCACGACGTTTAAAATCGATCCTAATCGATTATATTTAAAGTCACAAAACTAAGGAATGGGTGTTTTGGGGCCTACTGGGCTGCGGCATAACAAAACAAGGGTTATGGGCTTATGGCCCAGCCCAACTTACAAATCAACACACAAAAAAGAACAAAAGCAGGTTTTTTCATTTCATTCCAATAAACAGACAACAACATTAGGGTTTACAACCTTGGTGTGGCCGCCGGATGTAGAGAAAGAACTAGGGGGTTTCGGCTTAGTTTTCTTCAAGAAAAATCATGTGTGTTCCTCCCTTATCACCAGCCTAGAACGATAACCATCTCCTCTATTTTTAATACAGTTTATACCACGGGTTTATTGGGTTCTTAAAGATCTACACAGATAAAAACATAGAGTAATCATGAATAAAACGTAATAGGGGGTCGGGTCTGATTAGGTTTTGGTTCGGCTTGCACCAAACCAAGAGTATATGACTCTCGGTGGTGGTTTTCTTTCGAACTGTTACAAACCAAAAGCCACGGTGGGCTTTTTGCTCCATCAGCCGCAACCCACCAGCCAGCAGGGGTGCGTTTGTCCTACCAGTGGCAACGGCAGTAGGGGTGTTTGTTCTGGCAGTGGGAACCGAGAGCTTATGCTCTTTGTGGGAAGTTTAGACGTAGCAGGGAGAATTGGCTACTACCAGTGGCTACTGCACAGCCAGCAGCAACACCGGGGGTGTTTGGCTGCTAGTTTTAGACAGGGCGTTTGGTTAACAGTTTTAGAAAACATAAAAGGGGTGTTTGGTTATCATTTTTAATCTAGTATAATTAATTAGAGTATTAAAATTAATCATGCAATATTAAATTTATTTAATCTATTTAATATTGATTTTAATCTTGTCAAGTTAAGTTATATTATTTAAAATCTTAGTTATACGAGAATTACTAAATTTATTTGGTCTGGTTCATGGTGTTCTGGGTCCGGTTCATGTCACGTTTAAATTATAAAATACGATTCACGACTTAGTTAATTTTACAAGTTATTTATTTACACGCTTAATTAAATTAATTTAACATGTTACATAATTAATTTAATTACAACATGACTTAGATTAACTATTTTATTAATAATACATGACTTTAACCTAAGTATTTTATGATTTAATTTTAGACTAAGAATTTAATTAATTATTAAAACATGACTTATAATTAATTAATTTCCATGACTTAGGTTATATTAATATTATATATTAATACATGTTTTAACCTAAGTATTTTTCTACGTTTAATTTAATTAAATCATGAGTATATTTAATTAAATCCGAAAACCTATAGTTTATTTAATTTACATGTACTAATTAACAAACTATATTATAATCACATGACTTAAGATATTTAACTAGTAAAACTTAGCTCATCTTATTAGCTTATTAATCCAGCTTATTTCTAAATATGGAAACTTTCTATTTTTAGAAACTTATCTATTTTAAGCAGTTAATCTATTTATGGAAACTTTCTATTTTTAGAAACTTATTTATTTTAAGCAACTAATATATTTTTGGAAACTTTCTATTTTTGGAAAATTTCTATTTTTGGAAACTTTCTATTTTGGAAACTTTCTATTTCTGGAAACATTCTATTTTAGGAAACCTTCTATTTTTAGAAAGTTACTTATTATTACACAACAAGTATAATAATACAGGAAATACAAGTTATACTTAATCAGAATAGACATAATACATGATAAACGCAATATAAAGCTAAAATCAGTAAAACATGACATTAACATATAAAACAAGCTAAGATATGATATAAAATCAGTTACGTATTCAGTAATCAGAATACTTATACACATATATTATCTATGTAGCAGTAGTGAGATCGAAGTAGTACTCTCTTCCGTTCGTCTTCTTCGTTCACTGGACACAAGGTACGGATTCTCCGTCCTTTCAGTATGGACAATCTTCCTTATTAGGATTTCCCCGTATACTGTTTTGCCCAGTATATGTTGTATATGTTCAATTAGATACCTAAAGCCATATACATGCATGACCAGTTTCACCTAGTTATGGAGTTACCATAACCATAACACTAGAGGCACCAGTGTTATGACTCCACCACGATAGAGTGATAGCTCGTCACGTCCCTTCAGCTTTTAGCCATATTATTATTATTATCATGTGGGGTGTATGGGTGCATCCTAGTTTACATGTTTTTAGCAGATTATTCAGGTGAATGTGGTGTGTGCCTTGCATCCTTAACAAGGATTTGATCCCTCCTACCCAAACAATATATTAAATTAGAGGCAGCCCCTCTAGTTTGCATGACGAGGTCACCCCTCCAAGTATTCATGCACGTTGATATTTCATGACCTAACTTGGCTAATGGTTAACATGTTAAAGAGTTTTTATAAGGTAAACATACGGCTTTTCAAACTATAAAACCAGTTTAATAAACATGTTCCAGGTTTTCCAAGACTTAATCATTTCCGCTGCTATATGTTTTACATGCTTTTATTATTCATACCATGCTTGTATATCCGTGCACTGAGCGTTATGCTCAGCCGTTACTTTCCTTTCCATGTCCCAAAACGACAGGTACCCAAGGACAGACTCGAGCATTTGGAGGACATGCATAGGATGGAAGCTGCCATAGACTTCTTCTCCTGTTGCCTTCATATACTTATGCTTGTTTAGTCTTTCATTCATTTCATTTACTTTTATGTTTTGGGATTATGTTTGGGAACCGATGTTTGATTCCGGTTTTCCCTATGGTCATGTATGTTTACTACATATTACCTTACATGCTTTGATGGCACGTCATAATTACGCGTAACGATCCACTTATCAAAGTGGGGTGTTACATTATGAGTATCGAGCCAAAATCTTCAATTGAGGAACCACTAATCCTCGAGTAGAAAGATTTACCTCCCCACCTTGAATACGTATTCTTGGAGGAGGATGACAAGTTGCCGGTTATTATTGCGAAAGATCTTTTGAATGATGAAAAAACCGCACTTGTCGATATTCTAAAGGACCACAAAAGGGAAATTGCGTGGAAATTATCCGACATTAAGGGGATTGATCCCAAATTTTATACCCAAAAAATCTTAATGGAGGAGGAATACAAACCCGCAATCCAATGTCAAAGGAGGGTGAACCCCAAAATTCACGACGTCATCAAAAAGGAGGCCCCTAAACTCCTTGACACGGGAATGATTTACCATATTTCCGATAGACCTTGGGTGAGTCCTATTCATTGTGTCCCTAAGAAGGGAGGAATGACCGTTGTGCCAAACGATGTCAACGAGTTATTTCCAAATCGACTCGTGATCGGTTGGAGGGTGTGCATCGACTATCGTAAGTTGAATGACGCCACTCGTAAAGACCATTTTCCCTTTCCCTTCATGGACCAAATGTTGGAGCGTCTTGCGGGAAACGATTTCTATTGCTTTTTAGATGGGTTTTCCGGTTATTTCTGAATCCCCATCGACCCTTGTGATCACGAAAAAACTATGTTTACGTGTCCATATGAAACGTTTGCCTTAGGATACATTCGGACTTTGCAATGCACCGGGAAACTTTCAAAGGTGCATGATGGCTATTTTTCATGATATGATTGTGAAGACGATGGAAGTCTTTATGGATGATTTTTCTATGTTTGGTTGTTCGCTCACTTCGTGTTTGTCGAATCTTGAGAGAATGTTAAAACGTTGTGAGGAAACCAACCTTGTGCTCAATTGGGAAAAAAGTCATTTCATGGTAAAGGAAGGAATCGTCTTAGGGCACAAGGTTCCGAAAGCGGGGATTGAGGTAGATAAAGCTAAGGTAGACTTCATCGCCAAATTAGCTCATCCCAAAACCGTCAAGGGAGTTAGGGGTTTCCTAGGCCACACGGGCTTTTATCATCTATTCATCAAGGATTTTTCAAAGATTTCTCGACCTATTACTCATCTCCTCGAAAAAGACGCTCCTTTTGTCTTTAACGAAGATTGTGTACGAGCCTTTGAAATCCTTAAGAGGAAACTTACCGAAGCTCTCATTCTTGTTGCTCCCAATTGGAACCTCCCCTTTGAGCTCATGTGTGATGCTAGTGATTACGCTATTGGGGCCGTTTTGGGGCAACGTCATGAAAAACATTTTTTGCCTATTCATTATGCTAGCAAGACGATGACCGAGGCTCAACTTAAAGACACTACAACGGAAAAGGAATTCCTTGCCGTGGTGTATGCTTTTGAGAAATTCCGACCTTATCTCGTCTTGACTCGATGTATAGTGTATACGGATCATTCGGCTATCAAGTATCTCATGGCTAAACAAGATGCAAACCCGAGATTACTTCGTTGGATTCTCCTCCAACAAGAATTTGATGTCAAAATACTTGACAAAAAAGGAGCCGAGAATCTAGCGGCCGACCATCTTTCTCGTTTGGAAGATCCTCACCAAAGTGTTTACGAGCCAAAGGAAATCACCGAAACATTTCCTCTCGAGACACTTGGTGTAGTGAATTCTAAGCTTGATTCATCTACCCCATGGTTTGCGGACATCGCAAACTACCATGCGGGAACTTCATCAATAAGGGTATGACGACTAAAAAAACGAAAATTCTTTTGTGACGACAAGTTATACTTTTGGAACGACCCTTACCTCTTTCGGACTTGTTCGAATCAAATCATTCGACGTTGTGTATTTGGCACCGAAGCTTCTAATATCCTTAGAGCTTGTCACGAGGGACCCACGGGTGGTCACCACGGTGCTAATCTCACGGCAAAGAAAGTCTTTGATGTCGGATTCTTTTGGCCTACCATTTACTGAGATGCACATGCACTTGTGAAGTCATATGACTCATGACAACGACAAGGAAAAGCCTCATAAAACGATGAAATGTCACAAAATATCATCCAAGTGTGTGAGATCTTTGATGTCTGCGGAATTGATTTTATGGGGTCGTTCCCATCATCTCGTGGTAATAAGTACATCCTTTTCGTCGTTGATTACCTATCTAAGTGGATGGAAGTTAAGGCTTTGCCCATGAAAGATGCTCGTGTGGTAGTCGAGTTTTTGAAAATCTTGTTTTCTCGGTTTGGAACCCCTCGTGCGATCATAAGCGATCGTGGAACCCATTTTTATAATGACCAATTTTAAAGGGTCTTAAGGAAATATGGGGTTACACATCGGCTTTCTAAGGCTTATCACCCAAAAACAAGTGGTCAAGTCGAGGTTTCAAACCGAGCGTTGAAGAGGATCTTGGAGAGATTGATTGGAGAGAACCGACAATCATGGTCGGATAAGTTAGACGATGCGATATAGGCCTTTCGGACCGCTCATAAGACACCCATCGGGTGCACTCCTTATAATCTTGTGTATGGGAAGAATTTTCACTTGCCAATGGAACTCGAACATAAAGCTTATTGGGCCCTTACGCATTGTAATGATGATATTGAGACCGCGGGAAAACACAAGAAAATGCAATTGAATGAATTGAGAGATATTGCTTATGAAAATTCATTGATTTACAAAGAAAAAACTAAAAAGTTCATGACTCAAAAATTAAAAACCGGGTTTTTAACATTGGAGATCAAGTGTTGCTTTTTAACTCACATTTAAAAATCTTTTCTGGCAAGTTGAAATCCCGTTGGTTAGGTCCATTCACCATTACCCAAGTTTTTCCATATGGGACCATCGAGCTAGCTCAAAATGATGGACCCAATTTCAAGGTGAATGGACATAGGTTGAAGCACTACTTTGGTGGGGAATCGTGTTGAGCTCATGACTCGGTAATAAAAAACGAGGTGCCTCGTGGGGGAGTCCTATGCTTATCCCATGTACATATTATCGCTTTCTAATGTAGTGCGTGAGGGGATTTGTTCCCTTCCAACCTTTGTTCCGTGGTTGTTTGCGCATTGTGGTTTTTAGATGATCATGATCTTCACGATTGGAGCCTCTCGTGTTCGTTTTATGGGAGCTCTCGATCGTTTGCTTTGAAGAATTTCTCAATATCCATGATATAACCTTCGATGTTATAACCTTAGGTTTTTAGCACACTTCATAAACGGCTTTAAATTTAACGGTTACACCCTTTCCATGCTAGATTAAGCATTCGACTAAGTCTCTAGTATGGGGGTGTTTGCACCCTTAGACTCGAAACATTGAGGACAATGATTAACTTTAGTATGGGGGGGGGGGGGGTGAATAGATACTTGCCTTGCCAAACCTTCACGCTTTCAAAAGTTTATCTTTTTGTTTATCGTTTTGTTGCAAAATAAGGCTAAAAATGGCAAAATTTAAATTTTTTTCTCATGTTTTATAAGTGTTTGAAGACACGAATGTAGATTTTTCGATGGCGAGAATAACAATAATTTTTGACTCGACCGTGCGTGTTGAGCACTTAGCTTCGATTCCTTAACTTTTTAGACTAAGTCTCTTAAATGAGGACGAGAAATGATAGAGTTAATTATAAGTTACTATGCTAAACGTAGAGTACTCTTATTCTTTCAAAAATTCATGTGTTCTCGTTGTTTGCTTATTCTCCCTTCGTTTGTATATATATTTTGCTTAATAAATATTGGCTTAGCGGTTTAGTCTTGATTGTTAGTTTCTACCCTTTCCTAGTAGGTTCCATGTTATTAAATTGGGAAGACATTAAGGTATCGCCAGCGTCACGGTTTTGAAGTATTGGCAACCCGAATAATCAAAAGCTTCACCCAATAATAAGATTTCAAGTTCTCACCTAAATCAAGCAAACAATTTGACGCTCACAAGGCAGAAAAATCTATGAGAAATTGAAAGTAAATTATGCCTTAATCTTTGAAACTTTAAAGATCCAAAATTCGCTTTCATCGTGAGGATATACGTCTTTGGCCATAATAAAACCACCGACGAGGAGGATAATAAAAGGAAAGGCAAGACCAAAGTCATAATAAAAGCTTCATGGCGAAGTTGAATAAAAGATGGAGGTAAACCTATGATAATAAGGCCCATCCGGTAGGGGGCGTATAATAGTCTTGGTAATGAGTCTCATGTTCAAAACCGTTATAAAACCTCGATCCTTCTAGTTAACTTAATTTTTTGACATCGTTGTCTATTAGGGGGGGTTATTAATTCAATGGTCTTGGTTACACCGTTATAACTCTATTTTTAGACCTAAATCTCTATCATCGCATAAGTAAAAAATGTATCCTCATGAACATTCAAGAAAAAAATAAAATATAAGAGATACCACTTAGGAAAATGGGAGGATAAGTACGTGATTAGGGCATATGATTAGTGTTAGCATTACTAACTTATAATGACAATGATCTCGTTGCACGCTTGGCATAGAATTGGGGTGAAAATCGAGGACGACGAAATTATTTCTAACGAAGCATTCACGTGTTCTTGTTCTATGAACCTAAACATCCCATTTTGAGATGAAAATCATACATTATGTCTAAAACACAAGTAGTAGTAATAGTAGTAGTGTAGCAAGTTTATTTTTCAATAAAGGTGCATAAAAATGAATTTTGGAGGTGCTTAGATACTTTATTCTAGCATTGCGTGAGGGCACGACAATGGTTTAGTATGAGGGAGTGATGAGACTGCTTTTATACATAGCCTCATCGTCCATAATGGGCTTAAAATGCATTAAATATCATGAAATATGCCAAATATATGCTTGTGTTTGTTGCATGTGTATTTTAGGTACGGATATTGAGAAAATGCCAAAAGATCACAAGAAACAAGCAAAAATGAACACATGAAACGAAGCCGCACAATGAACCAAGCCCTAATGTGAATTTTGCAAGAATAACCCTGAAGAATTGAAGATTGTACAAGAAGGGTCCTCCAATATTGGAGAACTGACACTTTAAACCCTTGTTTATTAATAATTACAAGATTGGTCCATAAAGTTTGTCAAATTCACAAAAGGGCCCTCCACTTTGAATAATTGGCAAGAATGGTCCCTCATTTATGAAGACTTGTCAATATTAGTCCTCCAAGAAGTCAACAACACAAGTCAAGACAACAAAGTTTGAAGAAAATGCCAAAACAGCCCTTCAAGTATCAAGAAATGGCAAGAAATACCCTTGATAAACTTTTGGAAAAGTTTTTGTGGCCAAAGTATGAAAACTAAAACTTGTATAACACAGGAATTCTGAATTTGTGCTATTAAACATGAAGTTAAAGGAGTATGAAAGATGAGGGGAGTAAACTGCCAAGACATAGAAGATACCTTAACAAGTGACAAGCTGCCGCGTGCCCCACTACCTCTAACCAACCAATCAAACGACACCAATTCGCCATGTCACACATCCACTCAGCCATTATTTAACTAATTAACCTGATTAGTTAAATAACGTGCTAAACATGTTTTTCAAACCTTAAACCGGATCAAACACCATGTTCATAGTGTTCTTCACAAAATCGGGCATTCACTAATCCCATGAAATTAACCCACCATATTATCCAGAATTATGATTAGGGTGGTGTTAATCATAACCAAACCTCTAAACTTGCCACATCACTAACCAGTAGCTCACATGTTGAACCCCATGCACACGTTTTTGGGAAAAAAGCCAAAAGGATGTAGAGAATCTACCACCCAAACTCCAGCTTCAAACTTAAGCTTGATATGAGCCCTTTGATCAATTGGCATGCTTTTTACACCCTCACAAACGTCCAAAAACACTTCACATGTTCAAGATAAATTCAAACTCAAGGGGAATTTTTGGAAGATGAAGCACTTAGGGTTTATGTTTTTTAGTATCTTAGTCTCATGTAGCCTATATAAAGGCATTAGGGTTTTACATTCAACCCTGCTCTTGATTTTTCCTTGTTCAAAATTCTATAAATCCCTTTTCAATCTTAATGAAAATTTGTTTTAATGTTTGAAGAAATCCAAGTGCCAACTTTATAGCTTGCTTATTATTGTTACATGTTTGTGTTTGATAAGTCTTAAAACTTGTTTTTAAACATTGTGCAAGAAATTGCATATTTTCCAAAAATCTGATATTTTGCTATGTTCTTTGGTACATCCTTGGTAATTTTGGATTGCAAGTGATTATAGCACCCTGATAAGAAGATTATCAAGGTGTTGTATGCTTGTGGTTTGGGGATAATCAAGGATTGGGTACAAAGATTGCATTAATCAGATTTATTTTTCAATTTTTAGTATTGAATATTACTTGTTCTAATTGTTACTCTTAGCAGCTTTGTGGAAGCTTGTGCCTTGTTAAGCTAGGAACATAAGCTCAAATATTCGTGAGTGTGGATGTACATTCATGAGGTTTGAGCCTTCTTACCCAAAATCTGATAAAAGTACTTGATTTGTGTGATTCTGTGTTATGCTATTATAAGAGGTGTTTTGTGGCTTGAATCTCCTTAATATTGCATGATATTGATGTTATGATGCTATATTAGGCTTAGGTAAAATCGAATCACATATTTGCTTTGTTAAAATTGGATTTAAATAGTGAAAGGGGTGTTTGGGTTTACTGATTTAAGCTTGCAATTTAATTTTGAGTTATTGTTAAGTGTTAGTTTATGCTTGTATCTGATAAATACTTGGTTGTGTGCTATTATCTGCAAGTGTTTGTCTTTTGAACATGAAATTCTTGATTGTGCTATAACTTGTTGAAATCTGCTTGTTTTGACCTAAGATCTTGGAAACACGTAGAATATATGCATGCTTAGGGCTAACAAGTGATTAAACAAAGTTAATATAACCTGTTAAGAAGATTTGAGGGTTTGAAAATGGATTTGTGGTCAAGTATATCAGCAAAGTTTGAAATCAGCTTGTTCTTTGTTCATCAGTAACATTTATTGGCTTTAATCTTGTTCTAAACCATGAATCATTGCATGAAACCAGTTGATTTATGGTCATTTGAATTAATATAAGTTGTTGTGTGCATTTGGTTCAATTTGGTTGGCTTATTCTTGCTAAAACTGCTTATTTGTTGAAAACTGCTTGTTGTTCATGTCTGTAGGCTATATGGGGATCTTTTGATTAAACTGTACTAATTGGCTTGTTGAATTTGTGTTTTTGTGATTGCTATTGACTCCTTATAAACCACTGGTTATAAGAGTGCCTTTGTGTGGCTTGAATCCAACAAAATTCCATATAAGACAAAAAGTCAAAATAGTCAATCAATCTTACTCATTTGACCCATTGAATTAATCTTGAGGTTTTAGGGTTTGACTTTTAGGTTTGATTAGAAAACCAAACAAGTTGACATTTAACATAAGTGCTTATTGCCTTTTCCAGCTTATTCTTTGTGCTTATTTGAAATCTTTGTTATTATTAAGCTTAGTTTTGTCACTTTCAGCTTTTGGGCCTCTAGAGTTTTGTTCTTAAAATCAAATTTTGAGTCAAGTAAGTGATTTTGGGGTTATTTGGACAACTTTTTGATTATTAGGCCAAAAAGCCCAATATAGTGGACTGTTTTTCATATTGGCCCATTTGGAGGCCCAATAGGGGTAGTTTGGTCATTTCAAGTTCATTTCTGTGTTTATCAGGTTAAAATAAACTCGTTTGCAACTTTTTATAATTTTTTATAAATTTTGGATTTTTAATACTATTTTATTATTAAAAGTTAAATTTTAGATTTTTGCAAGTTTTTCATTTTTCCTAGTTCAAATACATTAAGTTAGGAATTTTAAAATTTTTAGATTAATTTTAGTGTCATTTGATTAATATTTAGATTTATTTTAAGATTTTATATTTCTTAATCATTTTTTAAAAGTTTTAATTAATTTTAAAATTTTCAAAAATAGTTTTTAATTTAGTTAACTCATTTTAGAGGTTTACAAAGTGAAAAATCTCAATTTCGGCTTTTTGTTAATTAAATTGATTTTTTGGTCTTTAATTAGCATTAAAAATTAATATTTAATTTAATAAAAGGTTTGAGTGATTTTTGAATTTTTGTAAAGTTCAATTACATTTTTTAGAATTCATTGCAATTTTCTAGGAATTTTTAGGGTAATTTTTAAATTTAGTCACTTTCTACGGTTTTACGTGCACGACTTTTCGTATTAGTTTAATTCATAATCGTAACCGTCATACTTTTCTACTATCCTTTCTCTTTTTTATTATCTCATAATTATAATCAGAAAGTTAATCATTTCTTAGCACAACACACAAGCCTCCTTGAGAACGAACTCACTTTGGGTCATTTACTTGTGGTTTTCCTAAATCACTTGTTTAATACTTGCCTAAATTACGTTCTTTTTCCTAAAAGACGTATTTTACAACTATCACATCTCTTAAAGGCAAACAACAAAAGTACTCATTTAAGTCTAAGAGTGTTCATTCCAGTTCTAAACCACTACACCTGCTTCACATGGACTTATTTGGACCTACTAATATAGAGAGTTTAAATGGCAAGTCTTATTGCTTTGTGGTCACTGATGATCATTCTAGGTTTACATGGACTTTCTTTTTAGACAAAAAGAGTGATACCGCCAAAACCCTAATTAATTTTATTAATCAAATGAAAAAAGAAATCTGGGATTACAGTCAACATTCTTAGAAGTAATAATGGTGGAGAGTTTAGAAATGATCTATTAGATGCCTTCTGTGTGGATAAGGGGATTACTATGGAGTTTACCATAGCTAGAACTCCACAGCAAAATGGTGTAGCTGAAAGGAAAAATAGAACTCTTATTGAAGCAGCTAGGACCATGTTAGCAGATGCTAAGTTACCCATTGCATTTTGGGCTGAGGCTGTGAATACTGCTTGTTTTGTTCAGAATAGAGCCTCGTTCAACAAGATTCACAATAAGACCCCCTATGAGCTCTTTTGGAATAGAAAACCAAATACATATTTTCTTAGACCCTTTGGATGTCATGTAGTGATACTTAATACTAGTGACAATCAAAGTAAGTTTAATTCAAATGGTGATGAGGGATATTTTGTGGGCTATTATATGAACAACAAAGGGAATATGGTTTACCATAAGAGAGATAAGGTCATAACAGAAAATGTACATGTTGACGTTTTGGAGAGTAAACCTAGTGATCTTGCTAATGGACCTGATTGGCTCTTTGATTTAGAGCCATTATCTAGGTCCATGAATTATTTGCCTGTTACTAATCCAGTTGTGTTGGAGACCTCTCCAATGATCGTGGAAGAAACTATTGTTGATAATGCGGGTATACAAGCTACAAAGATGCAAGGGTCACAAGTAGATGAGTTCACTCCCACACTTTCTTTTGTGGATTTACCCATTTGGAGTGAAGAATTCATTCAGGCATCTGCTGCTGAAAGGGAAGTGGAAAGAAAGCAACAAGAGCAAGTCAGTGAAAGTGTTTCATCCGCTTACAAAAGTTGTTCAGCCGCTGACACACCTGATCCAAACGCTAACACACTACTTTCATCTACTGACAAAGATGTGCTTGAACATGGTGAAAATTTCATATCTAATGAAGGTGTCTGTCACAAATCCAAACACTAACAATGCTTTTCATAGTTCAAATGAGCATGAAAATCATTATAGTGAGGATCATGGCACCTTGGAATCTACAGTGCATGACAACACTGCTTTGGGGGAGGAATTCATACAAAAGTGTCCAAAGCTCACCCTCTTACCAAAATCATTGGTCCCATCAATTCACCAGTTCACACATGAAGAAAGAAGAATCCTAGGGGAGGATTCATTGCCAACATTCACAAAAAGTATGATACCCCTTTAGTTCAAGAATGTTTATTTGCCTGCTTTCTATCACAAAATGAGCCCAAGAAAATTTTTGATTCTCTCTAAGAACCAAGATGGGTTGAAGCAATGCAGGATGAGCTTCACTAGTTTGCAATTCAGGATGTTTGGGAGCTTGTGGATTGTCACAAGCATGTGAGACCTATTGGAGCACGTTGGGTTCTAAGGAACAAGAGAGATGAGAGAGGTATTGTGATCAGAAACAAGGAAAAACTGGTTGCTCAAGGTTACACACAAGAAGAAGGCATTGACTATGAAGAGGTTTTTGCACCTGTTTTTAGAATAGAAGAAATAAGGATTTTCATAGCCTATGCTTCTTTCATGGGTTTCACAGTCTGCCAGATGGATGTCAAGAGTGCATTCTTATATGGCACAATTCAAGAGGAAGTGTATGTTACGCAGCCTCCTGGTTTTGAAAATTCAGAGAATCCAGACAAGGTTTATAGAGTTAAAAAGGCCATGTATGGCCTTCATCAGGACCCTAGAGCTTGGTATGGTACTCTTTCCACATACTTGGTGGAAAATGGTTTCAAAAGGGGGACCATAGATCAAACTTTGTTCACAAAACAAGAAGGGAAAAATGTTCTTCTTTTGTAGGTCTATGTTGATGATATCATATTTGGTTCTTATAACCAAAGGATGAGTGATGATTTCTCCAAGCTAATGAATGACAAATTTCAAATGAGTGCAATGGGAGAGATGAACTTATTTCTAGGTCTTCAAGTCCAACAGAAAGAAAATGGTATCTTCATCTCTCAAGACAAATATGTAGTTAAAATTTCGAAGAAATTTGGTTTTTCCCCTCATGAAAAACAGGCTAGCACCCCCATGGATAGGAAGCACCTTTGGGGAATGATTGGAGATGGAAAGGATGTTTATGTCAGGCATTATAGATGAATGATTGGTTCATTGATGTATCTTACTGCCTCTAGACCAGAGAGTTTATTGTGTGTGCATGTGCACGTCATTAAGTGACTCCCAAAGAGTGTCATCTTCATGTTGTCAAAAGGATCTTTAGGTATCTTAGGTGCTATCCTACTTTGGGATTATGGCACGTCATATGATATAGTGGTTGTTCAAGCTTTTGCTTGAGGTTAATTAGCATTGCAGCTACATTCCATTGTACTTCAACGCTTTTGGGAATATATTTTGCAGGGGTTGATTCCCCTTTACCCAAAAAAAGATTCTCCATTGGAGCTTGTGGGCTATTCAAACAGTGACTATGGAGGAGACAACAATGATAGGAAATCCACAACTGGTGGATGTCATTTTCTTGGGAGCATACTTTTTTCTTGGCAATGCAAGAAACAAACAGTGGTGGCCAATTCAACAATTGAGGCTGAGTATGTAGCTGCTACTACATGTTGTGGGCACGTGCTATGGATTTAAAATCAGCTTTTGGATTATGGGTACCATTTTATGCATACCATGATTTTTGTAGATAATAACAGTACACTTTGCATTATTAAAAATCTTGTACATCATGCTAAAACTAAACACATAGAAATAAGGCATCATTTTATAAGAGATTCTTTTGAAAAATGTTTAATACATCCAGATAGAGTAGACACAGAAGATAATGTGGCAGATCTTATGACTAAAGCTTTTGATGTTGGGAGGTTCCAGTACTTGGTAACAAGTATTGGAATGATCAATCCATGAAATATGTGTTTTTAAGTTTATTGTATAATATGTACAAGATATGCATTGTTATTATCTCATGTAAATGTGTTAGATTTTCCACTATATTTTCTAACGCTGACAAAGGCATTTTATCCGCTGACACGTGGATTTTAGCCGCTGACAGCCTATGTTAGTTTTCGTGGTTTTTCATCTAATCATGCAGGCATTTTGAGCATTGTGCATTAGGATACAGAGTTGCTTATGAACTTCATAGATATGAATAATATTTATTAATGATGGTTAGAATGTTTACATTCCTATCTTGAAATAAAAATTTATCATATTCATTTCTTTTGCAACCTTGTAAGTTTAAGGGGAGGTTTAGGAAACCTTTAGGTATTTGGGTACTTATAGAGTGCTCTTATCACAATTCTAGATTGTGTCCACTGGTGAGTAGGAGTTAGGAATAATGAAGGCTTTCCTTTTTAAGAATTGTTGGAATTATTAAATCTTGAGGTACTATAGCATGCAAAGTTGATATACTGTGCATGTTGCCAAGACTTTTTGGCCTAAAATTGGGTTTGGTTGGTTTGGAAACTTGGTGTAAATAAAAATGGGTTTACCTGGGAGTTACCAAGTGTTTATATGAGATAACTTCACTCTAAAGGACTTACTTTAGCAAGGTTCACTTGAGGACAACTATGTCTATCTTGCTTATGCAAGTTGGTAGAATTGGACAGAGAATGCTAATTTGAGTCTGTGTTAGAGATGAGTTATCTTCATTAGGGTAAACTTCTTGGTTAAGGTCTTTTTATTTTATTACTTTTTATTTTTGGCCGTAGACACATAGTGGTTTACCCGCTGACAAGCACATTTTCAAACACTGACATGGCAAATTTACGAGCTGACAAAATATAGCCTTTACCCGCTGACACTAATATTTTGACCGTTGAAGAACACTGGGTCCTACATAGCTTTTACTTTTGCGATATTTTTTTAACACCCCAAAATCGGGTTTTAGGTATTTTATTATCAAAATACCATCGCGTAAGTTTGACGATGACTTCAAAGTTTGAATATTTTACGTGATTGGCTAGTCAAACCTTGGTCGTAAGACTAAGTATAAATATCATGGTTTTAGAATTATATTTTATTGCTATTAGAATACCATGTGTTAATATTTTAAGAAAATAAAGTCCTCCTTGGTAATAGTTAATGAAAAGGAACAACATTGCAAGGAATTAACAACAAGGACTAACGATGCGAAGTTAAGTCATGAAATTACAAAATTGCCCTTATGGCATTGTAACCTCAAAAGTACTCTAAATTGCCTCATTTATACACGTGTGTTGATACGTGTTTTCTCAGAGATTTTTGAGGGGGAAAAGAGATATTATCCTTATTTGCTTAATAATAATTATAAGAAATTAGAGAGAAAGAATCAAGAACAAAAAGTATGATTGTATGATTAAAGATGAATAAGAAGGTTTAATCTTAGAAATCCATTCTTTAACCAAGGTATGTAAGTGTTATGTTTTGATTCTAATTATATCAAATTTAAGGGTTTATATTGTTTGATGGTTGGTGTTAATTTGGGGATTATGTGAATTAGGGGTTTTATGAACCCTAGCTTTTAATTGTTCATATGACATGTTACTAGAAATTATTTTATTTTATGATGAAATCATGGTATCATGTGTAAGAGTTATGTCTATTAGATGGTTAAGAGATGGGTAAAGAGATCATATTATGAGCATACTCCATGTTAATGATAGTTAAAAGGGTGTTTGGATAGAGTTTAATTTAGCACCTAAATAAGTAAATTGGCATGAGGATTGAACAAAAATGATATAAACCTGTCTAATAAGCTGACATATAAGTTTTGTTAAGTTTGGAATAGCTTATTTTGGTTTTTGGGTCGTTTTGGTGATGACCCAAATTGGGACATCAAGGTTTGCAGAATTTCGAGCAGACTTTGAAAAATCATAGAAAAATAACCGTAACTCAGTTAGAAGTGTGTCTTACCTTTTTGGAAATTCGAAAGAGTCTACTTTCTAGAAAAATTGGTTTCAGGTCTGAATCTAGGTTTAAGTGGGTCAAAAATAGAAAAGTGCAGCAGACTGCAGAAATTCTACATTAAAATGACTTTTAGTAAAAAGTGTTTAAGGATGAAATAGCATCTTACGTGATTATATTTGAGTGGTTTAGACCCAATACATGTTAGATATATGAGTTTTAAGATTCTAATTGTCCTAGTATGGTCATATTATGACTAGGTACTATTTGAAAGCTTACGGAAGCATAATCAAGACTTAGAGGTGAGTAACGGATTAACTTCATGTACTAGTTTAAACGAGGTAAGAATGATGTGTAGCTTCGATTTTTGCCAAAGGTTATCATGTTCATAGACTCGGAAGAAGTCGAGTATTATTTATCATAATTCGGGTTTAGCCGAAAACTAGTCAAGTTAAGATGCTCACAAGGAGCATCCTTATTATGCTAAGGGTACTCACAAGGAGTATCATATCCATGTTAAATATGCTTACAAAGAGCATCATTGTATAATAGATTGCTTTAGAAATGCATTAATGACATGTAACGTGCCCAAGCAGTGCATGATATGGAATTCCCGTTCAAGCATCCTATGTGGATGACCCGTGCTTGTATAATAGCATCCTAAGTGGATGACCCAAGCATCCTAAGTGGATGACATGTGTTTAATTCAGAAATAACATCCTTTGTGGATGACCTAAGTCAAACAAGCACATTCAAGTTACATGATGACTAATAGTCGTACCATATATAGAATTATTTGTTTAAAGATTCATGTATTATATTTACAAGTATTATTCAGATTTCGTTATCTCACTAAGTCGCAAGGACTTAGCGTTCTCAGTTTATGTCTTATGTAGGTAATTGAAGATAGATGTTGGGGGCTTGTAGATAGTAACTAGAAGTGAATTTTGGGAGAAGACGGTTACGCTCGACATAGGTGACGAGCGACTCATTCTAGCACTTTGATATTTCTTGTAACACCCCTTATGTTTTCAGAAGTCTAAAACAGTGTCGAATCATGTTTATGTCTAGTTCAAGTAGTATTAATAGTTTATGAACATCTCATGTAAGTAGTGGGTCGAAAATGGGAGTGTTTGGCAAACTCCCTAATTTTGGAGTAGTATGTTTCTGTTTGCCATGTTATGTACAGAAATGTTCTAGGTTATATATATAGATTTTATGTTAAAGTTTTGAATGGAGTACTTTCAGAAATGGGGTACTTTTAGAAATGTAGTACGTTCAGAAATAGAGTACTTTCAGGAATAGAGTACTTTCAAGAATGGAGTACATGTATTGTGATTGCTATGTCGAGCACGTTTATGAATGTTAAACAAATTTATCCTATAAATGTCAAGTATTTTAAAAGTCTTCTGTTATTGCTGCGTTAAAAAAAAAAAATTTACTCGTGTCAAGGGCGTTTCGAGTTGGTATCAGAGCGTTTGGGTTGAGGGATCCGAGTATCCGCCGTTAGTAGGAGGGCATTTGGACTTAAACCATATCTCTTTATCGGACATAGAATATATAGACCTTATTATGTACCATGTAAATATTGATTAGAACCATCTTTATTTATAATTAGTATATGAGATATGTTATGATTGTTTAACTTTGTCATAAATAGTATGCCATGTCCAGTAGAACGCGCATAATATTTATACCATGCTTTATTAGATCATGGTTAGAATTAGCAGATTATATGTTAGAACGTGAAGTTTATTGTATGCTCAAAGTACAGAAATAGCAGAGTAGCGATATCAGAAGAGAACATGATGATAGATAGGTTGTTTTAGTTATGATTCGGGATGCAATATGATGGCAATAATGACATGTTTATGTGACGCAAGTATTATGACGCCTGGACGACGTGATAATAGTTACGTCATATAACTTGAAATTATCGGGATCATAAAACGTCCCAAGGAACTTCTAAAATGAACCTAGGCAGACAAGTAGAGCACCGACTAATAGAATAATACGTGTTGATATTATCAACTAAATAAATAGAATATGATTCTAGAAATATGAATTGTGATTATATATAGAAAATTGAATCTTATATGTCAAAGTGTTTAACTTTCAGTTCACTAGAAATGACAAGTATTCAAGAAAATACAGAAATGAGTACAGAAAAGCGCCGACCCGTGAATGTTGAATCAAGTGGACCGAGCATAACACATGAAACAGCTTCAGATCATATACATCATATACAGTTGAATGAAATAGACCAAGATCAAGATCAGTTAAAGAAATTGATAGCGGGTGAGGTTTCTCGGGCATTAGAGACATTAGTTCCAACTCTCGTGAGCAAGGTTACAGAAACTGTTAATCAGGTAGTGAGCAATGAATTCAATAAGAGAAACGATGGTCCACGCACAGAAAACATAATAGAAATGCAATCGGGATTAACCAACAACAACACAACAACTTTGGGTACGAAAATTTCAGGGCATGTGATCCTCCTGAATTTCAAGGTGAACAAGATCCGATACTAACTTACATGTGGATGCTAGATATGGAAGAGGCATTTAATGTAATCAGATGTCCACCAGAATTTAAAGTTAGGTTTGCTGCATATTAGCTAAGGAAGCATGCGAAGGACTGGTAGTATTTAACAAAACGTAGTAAGGGAACATAAGTGATAGACAGAGTAGAATGGCAAGAATTTAAAGATATGTTTCTTAAATTTTTCGCACCAGAAGCGGAAGTGAGAAAGATCCAAAGAGTGTTTCTCGGAATGCATCAAACGACAGAGACGGTCAGTGAGTTCACTGGGATGTTCATGGATTGAGCCTGATTTGTACCCGAGTATGTTGATGATGAGAAGAAACAAATCGACCATTATATAGAATTGCTGAGAAAAGATATTCGGGAGTTTGTTTCTACAACTAATTGTCAAAACTTTAATGACTTGATGAATGCAGCACTTGATCGGGAACAAGAAACTATGAGAGATATACCTAGTCCTCCAAAACCAAAGCATGATCACCGCGATTCTTCTTCAAAGAGGGCAAAAATAGAAGGAGAAAGGAGATACAAATCAGAAATAATAAGGAATAGTTAGAAGTTTGATTATCCAGTATGTAAGATTTGCAAGAAGAGGCACTTTGGTGAATGTCGAGCGGGGAGAAATGAGTGTTATCGTTGTGGTCAAACAGGTCATTTCAGCAGGGATTGTGTTAAACCTAGGAGAGTTTGTGATGTATGTAAAGTAATAGATCATGACAGTAAGGATTGCCCAAAAAGGAAACCCGCGATACAAACCGATAGACTATACAAAAATGCAGATCATAGAGAAATGAGCAATGCAAGAACACGGGGTCGTGCGCATATGACATTATCAGAAGCAGCAGCTAAGCATGAAGTCGGTGAAGGTTCAGGTAATTAAATGTTTATAATTCATGTTAGATGAAATTCAGAATTTGTATAAGTGAACTTATCACATGCATAAGAATACGCTTAGCGGGGAGATATAAAAGATGGATAGAAATTAAGCAGAATAGTTTTCTCAAGGGTGTTCGTGAGGACACGAACAATTTTAGTGGGGGAGAGTTGTAACACCCCAAAATCGGGTTTTAGGTATTTTATTATCAAAATACCATCGCGTAAGTTTGACGATGACTTAAAAGTTTGAATATTTTACGTGATTGGCTAGTAAAACCTCGGTCGTAAGACTAAGTATAAATATCATGGTTTTAGAATTATATTTTATTGCTATTAGAATAACATGTGTTAATATTTTAAGGAAATAAAGTCCTCTTTGGTAATAGTTAATGAAAATGACCAACAGTGCAAGGAATTAACAACAAGGACTAATGATGCGAAGTTAAGTCAGGAAATTACATAATTTCCCTTATGGCATTGTAACCTCAAAAGTACTATAAATTGCCTCATTTATACACGTGTGTTGATACGTGTTTTCTCAGAGGTTTTTGAGGGGGAAAAGAGATATTATCCTTATTTGCTTAATATTAACCATAAGAAATTAGAAAGAAAGAATCAAGAACAAAAAGTATGATTGTATGATTAAAGATGAATAAGAAGGTTTAATCTTAGAAATCCATTATTCAACCAAGGTATGTAAGTGTTATGTTTTGATTCTAATGATGTCAAATTTAAGGGTTTATATTGTTTGATGATTGGTGTTAATTTGGGGATTATGTGAATTAGGGGTTTTATGAACCCTAGCTTTTAATTGTTAATATGACATGTTACTAGATATTATTTTATTTTATGAAGAAATCATGGTATCATGTGTAAGAGTTATGTATATTAGATGTTTAAGAGATGGGTAAAGAGATCATGTTATGAGCATACTCCATGTTAATGATAGTTAAAGGGGTGTTTGGATAGAGTTTAATTTAGCACCTAAATAAGTAAATTGGCATGAGGATTGAACAAAAATGATCTAAAAATATCTAATAAGCTGAGATATAAGTTTTCTTAAGTTTGGAATAGCTTATTTTAGGTTTTGGGTCGTTTTGGTGATGACCCAAATTGGGACAGCAAGGTTTCCAGAATTTTGCTCAAACTTTGAAAAATCATAGAAAAATAAACGTAAATCCGTTTGAAGTGTGTCATACCTTTTCGAAAAGGATAGAGAGTCTACTTTCTAGAAAATTTGGTTTCAGGTCCGAATTCGAGGTTTAAGTGGGCCAAAAACAGAAAAGTGCAGCAGACTGCAGAAATTCTACATTAAAATGACTTTTAGTAAAAAGTGTTTAAGGATGAAATAGCATCTTACGTGATTATATTTTAGTGATTTAGACCCAATACATGTTAGATATATGAATTTTCAAATTCTAATTGTCCTAGTATGGTCATATTATGACTAGGTACTATTTGAAAGTTTACGGAAACATAATCAAGACTTAGAGGTGAGTAACAGATTAACTTCATGTACTAGTTTAAACATGAGGTAAGAATGATGTGTAGCTTCGGTTTTAGCCGAAGGTTATCATGTTTATAGACTCAGAAGAAGTCGAGTATTATTTATCATAATTCGGGTTTAGCCGAAAACTAGTCAAGTTAAGATGCTCACAAGGAGCATCCTTATTATGCCAAGGGTACTCACAAGGAGTATCATATCCATGTTAAATATGCTTACAAAGAGCATCATTGTATAATAGATTGCTTTAGAAATGCATTAATGACATGTAGCATGCCTAAGAAGTGCATGATATGGAATTCCCGTTCAAGCATCCTAAGTGGATGACCCGTGCTTGTATAATAACAACCTAAGTGGATGACCCAAGCATCCTAAGTAGATGACATGTGTTTAATTTAGAAATAACGTCCTTTGTGGATGACCTAATTCAAACAAGCACATTCAAGTTACATGACGACTAATAGTCATACCATATATAGAATTATTTGTTTATAGATTCATGTATTATATTTGCAAGTATTATTCAGATTTCGTTATCTCATTAAGTTGCAAGGACTTATCATTCTCAGTTTATATCTTATGTAGGTAATTGAAGATAGATGTTGGGGGCTTGTAGATAGTAACTAGAAGTGCATTTTGGGAAAAGACGGTTAAGCTCGACATAGGTGACGAGCGACTCATTCTAGCACTTTGATATTTCTTGTCAAGCCAATATGTTTTCAGAAGTCTAAAACTATGTCGAATCATGTTTATGTCTAGTTTCAAGTAGTCTTAATAGTTTATGAACATGTCATGTAAGTAGTGGGTCGAAAATGGGAGTGTTTGGCAAACTCCCTAATTTTGGAGTAGTATGTTTCCGTTTGCCATGTTATGTACAGAAATGTTCTAGGTTATATATATAGATTTTATGTTAATGTTTTGAATGGATTACTTTCAGAAATGGGGTACTTTTAGAAATGGAGTACTTTCAGAAATAGAGTACTTTTAGGAATGGAGTACTTTCAAGAATGGAGTACATGTATTGTGATTGCTATGTCGAGCACGTTTATGAATGTTAAAAAAGTCTATTCTATTAATGTCAAGTATTTTAAAAGTATTTCGTTATTGCTGCGTTAAAAAAAAAATTTACTCGTGTCAAGGGCGTTTCAATTTTGGGCCGTAATTTTATGCGATTTGGTAATTTCTTTAAAACTAAGAGATAAGTTATTGTTTTTCAAGATTTTAATCATTACTTTTTGAATAACTTACCTCTTTTTCAACCAATAGTAACTTACCTTACCACCTATATATACGGCTCATACTGTTAAAACAAGGTAACTTGCGTGGTTGTCTCATATTTTCTCCATAACCATACCTTTTCATACTTTCTAACCTTTCACAAACAGTTTTCATGGCTCCATTATTTAAACCTGCTGGTGCTACTTTGGGTTTCAGGGATCAACAAAACATGGTTGCCTATTTTATAGCTGATCTTGATCATCATCCCCAGTATACTGGAATGATAGAGTATATATTGGTTTCTAATCTAAGGTATCCTTTGACCCATGCTCCACTCATTCCTATCACACACATCAAACAGTTTTGGAACACTACTAGTTCTGAAACAGTTGATGGAGTGATTACATTATAAGGCACTGTTCATGGGACCAAATGGATAGTTACTAAAGCACTTATTCATCAAGCTTTATAGCTTGACGATGCTGATGGTGTAACTACCCTGCCTAATAATCAGTTAGAGGAAGGACTCAGAGGCTTGGGGTATGATTTTCCCCAAGCGGGAAAAATTAAAAAATATTTAAAACAACAATTTCCCCATCCTGGAAGTTCTTGATACATGTCCTCCTACAATGTCTTATTCCTAAGTGTACATCCTTCAATGAAATCAATCATTCATTTGGTTGTATTCTTGTAGGGCCACTGGGCAAAAGTATAGTTTTTCACACATGATTTTTTAGGGCATGTTGCACAATAAGGGTAGCAAGATGTCTTTTGCTTACCCTAGGTTTTTACAAATTGTGTTTGAACATCAAGGTTATTGTCGTAGGGATCATGACAAGTTTTATAAGATCCATACTAAAAAAACTAAAGTTTTTCTGTCCATGAACACTAGACCTTTCAGACCCTTACCTTTAACTCCTCCCATGCTGGCTGTTATTGAAGCAACCAACAACCCCAACCTCACCCTGAACCTAAACCTGCCCAAGAACAAAAACCACCTTCACCCCACCAAGATGATCCAATGAACCTTGACACCCCTACATCAGCCGCTGACACTCGTGTTTCAGCCGCTGACACACTCATTTAAGCCGCTGTCACCTCACCAGCCCAAACACATGTTCACCAATCCATATCTTCATATGAACCCTTTGATTTTAGGTTAGAGAAGAGACAAAGGACTACTGAATTATTCTCCTCTAGTGGTCCTAGATATGAAGCTGAGATAATTTTGCCTGATGAATCTATGTTGAGGAGTCAAATCCAAATTTTGGAGGAGGGCAGTCTGGAACCACTAAGTTTGTTGGAATTGACGGCTATATGCATTGGCTAGCAAAAGTCCAATGTGGAACTTGTACAGAAAGTCACTGACCAAGGCCTTGAACTCAATCAATTGAGGGAGAGGATAGTTGTTTTGGAAGCTACTGGTTCTAGGAAGAGGAAAACTATGGTGTTGTCCCAACAAGATGATTCTTCCAAAGGGGAGGATGAACCTACTGATCCATCGAATGTAAGTGATAAAGGATCCCATGAAGGTTCTTATGGGACAAAGGATGTAGCAGAGGCGCTTACAGGGTTAAAGGAGCAAGCTACTCATCTTTTGGTTACTCCTATGCAGCAGTCTTTCACAGAGATGATGTTGTAAGCAAGTGGATTTTCAGCCGTTGACAAGGGTAATTTGAACGTTGACACAACCGTTTCAGCCGATGTCAGAACTCCTAGTTTGATTGGTGTATCTCAAACACCATTCATGATCAAGGAGCCTTCCACCCAGGTACCACCTTCTACTTTGCCCATTATTGATCCAATCGATAAGGGTAAAGTTGTTTTAGTAGAAGAGGATGTTCCCATGGATGCAACCCAGAAAAAGGTTGATGAAATGCTTGCTCATCAATTACAAGAGCAAGAAAAGAAGGGACTTGGGAAAGGTAGTATTGAAGCCCAGATTCTCTCATCTGAATTTGAAGGAGATGGGAATGATGAATATGGTGATTGATAGGTGTGAAAACACCCATCCTTTTACCACTTAAATCGGGCTAAAACAAGACCAAAACACGTATTTAATATCATTTGTTTGGAATTATGCGTGGTTTTTGTGTTTATTGTGTTTTCAGAGTCGACCGGATGAATATTAAAGAAAACATGGGATTGCACGGGTTTTATCAAGGAAAAAGACTCAAGACGAAGTCTATTGTCCAAGAGATGCAAACGATTTGAAGTCATTGTGCCTATTTGAAGATTTATCGAAGAATAGAGCCAAAGATGGAAGATTCATATATGTCGAAGAACTCGAGTCTATTAAATAAAATATTATAGGACGAGTTGGAATTATGCACCGACACTTCTCAAATCCAAGTCGGAAACGTTTATTTAAAAGACGCGTGAAGACTTAAGAAGAAAGAAGAAAAAGAAGCCCGAATCAAAGCCCAATCAAGAGCCCATCAACACCATACACACGCCTATATAAAGCCTTCACCTCACAAAATTTCACACACTTAGTTTTAGCTAGTTTTTAGTTTTCATTTTTCTCTCTAGTTTTAGAGAGAGAAAGTTCCATACTTTCTCTCACTAAACTTTTCTTTTGATTTCATCTTTTAATTCAAGCTTTCTTGTACTTTTGATTTCATTAATCAAGTTTATGCTTTTAAGTTCCTTAATCTTTTTCTACTTTTCTTCATTTGTCAAATCCTTAATCCGATTGTTAAAACCATACGGTTGGGATTGTAGATGTGTTCGTGAATAAAGTTTGATCTTTCTAGTCTTTTTAAGCTCTACGTGAATAAGCCATAAGCTCTCCATGCTTATTGGCTTATTGTTTGTTCAAGCTTATTGATTTCGGATTTCTTATAGTTTTAATCATTTACAAGTTTTGCTTATTAAGTTTTAAAGTTTCTTACTTCCAAAAGTTATCAAATTTAATCGTTTTGAAGTGTTCAAGTTCGAATCCCTTGGCTTATTGCTTTTGCTTATTGAGTTTTTAGCTTTCCACCATTTTCGGAACAAGATTCCTTCCATCGCAATATTAGGGTTTGTCCACATTCCGACGGATCATCCTTGGTTTGGTATCGCAATAACCCTTAGGGGTTTTACTTTGCGATAGGGTGTAAGTTCCCCTTTTCCGATCTGGGATTGCGATCGCATATTGCGATCGCACATTCCGACGGGTTTAGGTTTCTTTTCTAGACGAAACTCTGGCCAAATTTTATTTACCACATCCCGATCTGGAACTTTCCGATAGGTACATTCCGATCGTCTGCATTCCGACAGGACCTCATTTCGACAGCTTACATTTTGAATAATCCGATGGTGATTAATGGCAACATTCCGATGGACCTGCATTTGCAACATTCCGATGGATTACTTTTCTTATATTCCGATAGAAATAATTTTTGATATTCCGATAGAACAAGTTTTTAAGCATTAATTCAATTAAGTTTTCAAAGTAATTTTCTAATCTTTCATTTACGTTTTCAAGCACTCAATTTTAAGTTACTCAACGTTATTTACATTTAAGTGTTATTAGTTTAAAAAATAGATAAACAAACCAACTCCTTTTTAGTAACCAAAAACAAATCATTCCACTTAAGGCCGAGATCAATTCGAGAGGATATCGAGAGAAAATTAGAACCCAACATAGCAAATCATAGTATCAAATGGCGCCGCTGCCGGCTCTTCTCGTTAAGATCAAAAGTTTTTTGTGAGAAATTGGATTTTGGGATCCGTTCCCCGTGAACGTTACTTTTTCAAAAATCTTCAAAAAACAACTAAAAAATATAAAATTTTCAAAAATCCTAAAAAGTAAAAAAACAATAAAAACCAAAAATATTTTTGCCTTGTTTTTCTTTGTTCGTTCTTTTGCAGGTGTATGCGCACTCGATCCACGTCTTATCAAGAGCCCGAGCCTCTCGATAACCTAGACATGGCTGGTGTACAAAACAACAATAACATACCACCTCCGAACAACAATAATAACAACAACAACCCGCCTTTCAACAACATGAACAATAACAACAACAATGAGCACCTTCCGGATAATCGCCCGATGATTGAATTGCTGCAAGCTCATGTTGATGGCAACACGGATCCAATTGTCATTCCTCCAATTGCCGCCAACAATTTCGAGCTCAAGTCAGGCTTTATCCAGATGGTATCAGCTCAACCATTCTTGGGACGCACCATTGATGACCCACACGATCACATCAAGAGATTTCTACAACTCACGAACACGGTCAAGTTCAATGGAGTTTCACAAGAAGTGATAAGGTTACAACTTTTTCCCTTTTCTTTAGAAGGACAAGCCCGGCATTGGCTTGCTAAGGAACCGCCACAGAGTATTCTCTCGTGGACGGATTTGGAAACAAAATTTATCAACTACTTTTTTCCACCCTCTCGTACTACCGCTTTGCGGAATGAGATTATAACCTTTGAACAAAAGTACGACGAGTCATTCAGTGAATCTTGGGATCGCTTTAAAGATCTTTTAAGAAAATGCCCACAACATGGTTTTACCAAAGTTCATCAAATAAATACTTTTTACAATGGTTTAAGCATGAATGACCAAGATTCACTGAATAGTGCCTCAGGGGGTAATTTATTGGCTAAGACTTCTAACGCTGCTTGGGACATCATTGACAACAAATCTCGTGTTCAAACCAAGAGTGTTAGGACCAATGTTGCTAGTGCTAGCACTAATGACAGCGACAAGCGATTAGACAAAATCACCACGCTTCTTGAATCGCTTGTCACCCACACCGTCAGCAACAACAACAGCAACAACGCCAAAAACGCTCAAGTGAACGCTGTCAGCCAACCTTGTGAGATATGCGGTGGTCCTCACTCTTACACAACTTGTACCGCCACCCAAGACTACCCTGCTGAGAATGTTAATGCAGCATATGGCACCTATACTCAACCTGCTTATCAAGCAAAACCTCAAGGTGACCGCAACCTGCTTAGCTACCGTTCCAACAACTATCTCTCACCACCTGGTTTTAATCCTAACAACCAAAACCAACAACAAAACCTCAACCGTCCTCCTCAACAACAACAAACTCGTACACCATACATCCCTCCTCATAAGCAGCAACAACCACAACAACGAAACACCCAAGTTTACCAGCAACCTGCTTATCAACCACCCGCATACACTGCTCCTTCCAACCAAACCCCCGCATCACATCAAGACATTGGAACCTACATGAGGACTAACGATGTGATCGTGGATAATCTCCAACAGGAAGTGCGCAACTTGAAAGCAGATCTGATGAAACAAGGGAATGATCTAAGAGCTGATATGAAGAACACTATGGATAGTCAAACGAATGACTTGAGGAACATGATGGCTAGTTTCTTCAACAGTAATCAACCCTCTTCTTCGGGTACTCTTCCGAGTAATACCGTTGTGAATCCAAGAGGGGAGATGAAAGCAATCACCACTCGCAGTGGTAAAGGTACCAAGGAACCCGAGCTTCCTGTACCTCCACCGGTGGTTGTGACTAAGGAGAACGAGTCGCCTGCTCCTATTCCTCACCCTTCTCCTTCCCCAGTTTCTCCACCTCTTCCTTCTACCCCTCCTCCACCCAAGGATGTGAGTGATCCTATCATCCCAAAGCCTTCCTCTTCTTCCAATATACCTTATCCATCTAGGTTGAGGAAAGAGAAGCTCAAAAGCAAGGACGATATTCAGGTTTCTAACTTTCTTAAAATGTTTAAACAACTGAATTTCAATATCTCCTTCGCTGAGGCTCTCGCTCACATGCCTAAGTACGCGAAAATTTTTAAAGATCTTCTGAGCGACAAGGAAAAGCTCCTCGATCTCGCCAACACCCAACTTAATGAGAACTGCTCTGCAGTGCTCTTAAGGAAATTGCCAATCAAGCTTGGTGATCCGGGTCGTTTTCTTATCCCTTGCAATTTCCCGGGAGTAGAGAATTGCATGGCTCTAGCCGATCTAGGTGCCAGTATTAATCTCATGCCTCTAAGTGTTTGGACGCAATTATCTCTCCCAGAGCTAGTCCCCACCAAAATGACTTTGGAATTAGCCAACCGTACGGTTGCTTATCCAGTGGGGATAGCCGAAGACGTCATTGTAGGAGTCGACAAATTCACCTTCCCTGCTGATTTTGTTGTCGTCGACTACGAGATGGACCCCCGTGTGCCACTCATTGTTGGTCGCCCATTCTTGAGGACCGGTCGCACTCTCATTGATGTTGAAGCCGGTGAGCTTATCATGAGAGTGGGTGACGATAAAGTAGTCTTCAACATGGGAAAGTTATCTAAACAGCCTTCTTCTTACGAGAATGTTAATTGTATTGACGTTCTTGATGAGGCTTGTGAAGAACACTTCAAGGATGCTTGTAAAAACATTCCTACCTCTCTTCCCAATGTTGAGACCGTTTCCTCTATCGACTCATCACTATCTCTATTTGGAGAAAGTGATTTCCTTTGGAAAGATTTGGAAGCCACCTTGGGAGATGTGAAGCAAAACAATGACGATTCTACTGCCACTTGGGATGAAGACCTCAGTTTCATTGCGAATCTCCTCAAAGAAGACAACCCTTCTCCTCCATCTCCCACTATCATTGCTATCGATACTCCGACTTCGAACACGCCTCCCGTCGAAAATCCTTCGGATTTAGAACTTAAGGAGTTGCCGCCCCATCTTGAGTATGCGTTCCTTGAAGCAGAGAAGAAGTCACCCGTCATCATCGCTAAGGATTTGCAAGAAGAAGAGAAAACTCGTCTCATCGCTGTGCTTAAAGCTCATCAGAAGGCAATTGCTTGGAAAATTTCCGATATCCGCGGAATTGATCCGAGCTTTTGTACTCACAAGATTCTCATGGAAGATGACTTCAAACCCACCATCCAGAACCAAAGAAGGGTTAATCCTAAAATTCATGACGTCATCAAACAAGAGGTTATCAAACTTCTAGATGCCGGCTTGATCTACCCTATTTCGGATTCGCCGTGGGTAAGTCCCCTCCATTGTGTGCCCAAGAAGGGCGGAATAACCGTTGTTCCCAATGAACACAACGAGTTGATTCCCACTCGTCTCGTTACTGGGTGGAGAGTTTGTATTGATTATCGCAAGCTCAATGATGCCACGAGAAAAGACCACTTTCCTCTTCCCTTCATGGATCAAATGCTCGAGCGTCTAGCTGGTAATGACTATTACTGCTTCTTAGACGGTTTCTCCGGGTATTTTCAAATTCCCATCGATCCCAAGGACCAAGAAAAGACCACATTCACTTGTCCCTATGGAACATTTGCTTACAAACGCATGCCTTTTGGTTTATGTAATGCTCCTGGGACATTCCAAAGGTGTATGATGGCTATCTTCCATGACATGGTGGAAGACACTATGGAAGTATTCATGGATGATTTCTCAGTCTATGGTGATTCATTCTCTGCGTGCCTTGCCAATTTAGAACGAATGCTTAAGCGGTGTGAAGACACTCGCCTTGTTCTTAATTGGGAAAAATGCCATTTTATGGTAAAAGAGGGCATCGTCCTAGGACACAAGATCTCGAAAGCCGGTCTTGAAGTAGACCGTGCTAAAGTCGATGTTATCGCCAAGTTGCCCCCACCTTCTACCGTGAAGGGTGTGAGAAGTTTTCTGGGTCATGCGGGCTTCTACCGTCGATTTATCAAAGATTTTTCTCAAATCGCTCGCCCGATGACCCACCTCTTGGAAAAAGATACTCCTTTTATCTTCTCCAAAGAGTGTCTTGAAGCCTTTGACTCGCTTAAGGATAAGCTTACTAAGGCACCCGTCTTGGTCACCCCCAATTGGGAGCTGCCTTTCGAGTTAATGTGCGATGCTAGTGATTTTGCTATTGGAGCGGTTCTTGGACAAAGAGTGAACAAACACTTCCAACCGATCCATTACGCTAGCAAGACAATGACTGGGGCACAATTGCATTATACGACAACCGAAAAAGAGCTTCTAGCTGTTGTCTATGCTTTTGAAAAGTTTCGCCCCTATCTTGTCCTTTCCACCACCATCGTGTATACCGATCATTCCGCGCTGAAGTACTTGTTGACAAAGCAAGATTCCAAACCAAGACTTCTTCGCTGGGTTTTGCTTCTCCAGGAATTTAAAATCGAAATTCGCGATAAAAAAGGAGCAGAAAACCTAGCCGCGGATCATCTCAGTAGACTTGAGGATCCTTACCAGGGGGCTCATCCGAACAAAGAAATCAACGATTCTTTTCCCCTGGAGACCTTAATGTCTATAAACTCGACTGCTGACGAAACCCCGTGGTTTGCAGACATTGCAAACTACTTGGCGGGTGGAATCCTCGTTGACGGGTTAACATCCCAGCAAAAGAAGAAGTTCTTCAAAGACATAAAGACTTACTTCTGGGATGACCCGTATCTTTTCAAACAATGTGCTGACTTGATTATTCGCCGATGTGTTGATGGACCGGCAGCTTTCGAAATCCTTGATGCTTGCCACAAAGGACCCACTGGTGGTCACTTTGGTCCCAACTACACCGCCAAAAAAGTGTTTGATTCAGGATTTTATTGGCCCTCCATTTATCGTGACGCTCACGATATGGTTAAAAAATGTGATGCTTGCCAGAAACAAGGCACGATCACACATAAAGACGAGATGCCTCAGAATTTCATTCAAGAATGTGAAATCTTTGATGTTTGGGGTATCGACTTTATGGGGCCATTTCCTTCATCTAAAGGAAACAAATACATCCTTGTTGCCGTTGACTACGTCTCCAAGTGGGTTGAAGCCAAAGCTTTACCTACTAATGATGCAAGGGTGGTTTGTAACTTTTTGAAATCGCTGTTCGCTCGATTCGGCGTTCCTCGTGCTATTATCAGTGACCGCGGGACTCATTTTTGCAACGATCAATTTGCAAGAGTCATGGCAAAGTATGGTGTCACTCACCGTCTTTCCACCGCCTATCATCCCCAAACCAATGGGCAAGCCGAGATATCCAATCGTGGATTGAAGCGAATTTTGGAGCGTACTGTGGGAGAGCATCGTGCCGCGTGGGCCGATAAGTTAGATGATGCTCTGTGGGCTTTCCGTACTGCTTACAAGACCCCGATCGGTTGTACACCTTATCGTCTTGTGTACGGGAAAGCATGCCACCTTCCCATCGAGCTGGAGCATAAGGCGCACTGGGCCTTAAAGTGGGCTAACTTCGACATCAACAAAGCCGGTGATCATCGGAAGATTCAACTCAACGAGCTCAATGAACTGAGAAATGAAGCTTATGAGAACTCGCTGATCTACAAAGAAAAGACGAAGATCCTCAATGACGCAAAAATCAAGAACCGAGAGTTCCATGTTGGTGATCAAGTCTTACTTTTTAACTCTCGGTTGAAGATCTTCTCTGGCAAGTTGAAGAGCCGCTGGTCTGGTCCATTCACCGTCGCCAACGTCTTTCCGTATGGGACCATTGAGCTTTCTCAGCCAAATGGGCCCAATTTCAAGGTGAATGGCCAGCGTCTGAAGCTGTACTTTGGTGAGGACATCTCTCAGGAGATGATTCCATCCCTCACCACGTTCCCCATGAACTAATTTTGGGTCGAGTCAGGCTCGTGACTCGGTCATCAAAAACAAGCGCTCCTCGGGAGGCAACCCGAGTATATATCCTTTTACGTTTTAACCTCCTAAGTGTAGGGGGGCCTGCATAGGTGTTTGTATTTGTGTGGTGATGTGATTACAGGGATAAGTGCACTCTTGGAAACTTTGACGAACCGTGCTCCCGTGTTATCCGAAATCCGGTTCTATCTCTCAACTATCGTGATTCAATTTTCTTCATACTCACATTTGAAATTGATCACTTTAGTCGTCTCTTCCTTAACTCGAGTTAACCAACGTGCACAATGTCATAAGTGTAGGGGAAACTTTTCCCCACATGCTTAAACATTGAGGACAATGTTTATCTTAAGTGTAGGGGGGACTTCTATCGAAGTTTTAAGTGGACTTTTCCATGAAAATGCCTTCAATTAACCGGAAAATCATCTTTTTCAACATTTTTTCAAATTTTTAATTAACTTTGGCCATTTAGTCGTAATTTTAAAATTTTTATCGTTGCTTTCATATGTATATATCCCGCAATAAAGTCAAAAATATTAATAAGTGGTGTAGCTAGTTTAGAAATCTTTGACATATTAGGCCCGTTGCGTTTATTTTGACTCAACCCGAATAGACTTATCCAAGTTTATTCTAGCTAGTATCCTTAACCATAATAGACCTTAATTGGTTTATTAGGCTAAGTGTCCACGAGTCTCATTACTTGAGATTTTAAACTGTGGAGGACGAGAAATGATAGAGTCAATTATAAGTCGGTATTCTTGCGCAAGCCCACTTGGTGTAATTATTTGCCTATTCTCCCATCACTTGCTAATAATTTATCTGCAATAAGTAAGGTCTTACGATTTGAAAAGTTACTTAGCTTCTAGCCCAAGATCGTTTAAAAGTTGCTCGGTAATGACGAGAGTTCATAGCCAAGGCATAACTTATGAAGCGGGGCGCGAAGATTGGCGAGTCCGAAAAGGCCCTAACAAGGCATGAGGATTCAATTTTATTGCTGAAGATCCAAAGTGATGTGAAAAGCATTATTCCTAAAGTCAATATGAAGGATCAAGACTCACGACGAAAAGCAATCAACTCCCATAAAGATCATGGAGAAGTCTATCCGAAAAGACCCTAACAAGGTATGAGGATAAATAGATCCAAGTCCGAAAAGGAGGCGGATCGTTGTATCTCAAAGTCCCAATTAGAGATTGAAGAAATAATCATGAAGTCATGGTCAACAAAGTTGGAGTACCCCTCAAAAAGTCTCCAAGTGAAGAAACTCTATTACGATGAGAAGACCATTATCTCAAGAACGTCTCTCAAGATATGAAGTATGAAGTACATGCCAAATATCGGCCCGAGAAAGGTCTCAAATCGCGAACCGAGTTATGCCAAGATATGAACTTTTTGATATCCCGAGAAGCAGTTTTAAAAGATTTTGTCCTTTAGCTAACTATTGATCAAATCGTCCTACTTTGCTTTCAGCCCTAATAAACTATCGAGATAAGTCCAAAAATGCATCTTCATGATCATTCTAAGACAAAAATAAAATATAAGAGATACACCTAGGAATAAGGGAGTTTAAGCATTTAATTAAGCCATGTGTGTGAGTGTTTGAATTACTAACTTATAATAACAATGATCTCGTTTTTAAGCTTAGTTTGGGGAACGTGAAACTTGAGGGTGATAAATCTTCGCAGCACCAAAGCCCTAATGTAAGTCCTCGATCTCTTTCCAAGTTATTACCACATAAGTTACTTTCTATTCTCTTGTTTACATTAAAATTTTAATTTCTTAGTACTTTAAATTTTTGTTTAGTAGTATTTTAATAAGGCCAAGGTTAATTGATAATGAGAAAAGTGTAATTATGCTTTGTCACTAAGCATTGCATGAGGGCATGGCAATGGTTAAGTGTAGGGGATTTGATAGGTGTGAAAACACCCATCCTTTTACCACTTAAATCGGGCTAAAACAAGACCAAAACACGTATTTAATATCATTTGTTTGGAATTATGCGTGGTTTTTGTGTTTATTGTGTTTTCAGAGTCGACCGGATGAATATTAAAGAAAACATGGGATTGCACGGGTTTTATCAAGGAAAAAGACTCAAGACGAAGTCTATTGTCCAAGAGATGCAAACGATTTGAAGTCATTGTGCCTATTTGAAGATTTATCGAAGAATAGAGCCAAAGATGGAAGATTCATATATGTCGAAGAACTCGAGTCTATTAAATAAAATATTATAGGACGAGTTGGAATTATGCACCGACACTTCTCAAATCCAAGTCGGAAACGTTTATTTAAAAGACGCGTGAAGACTTAAGAAGAAAGAAGAAAAAGAAGCCCGAATCAAAGCCCAATCAAGAGCCCATCAACACCATACACACGCCTATATAAAGCCTTCACCTCACAAAATTTCACACACTTAGTTTTAGCTAGTTTTTAGTTTTCATTTTTCTCTCTAGTTTTAGAGAGAGAAAGTTCCATACTTTCTCTCACTAAACTTTTCTTTTGATTTCATCTTTTAATTCAAGCTTTCTTGTACTTTTGATTTCATTAATCAAGTTTATGCTTTTAAGTTCCTTAATCTTTTTCTACTTTTCTTCATTTGTCAAATCCTTAATCCGATTGTTAAAACCATACGGTTGGGATTGTGGATGTGTTCGTGAATAAAGTTTGATCTTTCTAGTCTTTTTAAGCTCTACGTGAATAAGCCATAAGCTCTCCATGCTTATTGGCTTATTGTTTGTTCAAGCTTATTGATTTCAGATTTCTTATAGTTTTAATCATTTACAAGTTTTGCTTATTAAGTTTTAAAGTTTCTTACTTCCAAAAGTTATCAAATTTAATCGTTTTGAAGTGTTCAAGTTCGAATCCCTTGGCTTATTGCTTTTGCTTATTGAGTTTTTAGCTTTCCACCATTTTCGGAACAAGATTCCTTCCATCGCAATATTAGGGTTTGTCCACATTCCGACGGATCATCCTTGGTTTGGTATCGCAATAACCCTTAGGGGTTTTACTTTGCGATAGGGTGTAAGTTCCCCTTTTCCGATCTGGGATTGCGATCGCATATTGCGATCGCACATTCCGACGGGTTTAGGTTTCTTTTCTAGACGAAACTCTGGCCAAATTTTATTTACCACATCCCGATCTGGAACTTTCCGATAGGTACATTCCGATCGTCTGCATTCCGACAGGACCTCATTTCGACAGCTTACATTTTGAATAATCCGATGGTGATTAATGGCAACATTCCGATGGACCTGCATTTGCAACATTCCGATGGATTACTTTTCTTATATTCCGATAGAAATAATTTTTGATATTCCGATAGAACAAGTTTTTAAGCATTAATTCAATTAAGTTTTCAAAGTAATTTTCTAATCTTTCATTTACGTTTTCAAGCACTCAATTTTAAGTTACTCAACGTTATTTACATTTAAGTGTTATTAGTTTAAAAAATAGATAAACAAACCAACTCCTTTTTAGTAACCAAAAACAAATCATTCCACTTAAGGCCGAGATCAATTCGAGAGGATATCGAGAGAAAATTAGAACCCAACATAGCAAATCATAGTATCAGTGATGATGAAAGTTCACGCAGCTCAAATATTGATATGATCAATTTGATGGATTTGGAGAAATTGGAATATGGGGAGGATGAGCTAGCAAGGGAAAAGCTCAGTGAGTTAAAGAAACAGGTAGATTTTGATATTCCTCATGTGTCTACTATGTATTTCAAATGGGAAGAGGCTTGTGTATAGAATCCATACATGACTTTGACAAAAAATATTTGGGCTCTAGAGATCTTAGTGAGAGTTGAAAATGATTGTAAAGTTATTTTGGAACATAGGGCAAACAAGGTACTCTTTTAGAACAATACATCCATAAGGGAGCTTTATAGTATGCTGCTTATATGCCATCAAACAGGATGGACTTTCACTAAATTAAGGAAGCTGTCTTTTGAGCAATTGGAGTACTATGCCTATCTTTTTCGGGAATCTGTATGTGAGGCAAACACATTTAGATTGTTGTCTGTAGAAAGACAAGAAAAGATTGAAGAAGAGCTAAAGATCAAGAAAGCTTTAGTTGTACCCAAGCCAGTGAAGAAAGGATTCAAGTTATAGTTTCCAACACTTGATCAATTTCACCCAACTGAAGTAGTCTTAAAGAAGAATATGGGGCTTTATCCATTAATGGCTTCTAATCTAGATGTTTTTGTACCCTTGGACTTCAGAAATCCATTAATTAAGTATGAGGAAGATTCTGTGGGATTCTGGAAGATCACCAGAACTGGTGATAAGGTACATACATTTACTTCTTTGGTTTCATTGTTTGCTAGTTTGGATAGAGAGGATGTGGAAACTCTGTTGAGTTTGATGAAGGAGGTATATGAGGTTGAAGCTCCTTTCTCTCTGAATGGAATAAAAATATGCACATCATTTAGAATGATGTTTGTTCATGATGTTGCTGATCCAGTATGGATGAATCTTGTTAACTTTAATGAGTTGAAGTGGCGCTTGTATTCACCTACTGGTGTTTACCATCTAAGGATGTTGTCCCTAATATGTGATGATTCTAGCACGAATTTAAAGAAGAAAGGTAGAAATAAGATGAATTTTAGAGAGAGAAACTAAAGAGAGAAAAGAGAGAGAAGTGTGTGAATTTGTGAACTATTAGATTAAGAGAAAATGAATCACCAACCCTCCTAACATGCTAGGAGGGTAGTATATATAGTCCAGCCACATGCGGGCTTCTTTATGACTATATGGTTTGGGCCGGGCTTTCCTTTTGGGCTTTAGTTACTTATTAATGAACTTTAGCCTAAAGTTAAGCCCGTATAACACGACTAATATACTACCTATTACAACGTTCTAAAATACGATACATAATAAACATATGACCGAGCATTCTTGTTTGGCTCAATATTTTGAGGCTAACAATCTCCCCCAATGAGAGATCATAAACCTTGGTCATTTAGGAAATTTGTAGAGATTACTAATCTCGCCATAAATGAGTCTTGAACGTGTAATCGTAGCCTTGTTCCTTCATGCTGTGATCTTTGAGCCTTTGTCGTTGTCTTTCGACTTTGTCTTTAAGCTTGAGATCTTCAAATCATCCTTGACTTGTCTTTGCCATCTTGCGATCTTGTGTCTTCATCCACATGCTCACACTATTAATAGTTGAATATGTCATTAGGCATGAGTATGTGGTTTCTGAATCATTGACTTTGCTGTGTACACCGTGACGCCACCTTCTCGAGACAAAACATAGACATGGACTGAATGGCTTTGACATTCGTCCTAAATCGGTAGCATTTTACCTCCGGTCGGTGAAGACCGTTATACGATATTAAATATCGTACCTGTGATCAGGTAGATTTAAATAAGAATCTCCTTGACAGGGTTTCGTGGCTGTACTAGCCGTTCTCTTTACTCGACCGTCTCAAAGCAAGACTGCGAACATAAAGAGTGAATCAATTGGATAGATATCCGCTTGATTAAAGTCGTCAATTCAAATTCCTGGAACAAGTTTGATTCATTAAGAATCTTACCATTGTTGCTTTCCAGTTGACACAAGCTTGATTCGTAAGAATCTCGCAAGTTACCTACCGTAGCGCTGTTTGATGTTGACGCTAGAAGGATTTCCATTCGTCATTGTGAATATTAATGAATATCACTCTGAATGTTCTGGCAAGACCATAAAGATATTGCGTAGAAACCTGAAACGAGTTTGAATCAATTCAGAATCAAACCACCGTTGCTTTTCAGTTTTACATATGTTCAATTCATAAAGAATCTTGCATATGACCTACCGCAGTGCTGTTTGATGTTAACACTGGAAGGATTTCCACTCATCATTGCGAATACTAAGTAGTATCACTCTGAGTGTTCTAGCAATATAACAAGGATATAGCGTAGGACTCTCTTGATCTTCATCCGTGTGTCCTAACGAGATTTGATTGATCTCTTGGCTCTAGACTCAATTTGTGCACTTTTAGTGGTCAGAGGCTGGAGCAGATGCTACCTATTCAATATCAACTATCTCGGAGTGAGAAAGTCAATAGAAGTCGTGTTGATCTCCGTGACAATAAAACAAACTTCTTTTGAGAGAAGCCTGAGTAGCTAGGAAAGGGTTGTGCTTCACATCACTGGGTCCATGATGAGTTTGTCTTCATGATGAGTTGACCCGGTTTCTGCCTAAGTTGTATGGAGGGCTTCTTTCTTTAGACCCTTTATCCTTACATTTCTTTTTCATTCTTCAACCCCTTCAATGCTTACCAAGACATCATTACTAGCACCTTGTTGTGATTGTTCCAGTGCTAGCATCAGTACTTAGTCAGCATTCTGCTACGTTCACATTCTACTCCATCTTTCCTAAGGACTTCTAATAATCTATTGGATTGTCCCTGCGAAGATCCCTCTGGTTCTGGTTGGATCATAGGACTTAAACCTAACCACCCTTTTGACACCAATAACGTCGTGAATTAAAGATGTTGTGGGTATTTGATCGTAACCATGAAAACCACTTTCAATTCTAACAAAGTGTTTGAAAAACTTTTAACACCTTGCTAGTTTTGTCGTTTTAGAAATGCTCCCCTTTCACATGTGCATCGATAATCAAAAGTGTTTCGCACATGTAGGTAAGAGTTAAAGTGCTTGAGTCTTATATTAGATCACATTTTAATCACATTTTCTCCCCCTATCTCTAATATATAAAATCTTTTGATATTAGAGATACTAAATTTGATTAAAATATATTTTGAAAAAATAGTCTTTAAATCTCTAGGAGAAAGATGTGTTAATCTTTTGCATGAAGTTAAAATGCTCCCCCTCAAAAATTGATCCAATTGAATTGTCATTGTGAGGATATGATCCACATTTCGCGTTTTGAGGATGGGAGTTGTTGAACACACAATTTTTGAAAGATTATGAATATCATTGAAAAATTCTTGAAAAAATTGTGTTCAACGTTTTTTGAAAAATCAATTCTTTTTGTCGAAAGGTTTTTCTAAAGCATAAACTTGAGTTCATAGACTTTGAATGTCTTGACGAATCTACTCAAGTGTAAGAAGATTTCTCTTCTTTTGCTGGGGGTAAGGGTACTAAATCGGACACTCCCCCGTGAATATCGATCCGGGTTGCAATCTGAAAGTGATTACAAGCCATTGTGTTGAGCTCAAAACGTTGAATGTTTTGTGACAAGCTCAACCCGTGATAGATTGCTCTACCCGTTGTTTGGAAATATTTGTCCAAAATAGACAATTTCCTTTATTAAAAGAAGAAATGACATGTTTTGAAAAATATTTACAACTTTCATTCGAGCTTTATGTACACACCCGTGTCGTTATTGAGCGACATTTCTAGGCACGTCCATATTATCGATACTGAAAGACATGTCGAGAAGAATATTTTTGGATTTTGAAAGATTTTTAATTTTGTGTTTTGCTTTTATGTGTTTTATATTTTTGTATTTTGCTTTTTCAAAGATATTTACAAGTTGATGTTTTATAGATAAATCAAGCAGGCACCTTTGCCAGAATCTCCAGGTCTGCTGGAGTCAAACATCTCATACCAATTTGCCTAACGAGGTACTCAAACCTATCTTTCGACAGAGCTTTCGTAAACAAGTCGGCTAATTGGTAATCCGTTCCAACAAAGTATAATTCAACGATACCTCTTTCAACGTGTTCCTTTATGAAGTGGTATCTGACATCGATGTGCTTCGTGCGGGAATGCTGTACCGGATTGCAGGAGATGGCTATGGCATACTTTGAGTCACAGTACATAGGTACTTTATCAAAGTGGAATCCATAATCCGTGAGTTGTGTTCTCATCCAAAGAACTTGAGCACAACACGCAGATAGAGACACATACTCCGCTTCGGCTGATGAAAGTGACGTGCAATCCTGCTTCTTGGAGGACCATCCCACAAGCTTATCTTGTCCTAGAAATTGTGCACCACCAGAAGTACTTTTACGTGTATCAAGACACCCTGCATGATCAGAATCTGAATAGGCCGTTAGAAAGAAACCAGTTTCCCTCGGATACCAGAGTCCCATGTGAATGGTATTCTTAAGGTACCGAAAGATCCGTTTAACCTCCTTGAGGTGCTTTTCAGTGGGTCGTGCTTGATATCGTGAACAATAGCATGTATCATGATGAATATCTGGTCTGCTTGCTGTCAAGTACATGAGGGACCCGATCATAGAACGATATCTCGTTTGATCTATGGGTAATCCCTCCAAGTCAGCATCTAGGGATGTGGTTGATAATGGTGTCCCAACGGAGTCACATGAGGTCATAGCATGCTTTTTGATTATCTCTTGACAATACTTAGCTTGGTTTATAAAGATACCACTTGGGGATTGGTGAACTTGAATTCCTAGAAAGAATTTTACTTCGCCCATCATTGACATTTCAAATTTGCTGTGCATTACTTTTTCAAACCATTTTGAAAGTTTTGGGTTTGTAGACCCGAAAATAATGTCATCGACATAAATTTGCACAAGAAAAATGTCATCCCCATATTTATAAGTGAACAAAGTTAGATCAATGGAACCTTTTGAGAAACCTTTGGATACCAGAAATTTTGAGAGCTCGTCGTACCACGCCCTTGGAGCTTGCTTGAGTCCATATAGTGCCTTGTGGAGACGATACACCTTGTCAGGATAATGAGGATTGACGAATCCTTCCGGCTGCGTAACATAGACTTCTTCCTTCAAAGGACCGTTAAGAAACACCGTCTTTACGTCCATTTGATATACAATGAATACCTTATGTGCAGCATAGGCAAGGAAAATCCTGACCGCTTCCATTCGAGCTACTGGTGCAAATGATTCTTCAAAATCAATACCCTCTTTCTGTCCATACCCTTTAGCCACTAGCCTAGATTTATTCTTGATGATCGTGTTCTCTTCATCCATCTTGTTTTTCCCGATCCATCGAAGATTTAATGGTGTTACATCGTATGGTCTGTCAACAAGTTCCCAGACATTAAGTCTTTCAAACTGTTGAAGTTCATCCGTCATCGATTCAATCCAAGCATGATCAGCCATGGCTTCTTTGATGTTTTTCGGTTCAGCAGTACTCACGGCGAGTGCGAACATACAAACATCGCCATCGGTTTCAAGCTGTCGTCTTGTACGAACGGGCTGTGAAGGGTTTCTAATTACGTGAACCAAAGGATGATCTCGAGTCCAATGATGTGTTGAAGGATGTCGTTGATAGAACGTATGCATATTTGACGGATCAACATGGCGAGTAGAAGACTCTCCAGTTTCATGTACCGGTGTACCGAATGGGTTGATAAATTCGTCTTCGTCAGATAATGCATCGTCTGCTTGATGTGTGTTCTCTGGAGCAATGACAGTAGTTGTGGATGTTGTAGGATCAATTGTTGAAGTGATATTCTGAGGAGGTAAATCTGCAACAACCCATGTTGAAGTAGATAAAGTTGTATCCTTTTGTTGACGATGAACGGTATCATCATTCTTATCATGAGTGACAGCGGAAGACTTCGATGCAACTTGTTTCTCCCCCGTGAAATATTCATCATACATTGGTACATATAACATTTCCAACTCTTCAAGTGTCGTGTCCACTATCATATTTGCTCTAGGAACATGTTCAGGAACCAGCTTTGAACTTGACGGTTCATTGCTGTAGTCTTGAGTTCCGAGTTCCGTGCGGTTGTGAACGGAAGTCGTTTGTCGTTGTGGATCGGGACTTAAACTGCTTTGTTCAAGTGCCATTTCTTGCAATTCATCAAATCTGATATGAATAGTCTCGACTATCAATTTTGTTCTCTTGTTGTACACTCTGTATCCCTTAGACTGAGTTGCATATCCCACTAAAATGCATGCATCACCTTTCTCTTTCATCTTGTCCAGATTTTCACCATCTCGAATAATGTAACACGTACATCTAAAAACGTGAAGGTGTTTGAGTGAAGGTTTGCGATCATTAATTATGTGATATGGTGTTTTTTCGTGTCTTGGGATAACTAAGGAGCGGTTTTGTGTGTAGCATGCGGTTGACACGGCTTCGGCCCAAAAGTATAGTGGAAGTTTTGAAGCGGAAAATAATGTTCGAGCAGCCTCAACTAAAGTACGGTTTCGTCTTTCAACAACGCCGTTTTGTTCGGGTGTTCGAGCAATAGATGTTTCATGTTCAATTCCTTCAGCCTCAAAGTAGTTTCTCAGTTTTGAATTCAAAAATTCAGTACCTCTGTCAGTACGAACCACTTTAACTTGAGCTTGAAGACCACGTTGTATCACTTTAAGGAAGTTGATGAGAACATCGGGTGTTTCATCCTTGGACCTCAAGAAGTGAGTCCATGTGTACCTTGAGTAGTCATCGACAATTACCATAACGTATTTCTTCCAATTGATACTTTGAACACGCATGGGACCACACAAATCTATATGAAGAAGATCTAACCGTCCTTTAGAGCTAGGTGTAGTCTTTGTCTTGAAACTACTCCGTTTAGCTTTACAAAGCTCACAAGAAGAACAAAGATGATCTTTGATGAATTTCAAGTTAGGAAGGCCTCGCACAATATCTTTCTTGGAAAACAAGTTGATGGTATCAAAGTTAAGATGAGATAAACGTTGGTGCCATAACCAAGCTTGAGTCGTTGAAGCTTTAGCCATGAAACAGATTGGAGTTGAAGATGTGGAGTCTTGTAGTGAAATAGTGTAGAGATCAGTACCCCGTGTTCCGGTAAGTAAGTCATTCCCATCATAATCACGAACAAAACATGTCTTCTTTCTAAAAGCAACCTCCAAATCCGCATCACAGAATTGACCAACCGAGAAAAGATTATGATTGAGCCCTTCGACGTAGTAAACCCTTTTTATAGTGATATTCCCCTGAACCAAGTCTCCATATCCTAGGATCGGCGCAAATTGATCATTTCTGAATCGGACCGTACCCAGGAACTTCTCCACGAAGTTAATTAGAATCTTGAGATTCCCCATCATGTGCTTCGTGCATCCGGAGTCCATTATGAAGAGAATTACTTCGATCACCTGCAGAAGAATTAGAACACGATGGAGCACTTGCTAAATTGGATTCCATGTTAGTTGTGAATTCCGATTCATTAGTTTCCCTAGTTTCATCACTTAGAGGCACACTAACGCTCGTAGTCACATTTTCTTTCCTACCCTTAGGCATCCATATATATCCTGGAGGACATTGATTAGCAAACCACCATTTCCAAGGCTTGCTAGCAGATTCATATAATTCCCTAATTTTGCTTCTAGGGTTCTTAGTGGTGGAGTCTGATGCAATACTTTTCTTAGGGGGGGTTGCACCAGAATGGTTCACTTTGCGTTTGGGTTTTCTAGCACTAATAGGCATCACAATTTGCTTCTTAGTTCTAGTTTCTACGCCTTTGACATTATTCGAAACACACATAGCATGATTAGCATTAACACACTTTACATATTTCACACAAACAAACTTAACTTTCATAGCATTCAAAGTCGAATCATTCAAATCGTCATTACACGCGATTACAGACGTTTTATTCTTAGAAACATTGAAAATCCTAGGGCGGTCTTCTACTTCCTTCATCTTCCCTTGACTTTTGTTTTGCCAGACCTTTTCATTCATGCGAGTGCTCTTAAGCTGGGGCCGGCTAACACTAGCAGTGGGGACTACTCCTGTAGTAAAAGACACACGTCTATTAGTGTTTCTAGAAGTCTGAGGTGATTGACTTTCTTTGTTTTGTGTGGGTTTAGTGGCCAATCTATACATCCCTGGTTTAACCACATTTGTGTTCTTAATGCTTTGTGATCGAATATGTGTTTTGGGAGTGTTTTGTGGTAACCTATCCTTCCCATCCGTCTTGGGGGCAAACGCTTGTTTTGCAAATGCAGAATTAGAGAAAACAGATGGTTTTCCCAAGACAGAGGGTCTAGTCACTTTTTGAGCATTGGGTTGTCTTACAACAGGTTTCTTAACACTAGGTTCCACAATCTTCCCACCCATCTTAGCAATGAGTTTCTGCAACTCTGCTATCGCTCTGTCCCTGTCTTGTAACTGAGCTTTCAACCCTTTAATTTCCAAATTATGTTTGTTCATTTCTCGAAACGTTTGGGAAAGTTTTTCTTGCAATTTATTATTATGTGTAAAACTACCAACGTCTTTTTGCAAAGCAAGTTCAAGAGAATGACAATGTTTTTGAAGGAAATCAGTTTTGTGTTGAAGTAACTCAAAAGGATTTTTATCAACATTTTCTTTATGTTTCGAAAGCTCAAGTTCAAGACGCTCACACTCTTTGATTTTATCAAGATATTTGCATGCAACATCAGAATATTCATCGATATCAGCACAAGATTGAAGAGTAACACACAAAATATCTTTGGAGAGACATTCTTCTAAGAGTATATCATATTCGTTTGAAAATTCTAATTTGTCATTTTCAAGGTCATCAATTTCTTTTTCAAGAGACTCAACATATTTCAAATCATCAAACATTTCAGACTGAATTAAATTTTCAAACTCAAGAACATGTTCTTTTATTATCTTTGTATTTGGTATTAAATGTTCTTTCACAAGCACAGTTATGTCGTGAGAAATCTCGGTTTTCCACTTATCCTTTTGACGTTTCTCCCAATCGCTTTCAACAATTGATTGAACATTATTAACGTGGTGTTTAAGAAAACCAAGTATTTTTCTACTTTTGCTTTTAGAGGCATCTAGAGGCAAATAGTTAATATATTTAAAAACATTAGTTTTCCTCTTAGTGGCAAAAGCTTTTTTCCATTGAATTCTTTTTTGTTTGCATTCTAAAAATAATTCCTCACGAGACTTCTGTTTTTGTGGAGTGAAAAGACCATAAAGACTGTTTTCATAAGCATAGTTATATGGTTTCACAAAATCTTTATTGACCGTTGATCTACTCTCCTCATCCCAAGGGGACGTCTCTTCACTATCAATGTTGGCTACAGGGCAGTCATTATCAGTCCTTTCGGACTCATCAAGATATAAGTGAGGGTTCGCAGCTTGAGCTTGTTCGAGGTACTTGGGGGTGGCAAAGCTAGATTGACCCTTGAAAAACGACCGAGGTGCTATCATTCTTACGGTTTGAATAGAGTCATGTGTATTATAAACAACTTTTTTCAAAAAATCGACTTGTTCTTCGAGATCCTTTACTTTTTCAGTATCTTTGCTTTGTCTATTTTTGAAATCTTGTTTTAATGTTTCAACCTCTTGTTTCTTCTCGTCAAGAATTTTAGCAGAATCGGTGGTGTTCATAGAAAGCCTCTGTTCAAGTTCATTAACTTTTGTTGTGGCAAGGTACGTTTTTTGACGTTCATCACTTAATAAAACATTAAATTGACGTTTTTCTTTAGTTAACAAAGCAAGAGCTTCATTGTATATATTTTCAAAATCGTCCTTTTTAACGTTGATGACACGACTTTTGTACCCCTCAAGCTCGTTGGTCTTTTGAAGAAGCTCAGCCCTATAACTATCAATAGTCTCACTAGATATTATAAGAGCGGCTTTGCATTCTTCAAAGTTTTGAGTGAGCGTTGTGTTTGCCTTCTTTAATTGCTTTTGATTCTTTCTATTTTCATTGACATCTTTTTGTAAACTAGCAATTAAATTAGCAAGCGCGACACGCTCCTCGTCATCATACTCATTTGCATGTTGATCATCCTCAAACTCATTATTGCACATGTCTGATGAATCGGGTGTGGTATTGCTATCAACCGTTTCCATCATACACGTGTCAGTAATTGTTGTTGGTAGATCACTATGCTCATGTGTATCACCAAACACATTATATTCAGCATCATCTTGTACCTTATCAATTAGCTCGGTATCAAAGATAGGACCATTGTCATCTTCAGTGACGTTAAGGACCTCATGAATCTTTGCCATGTATGAATAATGTACCTCGAGTTCTTGGTCGGAGAGTTCATCATCTGTGTCGTCAAGCATTTCTCCTTCCTCAGCTGATAACTTGATTCCAGCTTCCATTTTCTTGCACAACAGCATCTTTTCCTTATAATAACCATAATCTTTAACCCTCTTTAGCTGCCTGCATTCCTTAGCCAAATGCCCAAAACCTCTACAGTTAAAACACTGAATCCCACTTTGTTGCACAACTTGAGTACCAACAGTTTCCCTATTTCCAACAACAGTAGCCACCCTCTGATTATCATACTTAGGTTGTCGATCATACTTTGGAGGACTCTCAACACGTCTTCGTGTGTCATACCTTGGAGGACTCTGTGCATGGGTGTTCCTCGAGTTTGAAGATGTTCGAAGGTTGTTGTTGGTGGGTTTGTAGATTTTCTTATATTGCTTCATAACGAAAGCCATTTGTTGCTTGAATTCCCTATCCCTTTGAGCTACTTCTTCATCACTGTCTTCTTCGGATGATTGCTCAGGTATGGGTGATGGTGCTCTTGCAACTTCTTTGCCTCGGGATCGTGTTGGAGCATGTGACTTAGAGATAATGGATGATCGTGGTGATGATGATTGAGTAGAGTAGGTCTTTGAAGTACGGGAGTGATAATCTAGGTAATGTTGAGTGGTAGACACCAAAGCAAGTGGATTGGAAATCTTTGCAACTCGTTCAGCTCGAAGTTCATTTGCCTCATTTTGAAATTGTTTCAAGATGTCAAAGAGCTTGTGATATGAAACTTCGTCTAACTTTTGTTGTTGTTTCACCAAGGTGACAAACCGTGTCCACTCTGGTTGAAGTTGCTGTAGAAACTGGACATTGACTTGCATGGTGGAAACTTGCAAGTTGTTTCGGGTCATATCATTCATCATCTTGTAGAATCGGGAGTAATAAGAATCAATTGATTCCACATCCTTTGATGTAAACTTGCCAAAGTTCCAAAACATCTTAGTTTTCACATCTTGTTTGTTAAGTGATTCACCTTGTTGCAATCTTTCAATGGCCGTCCACATTTCTTGAGCAGTAGGACATGCGTCAATCGTAGAGTAAATTTCATCTCCAATGCCACTGAGAATTAAGTAGATTGCTTCCTTCTCTGCATCAAACCACGCACGGTTCTCTGGTGTGAGGTCGGTCCTCTTTTCATCACGTTCATATGCGGGTTGTGCGTCACTTGTGTCTGTGGCTGGTACTGCAGGAACTTGAATCCTTGAGAGTTTATAGGGTCCTTCCAAGATACATTACCTTAAAGCATCACCGTTAGGTTTTGTGTCAAGGTAACGTATAAAACGGGATTGCCATTGATCATATCGACCCGACACAAGCATTGGTGGTCTTTCTTTGTTACCTGCCACCATTATGTTGTTGTTCGTCACACGATATTCAGCGGTAGAATCCATCTCAATAAACTCAATATTCTCTGAATGATGAATCGAATGTGGATCTTAAGTAGTTGTGTTGTGATTGATTGGTTGTTGAAATTCCGAAAATTGCGATTTTTTCTCAGCCCGACAATAAATTCCTCAGTCCGACAAAACGGTAGACCTAAAAAATTTGTAATCACCAAATTTTGAAATCGAGCTAGAAATAGCCTAAAACTAGTATGGAAAAAAATTTGATAGTGGCTAAATCTAAAAAATACTCGAACAAAATTTAGATGTCCATCGCAGTGAGACCCATCGCACTCAGATCGCACTATGATCGTACTCCTTGATCGCAGTTGGATCGTACTCTGATCGTGGTCTGATCGTACTCCTCGATCGCAGTTGGATCGTACCTTGATCGTAGTTTGATCGTACTTACCTATCGTACTCCAGATCGCACTCTGATCGTAGTCTTGGATCGTACTCAAGTGATCGTACTCTTGGATCGTACTCACTTGATCGTACTCTTCGATCGTACTGGGTGATCGTACTCACAGATCGTGGTGAGTGATCGTACTCACAGATCGTACTTAGTGATCGCAGTAAGATCGTAGAACTAGATCGTGACTATGGATCGCAAGAAGAAACCCCCAGGGTTTATGCAACCACAAAATCAGATCGTACTCCTAAAATTCAGCCGAGACTTAGAACAACAAAAAAAATATGGATTTTTACCTTGGATTTCGTGTTTCAATCCAAAACAAAGTAACCAAAAACTTACCACACGTATGAAAGATCTAGAGATTAAAGGAGGAAGATTTAGAGTACGAAAAACATAAGAAAACACTTGAATCCGAGTAGATTTTATGGTAAAATCACACGAATTTAGTAGTAAATCAACAACAAATCACAAAAACTACCCCATGGCGATTGATACCAATTGTTGTCCCTAATATGTGATGATTCTAGCACGAATTTAAAGAAGAAAGGTAGAAATAAGATGAATTTTAGAGAGAGAAACTAGAGAGAGAAAAGAGAGAGAAGTGTGTGAATTTGTGAACTAATAGATTAAGAGAAAATGAATCACCAACCCTCCTAACATGCTAGGAGGGTAGTATATATAGTCCACCCACATGCGGGCTTCTTTATGGACTATATGGTTTGGGCCGGGCTTTCCTTTTGGGCTTTAGTTACTTATTAATGAACTTTAGCCTAAACTTAAGCCCGTATAACACGACTAATATACTACCTATTACAACGTTCTAAAATACGATACATAATAAACATATGACCGAGCATTCTTGTTTGGCTCAATATTTTGAGGCTAACAAAGGACTACAAAGTTTGCAGAATACTTGTTGATAAATCATGAATATCCTCTATCACAAGAATTGTTGAAGAAGTTGGTCTACACAAAGCTGGAGGTTGATTACACTAGTGATGTTAGCATAGACTTTATGAGGTTTGTATATTCTCAGATTAAGGAGTAGGTTTTGTTAGTAAGAATCCTCTTTGTATTTTGTTTTTATTCATAAACTTGAATCTTAGTATGAGTATCAAGTTTAGGGGAGGATTGTTGAGATTAAAATTTGCTACATCACTTTGCCGCTGAAAAAGGGATTTTTGACGCTAACAAGAGTTATTTAGGCACTGACAGATTGGACGCTGACAAGAAATATTCAAGCACGGACAAAGGAAATATCAGTTATTATCAAATACTTTGTCAACACGTTTGTATACTTAGGAAAAGATATGTTCTACATTGTATTCTTAATATTTATCTTTATGTTCAAGACTCCTTATGTTATATAAGGAGGTCTTAGGGTTTGGCATAGATACACATTCTGAATACTTTCATCGTACTTCATCGTTTATTAATACAAGTGAAAGTTTGGTATACCTTGTGTTTTATTTTGTTCTTTGGTTTAAGTGTTAATTCCGCATAACACTTAGATTGTTATATATACAAAGTTTCTCTATGTGTTATACCTGATTCAATCTCGATAACACAAAGCTTAATCGATCTAAGTTTGGGATCAAAAACCCTCTAAATGCATGATGAGGTCACCCCTCTAAGTATTCATGCACGTTGATATAACATGACCTATATGGGCTCCGGGCATATTTAAAATACAGTTTTTAGAATAAACTAAACATAAGTCTTTTCAGAAATATAAATATAGTCTTATTAGCTTAAACCAGGTTTTCTAGGACATACACTTATTCTACTGTTATTCATTTCATTTCATTACTTGCTTATGTTTATGCTTTACATTCATTCTTATATATCCGCACACTGAGCATATTACTAAGACGTATTTTCTTTCCATGTCCCAATACGACAGGTACTAAGGGGCAAAGCTAGGATTCAAGAGTACGTACATGGGATGGAGGCGCCTAGTCTTCTTTCTCCTTTAATGCATTTACATACGTTTGCTTTATTGGACACTGTTTAGTCCTTTCTTACATTCTATACTTATGCATTTGTGTGTGGAGCTTATGTTGGAGCCGATGTTTGTTTCCGGTTTCCTTTATGGTCATTTAATGTTTTAGACATTTACCTACACGCTTTGATGACACGTCATAATTACTACGTAATGGTCCATTTGTCCAAATGGGGTGTTTCAAATGACTTAAGTTAGCACTAGAGTAATCACAACAAGGTGCTAGTTATGACGTCTTGGTAAACATTGAAGGGGTTGAAGAATGAAAAATAAATGTAAGGATAAAGGGTGTAAAGAAACTAGCCCTCCATACAATTTAGGCAAAAACCGGGTAAATACATCTATGATCAGAATCACTTAGGTGATTTTTGGTATTGAAGTCAAAGCATCATGGACCTAGTGATGCAATGCACAACCCTTTCCAGCCTACTCAAGCTTCTCTCAAAAGAATTTTGTTTTATTGTCTCGGATTTCAACTCATTTCTATCGACTTTCTCACTACGAGATAATAGATATTGAAAAGGTGGCAGTCTGCTCCAGCCTCCGATCTAAATAAACGTGCACTTATAGAGTCTAGAGCTAACGAGATTCATAAAAAATATCGTTAGGACACTTATTCCATATATCAACTGTTGTTCATCATTAGAACACAAGTGATAATTTATAGAGTCATACGCTCTATCCTTGTGATATTGCCAGAACATTCAGAGTGATACTCTTTATTATTCATAGTGATGAATAGAAATCCTTCCAATGTTAACATCAAACAACACTGTGGTAGGTCATATGTAATATTCACTTGAATTGAACATATGTTAAATGGAAAGCAATAGTGGTTTGATTCGTTTTTGATTCAAACTCGTTCCAAGTCTCGACGCAATATCTTTATGAACTTGCCAGGATATTCATAGTAATACTCCTTAGTATTTACAGTGACAAATGGAAATCCTTCCAGTGTCATCATCAAACGGCACTGCGGTAGGTAACTTGTGAGATTCTATACGAATCAAACTTGTGTCAACTGGAAAGCAACAATGGTTTGATTCTTAATTGATTCAAACTTGTTCCAGGAAATGAATTGACGACATAATCAGCAGAATGGAACTACATGATTCACTCTTTACTATGAATTATCTTTCAAGATATTCAAGTATTGAGAACGGATACTGTTGATACAAAAGTTGGGTAGACCGAGCTTGATCCGAATTAGGCTTAATTTGGGGTCTTGTGGACTCCGGCTCTTGCACCAAGTGAAACTTGCTTTGAGGACCCTGCGCACTAAACAAACACCGTTAGACTTACCGTGGGTTTGTGACCCACGATTATACTCCAGGGTGAGAGTAAGTATGTAGTGTTTAGAGTATTGTGTGTATCATACCTTTGTGGAACCTATAGGGTTCCTTTTATACCCGAGAGAGTCCTGGCTGGGCTCTCCTACTCTTGCGGCCAAAAGAAGAGATAATGACCTAAAATTGCTTGATCCTTATCGCATAACCAAGGCAAGTGTATTCTGATCCTGTCACGATGCGACAAGGCCCTGGCTTATTAACTAACCTTATGTGCGACAGCGGCTTACCAGGCCTCCTGGGCTTGCGCGCACATCGCATAAGTATTAAATACATTCCTGATGGATGCGAGTAGTACCCGTGGGTCGGACTATCCAGCCCGACTAGGGAGTATATGTCATCATTTCCCCCCAGTCTAGTGGTCGCAAGTTCCAACCGCGGCTACTAGACTATAAACCACTCATGCCCTTGTGCAAACATCGTCAAAATAAATACCACACACAACCCACATGAAATTAGTTCAAATAAGTATCCACATCAGACTCCACTATCACAATCATGCATCGAGAACTGGGAAAGACACAAACCACGTCAGAGGAGCCAACTAACAAACACCGTAGGATGAACAAAGCACTTTAGACACGTGCCGCAAGATCCCATGCGTCTGTAGTGTATATAAATGCAGTCTGTCAGACATTCAACCTTCTTCTTTGCTAATCCAAAAAACCCTCCCACCATTGTTGAAAATAGCAGGAAAAAACTTTGAACAAAAAACAATACTAGCTCCTCCCCCGTCTTAAAATATCTGCAAAGAAAAAATGGTAGCACATTTAATGTAATGTCCCGTATATCAGAACAAGAACTCTCCCGTTTGGTCACGAGATACCATATATCAACAGATCTCCATCCAACTGTACCCGATCCACAAGCGCATATTGGAAGTTTCCCGGATTGAAAAATTGGTATATACACCATGTTCATCGAGTTTTCCAACAATCGCATTCCCCTAAGACGCTTTCTGATGGATATACTAAGCTACTACAACATACACCTTTCACAACTGCATTGTATAGGCGCCGCCAAAATCTCAAATTTTGAAATAAACTGCTCACTTAAGAATGTTGACCCAACAATAAACCTGTTCCGTGTAACACCCCTAAATATACACAATTCAATACAGCGGAAGACTCTTTGGTGTTACGGATAGCACATTACTCATATCATAGACAACGCTTAAAAATCGCGTCGTTTAATAATAAAGCATTTCCATTCATAAATATCAAATTTACATAGGTCCCAAGTCATAGTATTTCATACAATTTTTACAAAGCATTTCAATGGAAATTGTTATTTAAGTGCGGGCCATGAATTCTTGTCGTCTTCCCAAGAATTACCTTCAAGTACCTGAGACAAAACATGTTAAAAGAAAAGGTCAGCGATAACGCCGAGTGAATTCATAGAGTTTAATAGAACCATTAATATATCATCGGTATATAATTATTACCAAAAATCATTTTGTACAAATCTTTGTAATAGGCCATAAAATAGCCAAAGTCATTTTATACAAATCCTTATCAAAAATCATAATATAGGCTTTTGCCTTCAAAATCATTATACGAACCATTGTCGTAAAAACATCATACAATACGTTTTATAACGTTGTATAGAGTTAAATAAAAACCGTTATATGAATATGGTTATGTAAAACAAAAACACGAACATAATATCAATAATAAGACCCCGTATTGCTAGTCAGGCAATATATTGTAATTCAGTGCGCATAGCAGTATTTCTTTATTTGGATTATTATAAGTCGCATGAGATTGTTACCTTACTATAACAAACAACGGGTAGCTAGCCTAAAACTCAATTTTCCCATCTAAGTTAGCGTGTCGTCACAAAAATCACACTATGGACATCTTCTCATACATAAATTCGCTTACCAATCAATGTGGCACGACGGGGATCAACCGTCAAGGCGCGAACTGGGGTGATCGACCCCAAATAGTACTATTATATGCACAAGCGTCTACCAAATCCTGGTAGTTCACAGTTCATGCTAATGGGACTTTTAGTGACATAACCTAACTTTAATAATCCATTTTATTTCATACATCGGGTCATATAATCATTCATCGGGTCATAAATTCATTCGGGTCCAAATCAATAAACAAACAATCGGGACAAATTGTGTCCTATTTTATCAAAACTAACATGTTATCTCCCTCGTGGGTTTATAAAACATTACATAAAAACATTTAAAAGAGTGTGAGGCTATGAACTCACGTTGATTGGGAAAGGCGGTTATCGGCGATTTGGATGTACGGTACGTGCTTCAATCACGGAAACCTAGACAAATAATACTCGTCTTAGACTCTTGTCCGATGACTTTATAAAAATCATAACTATGTATATATATGATGATTTTATAAATATGATGGTGATCAAGTGGGATTGTACATCTTTGATTACTCATTATAGTGTCATGTGTTGGTAAATTTTTATACATTTCTCTAGTTCATCTTCTTTACTTGTCAAGACCCATTAGGCCCATTATAAGTCAATTAAATTATATTTATCCATTTTACACTTTTAATATCAGTATTATACTTACAAGTTAGGCCCAAGTGGGTTAAGCCCAATAAGTAAGTTTATAAATGTTTAGCCAAATTAGTTGGATTAATAGTCCAATAAGGCTAACTTGGCCCGTTAATGTCCGTATGTTATAAAGCTCGGGTTTTATCAGTTTTTACATGTAATATGTACTTATATATCAGTATATGAGTTATAAAAAGTTTGCATTAGACGGGTAAGTTTTAATTGACAAAAACGTTAATTTATCGGTTTTAGCCGAAAAGACGTAAAAATCATGTTTATAGTTTTATAACTTATAAAACTTATCAAACTACCATTTTTTTAAAATTTCCATTTATTTATCATTTTACATATTTATATAAATGTAATATATAAGTTAGTGGGTTTTTATTTACGTTTTATACTATATTTATTTGAGTGCTATTATAATACTATTAAACTTTAATTTCACAAAATCTGATTTTTAGTTTCACTTTCACCATTTTTATCATATCTTGAGTTCTACAAGGAGATAGAAGCTCATTTTTGGATGACATAAACTTCATATTACGTGATACAAATAACTTAGTTTTAGCTACTGCTCAATTGTAGAATCTTGATAACCTATGAATCTATGAAGTGGGTTGATGTTTTCTAGAGAGAGAAACTAGAGAGAGAAAGTAAGAGAGAACTATGTGATGTTTTATTAAGTGGAAACACAAAGTGAACAACAACCAACCCCTTTCCAAGGAGGAAAGGGGTATTTATACTTCCAAGCCTTATTTGGACTTGGGCCGGCCCATGACAAGCCCATGGGCCGGTTCTTACTTAACTAAATAAGTATTTGTTAACTACGAGCTATTACAACATGAATAATATTGTGGAGTGACCGATACTTCTAATATACGTTAAAACGTATTTCTAACAATCTCCCCCTAAGGGAGGTCACTCCACGTTACAAAGTTCTAAACCTAGCATACTATACTAAGTCTTCGTTCTTTAGCTCGTAGTCTTTTCTTCTTTTTCTTTTTGTTGTGAATATGTTGGTTTGATCTTTTAGGCTTTGGCTTGAGAGCATTGTTCTTTTGGCCTTTCACGTGCGATCTTTGCCTTCTTGTGAAACTTGCCTCCTCGTGACTCCATGTTCCACACACTTATGTCTTTTTGTTGAATTCTCGAAAGCTTCAGAGTTTGGTACAGCGGAAGACTTTATCTTGTACTTTCTTGAATTTTTGCTGAACTTTGATGCAGAAAAACATAAGCATGTGGGAACGACTTCTACAGGTACACCGCAACACCACCGTCTTTAACTGGTACACAGCAACGCCACCGTCTTCAACAGGTACACAGCAACTCCACCGTCTTTAACAGGTACACAGCAACGACACGAATAAAATGGCTTTGACATTTTATTCTAATTCGGTAGCATTTTACCTCCGGTCGGTGAAGACCGTTGGACGATATTAGATATCGTACCCGTGACGGATAGTTTCAATTAAGTAACTTCCTGACAGGATTTCGCGGGTAAACCCATTCTCTTTATTCGACCGTCCAAAGCTGACTGCGAACATAAAGAGTGAATCACTTGGATAATTTACCCTTGTGATTTGAAGCCGTCAATTCATGAAACCTGGAACAAGTGAATTTCAATTAAGATTTTCACCATCGTTGCTTTCCAGTTATCACGAGCTCAATTCATAAAGAATCTTGCACGTTACCTACCAAGTGCTGTTTGATGTTAACACTAGAAGGATTTCCACTCGTCACTGTGATCAATAAAGAGTCACTCTAAGTGTTCTGGCAAGATCATATGATAATGCGTAGAGGCATGGAACGAGTTTAAGTTCAATTAAGAGTTAAACCACTGTTTCTTTCCAGTTTTTCACAAGATTGGTTCTAAAAGAACCGCACGTGTAACCTACCATGAGCTTGTTTGATGTTGGCTCAAGCAGGATTTCCATCTTCATTGTAATACTTGGGTATTACTCGGATGTTCTGGCAATATTACAGGAATACTGCGTAGGACTCATGAAAATCTCTTACTTTTCACAGTGTGTGAGAAAGCAAGGAATAAATGGAAAGTGTCCTAATGAGACTTTTGATGATCTCTTGGCTCTAGACTCGATTGTGCGTTTTGATTTAGTGAGCGATGGCTGGAGAGGAGTGCCACCTTTTCAATACCAGTCTATTCGGAGTGAATAAACCAATAGATAACGTGTTGATCTCCGTGTGATTAAAACAAATACCTTTTGAGAGATATTTGAGTTAGCTGGGAAGGGTTGTGCATTGCATCACTGGGTCCATGATGTCTTTCTTCAATATCGAGAATCATTAACAAAAATGACCTCAATAGCATATGTATTGACCCGGTTTCTGCCTAAAGTTGTAAGGAGGGCTTCTTTCTTTACACCCTTTATCTTTACATTTCTTTTTCATTCTTCAACCCCTTCAGTACTTACCAATACATCATCACTAGCACCTTGTTGTGATTGTTCCAGTGCTAGCATCAGTAATTAGTCGGTACTCAGCTACGTTCACATTCTTTCTCCATCTTTCCTAGGACTTCTAATTCTATCTAGGGAATTGTCCTTGGGAAGATTCCATCGGCTCTGATGAATCATTGGACTAAACCTATTCCTACCACCCTTTTGTCACCACATTCGTCGTGAATTAAGCGTGTTTTGGGAAGGAATTGCCACCATGAAAAATCATTGAAAATCACCTAAAGTACTTGTGATATTGAAATCAAAAGTTTCGTACCTTAGGTGTTTTGTTCATCAAAAACGCTCCCCCTTAACACGTGCTTTACACATATTAAGTTGGATTATCGTTAAGTCTTTTTCATCTTTTAGCCATGTATCATTTAAGTCTCCTTAATCCCATTTTTCTCCCCTTATCCAAAATGTTAACCATTAATATTTGGGATATTGAATGGATTAACCGGTCTTTGGGTAAAAATGAAATCGATGTTTGGCCATAGAACATGTTAATGCCCCCCCTTAATTTAATAAGGGATAGTTGTAGTGCTTTAGTATGATATATTTTGAAAGATTTAGAATCTCGTGAGAAATTCTTGAAAAATTATCATACCTTAACACTACATCAAGCCGTACAAGCACAATATTCACAAATATACATATTCACAATTGAAAACCAATATAAAGTGGACCTGAAATGTACGACCCATTAGATGGATCGTTGCAGTAGCTTGTGGTGCACTAAATATGGTCTACCACCAACGAATCTTTCCAAGCTCCTCATCAATCTACGTTCACGGAGCTTTTGATCAATCTTCTTGATCACATACTTCGCCATCTGCCGATAACCCTGATGCCAATCCTCAGTCATCTCTGGTAAAGTCCCACCCGAATTCAGATGCTCCAACTTTCCTCTGACGTATAGGAGAGTCCCATCACTGTACTTATAAAGCTCCCCCACCCTCATAAACTTCATTAAACCTCGACTGTTCAAGTAGAAAATGCTGCAATTCGAGACAGAAATGTCGGTATAGGGACATCTATCTACATGTTGAGGTAACACTTGATTCACTAGACGGGTTAGGTTAAGCTTCCTTTGGTAGCTTTCGACTCCCAACTGAAGATCTTCAACTCGTTTCTTGATAACAACGCTTCGTGTGAACATACGAAGTGTTGTATTCAAGGCAATGATGTCTTCACGAGGAATATGTGTGAGTTGATCCCGGGTCATCATAAGAAACATATCTTCAATATCCTCAAGGCGAATGATAGAAAAATCTCCCTGCTGGATTTTGTATTCTCTGTCATCCTCCCTTTTTAGTCGAATCTCCGTCACATGATAATAGCCATTCTTGGCTTCAGTTTCAGCCCTAAAATGCTGGAGATGCGAATATCGGATCTAACATTGCTTCCTGAATTGGCTAGACAGCAACCCCTGTACGCCCTTCGGACTCGTTCGTCCCAATGAGATGCACCTATAACAGCATACATATCATAATTACGAGTTACCCTTGGGACCCAGAGTCGGTTTACCTTTTCCTCGATCCAGGGTATTGTCCCCCAGTTGGCAGCTTTCAGCAAGGTCAATGAGGTGGCGTACTTTGATGAACCCTTCAGAAGATACTCAAGATCATAAGTGACGAAGAAGTCGAGAGCAATCTAATTATCTTGAGTAGGATCAAGTGGAGGTGGAGCTCTTTCTGATTCATGAAGACCTGGCCGTTGAACGGTATTCAGAGCTTTCAGGATCTCATCAGCATAATACTCGAACTCCATTCGGGTTAACCGGGTTTTGGTGCGAATTCTCTTATCCTTCAGCGCTCTCTTCACCAACGACGGAGTAACCAAAGTCTTATACTCATGAGCCAGAAATGCACATAAGTCAATCGGACTGCGGATACGGAGATATAAAACATCTCTGTCAGCGTCTGTGATCGGATCATATTGCGCCGCTACCGTGATCCAAGCCTGTGGCGGTGCAGTCTCGTCAATCTCCAACGTGTATGCCCAGTCCCATGTGCTTGATTCAGGAACAATAGATTGTGGTTCTTGTTGTAGAGGAGTGGAAACGTGAACATCTGCTTATTCTGATTCAGGCATCTCGGCGGTGTCATGAACGGGTGAGTGTTGTGCAGCTTCATGTTCAGTTACCGATTCTGCAATCACAGGAGCAACAACAACAGAACTAACAGGGTTAGTGGTAACAGGTATAGACACAGCAATAGATGTACCAGGAATTGATGATGTTGTAGTAGCATTCACATCATGACGCCACTTGGTTCGTCTTGATTCTGTGGAAGTAGATTTTTCCTTTGTTGCTGCATCTTTCTTTGACTTGGTTCCAGACTTGGCAGGTTTCTTTGAGCTGGCAACCTTATCCCCCTTTTCAGGCTGTTTACCCCCATCATCATCCTCATCGTTGTCCTCGTTGCTCCCCTTAGCACTCTCCTCATTACCGTCACCACCATCATCATCATCATCATCCTCATCATCATCACCACCATCGTCATCGTCATCATCCTTTTCTTCTTCTTCTCCTTCTTCTTCCTCTTCTTCTTCACCAGTACCCTCTTCTTCTTCACTTTCTTCCCTTTCTTCCTCAGGCAGAATGTGGTATGGTACCATACTTCCAAACGTTTTAAATAACCTATCATCCTCCATGATAGCGTCATTCAGGGATTTGTAAAGAGCCCGTTGAATCCTAGATTTATCAAACGATCCAAGTTCCCTCATACGAGCTTTGAGGATCTTCTTCAATTCAAAATCCTTCAAGTCATAGGCAATTTTGTAGGCAGATTCAGAAGGATTGGATGACTTGATCATCAATTTATCAGCCGCGAGTGTCTTCAACTCATCACGCAGTTTTGGCATAATGGACTCAACGGATTCTTTCACTCTTTCTTCAACAGAAGCTTCAAGTGCTTCTTTCTGCTCCTTGTATTTATCCCTCATCGCTTGAAGTCTGGTGATTCGTGCAGCATGTTTATCAGCTTCAGCCTGCTTAACCTGAGCTAGTTCTTCTGCATGAGCTTTTCGTGTTAACTCCATCTCTGCAGCGAACTTAGCAAGCATCTCTTCTTGGGCTTTCTTAGATGCTTCTTCATTTTGAGCTCGTCTATGTAGCTCTTGGCGAAGTTCATCCATCTCTCTTTTGTGATTATCCGTATGTTTATCCAACATTTCGGCCATTACAAATACAGCCATTGAAGAGGTTGCAGAGCTGCTCTGGGTTGAGTGAAGAGGCTCGGTTGTTACTACGGTACTAAGGATGGGAGTTATTGGTGGTGGAAGAAATGGTGTTGAAACCGGTCTGGTTGGTAAGGGTTGTATTGGTGGAGGTTGAGTTGCTAAAGTTTGAGTTACTAAAGGTTGAGTTGACACCATGATTGTAGGAGCAACAGACTCCTTTTCCACACTTGCTGAAACCGGGATGGATGTCTCCTTTGAAGTAGAGTACATTTCAGGTGATCCAAACTCATCAATATCCTCTGGCTCCTCGTACTCTTCTTCAATATTTATCCTTGCACCTGAACCACTACCGCCAATATCTTTCCTACTCCTTTGAATAGCTATCTTCATCATTTTTCTCTCCGCCTTGTCAAGAGTAGGATCAACAACATCTTCCTCTTCACGTAGAACTAACTCATCAGCCTTACCCTTTCCTTTCTTAACCTCAGTCTTCTTCTTCTTGGTTTCGGGTTCTGGTAAAGCAACTGGTTGCTTGCGTTTACCTTTACTCTTGACCGTAGTAGACGAGTCTTCTACTGTCTGAAGGCTTGCTTTCAGCTTCTTGATTTCTAGCAGCAGTAGCTTGTAATCAGCAGAGTCTTTGATTTTATCCGTCAGAAGATGATCGGGAATAGGACCAGGAATCACACCACCAGATGGTCCTTCATGCCTTAGATCTACTGTATGATCAGCCTCTTCTGTGTGATGACGACTTGCTGCACGCCTATCAATAGTAACATCATTCTTCATACAGTAATTAATGATAAGCTTGATAAACCGAGGATAAGGAAAGAAATTTGTCTTCAGCTTCTTATTTTGGAAGAGTTGGAAGGTGAATTCTTCCCACAACAATAATGCATAATCTGCATTTGCACCGTTATACATTCCATAGAAGATGTTCATAATAGGACTGCGCAAAGCATCATGCCCACTTGTTTTCGGTGTAAGACATCTACTGAGAATGTCCAACATTGCTCTCCAAGGCTGACCTACTTTAGCAGTGGTAAACTCAGACGCAACTCGTATGTCAGGACATCCAAGAGCATCGAACAACTCCATGAGTTCGTCTTTAGTAGGATCCCTTGAAAATGCCATACCTTTGGGTGTATCCCGAATGCCAAATATCTTACGGAAGTCTGAAACATTAAGTGTCTGCTGCTTGTTGTCGAGAGTGAAGGTGATCTTGTTTGAAGTACTTTCCTTGGTGGCCCAGAACTCATACATGTAATCATAAGGCACCGAGGCACTACTTCTTAAAGCATTCTTGAAATGAGATTGATCAAGGATTGCTATGGCGACTTTAAACCCATGGTGAGTGGATTTTGAAACTTGCTTCAGCCGGTAATTGTTTGGTATGAACTTGAGGGTTCGTGCTTCAGCAATTGCGGCTTCTCTAGAGTCTTGGATTGCTTGTACTGTTGGATTAGTCATTGTATCTGCTTAAGATAAGACATGAAAGGTTGATGCACAAAAATATATAGATATGTATCATTCTTACTTCTAAGCATAACATATTTCAACAAGTACTTAGAACATGCAAACCACTATCAATCAAACAACTCTTCATCCGGAACTTTCCTTCATTCGGAACTTCTTCATTCGGAACTTCTTCATTCGGAACTTCTTCATTCGGAAGTTCTTCATTCGGAAGTTCTTCATTCGGAAGTTCTTCATTCGGAACTTCTTCATTCGGAACTTCTTCATTCGGAACTTCTTCATTCGGAACTTCTTCATTCGGAACTTCTTCATTCGGAACTTCTTCATTCGGAACTTCTTCATTCGGAACTTCTTCATTCGGAACTTCTTCATTCGGAACTTCCTTCATTCGGAAGTCCTTCATTCGGAACTTCCTTCATTCGGAAGTCCTTCATTCGGAACTTCCTTCATTCGGAAGTCCTTCATTTGGAACTTCTTCATTCGGAAGTCCTTCATTCGGAACTTCCTTCATTCGGAAGTCCTTCATTCGGAAGTCCTTCATTCGGAACTTCCTTCATTCGGAAGTCCTTCTTTCGGAACTTCCTTCATTCGGAAGTCCTTCATTGGGAAGTCCTTCATTCGGAACTTCCTTCATTCGGAAGTCCTTCATTCGGAACTTCCTTCATTCGGAAGTTCTTCATTCGGAACTTCCTTCATTCGGAAGTCCTTCATTCGGAACTTCCTTCATTCGGAAGTTGTTATCCATGTTCATCCGGAACTTAACAAACGCAGCTATGAAAGATTAATCTAGTCGCATTTAGTGAGTTCTAAAGCAGTCTAAGGCAACAAATCATCTTCTAATGCTATTCCGCATAAAACCCACCAAAAATCCCTAATCAATTAATCCTAAATTGAGGTGAACGAACCCTAATTAGATTAAATTGATTATCCGAATTAATTAACTGGATTTACATGATTTAAACGAATTAGGAATTAAATGATTGATGTTTGTACCTTTTGGAACGGATGAAACAGATTTGATTGATTGAAAACTAGAGATTTTGGTGAGAGCTTGTGTGTGTGAAAATGGCGGCAAGGTAAGCAGAAACAGTGAGTGATAAAAAAAGGGGGCGGGGGGTATCCATTTGACTTAGGTCAAATTTTACCCAACTTTCTCAACTTGTCACTTAAGTCCCTAAGTTTTCACTCCTTTTCCTGTTTGGTTTATTACTTTTTATTTTTCCTAACCATTGTTAAACTTAACCACTATTAACTTTCACACAACTTAGCAATCGCAACCTATTTGTAAATCTCCTAAATCTAAAGCAAGTCCTATCACATTGAACGAGCACAAGTCGTTTTCTAAAGCAATACCACTCATTTACCATTTAGCCATTAATTTTCCACAATCACTTTTGAAAAGATTGTTTTGATGACGAAGATAATTTAATATTTTATCCCCCTTAAACAATGACCCGTTTTCTATTTAAAGAGCTGTAGTCATTGTTTAAAGAGTCAAATATTGATGAAAACATTTCCAATTAATGTCTTGAAAAAGATTGATTCGTGGTGTCAATAAGATTTCTCTTATTTTAACAAATTAATGCACTGAGACGTACACTAATTCGTGTTAGACCAAGTTATAAAGTAAACTTGATCCCTTTGCATGATTTGGCTTGTAACTCATGCCCGAGAAAATTAATTCCCGTTCTGAGCCAACGTTTTCCAAGGAAATACGTGACTTTAATATGAAAACCGGGTTGCAGTCAGAAATAACTACAAGCCATAATGGGCATGTTTTAAAAATGTACAACTTTTATACGGACTCTATTTATGGCGCCGTGTCAATATTGATCGACATTTCTAAAGCCGTAAATATTACCGTAATAAAAGACATGCCCGATTTAAAAACGAAAAATATTTTTGGTTTTTCTTGATTTTATAATTTTTATGGTTTTTGTAGGTTTTATATTTTTTATGGTTTTTCTTGGTTTTATATTTTTGTATTTTTCTTTTGTGGTTTATATATATACGATAATATACATGATCACGAACAAAGGATACTCTGAATAGTTTACCACCATTATTCAGCTGATTCTTCTGCCAACTCTTTGAGAGTCGCTGGAGTGAATGATTTCATGCCAAGCTTGTCGATCAAAAACTCGATTCGTCCTCGATCTAAGGCTTTGGTGAACATATCCTCCAGCTGGTACTCAGTAGTGACAAAATACAGCTCGATCACTCCGTTCTCCACCTGCTCTTTAATGAAATAGTAGCGAATGTCTATGTGCTTGGCCCGGGAGTGTTGAACATAGTTGCAGCAAAGGGCAATGGCGCTCTTGTTGTCACAATACATCGGGATTTTGTTAAATCCCAAACCGTAGTCAGTTAATTGTGATCTCATCCAAAGGACTTGAGCACAACAACCGGACATGGCGATGTATTCAGCCTCCATGTTAGAAATTGCAGCGCTTTTCTGCCTTTTTGAAGACCAACTGATCAATCTATCTCCAAGGAGTTGCACAGATCCAGAAGTGCTACGCCTCGTGTCTTGACATCCAGCATGATCGGCATCTGCGTATGATATTAAAGCAATAGAGGAATCTTTCGGATACCATAGACCACGATGAAGTGTTCCTTTTAGATACCGAAAGATCCTTTTCACAACATGTAGGTGCTTTTCGGTAGGCCGAGCCTGATACCGGGCACACATGCATACAGCAAATTGCAAATCAGGCCTGCTAGCAGTCAGATAGAGAAGGGTGCCGATCATTCCACGGTAATGTTTTGGATCGACAATAGTCCCATTCCTATCTTCATCTAACTTGGATTTCTCCACCATTGGAGTGTCCACGGGGTCACAATTTTCAAAGTTATATTTCTTTAAAGATTCAAGAGCATATTTGGATTGATTAATAAAGATGCCTCTGGGATTCTGAGAAATCTGTAATCCTAAGAAAAATGAAATTTTTCCCATCATCGACATCTGAAAGCGTGTGGACATTATCTTCTCAAAGCGATTTGACAATTCTATGTTAGTGGCAGCAAATATTATATCATCAACATAAATTTGTACCAGAATCATGTCGTTGTCCTCCTTGAGAGTGAATAGAGTGGGGTCCACCTTGCCTTTGGAGAAGCCTTCCTAAATGAGGTATGTTGAAAGGAGATTGTACAACGCGCGTGGAGCTTGTTTCAACCCATAGAGAGCCTTCTTAAGCTTGTACACATGATTAGGAAACTCCGTGCTAACGAACCCATTCGGTTGACGAACATAGACCTCTTCCCTTAGTTCACCGTTCAAAAATTCCGTCTTCACATCCATTTGATAGACGATCATATTCATATGAGCAGCATACGCAAGGAATAGTCTAATAGCCTCCAATCTTGCCACAGGAGCAAAAGATTCTTCAAAGTCTATACCCAAGGCTTGTTTATATCCTCTAGCGACCAATCTAGCCTTATTCTTCAATACTGCACCCATCTCATCGAGTTTAACCTTATAAACCCATAACAAAGTAAGGATGTTAACCTTGTCAGGGAGAGGAACCAATTCCCATACTTCAAGTCTTTGGAATTCATTTAGTTCCTCCTGCATGGCTTCAATCCAAGATGATTGAGTCATAGCCTGCTGCCAATTTTTAGGTTCAACTTCAGAGAGAAATGCATCAAAGTAGCAATAGAGTGCACTCTCTTGTATTTGATGGCGTGTAGAGACTGGTCGATTTAGATCTCCAGTGACATTCCTAATTGGGTGATCTTTTGTCCATTTGGTGCTATGATTTTCAATCCTAGGTGGTCTGGAGTGAACAATAGAAGGAGCTTCTTCTGAGGTAGACGCGGCTGAAGGGTTTTCAGGGAACGGTATACCAAAGAAAGGAAGCTCTTTTAAGTGAGCATATTCCAAATCGTGATCAGTAGAATCCTCTTCCACGTCATTAGGCACAAGTAGGGGTGATGATTCAGGTGTAGTTTGAGAATCACTTGGTAACGGTGCATCCGGTTCAATGTTAATTGAAGATGCATTAGATAAAGGTTCATTAGCAGGAGCAACAACTTCAGGCATTGGAGCTATCACTACAGGTGCTGGAACTTCATCATTTGGAGGATCAAAGAATTCATCAAACAACGGTTGAAACAGTTTATCCCACTCGGGCCTTGTTGGTGGTAAAAATGATGTAGAAGTAGGATTATTGGGAACTAATCCGGAACTAATAGCACCGGTTCCCATCTCATGAAGCGCGGGTTCAGAGCTGCGTTGCTCAGAAGCCATCGCTGTCAGCTCATCGAAATCTGCGTCCATAGTTTCTACGATCTTACCAAGACGACGGTTGTAAATTCGGTATGCTTTCTTGGACGGTGAGTAACCAATGAAAATACCTATATCGGCTTTCGGTTGAAGCTTGCCCAAGTTCTCACTATTAATGTTTGGATAACAAAGAGCACCAAACACATGAAAAAATGAAACATCGGGTTTACGGTCATGTAGAAGCTCATAAGGTGTTTTTCCATGGCGTTTCCGAATGATAGAACGGTTTTGGGTGAAACATGCAGTAGATATAGCTTCTGCCCACAAGAACAATGGAGCGTTCGCATAAATTAGCATAGTCCTAGTAGCTTCCATAAGCGTACGATTCCGTCTTTCAACGACACCGTTTTGTTGTGGAGTACGTGCAGCGGATGTTTCATGTGAGATACCAACTCCTTCATAGTAATCACGAAGAGTCTGGTTTACGAACTCTGTTCCATTTTCTGTACGAATACGGCGGACAGTAGTATTCAAACGTACCTGAATAAATTTCAGAAAAGTGATGATAGCCTTTGGTGCTTCATCCTTTGTACGTATAAATCTAACCCATGTAAACCTGGAGAAATCATCCACAATAACGAGAATGAATTTCTTACCGCTCACACTTTCAGTTCTCATTGGCCCACAAAGATCCATATGCAAAAGATGAAGTTTTTCTTGATTGGTGTCTTCAGCTTTGGGCTTGTATGATTTCTTGGTACTTTTCCCCCTTGAACACGCGGAACATAAATGGTCCTTGTGAAATTTGAGCTTTGGAAGACCACGAACTAATTCGTTTTTAGCCAGATGATTAATAGCATCAAAGTTAAGATGAGATAATCTGCGATGCCATAACCATGACTTGGTCTTAGATGCTTTAGAGAGAAGACATACTGGAGAGGCGGCCATCATGTCTTGTAGGGACAACGTATAAAGATTTGCACCACGAGATCCCTTCAACAAATCTTTTCCTTCCAAGTTGCGGATGAAACAAGTGTGTTGTCGAAAAGCAACCTCTAGGTTGGAATCACAAAACTGTCCTACTGAAAATAAGTTATGACCAAGACCTTCTACATAGTATACCCTTGAAATCGTAACGTTTCCAATCTGATATTCACCATACCCCATTATCTTTGCAATATGATCATTACCGAATTTAACCGTTCCAAGAAACTTGCTGACGAAATTTCGGAGCATCGAGCGATCTCCGGTAATATGCTTTGAACAACCGGAGTCCAAATACCACAGGATGATTGGACCACCTGAAAATATCACCATAACAGTCCTCACAAAACAGACTATTCAGATTGATACACTAATTTTGTTTTGATCATATCTCACTCATTATAATGATTCCATTGCATAGCCAACTCTCACATGTGTACAAGACCTAATACTTACTATATACGGATTCCACTTTGCCATTTTATCAGTTTATCATTTGGTTAGTTACTTTTTTTATACAGCCATCTTATTAAGCAAGATTTAACCTTTTTACATATGGTTTTCAATCTTTTTAACCATGTTTATCAACACATGATCCCCACACAATATTTTTATTCATCATTCATCATCATATACATATACATAAATAAAGAAAATATAATATTACATATTCAAAATAATAAAAGGATAGGAAGAACAATCTCTATACCACCAAAGTGATGAAAAGATGGGGTTGATGATGAACAAGACTTGGTTTTTGTTATCAAATCTTCAACTTTAGCAAGGAAGCTTCTTGGGTCCTTTGGATGGATGAACACCTCCATGAAATCAGCCCTTTAACCTCATGAAAACTCCTTTTCATAGGTTAAGATCACCTCCAATCTTCATATCTTCAAAGGGTTTTCATCTTGATCAAGTTTAAACACAAGATTTGTGGTATAAACTTGATCAAATGATGGTGTTTTGTGGTGGTAAAAGGGACGGCCAAAGGAGGTTAGAGAGAGAGATGAGAGTGTTTTGCATGGAGAAAATGAAGTAAATGGTTTCACTTGGGTGGTTTTAGCTAGTTAAATTTGTTTGGGAGAAAACTTAAGACAAGTGTCTTGCAAGTTTGTGTATAAACTTGCCACCAAGGCTTGTTCTGGCTGTCTAGTACTGGGGGTGGGACAAGTGTCCCACTTGTCTCATCTCCACTAATTTACGGGTACTCCTTGATTCTAGTTTCCTTGATTTGCGTGCCCTCGGGTCGTTTTACGAAATACGTTTTTAGAAATTATGAATCAGCGGCATAAAACGAATCTAATAAAAATTGTCGCATCAAAAACGGAGTTCAAAAACGTAATAACGTAAACCTAGGGTTTCCGGTTTAGTCGTAAAGGACGTTAAATTATGAACGTAAGTCCTAATCTCTTCTCGTAAATTTGTGAGTTTATGAACCAACATAAATTTAAAATCCCAAAATAATATTCACGGATAAATTTATTTCCTGAAATGTTGGACTGTCACCAAAGACGGTGTATGTAAACGTAAGCATGTAACGTAGAGTCCTCCGGTTTAGACGTAGTCGATGCTACTTCAAGACGTAAATCCAAATTTCTTCCCAAAATAAGTGAGTTCATAATATAACATTAAAATAAAGTTTTTAAATAATACTTGAGAATAAAATATCAACCATAAATTAACGGATTGTCACAACATTTACCCCTAAACAGGATCTTTGTCCTAAAAGATCGATTTATCTTACTACTCGCTTCTTATAGAGTTAGAGCCATGTGGGTATTTCCTCCACATTCGATCTTTTCTCACAAGTGTAATTATTTCAATACGCGAGTTTCAGCAAACATAACTACGAGAATACGATCAGGCTTAATCTTGACTTACTTTCTCTATCCATGATGTACACGGGTTTTTTATGAATGCAACTTTTCGCCGATCTAAACTTTACTAAGATACAATCAGACTTTCACTTGATAGACATTTTATCAAGTTCGATATACGAAACATATTTCACGCAGCCCTTGATGTCCTAGGGTAGATCCAGCTTATATGCCTTTCAAACCAACTTTTACATAATCTCAATGGTCCCATACAACGGGGACTTATTTCCCATGATCTTTTAGATCATCTATTCATTTTTTTCCCAAGGTAAAAATTTTGGGCATAACTTCGCTACCCATCCTGCATTTCAAGATCTACATTTCATATTCACATAACCTCCTTCCCACTACCGACAATCATTAATCAAATCCTAATTTCAACAATCATTTCAGGTTTCACGGGTCGGGTATTTTGTAAGGTTAGGTTTGTCATCGTAGGCAACCTTAAACCTAAAAGACATATCCAACTCACAATGGGTGTATGTCGGGTGTCTTCATCCCAAATCCTAACTACAGATGCTCTCATATATATATATATATATATATATATATCCTCACAAGATTCGATCTCGATCCTAATGCAATAATTATCAATGATAATCCTCCAAAGGAAAGCGATTATATAGTTTATTACCAAAGGTCAATCATTCAAGCATAAAATAGCACTTCTAGTATTTTGTATCATTACTTTACCTCGTCCCTTCGATTGAGGTGGTAAACAGTACTCTCATCAAGGTTCGTTCCCAATGACTTCTGAGCAAATCTCTAGAAATTCTATGCGAAGCGAGGATCTTGATAGAGATGATCGATACAGACACACCATGCTTACATAACTCCTTTAAATACAAAAGAGTCAATTTTTCATCGAGAATTTATCATTAACGGGAATGATATTAGTAGATTTGGTCAGTCTATCGACGGTGACCCAAATCGAATCAAATTCAGATGATGACCTTTGCAATAGTTAGACGTTTACTAATGTATGAGGCGATGTCTGCCTTCATAATTTTCCATCAGTACAACTTCTTCAGATATTAAATCAGAAATGACATAAATACAATACTTAACCTTATGATATTCCAACATGACTAAATCTCGAAATCCTCCATATGTAGGCAACTACAAGTGGCCTTTAAAACATTTACTGCCATCGGCTTCTTAAATCTAATGGATCACATTAGCCGTGAACCCCTATTATTATATATATTATCCTTTTTACAAACATCGGTTATTTTTAAATTGCTCGGCAATTTATTTGGCACAGTTCATTATTAAGGGACACATCCTAATTGATTCTTTATCTTTTCTACATAACGTGTCAGTATCTACATTCACCTTTCCTAAGGAATTAATTATCATGACCACAATTCACTCAGAAATTCTTTCTTCATATTTTTTAAGTTTTAGTTTTGTCTTCAACTATCATTTTTATCAGTTTTCCTCAATCTGACGTCTAAAGCGTCGATTAGTATTACAAGTAATTAAATAATAAATATTTAATTTTTATGAAACGTCAACGTAAAAAATTTTAAATTTCTCAGTTATAGAAAAATGTTCAAAATGAATGTTGAATTTAGATAACACGATTTCTGTTGATTTATTGAAAATAATTAATAAGATTTGTAAATGTTCAAAAAATCTTTGGTTATACTTTGGTCAAAATTTTCTAGGTGACAAGCAAATATTGTCGTTTTAAATTTCAGGTCATGATTTAAACGGTTTCCTCAATCCCTCTTAGGTTGTTTTGAGGTATACACAAACATTTACCCCTAAACAGGAGTTTAGTTAAATGATTTGGGTATAAGGGAATGATTTCTTAAAAAATCCTTTGATAAAACATTTGTCAAAACATATTTGCACTATCTTTTTGGTAAAACCCAAAGTCTCAATGGCTCTAATTTTTGAAGAGTCGATATATTCCATTATCTATTAATGACATGATCAAATAATGTAGAGGATTAAGTCTTTCATCACATGTTAAATATTCAAGGTACAAGTTTTCACTACATGGCCAACTCAGGGCACTCTATATATGATTATTAACTCCTTCTTATTACAAACAAATAGTTCTTAATGATCACAAGCATGAATTTATCAAATTACATCCTACACACGTGATTTACCAAATTTATGAATGCTACATGTGTATTAGTCAATCCAAACGACATCACGTGAAACACATAATGTTCATTAAAAGTTCTGGATGTAGTGATTGGAATAGATAATCTTTTTCACGGACGCGAAGTTGATGATAACCATGCCGAGGATCAATTTTTTAAAACATACGCTAGAACCTCGTAAATTATCGAACAAATCTATCATCTTGGGTAGTGGATATAGATTTTGATCATCAATTTACTTAGTTCACGGTAATTCAACAAATATATGGAATGATAATACCATAGCTCTTCATGATGACGAGCTTGGTAGAATAAAAGCTTTCTCCGACAACTCCTCAGTTGTACGGTAATACTTTTAATTCAGATGGTGCTGACGTACAGTGCACATGCCACAAGTGCAACACCGGGAATATAATCAATACCAAATTCAACTTGCCTTAATGGAAAAAGTCTAGGTAATTCACCACCAATTACCTCCTAAAATTTTCAGATAACAAAAACATCTTCTAATAAGTTTACTTTAAGTTCTTTCTAGACTATAATATCTTTGACTAAATCATAACTATTCACGGTATACTTTCAGGTCTAAATGCAGGATATGGTCATCCATCAAGAATTATTTAAATCACTTTTGATAATCAACATCTTATCTTTTAGGGGAATTCTACTCGAGTTCCCATTAATTAAGACAATGTCTTCATGTCATAATCAATCAGTCCATTCTACTAGCACTATCAACTTTCCAGTTTTATTGCCGTCGATAAGATGTGAACTTCTAAAAAGACTAATAATAGCTCATAATCCTTCACAATTCAAGGATATCTAGAGACATAACTAACCTTAAAAGAGTAAGGTCAACGCATAATCTACACGAGAGAATATCAAATCAAATACAAACAAAAACATTTAATGAATATGATTATATCCCATGTTTTCATAATTTGAGTACGCATTCGAAAGCTCCTCGGATAGTTACGCAAGTCATTCAAATAAAATCTAATCAAAAGAAATGATAGGAACGTCGATACATCCAGTCGGGTATCAACACTCGATAATCAGATATTTTTTTTTCAAAGAATCTCACCGCGGGAGAATTGGACAAGGAGGGGATATCAATTGTCAATTAAGACAATTTCCATAGATGATTAAATTTGATTCAGAAAATAAATGGTACGGGTACATATGTAGGTGTTCCTAACAGTATGTCCTTATTTTTTCACTTCTTGCAGATCTCATAAAATTTAATCTTTCACAATCTTCAAAGAAAATTTAGTGTTTATTAATAATTTCATGGTGACTACTAATCAGCCTTGCATGGTTCCTTCCAAATTGTATATAGGCGCGAAACTATATACAATTTCAAGATTAACGATGCAATACTCAGTTCTTCAAAACTTTGTCATCATGTTTAAAATATATATATTCATGCTTAATTCTGAAATAAGAATCAAAATGAATTTACAGAGATGTTCTTTGTTATGAAAACAATTATGTTTTCCAAAGTGTTTTATAAACAACTTCGTTTCGATAATGATTACTTATAAATCTTACTTTGAATAATCCTTATAGTGATGAAAATTCAATTTTCTCAAAGGATACTGTTTTATCTTATAAAAACAATGAGTGATCTGCAAAAGAGTGATGAAGAGTTGTTCACCAAGAACTAACTACAATATAATAAGAAATGAGCTTAGCCAAATAAATCATGAGGTTCATGACCTCGATGGCACTCAAAAAGAATAATCCACAACGTAACTCAAATCGAGATGAGTACTTGTTCAATGGTTGCATCACTAATGCGAACATTAGGATGAAGCAAGAAAAGATTGATAACATCGATACATGTAGGATTTAGCATTCAAAGGTAGTCTTTTAATTAATCACAAACAAGTCAAAATTGTACCGTAACACATTGCGTGTCACTATGTCATACAATTCCAAGAACTCATCCTACCAACTGATGTCTCAGTTAAGTTAGGGGTTTTTAAAAGATACTACAATGAATACTAATCTACAATAGTCATTAGTAGTTCCACTTGTCCCAGAAGATCTATCGGTCTCAGTTCAGAAGAAGATTTCTTTAATTTATTTCTTGGAAACTGGGCATCCTCGTCAGTGGACAATGGCCTAGGAAAAACCCTTAACACGAACCAACAATCAATTAAAACCTTATAATTCAATCACAGAACTTAACGACTTCCTCTTAACAATTTCATATTCCATACGAGTTAAATTTTACTCGATTCAAGTTTCAATCAACTTATACTCAATGCGATATCCTACCTCATTTTCCAATACTTTCAACCTTATTCATAAACCTTAAAAGGGCAATAAAAGCTCAATATGAAAAAGACTTAATTTCCAATCCTATAGCTCTTACAACAATAGTTATCAAATGAGTCACTAGTATGAAATGACTCGCACATTCAATTATACTTCTCGGAAAGGTACTAGTGGCATGAGGCTTTTGGGTAATGGTCCAATGACAGCCTCAAGTGCAACATTCACCCTTTCGATTTCAAATTTATGAATTGGGTGACAACAAATCAGATGACACCTTTCCAGGTGGTAATGTTTTGTCAAACTCTACTATATAAGGAAAGATCGTCATGACATCGATATCAGATTTAATCTCGCCAATTCTTCTTCAAAATCATAATCAACTACTATCAACGTTTCTTCGAATATCAACCATTTTGTTGCGATTATAAATATCCACAACTTGGTTTAGAACTAGAATAGCTGGAATTCCTACGGGAATAGCTTCGATTGATTCGCTAGGGGAGTTAGGGTTTCTTGTGACAATCTACGTCGTATATATATCTCGTATACGTATTAAAATAATCATCAAACAATCATGTAATCATATTACAACATATATAAATAATCCAGACTGAGAAGGCCAGACTGAGTTACCGACAAGGCCAGACTGAGAAGTGTTATTTTAATATATATATATATATATATATATATATATATATATATATATATATATATATATATATATATATATATATATATATATATATATATTAAAATAACACTTCTCAGTCTGGCCTTGTCGGTAACTCGAGAATCCTTCGGCACCGTTATAGTCAAAAGATTTTTAGACATTTTATGAAAAATGTTTATAGTTAAAATATTTTGAAATGTTTTATTCAAAACCTCGGTTTTAAAAATCTTTCGTTCTCTATAACGAGAGATCTGGTACCAAACTGTAACACCCCCAAATATACACAATTAAATATAGCGGATGACTCGTTGGTATTACGGGATAGCACATTATTCACATCATAGACAACGCTTAAAAATCGCGTCGTTTAATAATAAAGCATTTCCATTCATAAATATCGAATTTACATAGGTCCCAAGTCATAGTATTTTATACAATTTTTACAAAGCATTTGAATGGAAATTGTTATTTAAGTGCGGGCCAAGAATTCTTGTCGTCTTCCTGAGAATTACCTTCAAGTACCTGAGACAAAACATGATAAAAGAAAAGGTCAGCGATAACGCCGAGTGAATTCATAGAGTTTAATAAAACCATTAATATATCATCGTATATAATTATTACCGAAAATCATTTTGTACAAATCTTTGTAATAGGCCATAAAATAGCCAAAGTCATTTTATACAAATCCTTCAAATTCATTCTACGAACCATTGTCGTAAAAACATCATACAATACGTTTTATAACGTTGTATAGAGTTAAATAAAAACCGTTATATGAATATGGTTATGTAAAACCAAAACACGAACATAATATGAATAATAAGAGCGCGTATTGCTAGTCAGGCAATATATCGTAATTCAGTTCGTATAGCAGTATTTCTTTATTTGGATTATTATAAGCCGCATGACATTGTTACCTTACTACAACAATCAACGGGTAGCTAACCCGAAACTTAATTTTCCCATCTAAGTTAGCGTGTCGTCACAAAAATCACGCTATGTAAATCTTCTCATACATAAATTCGCTTACCAATCAATGTGGCACGAAGGGGATCAACCGTCATGGCGCGAACTGGGGTGATCGTCCCTAAATAGTACTATTATATGCACAAGCGTCTACCAAATCCGGTAGTCACAATTCATGCTAATGGGAATTTTAGTGACAAAACCTATCTTTAATAATCCATTTTATTTCATACATCGGGTCATATAATCATTCATTGGGTCATACAATCATTCGGGTCCAACTCAATAAACAAACAATAGGGACAAATGCTGTCCTATTTTATCCAAACTAACATGTTATCTCCCTCGCGGGTTTATAAAACATTTCATAAAAACATTTAAAAGAGTGCGAGCCTATGAACTCACGTTGATTGGGAAAGGCGGTTATCGGCGATTTGGATGTACGGTACGTGCTTCAATCACGGAAACCTAGACAAATAATACTCGTCTTAGACTCTTGTCCAATGAATTTATAAAAATCATAACTATGTATATATATGATGATTTTATAAATATGATGATGATCAAGTGGGATTGTACATCTTTGATTACTCATTATAGTGTCACGTGTTGGTAAATTTTTATACCAGTTTCTCTAGTTCATCTTATTTACTTGTCAAGGCCCACAAGGCCCATTATAAGTCCATTACCTTATATTGATCCATTTTACACTTTTAATATCAGTATTATACTTACAAGTTAGGCCCAAGTGGGTTAAGCCCAATAAGTAAGTTTATAAGTGTTTAGCCAAATTGGTTGGATTAATAGTCCAATAAGGCTAACTTGGCTCGTTAATGTCCATATGTTATAAAGCTCGGGTTTTATCTGTTTTTACTTGTAATATGTACTTATATATCAGTATATGAGTTATAAAAAGTTTGCATTAGACGCGTCAGACCGTCTAAGTTTTAATTGACAAAAATGTTAATTTATCAGTTTTAGCCGAAAAGACTTAAAAATCATGTTTATATTTTTATAACTTATAAAACTTATCAAACTACCATTTTTATAAAATGTCTATTTATTTATCATTTTATATATTTATATAAATGTAATATATAAGTTAGTGGGTTTTTATTTACATTTTATACTATATTTATTTGAGTGCTATTATAATACTATGAAACTTTAATTTCACAAAATCTGAGTTTTTAGTTTCACTTTCACCATTTTTATCATATCTTGAGTTCTACAAGGAGATAGAAGCTCATTTTTGGATGAAATAAACTTCATATTATGTGATACAAATAACTTAGTTTTAGCTACTGCTCAATCCAAGTCTAAGTATCCCTAACAGTCCTCACAAAACAGACTATTAAGATTGATACACTAATTTTGTTTTGATCATATCTCACTCATTATAATGATTCCATTGCATGGCCAACTCTCACATGTGTACAAGACCTAATACTTACTGTATATTGATTCCACTTTCCATTTTATCAGTTTATCATTTGGTTAGTTACTGTTTTTATACAGCCAACTTATTAAGCAAGATTTAACCTTTTTACATATGGTTTTCAATCTTTTTAACCATGTTTATCAACACATAAATTTTATAAAATCATGACGGATCGATGGGACGGGAACCGGAGGCGATATATTTCGACTTTGTGATCCCTACACAATTTTTTAATCATTATTCATCATCATCTACATATACATAAATAAAGAAAATACAAGATTACATATTCAAAATAATAAAAGGATAGGAAGAACAATCTCTATACCACCAAAGTGATGAAAAGATGGGGTTGATGATGAACAAGACTTGGTTCTTGTTATCAAATCTTCAACTTTAGCAAGGCAACTTCTTGGGTCCTTTGGATGGATGAACACCTCTATGAAATCAGCCCTTTAACCTCATGAAAACTCCTTTTCATAGGTTAAGATCACCTCCAATCTTCATATCTTCAAAGGGTTTTCATCTTGATCAAGTTTAAACACAAGATTTGTGGTATACACTTGATCAAATGATGGTGTTTTGTGGTGGTAAAAGGGACGGCCAAAGGAGGCTAGAGAAAGAGATGAGAGTGTTTTGCATGGAGAAAATGAAGTAAATGGTTTCAATTGGGTGGTTTTAGATAGTTAAATGGTTTGGGAGAAAACTTAAGACAAGTGTCTTGCAAGTTTGTGTATAAACTTGCCACCAAGGCTTGTTTTGGCCGTCTAGTAGTGGAGGTGGGACAAGTGTCCCACTTGTCTCATCTACACTAATTTACGGGTACTCATCGATTCTAGTTTCTTGATTTACGTGCCCTCAGGTCGTTTTACGAAAAACGTTTTTATAAATTATGAATCAACGGTACAAAACGAATCTAATAAAAATTGTCTCATAAAAAACGGAGTTCAAAAACGTAATTACGTAAACCTAGGGTTTCCGGTTTAGTCGTAAATGACGTTAAATTATGAACGTAAGTACTAATCTCTTCTCGTAAATTTGTGAGTTTATGAACCAACATAAATTTAAAATCCCAAAATAATATTCATGAATAAATTTATTTCCTGAAATGTCGGACTGTCACCAAAGACGGTGTATGTAAACTTAAGCACGTAACGTAGAGTCCTCCAGTTTAGACGTAGTCGATGCTACTTCAAGATGTAAATCCAAATTTCTTCCCAAAATAAGTGAGTTCATAATATAACATTAAAATAATGTTTTTAAATAATACTTGAGAATAAAATATCAACCATAAATTGATGGATTGTCACATTCGCGCCTTTTATAGACCCTCATGGATAAACGGGTGGATATCTTTTACAAAACGCCCTGGTCAATTACAATGTTACTCGGTAAAGATGGATTCGCTGAAGAAGTGGAACGATAAATTCTTCTGGGTAGATAAGGCTGTATTTCCATTCGATTACAATTTCATCACTCCCGAGACAATGATGAAAGATGACCGCCCCATTGTTGGCTCGTCTAATGAAGCAGATGCACAGGTGACTACCACCGACCGGATACTAATACAGGAATACCTAGAGGCCCTTCAATACGCCCTAGGGCTGAGCCACACTTCGACCCTTCCTGCAAACCACCTTCCTCAATACTTTGATGAATTAGATCATGGTAAGGACCTGGTAGTCCAAAAAATCAAAAATTCAAACGACGTATGCGCATATACTCACATATTCCTCACACTTTTGCAGAACTAACTTATACGCAGCTTGTGAAGCGCGAGAATCCGTGTGTGGCGACTATGCGCGCTCGGCCTTTCACACCGTTCGAGCTATCAAATGGGTGGTGCATTGGCCAACGCACCGTAGCCCTAGAGATCCCTTCCCCAACAGTAGGAGGGAGCGCCGAGAGGATAACTGTAGTAAATGCTACTCCCATCCGAAGTATGCCATGCATCCTAGAGTGTTCGTCAGAAGAAACGGTTCTGGAGGGGAGGATGTCACACCCTCAATTTGGCCCACGAGTACAATTACACGAGGATGTGACTATCATGACAACCAAGAGACATAGATACAAGAATAACTAAGAAAAGTCATTTTTCATTCATAAGACATAAAAATAGAATTGGTCCCAAGGAAAAATGTTTTACAACTCATGATAACATTGTTTGAGTTTCCAAATATCATACATCCAAAGTAAGTCTCAAAGTTAAATCATGATAATTTTTATTAATCTCCATAGCACAACCACGTCACTCCTCCGCCTTGACACCCGAGAAAAACATTGCTAAAACGTCAACACAAAGGTCGGTGAGTTTATAGGTTTAAGTAGAAGTAGTGTGATGAACCATAAGATTTTAGTTAGGCAACCGTCCAATAATCTTATAACAAATACAAGATTATTATCAAATAGCATACGTTCATGATATCCTACATCTAAGCTCATGACACCGAAGTGTTAACCGTACAAACTAGTTTATATATGAATGTGCCCAAGAAAATACTACCCCAAAGTATTCGTAACAACCTCAAATGTATTTGTATCTAATTTGGTCACACAACCAACAATAGATAGGGAGGCCAATCCCAATAGATCTATCCATAACATTCGCGCTTACACACAGTAATTAACGGTTCATGATAGTGGGCTAAAGCATCTAGGGGTATCGCTACTTAGACATCATGTAGGCACGTATGAGTTTTAGGCACTTATGTTCATCTGTTTAAAACAAGCAATGTTCTCACCCCAAAGTGATAAAACAAGTAAAAGTGGGGCTATAAACTCACCTTGTGAATCAAGCAAATGGATGAAAACGCAAAGAAGCTCGAGAATATGACCACGTTATCCACAACCTATTTGAATATAGTGACCGTGTTACGACGTCTAAAATTATGCAAATAAAATGCATGATCTTCTAGTTATGCTTTCGATAAAATATTTTGTATATAAGGACAAACGTGACTTAGTGTACGTCTTTTAAATTAGGTATCGGGTTTTATGTTATAAACCTTATACTTATATTTACATTTTAACCTTTTGGACCGAATAAGCCTGGCCCAAATAAAGTGTCCCATAATACTCTTAATATGATTCGGCCCATGATACTATTGTCCAACCCGTGACCCAACCCAAGGCCCAAACCTCGGTCTGTCGATAATAACAAGAAAAGGGGAGGTATACTCCTCGTTTCTCTCATTCACTTATTCAACTCTCTCTCTTTCTCATATTATCACTCCCACCGTCTCCCAAACTTTCTCCCACTAAACCAACTAGATTTGATATCCCAAAAAAAAATCACAATCACATCCTGATGTGATTATTCATCAAATCATGGCAACCCATTCCCAGTGTGTGAATCAATCGTGGGTTATCATTACAAAGATAAGTGTTCTTCTCTTTTCTCCAAAAGATTTCAAAAGGAAATTTGTTTTATGATTCTTCAGAATAAAAACGGGTTTGCTATCAATCTCATACTTGTTTTGATTTTATAAAAATCCAAGATGTGGGTTCTCGAAATAATTTCATAAATAAACTAGGGTTTCGAAACATTTGGGGTTTTTCTCAATCTGTGGCTTCACCATAATTAGTTAATAATTTCGTGTGTAATCTTGTCTTAATTTCATCATGAAATTAACTGATAAACTTTAGGGTTTCAAAAATTGGGGGTTTCCCAAATCTGGTGTTTCAATATAATTAACTATTGTTTTTGGACTTCATTTGAGGCTAATTAATCTATAAAAACGTGTTCTCAAAATTTAGGGTTTCGAAGAATTAGGGTTTTCGAATAAATTGGGGGTTTTCAACCGGGGGTGTTTGTTTACAGTTAATCAGTATTTTTGAAAGTTACAATAGGTTAATTTCATATTAGAGATGTTTTACAAAAAATTAGGATTTATATGATTTAGGGGTTTTTATACCCGTAGTTCTAAATGGTATAAATTGTGTTTCTATAAAAGATATGATATCAATTTCTAGGTTTTGTTACTTGTACAATTCATTATGGTCTTGTTAAGCTGGTTGTCGCGTAGGGGGGTCTCGGATTTAGATGAAATTAAGGTCTTGGGTCGTTGAATGCATAAAGGTGGACATGGTTGTTATCTTAATTTATCTAGCATAATACTTGATTATTTTCTAAATATTAACCTAGATATCATATGTTTTTCGCAGGGGTTCTAATATGGAATAGTATACTAGTATGATGCATAAGAATGGAAAATGGATAGAGGACTCACAACAAAAGTGTTTGGCCTAGTGGTTTCGAACATGATGTGGGGTTTCAGCTGGGCTTGCTCAAGACTTATCACTTGCTCCATAAAAATCTTCCCAGAATTTCTTTAAGTGTTTATGTTTTTGTATTTGGACTGTGAACATTGACTGTATTTAACATTTTATTCTCGGCATAGGGTAAAACCTAATCTGGAATGGGAGGTCTTGTGATATGCCCATTTTTGGTAAACTCGGCATGTGTGTTGGACACTTGTGCTCAGTGGGTTTGTTTAAAAATGTTTCCAGGTTGGGTGTTTGACTAGTGTTTACTCCCCTTGATCCCAGGTTTTGCATAATAAGTCAAATGTTAAAAGTTTCACTTTCTTTGTCCAGTTTGGGTCTATATTGGTGTGTCCTCAATCTATTCGGCTCAATAAGAGTCTTTGTGGGTTGTCCGACCCATTGGGTTGATAATACTCTACTTAAATCAATTAGTAATACACGATATATTTAGGCAAGCAATAAAACTTTCGCCTCTATAAGAAAATCCAACATGTGACTTAAGTAGTAGTGGATACGGGTATTCCCGAAAATTAAAATAAAATTCGTAAACGGCACAAACCATTAACAAGTTAAACGTCTTACAAACGGGCACGTCTTATTAAAATAGACGTGAAAATTCAAGTTGTTACATTCGCTCTCCCTAAAGAGGGCTTTATCCGCAAATCAAAATAAACAATATAGTTTAAATCGACACCACATTAGTAAACAAGTGAGGATACTTCGCTTTGAATTGATCCTCGCGTTCCCAAGTAAATTCAGGTCCTCTCCGTGCGTTCCAACGCACTTTGACAATAGGTATGCGACTTTGTTTGAGTCGTTTGACTTCTCGTTCCATAATTGCGACGGGTTCTTCAACGAACACGAGTTTGTCGTTGAGTTGGATTTCGTCCATAGGTATAACAAGCGTTTCGTCAGATAAGCATTTCTTCAAGTTTCAAATGTGAAACACATTATGCACGCGATTAAGTTCTTGAGGTAAATCCAAAAGATAGGCAACGTCACCTATGCGTTGAATAATTTCGAATGGTCCAATATATCGGGGGTTAGCTTTCCTCGTTTACCAAAACGAATTACACCTTTCCACGGTGCAACTTTCAACATCACCCGATCTCCAACTTTAAATTCCAACGGTTTCCGTCTCTTGTCGGCGTAACACTTTTGTCGATCACGAGCCGCTTGCATACGACTCTTGATTTGTACGATTTTCTCCGTTGTTTCGTGAATGATTTCCGGACCGGTAAGTTGTGCATCACCAACTTCCGCCCAACAAACGGGTGAACGACACTTTCAATCGTAAAGTGCTTCAAAAGGTGCCGCTTTAATGCTAGCGTGGTAGCTATTGTTGTACGAAAATTCTACTAACGGTAAGTGTCGATCCCATCCGTTTCCAAAGTCGATTACGCATGCGCGAAGCATATCATCCAATGTTTGGATGGTTCTTTCACTTTGACCATCCGTTTGAGGATGGTTAGCCGTACTCATGTCCAATTGCATTCCTAACGCTTCTTGGAGAGATTGCCAAAATCTTGAGCAATATCGACCGTCTCGGTCCGATATGATAGAAATTGGCACTCCGTGCTTAGTAACGATCTCCTTTAAGTACGTTCGTGTTGATTGATCCATCTTATCGTTTTCTTTTATCGGGAGAAAATGTGCAGATTTCGTTAAACGATCGACAATGACCCAAATCGTGTCATAACCCGTGGATGTTCTTGGGAGTTTGGTAATGAAGTCCATAGTAATTCGTTCCCATTTCCATTCCGCGATCCTAGGTTGGACTAGTAATCTGGAAGGCTTTTGGTGTTCAACCTTAACTTTGGCGCAAGTTAGGCATTTACCAACATAAGTCGCGATGTCGGCTTTCATGTTTGGCCACCAATAAAACATTTTCATGTCATGGTACATTTTGTCCGATCCGGGATGGATCGAGTACTTAGACTTGTGCGATTCATGCATGATTAGTTCTCGGACATTACCGTAACGAGGTAACCAACTTCTATTGTCAAGACACAATGTTCCATCGGTACGTGCAACGAGATTTTTGGTGATCATTCCACCGGCTTCTTCTTTATCGATGTTTTCTATCTTAATAGCTTCTCATTGGGCTTCTAAGATTTTTGCGGGTATGTTCAAGCCAATAGTCATAACTAAGGCTCGAACCCTTAGAGGTCGCTCACGGGGTTTTCTACTCAAAGCATCAGCTACAACGTTATCTTTTTCGGGGTATAACGAATGTCACAATCGTAGTCTCCAAGTAGTTCCAACCAACGTCGTTGTCTCATGTTGAGTTCTTTTTGGTCTAAGATATGTTGAAGACTTTTGTGATCGGTGTAAACTACACACTTAGTTCCGTAGAGGTAGTGTCTCCAAATTTTGATAGCAAAGACAACCGCGCCTAGCTCTAAATCGTGAGTAGTGTAGTTTTCTTCGTTCGGCTTGAGTTATCGAGAGGCATAAGCTATGACCTTTTTACTTTGCATGAGAACCGCGCCTAGACCTTTAATTGAAGCATCACAATATACTTTAAAGTCTTCACTACCCTCGGGTAATGCGAGAATGGGCGCGTCACAAAGTTTTTGTTTTAAAGTTTGGAAAGAAGTTTCTTGGTCGTCTCCCCAAATAAACTTCTTGTTCTTTTGAGTCAATTCCGTCATAGACTTAGCGATTTTCGAGAATCCTTCGATAAATCGTCTATAATAGCCGGCAAGACCAAGGAATTGGCGAATCTCCGTAGGTGTGGTAGGAGTAGCCCAATCCTTTACCGCTTCGATTTTAGCGGGATCTACATGAATACCACTACTATCGATTACGTGACCAAGGAATTGTACCGTGTGAATCCAAAATTCACACTTTGAAAATTTGGCGTATAATTGTTCTTTTTTCAACAATTCCAAGATTTTCTTTAGGTGTTCCTCGTGTTCTTCCTTACTACGAGAGTAGATAAGGATGTCGTCAATAAACACGATCACGAACTTGTCCAAATAAGGTTTACACACACGGTTCATAAGGTCCATGAATACCGCGGGTGCATTGGTTAACCCAAATGGAATGACTTGGAATTCAAAGTGACCGTATCGGGTTCGAAATGTCATCTGGGAAATGTCTTCCTCTCGAACTCTAAGTTGGTGGTAACCCGACCTAAGGTCAATCTTTGAATAAATGCTCGAACCTTGAAGTTGATCAAACAAATCATCGATCCTTGGTAAAGGGTAACGATTCTTTATAGTAAGTTTGTTCAATTCGCGATAATCGATGCACATACGGAATGATCCGTATTTCTTTTTCACGAATAAAACCGGGGCTCCCCAAGGTGAGGAACTTGGTCTTATGAATCCTTTGTCAGTAAGCTCTTTTAGTTGGTCGGCTAATTCCTTCATTTCGGCGGGCGCTAGTCGATAAGGTGCCCTCGCGACGGGTGCGGCTCCGGGAGTTAATTCGATGTGAAATTCCACTTGGCGAAGTGGAGGTAACCCAGGTAGGTCTTCGGGAAAAACTTCGGGAAAGTCGCAAACAATTTGTACGTCTCCAATTTTCTTCTCCTTTGGTTCGGGTTCGTTTTTGATAGTGACTTGGATAAGGAAAATAGGACGACCTTCTTCGATGTACTTTTGGGTTTTAGTACATGAGATGACATTCAAACAAGCCTGGCTTTTCACAACGTTCTTCTCACCGAGGATGGTTAGGGTTCGGATTCCGTAGGGAATACGGACTTGTTTCTCGTGGCAAATTATCTCCGCATGGTACTTGTATAGCCAATCCATACCAACGATAACATCAAAACTTCCAAGTTCGATAGGTAAAAGATCGATGACGAAAGAAATATTTTGGAGGCTTAGGGTACAACCCTTAAGTACGGTGTTCGTAGTGATCGCTTTACTATCGGCTAGTTCCACATTATAGTCGACATCTAATGGAGTGGGGTTCACATTTAATAGTTCACTAAAGGCAATGGAGGCAAAACTTCTATTGGAACCGGAATCCAATAATACGGAAGCATAGATGTTATTGATGAGAAACGTACCGGTGACCACGTTGTTGTCTTGAATGGCCGCTTCGGCACATAGAGCGTACACACGTCCCGGTGCTCCCGTTTGATTCCCATTGTTCCGCCTATTCGGATTACCGTGGTTTTGATGAGGTTGTCGACGAGCTTGGTTGTTGTTGTTGCCACGGATTTGGTTTCCTCGGCCTTGAGTGGTAGCTTTGGGACACCTATTCTTAAAGTGACCTTTTTCGCCACAACCATAACAAGTGACATCTGCGTATTGAGCATTTGGAGTGATAGGAGTCCGATGGTTCGTGGGCTTTGGTGCACTTCGACAATCCTTGGCGAAATGACCGGTTCTCCCACAATTGTGACATGTGCCTCCACATGCACCATTGTGGTGTTTACCACACTTACCACAAAACAGTAGTTTTCCTTGGTAACCGGATCCACCGTTCACATTGAACACCTTTACCACATCTTGGCGTTTGTTAGGGTGGTCACCATGATTGGGGTCATGGTTTCCTTCCCATGATTAGAAAAAGAAATACAAAGAGTTAACACATTGTTTTAGAATTCTTAGGGATTACAACACAAGGAGGGAAAATTTGGAATGAAAGTGTACACAAATGTACACTAATAGAAACGATGCTCAAGGGCGGCAATCCTCTCGGATAAATCAATCAATGCCCTATGGAGAAGAGTGCGTAAAGCTCCTATCTCGTAATGTTGGTCCTCGACTCTCCTAGCTAACCCCACGAAGTGGTCGGGTGGGGGTGGGGAATTCCTACCTAAACCCGCGATGACCGCCTCGTAACAAGTCTCGAGTCGAACCAATGACTCATGAGACAAACCACCCAAATTACGAAGCACGTGGGTCACCTTGCCTCGTAAGGTAGCAAGCCTAGTAAAACGATGAGGGGGCATTCCCCGAGCCTCGGCGGCCGCAGAGCATTCGGCTCCATTATAGCCGCAAGGTGGGGGTGGCATGGGCATAGTAGGTCGACGAGGGGCATCATGCCTTGGGGGCACTCTCACGGACGGTGACTTCGAAGACTTGCGGGTAGTGCGGGTAGAGCTCACACGTCTTGAGGCCAACTTCTTCCCAATCATAGAACCTCTCACTGACATCCTCGCGGTGCGGTTTTTGCAAGGGGCCCTAGGGGCATGAGATGAGGATGTGGAGAGAGGAACCATCGGTGCCTTGCCACGCCTTTGGTAGCAAATGAGTGGTGGTGGTGACACGCGAGTAGGTGCATGGGCACTTGGCTCTCCTCGAGTTAATGATAGTGGCGAAGCACCACTAGTAGTGGACTCACGTCGTGCTCCATCCGTAGATGAGCTCAAGTAGTACAACGAATCTTTAGACGAGATAGACACGTCACTGCCAAATCAAGAAAGGCATGTGTAAGAATAAATCAATTTTGCAATATGTTGAAGTTTTAGTTTGTCATGGCACACACCATTTAGCACAAAAATTTTAAACACGTTGATACAAGATCAATATCGTATTCGCATAGCATGGCACAAACCATTTAATCGTAGGGTTTTCAAGAAATGTAATTGCATCAGTTTTGCATTCACGTAACATGGCACAAACCATTTAGCATAGAGTCTCACGTAGTGTCGAAATAAATATCGATCTTGTATTCATATAGCATGGCACAAACCATTTAGCATAGAGTTTCACGTAGTGTCGAAATAAACATTGATTTTGTATTCATATAGCATGGCACAAACCATTTAGCATAGAGTTTCACGTAGTGTCGAAATAAACATCGATTTTCTATTCTCGTAGCATGGCACAAACCATTTAGTATATAATCATGATACTTTTAGCGATTTACTTAGTAAAGTACTTAAGAGCAATGAAATGATACAACTTAAAGGTACAACTTACTTGTCGAAGGCGCGAAGTGATGTGGTCTATGGAGATGGAGGTAGTTATAGTCTAGTATTACTCTTTTTCCAAAATTTCATTTTTGACCAAAACCTTTGTAAAAATGATTTTATAAAAGTAACCTAGTTCTCTATAACCATGGCTCTGATACCAATCTGTCACACTCTCAATTTGGCCCACGTGTACAATTACACGAGGATGTGACTATCATGACAACCAAGAGACATAGATACAAGAATAACTAAGAAAAGTCATTTTTCATTCATAAGACATAAAAATAGAATTTGTCCCAAGGAAAATTGTTTTACAACTCATGATAACATTGTTTGAGTTTCCAAATATCATACATCCAAAGTAAGTCTCAAAGTTAAATCATGATAATTTTTATTAATCTCCATAGCACAACCACGTCACTCCTCCGCCTTGACACCTTTGAAAAACATTGCTAAAACGTCAACACAAAGGTCGGTGAGTTTATAGGTTTAAGTAGAAGTAGTGTGATGAACAATAAGATTTTAGTTAGGCAACCGTCCAATAATCTTATAACAAATACAAGATTATTATCAAATAGCATACGTTCATGATATCCTACGTCTAAGGTCATGGCACTGAAGTGTTAACCGTACAAACCAGTTTATATATGAGTGTGCCCAAGCAAATACTACCCCAAAGTATTCGTAACAACCTCAAATGTATTTGTATCTAATTTGATCACACAACCAACAATAGATAGGGAGGCCAATCCCAATAGATCTATCCATAACATTCGCGCTTACACACAGTAATTAACGGTTCATGATAGTGGGCTAAAGCATCTAGGGGTATCGCTACTTAGCCATCATGTAGGCACGTATGAGTTTTAGGCACTTATGTTCATCCGTTTAAAACAAGCAATGTTCTCACCCCAAAGTGATAAAACAAGTAAAAGTGGGGCTATAAACTCACCTTGTGAATCAAGCAAATGGATGAAAACGCAAAGAAGCTCGAGAATATGACCACATTATCCACAACCTATTTGAATATAGTGACCGTGTTACGACGTCTAAAATTATGCAAATAAAATGCATGATGTCCTAGTTATGCTTTCGACAAAATATTTTGTATATAAGGACAAACAAGACTTAGTGTACGTAATTTAAATTAGGTATCGGGTTTTATGTTATAAACCTTATACTTATATTTACATTTTAACCTTTTGGACCGAATAAATCCGGCCCAAATCAAGTGTCCCATAATACTCTTAATATGATTCGGCCCATGATACTATTGTCCAACCCGTGACCCAACCCAAGGCCCAAACCTCGGTCTGTCGATAATAACAAGAAAAGGGGGGGTATACTCCTCGTTTCTCTCATTCACTTATTCAACTCTCTCTCTTTCTCATATTATCACTCCCACCGTCTCCCAAACTTTCTCCCACTAAACCAACTAGATTTGATATCCCAAAACAGGATCACAATCACATCCTGATGTGATTATTCATCAAATATCATGACAACCCATTCTCAGTATGTGAATCAATCGTGGGTTACCATTACAAAGATAAGTGTTCTTCTCTTTTCTCCAAAAGATTTCAAAAGGCAATTTGTTTTATGATTCTTCAGAATAAAAACGGGTTTGCTATCAATCTCATACTTGTTTTGATTTAATAAAAATCCAAGATGTGGGTTCTCGAAATAATTTCATAAATAAACTAGGGTTTCGAAACATTTGGGGTTTTTCTCAATCTGTGGCTTCACCATAATTAGTTAATAATTTCGTGTGTAATCTTGTGTTAATTTCATCATGAAATTAACTGATAAACTTTAGGGTTTCAGAAATTGGGGGTTTCCCAAATCTGGTGTTTCAATATAATTAACTTTTGTTTTTGGACTTCATTTGAGGCTAATTAATCTATAAAAACGCGTTCTCAGAATTTAGGGTTTCGAAGAATTAGAGTTTTCGAATAAATTGGGGGTTTTCAACCGGGGGTGTTTGTTTACAGTTAATCAGTATTTTTGAAAGTTACAATAGGTTAATTTCATATTAGAGATGTTTTACAAAAAATTAGGATTTATATGATTTAGGGGTTTTTATACCCGTAGTTCTAAATGGTATAAATTGTGTTTCTATAAAAGATATGATATCAATTTGTTACTTGTACAATTCATTATGGTCTTGTTAAGCTGGTTGTCGCGTAGGGGGTGATGGTTGTAAAATTAGATACTTGCATTAGGAAAAACAAGCAACTAAAATATAGGGCAAGTGGGCACGACGATTTAGGAAAACCGTGTGTGAATGACGCTAAAAGTGAGTTCGTTCTCGAGGAGGCACGTGTGTTGTGTAATAAAGTGATTAATGATGATTTTATTGTTATGAGAAGAAAAGAAAAGAGAAATAAGAAAGAAATGACGGTTACGAAGACGGATTAAACTACGACGAAAAAGGCGATCACGTAAAACCGTAAAAAACTACAAAATTAAAAAATTTAAACCTAATAATTAATTAAAAGCTAAAATAAGTCTAAAATAATATAAATAAGAATAAAAATCCAATAAAAATATTTTAAAACCTTTTATTAATTAAATATTCAATTTTAAATGCTAATTAAAGCCCTAAAATTAAATATAATTAATCAAAATGTCCAAAATATGATTTTATTGAACTAATAAGTTACTTATATTATTTAAAGACTAAAAAGTGTTTTTCCTAATTTTTAAAAACTACTTTTTTATTTTTAAACTACTAAAAACTATTTTTAAACTAAAATAATTATAAAAAATAATAAAATAATGCCAAAATTAATTGAACAATTTTAAAAATCCTATTTTACTCTAATGAACAGTAGAAAATTGAAAAAGTTTGAAAAATATTAAATTTTTTACTAAAAGACAAAAACTGTTTAATTAAAACCCTAATTAACTTAAATTAATTCTAAAAAATAATAAAAAAATGAACAGTAAAATATTTTCTAACTAAAAATCTTAAAATAATATTCTAAGTCTATGAAAAATTGTAAAACTGAAAAATGAATATTTTTGTCACTAAAAGACAAAAACAGAAACTTAAAAGTTAATTAAAAATGCTATTTAATCTAAAAATTACTAAATGAACAGTAATAAATTTTTTACCTAAACTGAAAAATCACAAATTTAATAAGAAAAATACTTAAACAAATTTGAAGTCCTAATTCTAAAAATTGGGCACTAAAGACAAAAAATCTAAAAAGCTGAAAGTGACATGTGACCAAGTCTTGTCTGCTAGTGAAGCAGGGGAAACAATTGTGCTACCAGTGGGAAAGGAGTTCCCACTGCTAGTGTATTTTTCAGGTCTGTCGATGTTTATGCTTAGGAAAGCTATTTGGATTTGGATTCTTTGGACAGCAAGGCTCCCCCACACCAATTGTGTTGTGGGGAGTCTGAGTAAACACAAAAAAACACAAAGTCACTTAGCAAAATTAAGCTCAAATAGGCACAAAAGTTCCTGATAAAGCCTATGTTTGACTGATGAACAATTTGGCCAAATTACTTGCACAAAAATGAGATTTAATGGCTCCTAACTTGCACATAAGCTCACCAGAGGACAAATAAGCAATAGCAAACCCTAAAGTAACCAATTATCCAGCAATGAACAAGATATGAGGCACCAATATTCAGAAAACAGTCACCTAAGGGCACTTTCTGATTTTTGCTATGTTTTCACCTTTTTTAGCATACAACTTTGATTTAAAACCTACCAAACTGAAACCTAAGCACTAAAATCTCCTAAAAACTAACTAATGAGTGATTCTAACAGGTTTTAACACAAAAATTAGTCACAAATCTTGGCTAATCCCTTATCCCAAACACCCCTTAAGTGACTGAAAATCAATTTTGTTTAACCAAATCAATTTCAAACCTTTCAAATCTGATTACAATCACTTAAAACATGCATACTAACAACTAATGAGCAATTTCAAACACTTAAACAAACAAAAGACCAACTTGCACAAAAATCATACCCAATCTCATGAACACCAAATAAGAAACTAAAAAATAAGTACAAAGGATTTACCTTGAAGGACCTACATCCAGGTCCCTCAATGGCTGCTTAGCCACCTCCAACAGACCCGGGTCTGTGCTGAACCCTTGACAACAACAAGCTCTTATGAACCTGCTAAGAAAAATGAAGAACACAATAACAATAATAATCTGATTTTTTAAAAAACCTTTTAAACCTTTTTCAAAACTTTCTCAAATGTTTTTCCTTTCAAACTCTTAACAATCCACTTACAACAATTTGGAAAACCAAATTCAGAATCAAGATTTAACCAAAATCTACCTTTTTCAGAAACCTTGTTTCTGAAAATTTAAAACACAAAATATGTTTTGCACAAATTAAATGGAACTCAGATCAATACTCAAACATATACCAACTTTTTAAAAAATCATAAAAGGAATTACTTTTAAACAAACACCAACTTTATATTAATCAAAAAAGGAATTACAATTTATTTGAGTAAAAATCTGGAACAAGAAATAATAGAGGTACAGGCACCTCTATTTATACATGTCTAAAGAACTATCTAGAATCAATAAAACCCTAGAACTAAACTTCCTATTTTGCCCTTGGACGATTTTGAAAAGTTGGTCAAAATTTTGCCTTCATGTGATCTCTAAAGATGCCAGCTGTTAAATAATTCATCTTGGACGTTTCTTTGGACTTTGGGACTAAGGAGTTGATCTCAGACGTTTATCATGTCGCCTCCTAGGTTTTTGTGGAAAGGGACGGGTGCAGGGGACCATGGGGTGGTCACATAGGTTGAGTGGGAACATGGGTTTTGTGTGGGACGGGATGAGAGTGACCTTAATCAGGTTTCTGGATAATTAGGTGCAAAACCCCTTTGTTTTTAGGTGACAAAAATCTGCGGATGTTTAGGGTTCATGGGGGATTAAGGTTTTGTTTTAATCTGATTTGGGGGTTATTATTTTTGAATATGGTGTTTAGTGGGAAAAGTGTTTGACTAATTTGACCAGGTTTATTAATAAACCTGGTTGGGTGGGTTACGGGTTTGGTTGGGTAAATGGGTAAGGGTTTGGGTAAATGGGTGGGTTATGGCGACGTGTAAGCTTCTGGTTGGGTGTGTAACTTTGGTTGTCTGGCAGTTTCAGTCCCCATAGTTCCTTGTTTCTTCTACTTTGTATAAAACAGCAAAATATCCCAATTCCTTTGAAAACAAGTTTGGCATTTTGACACTTTTGGCACAATTAAGTTTTCAAACTTAATATAAGGACTTCAAATGTAAATTCTTCAATTCCAAAGGGCTAAACTTGTACAATCTTCATTCCTCAAGGACCATTCTTGCATAACTTGATTTCTTCAAGGTCTTAACTTGCCAAGTCTTTAAAAATGAGGGACTAAAGTTGCCAATCTTCAAAACTTCAAGGGCATTTTTGTAAAATCCAGATTTGGGCCCGGTTCATTGTGCGGCTTCGTTTCCCGTGTTCGTTTTTGAATGATTCTTGTGATCTTTTTGCCTTTTCCTCAATATCCGTACCTAAAATACACAAGCAACAAACACGAGCATATATTTGGCAGTTTTAATGATATTTAATGCATTTTAAGCCCGATTTGGACGATGAGACTATGTATAAAAGCAGTCTCATCACTCCCCCATACTAAACCATTGCCGTGCCCTCACGCAATGCTAGAATAAGGTATCATAGCACCTCCAAAGTTCAATTTATTCACGTTATTGAAATGATAAACTAGATACACTACTACTATTACTACTACTTGTGTTTTAGACATAATGTATGATTTTCATCGCAAAATGGTACGTTTAGGTTCATAGAATAAGAACACGTGAATGATTCGTTAGAAATAATTTCATCGTCCTCGATTTTCACCCTAATTCCATGCCAAGCGTGCAACGAGATCATTGTCATTATAAGTTAGTAATGCTAACACTACTCATATGCCCTAATCACGTACTTATTCTCCCATTATTCCTATGTTGTATCTCTAATATTTTATTTTGTCTTGAATGTTTCACGAGGATACATTGTTGACTTATGCGATAATAGAGATCTAGGTCTAAAAATAGTGTCCTAACGGTGTAACTAAGACCATCAAATCAATAACCCCTCCTAATAGACAACGATGTTAAAAAATTAAGTTGACAAGAAGAATCGATAAACACGGTTTTATAACGGTTTTGAACATGAGACTTATTACCAAGACTTTTATACGCCCCCTAACGGAAGGGCCTTATTATCTTTGGTTTACCTCCATCTTTTATTCAACTTCGCCATGAAGCTTTTATTATGACTTCGGTCTTGCCTTGCCTTTTATTATCCGCCTCATCGGTGGTTTTATTAGCCAAAGACGTATATCCTCACGCTAAAGCGAATTTTGGATCTTTAAAGCTTCGAAGATTAAGGCTTGATTCACTTTCAATTTTGCATAGATTTTTCGGCATTGTGGGGCTTCAAATTGTTTGCTAGATTTAGGTGAGCACTTGAAATCTTATTATTGGGTGAAGCTTTTGATTATTCGGGTTGCCAATACTTCAAAACCGTGACGCTGGCGATACCTTAATGTCTTCCCAATTTAATTACACGGAAGCTACTAGAAAAGACTAGAAACCCAACAATCCTAACTAAACCGCTAAGTCAATATTTATTAAGCAAAAAATATTTACATGCGAAGGGAGAATAAGCAAACAACGAGAACACATGAGTTTTTGAAAGAATGCGAGTACTCTACGTTTAGCATAGAAACTTATAATTAACTCTATCATTTCTCGTCCTCATTTAAGAGACTTAGCCTAATATAAGTTAAGGAATCAAAGCTAAGTGCTCAACACGCACGGTCGAGTCAAAAATTACTCTTATTCTCGCCATCGGAAAACCTACATTCGTGTCTTCAAACACTTATGAAATATGAGAAAAAATTTAAAATTTGGCCATTTTTAGCCTTATTTTGCAACAAAACGATAAACAAAAAGATAAACTTTGGAAAGCGTGAAGGTTTGGCAAGGCAAGTATCTATTCACCCCCCATACTAAAGTTAAACATTGTCCTCAATGTTTCGAGTCTAGGGGTGCAAACACCCCCATACTAGAGACGTAGTCGAATGCCTAATCTAGCATGGAAAGGGTGTAACCAATAAATTAATAGCCGTTTATGAAGTGTGCTATAAACCTAAGGTTAGAACATCAAAGGATATATCATTTGGATATTAGGAAAGTCTTCAAAGCAAACGATCGAGTGCTCCCATAAAACGAACACGAGAGGCTCCAATCGTGAAGATCATGATCTAAAAACCACAATGCACAAACAACCACGGAAAAGGTTGGAAGGGCACAAATCCCCTCACATTAACTAATTAGAAAGCAATAATATGTACATGGATAAGCATGGGTCTCCCCCATGAGGCACCTTGTTTTTGATAACCGAGTCAAAAGCTCGACTCGAATCCCCATAAATGTGATCATTTAGGGATAATCATGGTGTGGTCAATTTTTAGTGGGGCTTACATGATAAACAAGGCCCAAAAACAACCGGTATTAAGGACTAAGTCCTTTGATGATGCAATATACCGGGATCGAAGATGGCTTTCTCGTTTTCATTGGAAAAACAAATCAACGCCACTTCATCGTGTGCCAACAAAAACCCAAAGAGTTTCAAGAAAATAGAAGAGAAGAAATAGAAGGGTGGTACAATGGGTAAGTCATAAAAACATTAAGCTACTCGAGGTAGACTCGCACCAATCAAATGAAAAGATTTTCCATTTATTTCATCGGTGGAAGACCGAGATTTCCCTATATAAGCAATTCCAGGATCAAATATATCGTCCTCGGTGGAGAAAGGGGAGGGAACATAAGGGGTTTCCCCCACACTAGGTCCACACAAAGCATCGTCAAAAGGAGAAGACGAGCTTGTAGTACTCAATACACGTGGTGATGATGGAGTTAGAGTTGTAGAAAAATCTTTTAAATTCAATTCAAAATCTTTTCCTTTTTCATCTTTTAAACTCTCCTTATGAAAACCCGACTTAATTATGTCAAAAATATTTGGTGTTTCTAAAGCAATGTTAGTCACACTAAAAATTCTCACATTTGAAAACCGTTTTGGCAAAGGTGGTGGTAAGTTTTCAAAACGTTTGTCGACAAAGAAAACTTCCCCATCGGGATCAACGTATTCATCATCCGAAGAATCACTCGAGATTGGAATCGTACGCTTAACACTCTTAACCTCCACCGGCGGAGGGGACGGAACTTCATTTTTCTCAACAACTCCTAAAACTCTTTTTGAAATTATTTTGCAAATGTTTTTGATGGGATTGACATTGTACAAAGACGTGATAGAATAAACATGAGAAAGCGTGGAGTTTTGAGTTGCATTAATGACGAGTTCTTCCTCATTGAAACGAAGAGTGATTTTTCTTGCATGCACATCGATAAGTGCTCTCGAGGTATCCAAAAATGATCGACCTAAAATTAACGGAACTTTAGGATCGATGGGAATGTCAAAAACAATAAAGTCTACGGGATAGTAGAACTTTGCAACTTTTACAAAGACGTCCTCGGCTACTCCACAAGCTAGAATCGTAGAATGATCGGCCATCTCGATTGACATTCTTGAAGGAGTGAGATTTGGAAGATTGAGCGATTTAAAAATCTCAAGAGGCATCAAATTAATACTAGAACCAAGATCGGCCAAGGCGTAGCATTCTTCCATGTCTTGTATAGCACATGGGATTAAAAACTTGCCGGGATCACCGACTTTTTTAGGTATGCGGCTTAGAAAAACCGATGAACAACTAGACGATTTTTGCAATTTCTCTTTGTTATTCAACATACTTTTGAAGTTCGCGGCAAATCGAGGCATCATGACTAAGGCGTCGGCAAAACTTATATTAAAATGCAAGTCACGAAACATTTTCATTAAAAGTTCAAATTGATAATTATTTCGTTCTTGTGCCTTTTCCTTGTCTTGTCTTGAAGGGTAGGGTAAAGGTGGTGTGGGTTGGGGCATAGGCATAGGCATCGGCCTTGGAATCTCGGGTTCCATGATTGATGTGGGTTCAACCGTAGGTGTGGTTTGAGCGGTACTTCGTGGGCTTGGAATGTGCTCCTTTTCTACCACCACCTCGGGTTCTTTCTCTTTTTCCTTCTCCATAGAAGTACTTGGACGAGAAATGGGTTCTTTGAATGTTTTACCACTACGGGTAGTAATAACCTTCAATTCTCCTTTCGGGTTCACAATGGTATCACTAGGAAGACCACCCGAAGAAGAGGGCTTACACATGATAGCTTCAAACATTTTAGCCATTCGGTCTTCAAATTTAGATTGCCTAGCATCCGCTTTTAACAACTCTTGCTTAATCTCATGTTGACCTTGCTCCATTTTTTGTTGATTTTGTTGGAGAAGTGTGACATTTCCTCCATTTTATTAGCATGAGTTTTAAGTTCATTAGCAAGTTCGTTTTTAAGCTCGTTTTTCAACTCGGATCTTAAGCTAACCATTTCACGTTGCAAATTGTCAAACTTAGCATCATTAGCCTTAGCATAATTCAAAAACTCTCCTTGAAGATTTTTGGTGTGATCATTTTGAAAACCTTGTGTCGTTGTTTGAAAATCACGGTTTTGGTTTTGGTTTGAAATTTGCCCATTTCCACTTTGATAATTACCCTTGTTGTAATTCCTTTGATTGCCTTGATAATTACCACCTTGGTTGTTGTTTCGATAGTTATTAGCATTTTGATTTGGTGGAGCTTGATTTTGGCGGGAACCTTGACCGTTTTGGTTATAAGTTCCCGTGGCTACATAAGCACTCGAAGTGTTACCATCCGCGGTAATGCACTCGGAAAGATCAAGAGCTCCACCACACGACAAACAACTCTTAGAAACCGCTTTAACCGAAGCGGAATTCGAAGCTTCTTGAGCTTTCCAATGAGACATAAGAGTCGAAAACCTATCTAAAAACCGATTTTCCTCATTAGCTTCATCATGTAAAGCATTAATGCTACGAGACGATGATGAGCCCATTTTGGCAACACTCGGTGTGTTACGAGGGCTATAAACCTTAGACCTATTCTCAATTATGACCAAAGCTTCTTCAACTGTTTTACACAAAAAATTACCACCCGCGGCGGCATTTAAATAATCTCTTTCATGATCATTAAGTCCATTGTAAAACGTGTCGATTTGATGTAAGTCGGAAAAACCGTGATGAGGACATTCATGTAACATCTCCTTAAACCTATTCCAAGCCGTTGAAAAACTTTCATTTGATTCTTGTGAAAATTTAGAAATCTCATTTTTCAAATGCGTAGTCTTAGAGGGCGGAAAAAATTGGTTCACAAATTTCGAAACGAGATCCTTCCACGTCAATATAGAATTGGGTGGCTCTTTCTCTAACCAAATTTTTGCGGGCCCCGCTAAGGAATACGGAAAAAGCATCATCTTAATCGAGTCATTCGAGACATCCTTAAATTTGCACGTGGCGGTAAGACTATTGAATTGGCGGATATGGTTGTGTGGATTGTCCTTCTCATCACCACGGAATTTGTTGCTTTGGATCATCGACAACAAACCCGTTTTCACCTCAAAATTCTCCGCAAGGATAGCGGGAATCACAATAGCTTCTCCATAACCCTCGGTGGGTGCTTGAAGTAACTCCATCATAGTTCGATTCGCCATGGTTGGTGCTTCTCGTACAATGGGTTCGTCAATAGGAGACTCCTCACTAGAATGAGTTGGAGTGGGAGTTTTGTTTTTTCGTCTACGTGCACGTTTTGCTTGATTACGAGTTAGCATAAACGTCACGTACCACGAGGAGACGAGCAAAGAAGATTCTTTTTGGTGTTTTGTATTTTTCAATTTTTTTGTGGTTTTTGATGGTATTAACTTTTTTTTGGAAATTGGTGAATGTATTGAGTAGACACAAATCTACAAATCTCCTCCTTAATCAAATCTCTTGATTAAAGAAGCCTCAAGGAATGAAAACGGTCACGTGAAGTGAACGCCTTCGATGACTTTAGAACGATGGTGGAACACCAAATCGTTCAAGAGGGTTTAATCAATAGAAACCAAGAAAATATATATGATATGTAATAATACTTTGGGCGGCAAAACCCTCGATTAGCTCTCAAAATCAAATACGCACAAGCAAGCGGAGGAAACGAGGCGGTGCGAAGCACTTAAGAGCCTTTTTCCTTTAGGTCGTGAAATACAACCGCCTTATACCCACCTTATAGTTTGTATTTTTCAAAATCGAGCTTCACGAAAGTATTTATCTATTTTTGCCTTTTTTTTCTTTGGTTTGAGATTCGAATACAATGATTGGGTAATGACCTCCCAAGTCAAGGTTGTGATTTCTCACGTATTTGGAGTACTTGTGAATTTATTGTTCTACGTATACAATATATTAATAATATTCACACAAAAACCGAAAAACGATAATACGTATTAGTAGAGTGCTACTAATACAAATACTAATTATGGTTAGTATAAAACAACAATTGTTCAATCAAAACACAACACGCCTCCCCGGCAGCGGCGCCAAAAATGATGGTTGTAAAATTAGATACTTGCTTTAGGAAAAACAAGCAACTAAAATATAGGGCAAGTGGGCACGACGATTTAGGAAAACCGTGTGTGAATGACCCTAAGAGTGAGTTCGTTCTCGAGGAGGCACGTGTGTTGTGTAATGAATTGATTAATGATGATTTTATTGTTATGAGAAGAAAAGAAAAGAGAAATAAGAAAGAAATGACGGTTACGAAGACGGATTAAACTACGACGAAAAAGGCGATCACGTAAAACCGTAAAAAACTACAAAATTAAAAAATTTAAACCTAATAATTAATTAAAAGCTAAAATAAGTCTAAAATAATATAAATAAGAATAAAAATCCAATAAAAATATTTTAAAACCTTTTATTAATTAAATATTCGATTTTAAATGCTAATTAAAGCCCTGAAATTAAATATAATTAATCAAAATGTCCAAAATATGATTTTATTGAACTAATAAGTTACTTATATTATTTAAAGACTAAAAAGTATTTTTCCTAATTTTTAAAAACTACTTTTCTATTTTTAAACTACTAAAAACTATTTTTAAACTAAAATAATTATAAAAAATAATAAAATAATGCCAAAATTAATTGAAAATTTTTAAAAATCCTATTTTACTCTAATGAACAGTATAAAATTGAAAAAGTTTGAAAAATATTAAATTTTTCACTAAAAGACAAAAAAAGTTTAATTAAAACCCTAATTAACTTAAATTAATTCTAAAAAATAATAAAAAGATGAACAGTAAAATCTTTTCGAACTAAAAATCTTAAAATAATATTCTAAGTCTATGAAAAATTGTAAAACTAAAAAATGAATATTTTTGTCACTAAAAAACAAAAACAGAAACTTAAAAGTTAATTAAAAATGCTATTTAATCTAAAAATTACTAAATGAACATTAATAAATTTTTTACCTAAACTGAAAAATCACAAATTTAATAAGAAAAATACTGAAACAAATTTGAAGTCCTAATTCTAAAAATTGGGCACTAAAGACAAAAAATCTAAAAAGCTGAAAGTGACATGTGACCAAGTCTTGTCTGCTAGTGAAGCAGGGGAAACAATTGTGCTACCAGTGGGAAAGGAGTTCCCACTGCTAGTGTATTTTTCAGGTCTGTGGATGTTTAAGCTTAGGAAAGCTATTTGGATTTGGATTCTTTGGACAGCAAGGCACCCCCACACCAATTGGGTTGTGGGGAGTCTGAGTAAACACAAAAAAACACAAAGTCACTTAGCAAAATTAAGCTCAAATAGGCACAAAAGTTCCTGATAAAGCCTATGCTTGACTGATGAACAATTTGGCCAAATTACTTGCACAAAAATGAGATTTAATGGCTCCTAACTTGCACATAAGCTCGCCAGAGGACAAATAAGCAATAGCAAACCCTAAAGCAACCAATTATCCAGCAATGAACAAGATATGAGGCACCAATATTCAGAAAACAGTCACCTAAGGGCACTTTCTGATTTTTGCTATGTTTTCACCTTTTTTAGCATACAACTTAGATTTAAGACCTACCAAACTGAAACCTAAGCACTAAAATCTCCTAACAACTAACTAATGAGTGATTCTAACAGGTTTTAACACAAAATTTAGTCACAAATCTTGGCTAATCTCTTATCCCAAACACCCCTTAAGTGACTGAAAATCAAATTTGTTTAACCAAATCAATTTCAAACCTTTCAAATCTGATTATAATCACTTAAAACATGCATACTAACAACTAATGAGCAATTTCAAACACTTAAACAAACAAATGACCAACTTGCACAAAAATCATACCCAATATCATGAACACCAAATAAGAAACTGAAAAATAAGGACAAAGGATTTACCTTGAGGGACCTACATCCAGGTCCCTCAATGGCTGCTTAGCCACATTCAACAGACCCGGGTCTGTGCTGAACCCTTGACAACAACAAGCTCTTATGAACCTGCTAAGAAAAATGAAGAACACAATAACAATAATAATCTGATTTTTTAAAAAACCTTTTAAACCTTTTTCAAAACTTTCTCAAATGTTTTTCCTTTCAAACTCTTAACAATCCACTTACAACAATTTGGAAAACCAAATTCAGAATCAAGATTTAACCAAAATCTACCTTTTTCAGAAACCTTGTTTCTGAAAATTCAAAACACAAAATATGTTTTGCACAAATTAAATGGAACTCAGATCAATACTCAAACATATACCAACTTTTTAAAAAATCATAAAAGGAATTACTTTTAAACAAACACCAACTTTATATTAATCAAAAAAGGAATTACAATTTTTTTGAGTAAAAATCTGGAACAAGAAATAATAGAGGTACAGACACCTCTATTTATACAGGTCTAAAGAACTATCTAGAATCAATAAAACTCTAGAACTAAACTTCCTATTTTGCCCTTGGACGATTTTGAAAAGTTGGTCAAAATTTTGCCTTCATGTGATCTCTGAAGATGCCAGCTGTTAAATAATTCATCTTGGACGTTTGTTTGGACTTGGGGACTAAGGAGTTGATCTCAGACGTTTATCATGTCCCCTCCTAGGGTTTTGTGGAAAGGGACAAGTGCAGGGGACCATGGGGTGGTCACATGGGTTGAGTGGGAACATGGGTTTTGTGTGGGATGGGATGAGAGTGACCTTAATCAGGTTTCTGGATAATTAGGGGCAAAACCCCTTTGTTTTTAGGTGACAAAAATCTGGGGATGTTTAGGGTTCATGGGGGATTAAGGTTTTGTTTTAATCTGATTTGGGGGTTATTATTTTTGAATATGGTGTTTAGTGGGAAACGTGTTTGACTAATTTGACCAGGTTTATTAATAAACCTGGTTGGGTGGGTTACGGGTTTGGTTGGGTAAATGGGTAAGGGTTTGGGTAAATGGGTGGGTTATAGTGACGTGTAAGCTTCTGGTGGGTGTGTAAGTTTGGCTGTCTGGCAGTTTCAGTCCCCATAGTTCCTTGTTTCTTCTACTTTGTATAAAACAGCAAAATATCCCATTTCCTTTGAAAACAAGTTTGGCATTTTGACACTTTTGGCACAATTAAGTTTTAAAACTTGATATAAGGACTTCAAATGTAAATTCTTCAATTCCCAAGGGCTAAACTTGTACAATCTTCATTCCTCAAGGACCATTCTTGCATAACTTGATTTCTTCAAGGTCTTAACTTGCCAAGTCTTCAAAAATGAGGGACTAAAGTTGCCAATCTTCAAAACTTCAAGGGCATTTTTGAAAAATCTAGATTTGGGCCCGGTTCATTGTGCGGCTTCGTTTCCCGTGTTCGTTTTTTAATGATTCTTGTGATCTTTTTGCCTTTTCCTCAATATCCGTACCTAAAATACACAAGCAACAAACACGAGCATATATTTGGCAGTTTTAATGATATTTAATGCATTTTAAGCCCGATTTGGACGATGAGACTATGTATAAAAGCAGTCTCATCAGGGGGTCTCAGATTTAGATGAAATTAAGGTCTTGGGTCGTTGAATGCATAAAGGTGGACATGGTTGTTATCTTAATTTATCTAGCATAATACTTGATTATTTTCTAAATACTAACCTAGATATCATATGTTTTTCGCAGGGGTTCTAATATGGAATAGTATACTAGTATGATGCATAAGAATGGAAAATGGATAGAGGACTCACAACAGAAGTGTTTGGCCTAGTGGTTTCGAACAGGATGTGGGGTTTCGGCTGGGCTTGCTCAAGACTTATCACTTGCTCCTTAAAAATCTTCCCAGAATTCCTTTAAGTGTTTATGTTTTTGTATTTGGACTGTGAGCATTGACTGTATTTAACATTTTATTCTCGGCATAGGGTAAAACCTAATCTGGAATTGGAGGTCTTGTGATATGCCCATTTTTGGTAAACTCGGCATGTGTGTTGGACACTTGTGCTCAGTGGGTTTGTATAAAAATGTTTCCAGGTTGGGTGTTTGACTAGTGTTGACTCCCCTTGATCCCAGGTTTTGCATAATAAGTCAAATGTTAAAATTTTCACTTTCTTTGTCCAGTTTGGGTCTATATTGGTGTGTCCTCAATCTATTCGGCTCAATAAGAGTCTTTGTGGGCTGTCCGACCCATTGGGTTGATAATACTCGACTTAAATCAATTAGTAATACACGGTATATTTAGGCAAGCAATAACACTTTCGCCTCTATTAGAAAATCCAACAGGGACTTAAGTAGTAGTGGATACGGGTATTCTCGAAAATTTAAATAACATTCGTGAACGGCACAAACCATTAACAAGTGAAACGTCTTACAAACGGGCACGTCTTATTAAAATAGACGTGAAAATTCAAGTTGTTACAGAGGAAAGCCATGATTTCGAAGGAGTCCCCTACACAGGCCCACCAGGAGAGTATACCGGTTCCTAGTTACAAAAAATTACCGTGCTCCCCCACACAACAAATTCCCAAAAGGGGAGAACACTGCAGACTAGACCTCGCGCCGATGTGACTTTGTGGGGAATACTCTCAAGGCCGCGGGAAAAGAAACATATGTCCAGGTACACCACCACGCCATTCCTTATCATTAGCACGAATCAAATAATGCATGCACTTTCCTAACACTCGTAGGGTATTAAATTTGCAGCTACTACATTGCAACGACCAACGCTGGTGCAAGCACCTCGAAGTCTACCAAATTCGTGCCCTCCTGAAAGTTTACCCGCTCATGCGTACTGGACTGCACAACTATATGCGAGGATTTTCTCCTCCACTTAACTCCCCCTGGCCGCGCCCAACACATGCAGGAAATGCACGCCACAAAACTAATGAGAGAGTTGGACACAGTTACCTCACAAGAAATAACTCTAGTCGCACATTTGAAAAAGAAGGTATCACAGCTATCAGAGCAACTGGCACATGCAAATCAAAAGGTCCACCAAGCAGTAGAACAAAGAGACCGCAAACTCGTAATTTCCAAGTGCGAACTTACAGGTTTGCGCGCTGTGTCCATTATAAATGCTGGATCCATCCAATATTTAGAGGATGCAAAGGAAACATTATCTGAACTTATAGATCGCGAGCGCTGCTTGCGTGTGAAGCAGGAGGATGAAAATCGCTGGGCTATGTCGAAGCTGGAAGAAGGTATGAGTACCCTTACTACAAATTGTAACAATTTTGTTGCCAATTGTCACAAAGATATGGCTAAGAAATCCGAGATTCTGAAGTATATGAGCACCAATTTTGATGAAGAGCTGTATCCACACCTCACCGCCGTGCGCTCAGAGAATCATTGGTTAATAAACCATGGCCTGCCATTAGCTGCGAAAAGTTCCATGGAGTATCCCAACCTCTATAAAGTGATCAGGGATATCTTCGATGCTTCACGGCTACTAGGACAAAGCCTCGCCATGGAGCGCGCCTTGAAGGAGAAGTTACTAACCAGACCCCTGGAGGGTAGTGAAATTTACTCCAGGTACGCGCAAGAAATCTTTGATGCTGCATTCCACAGACTAGAAGGCCTCCCACTGGCCATCATAGACCGCCTTGAGAAAGATCAATATTTTCCTATAAGTGTGATCATGGCCGGTCTTACCTTAGCAAGCCATTGCGTAGAAAGAGTAGAAGAAGGTCTCCCTGCTCTATCCAAACCGGATATTTCTCAACTACAGGTCCCTGTCTACATCTCTGGTGCACCAATAATGATCTCGCTAGAAGACAAGTTAAAACAGCACGTGAGACGTGTTGCGAAGAAGAACCGGACTTCAACTAAAGGTGTCGCTATTGGTTTAAGTTTAGCACACCCTAGTCGATCCAATGGTGTACCATTTAGCCTGCCTTCCATCAATGTGTATCAGACACGCGTGCTGCAATATATGAAGGAGGCATGGGTACAACATTCCGTGTCAGTGAAGCCGGCGTACCGTAGGTTGAAGAGGTCGCTGTTAGCGAACCACCTCCTATATAGGGCACCTTTCTTTACTATTTGCATTGTACTAACTACGCACAATAATTTTGTAAATTAAGGAACATGTATAATATTTATGACAACCCGTATTTTTGCCAATACGTAGCGTCCTGCGCTATGATCACGTTCCTTGTTTATATACGTGTGTCCAGGTGTCTGTATTCACGTCTAAGTGAGACAGAACGCCTGTTTATGAGTACACTCATTGGAGTGTGACTCTAAACTTATGGGCAAGTCGAAAGTCATTACGTGTGGTCCTGTCACTACTACCATAATCAATGTCATAAAGAATGACATGTTTGTTAGGCGTGCACACTGTGTCTTGTGCATATCCCTCATAAAGTATGTGGACTGCTACACTTACCACAACGTCTTGAGAGAAGCTGCCTAACAAAGGATACCTGATCCGGCGCCGCTGGGGGTTCATCCCTCTTACACGACAAGTTTAATTAGTAGGGTAAACTTAGTCCTCTTATTTCACCGGGAAACGTATATTGTACATGTACACCGGAAGGCCATATTTATACATATTTCAAAAAAGAAACAACACTCTTATGGATAAAAGATAGAAATGAAAAAGATTATTTGGGACGCGGAGCTAGCTAGGAACCGTAGCGTTTTATTCATACTTTTTGCCAATTTTGAAATAAATAACAAAAAAGTGTTGGGAATAAATGTAAGTATATTAGTTACCCATAATAGTTGGTCAATGGTTCCCCTGCTAGAGTAAGTTCCCCCTGCTAAATAACAAAGGCAGGGGATTGGTTCCCCTGCTGAAGTCAAAGGCCTTGCCGCCAGAGTTAAACTTGGAATAGATTATTACGCGTTTCTATTACCACTCCGAGATACTTTCCAAGTTTGTTAATAGTAATCTTGTACGTGAGTCCTTATGCCTATAAAAGGACTCATTAGGTTATCATGCAAGGTGTGTCTTTCTCTATTGTCTTTCATTTAATACTTTAAGGTTTTTGTAACCCTTATACCATTATTGGGTATTCGTATATCTTTGATATATTAAAGTTTAACGTTTGCTTTAATCGTTTGTTCTTGTGTTAAACATTACATTCTGCATCTTTTTTAGTTACTGTGTATTGCAAAGTTTCTCTAGTGTTAGATTGAATTTATTCTTTCTATCACAACCCTTAAACAAGCTATAAAGGTTTAAGATCTGAGTTCGGGATCAACAAGTGGTGTCAGAGCTTGTTGAGAAACTTTGATTAAACCAAGAAAAAAACATCTCACACAATCAACCTCAACTATGTCTTCAGATTCCAATTCATCATCTTCCAACAACAATTTTCTCAAACTACCCATTCTGGATCCTGAAAACTTTGAATTATGGGAATTCAGGATTCAACAATACCTCAAAATGGAACATTATGTTCTATGGGAAATCATAGAATTTGGTGATCAATTTCCAAAGACTGTGCAGGTGGATAATGGTAAGGGAGAAGATAAAGCTGAAAGCTCTAAAGGTGAAGTCAAGAAGAAATCTGCTGCTCTTTGTGACAAAGAAATACTGGCTATAAGGCATGATGTCAGAGCTCACAGTTCCTTACTGTTGGCTCTGCCTGATAGACATCAGCTAAGATTCAGAAAGTACAAAACAGCTAAGGAACTCTGGGAAGCCATAGGCAAAACCTTTGGAGGAAATGAAGCCACAAAGAAGAAGAAGAAGAATCAAATGCTTGATGAATTTGCTTCTTTCAAAGCAATTGGTGATGAAGCAATTGGTGCTATTTACAATAGGCTTCAAGATATGGTGGCTCAGTTGGAGTTCTTTGAAATTGAAGTGACAAGAGAACAGGTGAATACCAGGTTTCTTAACAGTCTTCAGAAAAATGGTTCGTCTACAAAGCTATTTGGCAGAATAAGGATGACTTAGATAACAAGAATATTGATGACATATACAATAACTTGAAAGTTTTTGAACCTGTTGTCAATGAAATGAAGTCAAAAGGAATAATTCCCACCAATTCAAGTGCAACCACTGATTCCCCTGTTAACATGGCATTCATATCCCAAAGCAGTGGAATCTCTAAAAGCAGTGGAATCGAAGTTGGCCCTGCTACGCATTCCCCTGCTACCAGATCTGAATCATCTTATGATGAAGAAAGGCCTGCAATTTTCAACCTTGACACTGCTTGTGCCTTTATAGCATCCCAAGGGCCAGAAGGATCTACTGTGTTACATGAAGATCTGAGTCAAATCTCTAAGCAAGGACTAGAGGAAATGGACATCAAGTGGAACATGGATCTACTTAGTATGAGAGCCAACAGGTCTTACAAGAAATATGGAAAGAAGATCTCCATCAATCCTTCTGATGTAGCTGGATTTGACGAAACAAAGGTTGAATGCTACAACTGTTGTGACAATCTGTCAATTTATTGTTGATATTTTATTCTCAAATATTATTTAAAAATATTATTTTAATGTTATATTATGAACTCACTTATTTTTGGGAAGTAATTTGGATTTACGTCTTGAAGTAGCGTCGACTACGTCTAAACCGGAGGATTCAACGTTACGTGCTTACGTTTACATACACCTTTTTGGTGACAGTCCGACATTTCAGAAAATAAATTTATCCGTGAATATTATTTTGGAATTTTAAATTTGTGTTGGTTCATAAACTCACAAATTTACGAGAAGAGATTAGGACTTACGACTTTAATTTAACGTCCTTTACGACTAAACCGGAAACCTTAGGATTACGTATTTATGTTTTCAAACTCCGTTTTTGATGAGACAATTTTTATTGGATTCGTTTTGTGCCGTTGATTCATAATTTATAAAAATGTTTTTCGTAAAACGACCCGAGGGCACACAAATCGAGAAAAATAGAATCGAGGAATACCCGTAAATTAGCGGGATGGGACAAACTAATTTATCCCACCCCACTATCTAAAGGGACGGCCAAACTTGGACACCACATCAAAGATGTGGCATCCTTACACTCTATACACTTACGCTTGTAACATTTGCTTCATTTTGAAGCTACTCTTCCCACTAAACTAACAAAACCAACTAGCTAAACCATTAGCTCCCATTTCATACATGCAAATCAACTCAAAAACTCTCTCACTCTCTCTAACTTGTCATCCCACACCACCACCATACACCACCATTTGATCTTTTCTAGCCACAAGATATATGTTATCTAGCTATATTATTGAGAAACCTTGAAGCCTTGATTGATTGGTGGCCATTTTAACAACAAAGGAGGTGAACCTTGAAGCCTTGATTGATTGGTGGCCATTTTAGCAACAAAGGAGGTGATTTGCTTGTGTCCTAGGGCTAATTTCTCAACAAACTATCTTGGTGATTGATGATCTTGGAGATATATTTGGTGTTCATCAAGTTGTTGTCTTCCAAAAACAAGATATAATATTGGTTGGTAAAGAAGATCATCCTTTCCATTTCTCTTGTTATTTTTGTAAAGATCAAATGTATTTTCTTTCTTGTTGTATATGTATATGATGAATATATGATGATAAAGATGTTGTGTGGGGATCAAGTGTTGATAAATATGATTAAAAAGAATTAAAACTATATGTAAAATTGGTAAAATCTTGCTTAAATAAGTAGGCTGTATAAAAACAGTAACTAACCACATGTTAAACTGATAAAATGGAAAAGTGCAATCCATTTACAGTAAGTATAAGATGTCATACACATGTGAGAGTTGGCCATACAATGGAATCATTAGGATGAGTGAGATATGATCAAAACAATATTAGAGTACAAATCTGCATAGACTGTTTTGGACGATTTTTATAAAATACTTAGAGGCTGATTTAACAGTAGCCATAGAAGAGTTAAATGGAGCACATATCAAGTAGTTTATGCGATAAAATTTTGGGCTTCTATATCCATATAGAACTCTAGATATAGCTGTTTTGGTGAACATGAAACTAAAAATCAGATTTTGAAGAATTAATGTTTAATAGTATTATATAAGCACTCAAACTAATATAGTATAAAATGTGAATTAAAACTCACTAACTTATAAATTTCATTTATATAAATATGTATAAGGTTAAATAAATGGACAATTTATAAAATGGTAGTTGAATAAGATTTATAAGTATAAAAACTATAAACATGATTTTTACGACTTTTTCGGCTATTACCGTAAAATTAACGTTTTTCGCCAATTAAAACTTAGACGATCAAACCCGTCTAATGTAAAGTTTTTAAAAGTCATATACTGATATATAAGTACCTAATACAAGTAAAAACCGATAAAACCCGAACTATATGACATACAGACAATAACGAGCTAAGTTAGCATATTGGACTAATAATTTAACTAAATAAGTTAAACACTTATAAAACTTACTTATTGGGCTTAACCCATTTGGGCCCAACATGTAAAGTATAAATACTAATAATACAAGTATAAAATGGATTAATACAAGTTAATGGACTTATAATAGGCTTATTGGCCTAAAACATGTAAATAGGTAAAACTAGTAAACTAGTATAAAAGTTATCAACACATAACACAAAAATTGAGTGAATGACAATATATAAACCCACTTGATCATCATATATATAAAATCATCATATGTATACATAATTGTTATTTGGATAAAGTCATTGGATAATAGTCTAAGACGAGTATTATTTGTCTAGGTTTCCGTGATTGAAGCATGTACCGTACATCCGAATTGCCGATAACCCGCTTTCCCACATCAACGTGAGTTCATAGCCTCGCACTCTTTTAAATGTTTTTATGAAATGTTTTATAAACCCGCGAGGGAGATAACATGTTAGTTTTTATGAAATAGGACACTAGTTGTCCTAATTGTTTGTTTATTGATTTGGACCCGAATGATTGTATGACCCGATGAATAATTAAATGACCCGATAGATGAAATGAAATGGATTATTAAAGTTAGATTATGTCACTGAAAGTCCCATTAGCATGAATTATGAACTACCGGGATTTGGTAGACGCTTATGCATATAATAGTACTATTTGGGGACGATCACCCCAGTTCGCGCCTTGACGGTTGATCCCCATCGTGCCACATTGATTGGTAAGCGAATTTATGTATGAGAAGATTTCCATAGCGTGATTATTGTGACGACGCGCTAACTTAAATGGACAAATTGAGTTTCGGGCTAGCTACCTGTTGTTGGTTATAGTAAGGTAACAATGTCATGTGGCTTATAATAATCCAATTAACGAAATACTGCTATACGCACCGAATTACAATATATATTGCCTGACTAGCAATACGGGGTCATATTATTGATATTATGTTTGTGTTTTGGTTTTTCATAACCATATTCATATAACGGTTTTTATTTAATCTATAAAACATTATAAAACGTATTGTATGATGTTTCTAACGACAATGGTTCGTATAATGATTTTGAAGGCGAAAGCCTATATTATGATTTTGATAAGGATTTGTATAAAATGACTTTGGCTATTTTATGGCCTACTACAAAGATTTGTACAAAATGATTTTCGGTAATAAATATATACCGATGATATATTAATGGTTTTCATTAAACTCTATGAATTCACTCGGCGTTATCGCTGACCTTTTCTTTTAACATGTTTTATCTCAGGTACTTGAAGGTAATTCTCGGGAAGACGAAAAGAATTCATGTCTCGCACTTAAATAATAATTTCCATTCAAATGCTTTGTAAAACCTGTATGAAATACAATGAATTGGGACCTATGTAACTTTGATATTTATGAATGGAAACGCTTTACTATTAAACGACGCGATTTTTAAGCGTTGTCTATGATGTGAGTAATGTGCTATCCCGTAACACCAACGAGTCTTCCGCTGTATTGAATTGTATAAATTTGGGGGTGTTACAGTATGGTATCAGAGCTCTCGTTATAGAGAACGAAAGATTTTTAAAACCAAGGTTTTGAATAAAACATTTCAAAATCTTTTAACTATAAACATTTTTCTAAAAATGTCTAAAAATCATTTGACTATAACGGTGCCGAAGAATTCCCGAGTTACCGACAAGGCTAGACTGAGAAGTGTTATTTTAATATATATAACTTTGATTATATATATATATATATATATGATGTAATTTTATTACATGATTGTTTGATGATTATTTTGATATTTATACGAGGTATTTATACGACGTAGATTGTCACAAGAAACCCTAACTTCCCTAGTAAATTAATCGAAGCTATTCTCGTAGGAATTCTAGCTATCCTAGATTTAAACGAAGTTGTGGATATTTATTATCCCAACAAATGGTTGATATTCGTAGAAATGTAGATATTAGTTGATTGTGATATTGAAAAAGAATTGGCGAGATTAAAACTGATATCGATGTCATGACGATCTTTCCTTATAGAGTGGAGTTTGACAAAACGTTACCACCTAGAAAGATGTCATCTGATTCGTTGTCATGCAATTCTTAAATTGAAATTGAAAGGGTGAATGTTGCACTTGAGGCTGTCACTGGAACCATTACCCAAAAGCCTCATGCCACTAGTAGCTTTCCGAGAAGTCTAATTGAATGTATGAGTCATCTCATACTAGTGACTTATTTGATAACTATTGATGAAGGAGATATAGGATTGGAAATTAAGTGTTGATCGTATCGAGCTTTTATTGCCCTATTAAGGCCTAAGAATAAGGTTGAAAGTATTGGACAATGAGGTAGGATATCGAATTGAGTATGATTTGATTTGAAACTTGAATAAAGTAAAATTTAACTTGTATGGAATAAGAAATTGTTAAGAGGAAGTCGTTAAGCCCTGTGATTGAATTATAAGGTTTTAAATGATTGTTAGTTTGTGTTAAGGGTTGTTCCTAGGCCATTGTCCACTTACGAGGATGCCTAGTGTCCAAGAAATAAATTGAAGAAATCTTCTTCTGAATTAGGACCGATGGATCTTTCGGGACATGTGGAACACCTAATGACTCTTGTAGACTAGTATTCATTATGGTATCTTTTAAAAATAATCCCTAACTTAACTGTGACATCAGTTGGTAGGATGAGTTCTTGGAATTGTATGACATAGTGATACGTAATGTGCTACGGTACAATTTTGACTTGTTTGTGATTAATAAAAAGACTACATTTGATTGCTAAATTCTACATGTATCGATGTTATCTATCTTTTCTTGCTTGTCTCTAATGCTCGCATTAGTGATGCAACCATAAGAACAAGTACTCATCTCGAATTGAGTTACGTTGTGGATTATTCTTTTTGAGCGTCATCGAGGTCATGAACCTCATGATTAATTGGCTAAGCTCATTTCCTATCATATTGTAGTTAGTTCTCGGTGAACGGATTTTCATCACTCTTTTGTAGATCACTCATTGTTTTTTAAAGATAAAACAATATCCCTTGAGAAAAATTGAATTTTCATCACCATACGGATTATTTAAAGTGAGACTTATAAATAATCGTTATCGAAATGAAGTTGTTTATAAAACACCTTGGAAAACTTAATTGTTTTCATAACAAAGAAAATCTTTGTAAATTTATTTTTGATTCTTATTTAAGAATTAAGCATGAAAGTGTTTTTATTATAAACATGATGATAAAATTTTGACGAACTTAGTATTGCATCGTTAATCTCAAAATTGTATATAGTTGCGCGCCTACATACAATTTGGAATGGACCATGCAAGACTGATTAGTAGTCACCATGAAATTGTTAATAAACATTACATTTTCTTTGAAGATTGTGAAAGATTAAATTTTATGAGATCTGCAAGAAGTGAAAAATAGGGACATAGTGTTAGGGACACCTACATATGTGCCTGTAGCATCTATTTTTTTGAGTCGAATTTACTCATTTGTGGAAATTGTCTTATTTGACAATTGAGAATTCTTTCTTGTCCAATTCTCCTGTAGTGAGATTATTAGGAAAAGTATCTGATTACCGAGTGTTGATACCCGACTGGATGTATCGACGTTCCCATCATTTCTTTTGATTCGATTTCATTTGAATGACCTGGGTAATGATCCGAGGAGCTTTCAAATGCGTACTCAATTCATGAAAACATGGGATATATTCATATTCATTAAATGTTTTCGTCCGTATCTGATTTGAAATTCTCTCGCGTAGATTATGCGTTGACCTTACTCTTTTAATGGTAGTTGTGTCTTCATATATCCTTGAATTTGCGAAGGATTATGAGTTATTATTTGTCTTTTGAGAAATTCACATCTTATCAACGGTAATGAAACTGGAAAGTTGATAGTGCTAGTGAAATGGATTGATTGATTATGACATGACGACATTGTCTTAATCGATGGGAACTCGAGTAGAATTCCCCTAAATGATAAGATGTTGATTATCAAAAGTGATCTAAATAATTCTTGGTGGATGACGATATCCTGCATTTAGACTTGAATTTATATTGTGAATGGTTGTAAATTAGTCATAGATATTATAATCTAGAAAGAAACTAATATGAATTTATTAAAAGATATTTCTGTTATCTAAAACTTTAAGAGGTATTTGCTGGTGAATTACCTAGACTTTCGCCATTAAGGAAAGTTGAATTTGGTATTGATTATATTCCCATTGTTGCACCTGTGGCTTGTGCACTGTAAGTTAGCACGATCTGAATTAAAAGAATTACCGTACAACTGATAGAGTTGTCGGAGTGAGCTTTTATTCTACCAAGCTCGTCATCATGAAGAGCTATGGTGTTATCATTTCTTATGTCTATTGATTACCGTGAACTAAGTAAATTGATGATTAAAATCTATATCCACTACTCAAGATGATAGATTGTTCGATCATTTACAAGGTTCTAGCGTATGTTCTAAAGATTTGATCTACGGCATGGTTATCATCAATTTCTCATCCGCGAAAAAGATTATCTATTCCAATCACTACATCCAGAACTTGTAATGAACATTATAAGTTTCACGTGATATCGTTTGGATTGGCTAATACACATGTAGCATCATAAATTTGGTGAATCACGTGTGTAGGGTGTAGTTTGATAAATTCATGCTTGTGATCATTAAGGACCATTTGTTTGTTTCTAAGAATAAGAAGGAGTTAATAATTATTTATAGATTGCCCTAAATTGGCCGAACAATGAAAACCTGTACCTTGAATAATTAACATTTGATTTAAGACTTAATCCTTTATATTAATTGACCATGTGATTAATAGATTATGGAATATATTGACTCTTCAAAAATTAGAGCCATTAAGGCTTTGGGTTTTACCAAAAAGAAAATGGAAATATGTTTTGACAAATAATTTATCAAAGAACTTTTGAGGGATTATTCCCTTATACCCAGAACATTTAACTAAACTCCTGTTTAGGGGTAAATGTTCGTGTATACATCAAGACAACCTAAGAGGGATTGAGGAAACCATTTAAACCATAATTTGAAATTTGAAACGGCAATTTTTGCTTTTCAACTAAGAAAATTTTGAGCAAAGAATAAACGAAGGTTTTTTGAACATTTACGGATCTTACTAATTATTTCCGATAAATCAACAAAAATTGTGTTAATTAAATTCAAATTTATTTTGAACATTTTTATATAATTGGACAAACTGAGAAAATTAAAAAACTTTTTGCATTTACGTTTCATAGAAATTAAATATTTATTTTTTAATTACTTGTAGTAATTATCGACGTTTTAAACGTCAGATTGAGCAAAACTGATAAAAACAATAGTTGAGATAGAACTAAGACTTAGAAAATGTAAAGAAAGAATTTTCGAATAAATACGGTCATGATATTTATTCCATCTAGGAAAGTGAAGTAATTACTGACACATTATATAGAAAGGATAAAGAATCAATTAGGATTGTGTTCCTTTATAATGACTGTGCAAAATAAATTGCCGAACAATTTAAAAATAGCCGATGCTTGTAAAAAGGATAATATAGATAATAAATGTGGTTCGCGGCTAATGTGAACCATTAAAATTGAAAAGCCGGTAGCGTTAAATGTTTTAAAGGCCACTGGTGGTTGCCTAAATACGGAGATTGTGAGATGTAGTTATGTTGGAATCTTGTAAGTATAATTATTCTATTACTATCATTTCTGATTTAATGTATCATTATCAGAAGAAGTTGTACTGATGGCAAATTATGAAGGCAGACATCGCCTCATACATTAGTAAACGTCTAGCTATTGCAAAGGTCATCATCTGAGTTTGATTCGATTTGGGTCATCATCGACAGACTGACAAAATCTGCTAATATAATTCCTGATAATGATAGATTCTCGATGAAGGAATTGACTCTTTTGTATTTAAAGGAGTTGTGTAAACATAGTGTGTCTGTATCGATCATCTCTATTACGATCCTCGCTTCGTATCGAATTTCTAGAGATTTGCTCAGAAGTCATTGAGAACGAACCTTGATGAGAGTACTGTGTACCACCCCAATCGAAGGGACGAGGTAAAGTAACGATACAAAATACTATAAGTGTTGTTTTATGTTTGAATGATTGACCTTTGGTAATGAACCGTATAATCGCTTTCTTTTGGAAAGATTATCATTGATAATTATCGTATTAGGATCAAGATCGAATCTTGTGAGGATATATATTAGAGCATCTGTAAGCAGGAGTTGGGATGAAGACACCCGACATACACCAATTGTGAGTTGGACATGTCTTTTAGGTTTGAGGTTTCCTATGATGGCGAACCTAACCTTACAAAATACTCGACTCGTGAGACCTGAAATGATTGTTGAAATTAGGATCTGATTATTGACTGCCGGTAGTGGGCAGAAGGTTATGTGAATATGAAATGTAGATCTTGAAGTGCCAGATGGGTAGCGAAGTTATGTCAAAAATTTTAACCATGGAAAAATGAATTGATGATCTGAAAGATCATGGGATATAAGTCCCCGTTGTATGGGACCATTGAGATGTTGTAAAAGATTGGTTTGAAAAGCATATAAGTTGGATCTACCCTAGGAATTCAAGAGCTGCGTGAATTATGTTTCCTATATCGAACTTGATAAAATGTCTATCAAGTGAAAATCTGACTATTCCTTAATGAAGTTTAGATCGGCGAAAAGTTGCATTCATCAAAAACCCGTGAACATCATGGATAGAGAAAGTAAGTCAACCTTAAGCCTGATCTTATTCCCGTAGTTATTGTAACACCCCCAAATTTATACATCTCAATACAGCGGAAGACTCGTTGGTGTTACGGGATAGCACATTACTCACATCATAGACAACGCATAAAAATCGCGTCGTTTAATAATAAAGCATTTCCATTCATAAATATAAAGTTTACATAGGTCCCAAGTCATTGTATTTTTATACAGGTTTTACAAAGCATTTGAATGGAAATTAATATTTAAGTGCGGGCATGAATTCTTGTTGTCTTCCCGAGAATTACCTTCAAGTACCTGAGATAAAACATGTTAAAAGAAAAGGTCAGCGATAAAGCCGAGTGAATTCATAGAGTTTAATAAACCGTTAATATAACATCGGTATAAAATTATTACCGAATATCATTTTGTACAAATCATTTTAATAGGCCATAAAATAGCCAAAGTTATACAAATCCTTAACGAAAATCATAATAAAGGCATTTGCCTTAAAAATCATTATACGAGCCAATGTCGTAAAAACATCATACAATACGTTTTATAACGTTGTATAGATTAAATAAAAACCGTTATATGTATATGGTTATATAAAACCAAAACACGAACATAATATCAAAGTATGACCCCGTATTATACATCGTAATTCGGTGCGTATAGTAGTATTTCGTTAATTGGATTATTATAAGCCGCATGACATTGTTACCTTAATAAAACAAACAACGGGTAGCTAACCCGATACTCAATTTGCCCATCTAAATTAGCGTGTCGTCACAAAGGTCACGCTATGGAAATCTTCTCATACATAAATTCGCTTACCAATCAATGTGGCACGATGGGGATCAACCGTCAAGGCGCGAACTGGGGTGATCGTCCCCAAATAGTACTATTATATGCATAAGCGTCTACCAAATCCCGGTAGTTCACAATTCATGCTAATGGGACTTTTAGTGACATAACCTAACTTTAATAATCCATTTAATTTCATCTATCGGGTCATTTAATCATTTATCAGGTCATACAATCGGGTCATACAATCATTCGGGTCCAAATCAATAAACAAACAATCGGGACAAATGGTGTCCTATTTTATAAAAACTAACATGTTATCTCCCTCGCGGGTTTATAAAACATTTCATAAAAACATTTAAAAGAGTGCGAGGCTATGAACTCACGTTGATGTGAGAAGGCGGGTTATCGGCAACTCGGACGTACGGTACGTGCTTCAATCATAGAAACCTAGACAAATAATACTCATCTTAGACGCATGTACAATGACTTTATAAAAATAACAATTATGTATACATATGATGCTTATATATATATATGATGATCAAGTGGGTTTACATATTCTCATTTACTCATTTTAGTGTTATGTGTCGATAACTTTTATACTAGTTCACTAGTTTTACCTATTTACATATTTTAAGTCCAATAAACTTATTACAAGTTCTTTAAATTGTATTAATCCATTTTATACTTATATTATCAGTATTTGTACTTTACATGTTGGGCCCAAATGGGTTAAGCCCAATAAATAAGTTTATAAGTGTTTTAATCCATTTTGTTGTATTATTAATCCAATAACGTTAACTTAGCCCGTTAATGTCCGTATGTTATATAGTTCGGGTTTTATCGGTCTTTACTTGTTATATATGTCTATATATCAGTATATGAGTTTATAAAAGTTTACATTAGACGGGTTTGATCGTCTAAGTTTTATTTAACAAAAACGTTATTTTTACGGTAATAGCCAAAAAGTCGTAAAAATCATGTTTATAGTTTTATAACTTATAAAACTTATCAAACTACCATTTTTATAAAATGTCAATTTATTTATCTTTATACATATTTATATAAATGTATTATATGAGTTAGTGGGTTTTAATTCACATTTTATACTAGTTTTATTTGAGTGCTTATATAATACTATTATACTTTAATTTCAAAAATCTGATTTTTATTTTCATGTTCACCAAAACTGCCATATCTAGAGTTCTATATGGAGATAGAAGCTCAAATTTTTATGACATAAACTACATGATATGTGCTCCATTTCACTCTTCTATAGCTAATGTTGAATCAGCCTCTAAGTATTTTCTAAAAATCGTCCAAAACAGTGAACTAAGATTTGTACTTTAAACTTGTTTTGATCATATCTCACTCATCCTAATGATTCCATTGCATGGACAACTCTCACATGTGTACAAGACATATTACTTACTGTATATCAATTTATTCATGCCATTTTATCAGTTCATCATATGATTCCTTACTGTTTTATACAGCCTACTAAATTAAGCAAGATTATCCATTTTTACATATAGTTTTTCATCTTTTTACCCATGATTATCATCACCAAATCCCCACACAATATTTTCATCATCATATAATCATCATATACATATACAATAGGAAATAAAATACATGATTACATAATCAAAATAACAAGAGGATGGGGAGGATGATATGAGCATAAACTTATATCAATTTATCAACAAATCACCCTAAAAACAAAATAAAAATACCTATACTTTGTGCTATAAAGCGGAATTATGTGGTATGTTTTGTGTTTGTGCTCAAATAGGTAAGAAGGATACATTTTCAAGCAAACAAAGGAAAATCAAGCTTAATTTGATGAAAAAGACAAAGAAGGATCAAAAGTGACAAGACTTTGAAGACAAAGGACCTATCTTGACAATTTGCCAAAGATGAAGGACCAAAAGTGTAAATATGACAAAGTCAAGATCAAAGTCAAATGTGGTCAACTCTCAAGTCAACTCAGTCAAAGGGGCTTTGTGATCAAGTTTTCAAGTGGAAGGACTTAAATTGCCAAGAGAATGAAGTTACTAGCTCAAAATTACATTCTACCAAGTTAGAGGACTGATTCTGCCATTTTTGGAAAGTTAAAATGAGCTTGATCCGTGTGATATGCTATTGGCCAATGTGAATGCAAGAAACAAATAACCTGGATTGCCAACTCACTTCATTTAATGCCACTTAGCCGCCAACATTTAATTGGTCAATATCCCAACAGTGCAAGCGCACTAATTCTCTTTCAGCCAATAAGGAAGCGCCATGCAATAATCAAATTATCCATTTTGTATAATGATCCGTGTGAACTTCCCATAGCCAATGAAATCTTGCCACGTGTCATCTTCTTCAACGCGTATTGCCAGAATCGTTCTTGAGCTAGAAACAATTTCAAGAGATGGTATAAACATGAAACTTGCTCGTTTTTTAGAGACGAATCCAATGATTACAACCAATTACACTCAAGATCAATAACAAAGAAAACCCCAAATGTGTTCATAATCTGCAAAATTCAATTGAACTGAATTGTACACGTGGAAGCTTCTAATTGGATCTAACACGTCACCAACCCCAACCACTTCTCTCTTGCAGTCTATAAATACCATGGATTGTTCTCATTTCTTGTATTGTAGAAAAGTGTGAAATCACACACACTTTTAGTTTTCTCTCAACTCTTTTTAATTTTAGCTTAACAACTCAAGAGTCTGACAAACTCTTAAGTCTGTTATAGTTAGTTGTAACTGATTACCAGCCTTGTAACTACTTCTCAATTCAATAAATACAAATTTCCATTTTTCCCTCCAAACTCTCATACTTCTCTACTATTCATACTTGCACCATTGTTACTTTGTGAAGTTGTTAGTTTGTTATGATCATCACTTGATCATAGTGAGCTAGTTTTGAAGATTGTAGCTGTTGTATCTGATTTGTTCATCCAGTTCAAGTACTAGCAGATTTTGAAGAGTTCAAGTCCATTAATGGCGAATTTGATGATTCATAGCTGTTGATTAGTTGTTGATTAGTGTGTTCTAGTGCTAAGGTGGTGGTTAGCACTAGATTAGAGAGCTCAGCGCTCCTCTACTCCCCAAAGGAGGCCTTAGCTAAAGGTTTTTACTTTCTGAGTTACAAGTTCCACTAAACTGTTGAATGCCTGTTTCATTCCTAGTTAATTCTACTTGAGTGCATGATAAAATGTGTTTTAGTCTGTTATCGATCTGATCTCAGAGTTGTTGTAGCCTAATTGTAGCTTAATCTTGCTTATAGCTTTCATACTTGTCCTGTTATTCAGCTTTTATCAGTAACACTAGCCTTTATAGTCATTTTGGGTTCTAGTTGTTGTAACTGCTTGTTTCTAGTTCTAATACACTTCATATCAGCTATCGAACTTAGTTTGTTATAGCTCTTAATTCAGTTTAATCATTAGCTCAATAAGTCTTCATAAAAGTTTCAAAAAGATTAGTAAAGTGGTGTTTGGTATTAGCTTATAAATAGTTTTCAAGTGTTAGAATTTGGCAAACTTTTGTTCATTTCCAGTTAATAAGTCATAACAAATAGTTTTCAGTCACTTTTAAGTGAAGTATTTGGTCAAAAAGGCAAAAGGTCATAAAAAAGTTTTGGTCAGTTTTATTCAAGCATAGTTTCAGAAAGTTGTGATTTTGATTTGACTGGCATTTCTTTGTTACATGATGAAATATTGTGAAACCAAGTCTCATTTCCCATTCAACATATGAACTTTCAGTTTGTATAAGGAGACTGTACAGTATCAAGAATTGAATTTGTAATAAGCCAAAGTTTAAGATCAAGAGCAAATGCAAGTTTCTGTAACTTGGGCACACTGATTTTTCATATCTCCATTTCTACTTCAATAACTAGCTAATTTTCTTTCACAATTTCATTCCATTAGTGTTACTGGATAGATTTTGAGATTTTGGGCTTATTGAAACTTCTGGTTAACGAAAGTCAACATAAGCACAATTTTAGCTTATTTTCAGATTCATGGCTTATTACTTGATCATTTTCATTGAGACTTGATTTCCCGTCTTTCTTTTGAGCTTATTAACAAGAATTTCCACTAAATCTAGTTGTGCAAGTCTAGCTTAATTGGTAGCTTATTTTGTGCTTATTGAATTTAGCTTATCAGAGTTTTAGTCACTTTCAGCCAGATTCCTTGGATATGTCTAGCTAAAATTTGATTTTAAGTCGTTTGCAACTTGTTTGGTCGAATTTGGTTGAGAAATAAGCTCAACCGAGCTTATTGAAGTGTTAAACCCGTTTTTGGTAAAATAGTTTTCAAAATTGCCATTTAGTCCTTGTAGTATTAAACTGTTTTTAATCCTAGCTAATCTTTCTACTTTTTAGGGTTTTCAACTATTCAGTCCCTACATTCTCAGAGTTGTTCACAATTAGTTAGTCAGTTTCAAATTAGTTGGAAATTAGTTACTTCTTTGAATAGTTTTTCATTTTAAGTCCATATAGTTTACTGTTTTTACACATTTAGTCCTTATACTTTTCAGATTTACATTTTTAGCATTTAAATTTCAAAGAATTTACATTTCCAGTCCTTATAGTTTGTAGAATTTACATTTGGCATTTTATTTGAATAAAAACTTGGTATGCGCACGTTGTTTTACATATAAGTAGACGATATTTTTCATTTTAGCAAGGTCTTGTTTGAATTAGCAATAGAATATCCAAAAAAAAAATTATTACCAACCAAAAACAATTAAAAACCCGATCTTGTTAGGACTTTCAATTTGTTAAGAACTGAGAAAAACGAACTTCAACTATACACATTTCTCATGATGGTGTAGGTTGTGATCAAGACATGGATTTTGATGGAGAAACTTGTGAATAACCAAGACCACCATTCTTCATGAACACCTTGTGGAAAATCAGCCCCAAGACTCCATGGAAACTCCTCCTTGGATGTTATAATCACCACTAATCAATAGGGTTTCAAAAGGGCTTCAACATGTGTGTAAATAACATAAGATTTTATGGTAGAATCAAGATCAAATTGGGGTGTATGGTGATGATGAAGTGGACGGCATAAACAAGAGGAAAGGGAGAGAGTGAGTTGTTTTGCATGTAGGAAATGTGTGGAAGTGGTTTGAGCTTAGATGATTTTGTGATGCATAGCTTACATTTTAAGCTTAGTAAGACATGTGAAAGTATTAAGCTACATTTTGCCACATCTTGTGATGTGGTGGCACACTTTGGCCGTCCCTTGCTAGTGGGGTGGGGCAAGATTTATCTTGTCTCATCCCACTAATTTACGGGTATTCCTTGATTCTAGTTTCCTCGATTTGCGTGCCCTCGGGTCGTTTTACGAAAAACGTTTTTATAAATTATGAATCAACGGCACAAAACGAATCCAATAAAAATTGTCTCATCAAAAACGGAGTTCGAAAACGTAAATACGTAATCCTAAGGTTTCCGGTTTAGTTGTAAAGGACGTTAAATTATAGTCGTAAGTCCTAATCTCTTCTCATAAATTTGTGAGTTTATGAACCAACAAAAATTTAAAATCCCAAAATTATATTTACGGATAAATTTATTTTCTGAAATGTCGGACTGTCACCAAAGACGGTGTATGTAAACGTGAGCACGTAACGTAGAATCCTCCGGTTTAGACGTAGTCGATGCTACTTCAAGACGTAAATCCAAATTTCTTCCCAAAATTAAGTGAGTTCATAATATAACATTAAAATAATATTTTCTAATAATAATTGAGAATAAAATATCAACCATAAATTGACGGATTGTCACAGCATTTACCCCTAAAAAGGATCTTTGTCCTCAAAGATCATCTTACTACTCGCTTTTTACAGAGTTAAAGCGATGTGGGTATTTCCTCCACATTCGGTCTTTTCTCACAAGTGTAATTCATTACAATACGCGAGTTTCATCAAACATAACTACGGGAATAAGATTAGGATTAATGTTGACTTACCTTCTCTATCCATGATGTTCACGGGTTTTTGATGAATGCAATTTTTCGCCGATCTAAACTTTATCAAGAAGAATTCAGATTTTCACTTGATAGACATTTTGCCAAGTTAGATATACGAAACATAATTCACGCAGTCCTTGAAGTCCTAGGGTAGATCCAGCTTATATGCCTTTCAAACCAATCTTTTTACATCATCTCAATAGCCCCATACAACGGGGACTTATATCCCATGATCTTCCAGATCATCAATTTATTTTCCATGGTTAAAATTTTTGGCATAACTTCGCTACCCATCTGGCACTTTAAGATCTACATTTCATATTCACATAACTTCCTGCCCACTATCGGCAGTCAATAATCAGATCCTAATCTCAACAATCATTTCAGGTCTCGCGGGTTGGGTATTTTGTAAGGTTAGGTTAGCCATTATAGGAAACCTTAAACCTAAATGACATGTCCAACTCACAGTGGGTGTATGTTGGGTGTCTTCATCCCAACTCTTGTTTACAGATGCTCTAATATATATCCTCACAAGATTCGATCTCGATCCTAATACGATAATTATCAAGGATAATCTCTCCAAAGGAAAACAATTTTACAGTTTATTACCAAAGGTCAATCATTCAAACATAGAACAACACTTATAGTATTTTGTAACGTTACTTTACCTCGTCCCTTCGATTGGGGTGGTACACAGTACTTTCATCAAGATTCATTCTTAATGACTTCTGAGCAAATCTCTAGAAATTCATTGCGAAGCGAGGATCTTGAGAGAGATGATCGATACAGGCACACCATGTTTACATAACTCCTTTAAATTCAAAAGAGTCAATTTCTTCATCAGGAATTTATCATTAACGAGAATGATATTAGTAGATTTGGCCAGTCTGTCGACGACGACCCAAATCGAATCAAATTCAGATGATGACCTTTGCAATAGTTAGACGTTTACTAATGTATGAGGCGATGTTTGCCTTCATAATTTGTCATTAGCACAACTTCTTCAGATAAAGATACGTTAAATCGGAAATGATAGGAATAAAATACTTATACTTACAAGATTCCAGTATAACTATATCTCACAATCCTTCATATTTAGGCAACCATAAACGGCCTTTTATACATCTAACGCCATCGGCTTCTCAATTCTAATGGTTCATATTAGCCGCGAACCCCTTTTATTATCTATATTATCCTTTTTACAAACATCATTTATATTTAAATTGTTCGGCAATTTATTTTGCACGTTCACTATTAAGAAATATATCCTAATTGATTCTTTATCTTTTTTTTTATTTTTTTTTATTTTTTTTATATATAAGGTGTCAGTATCTACATTCATCTTTTCCTGATAAATTAATTATGATGTCTACAATTTACTCAGAAATTCTTTCTTCACATTTTTTAAGTTTTAGTTTCGTCTCAACTTTCATTTTTATCAGTTTTGCTCAATCTGACGTTTTAAAGCGTCGATAATTATTACAAGTAAATTAATAATAAATATTAAGCTTTTATGAAACGTAAACGTTAAAAGTTTAAATTTCTTAGTTCGACCAATTATAAAAATGTTCAAAATAAATTTGAATTTAATTAACAAGATTTTTGTTGATTTACCGAAAATAATTAATAAGATTCGTAAATATTTGAAAAATCTTTGTTTATACTTTGGTCAAAGTTTTCTTAGTTGAAAAGCAAAAATTCTTGTTTCAAATTTTCAGGTCATGGTATAAATGGTTTTACTCAATCCTTCTTAAGTTGTCTTAAGGTATGCAAAAACATTTACCCCTAAACAGGAGTTTAGTTAAATGTTTTGGTTATAAGGGAATAATCCCTCAAAAGTTCTTTGTTAAAACATTTGTCAAAACACATTTGCACTTCCTTTTTGGTAAAACCCAAAGTCTTAAAAGGGCTCTTAATTTTTGAAGAGTCAATATAGATTCCATTATTTATTAATCATGGTCAAATAATGTAAAGGATTTAGTCTTTAATCACATGTTAAATATTTAAGGTACCGGTTTTTATCGTTCGGCCAATTCAGGGCAATCTATAAATAATTATTAACTCATTCTTATTCGTATAAACAAATAAATGGTCCTTGATGATCGCAAGCATGAATTTATCAAATTACAGCCTACACACGTGATTCATAAAATTTATGAATGCTACATGTGTATTAGTCAATCCAAATGACATCACATGAAACTCATAATGTTCATTACAAGTTTTGGATGTAATGATTGGAATAGATAATCTTTTTCGCGGAAGCGAAGTTGATGATAACCATGCCATGGATCAAATCTTTAAAACATACGCTAGAACCTTGTAAATGATCGAATAAATCTTCTATTTCGAGTCATGGATATCGTTTTCGATTGTCAATTTACTCAGTTCACAGTAATCTATAAATATAAGGAGTGATAACACCATAGCTCTTCATGATGATGAGCTTGGTAAAATAGAATCTTTCTCCAACAACTCTCTCAGTTGTACGGTAATTCCTTTAATTCAGATGGTGTTGTCGTATAGTGCACACGCCATAGGTGCAGCACCAAGAATATAATCAATACCAATTTCAACTTGCCTTAATGGCAAAAGTCTAGGTAATTTACCAACAAATTCCTTCTAAAATTTCAGATAATAGAAACATCTTTTAATAAGTTCATATTAGGTTCTTTCTAGATTATAATATCTATAACTAGTTTACAACCATTCATGGTATAATTTCAAGTCTAAATGCAGGATATGGTCGTCCATCAAGAATTATTTAGATCACTTTGGATAATCAACATCTTATCATTTAGGGGAATTCTACTCGAGTTCCCATCAATTAAGACAATGTCGTCATGTCATAATCAATCAATCAATTCTACTGGCACTATCAACTTTACATTTTTATTACCGTCGATAAGATGTGAACTTCTCAAAAGACTAATAATAACTCATAATCCTTCACAAGTTCAACGATATCTGGAGACATAACTAACCTTAAAAGAGTAAGGTCAACGCATGATCTATGCGAGAGAATTTCAAATCAGATACAGACGAAAACATTTAATGAATATGAATATATCCCATGTTTTCATAATTTGAGTACGCATTCGAAAGCTCCTCGGACCGTTACCCATATCATTCAAATGAAATCTAATCAAAAGAAATGATAAGAACGTCGATACATCCGGTCGGGTATCAACACTCGGTAATCAAATACTTTTCCTAAGAATCTTACTACGGGGGAATTGAACAAGAAAGAATTGTCAATTGTCAAATAAGACAATTTCCTAAAATGAATAAATTCGACTCAGATGAATAGATGCTACAGGCACATATGTAGGTGTCCCTAACACTATGTCCTTATTTTTCACTTCTTGCAGATCTCATAAATTTTAATCTTTCACAATCTTCAAAGAAAATTTAGTGTTTATTAATCAGTTTTATGGTGACTACTAATCAGCCTTGCATGGTCTATTCTAAATTGTATGTAGGCGCGCAACTATACACAATTTCAAGATTAACGATGCAATACTTAGTTCGTCAAAACTTTATCATCATGTTTATAATAAAAACATTTTCATGCTTAATTCTTAAATAAGAATCAAAATAAATTTACAAATATTTTCTTTGTTATGATAACAATTAAGTTTTCCAAGGTGTTTTATAAACAACTTCATTTCGATAACAATCACTTATAAATCTCACTTTGAATAATCCTTATAGTGATGAAAATTCAATTTTCTCAAAGGATACAGTTTTAACTTTATAAAAACAATGTGTGATCTGCAAAAGAGTGATGAAGAGTTGTTCACCAAGAACAGACTACAATATAATAGGAAATGAGCTTTAGCCAAATAATCATGAGGTTCATGACCTCGATGGTACTCAGGAATACAAAGATAATAATCCACAACGTAACTCAAATCGAGATGAGTACTTGTTCAATGGTTGCATCACTAATGCGAACATTAGGATGAAGCAATAAAATATAGATAACATCGATACATGTAGAATTTAGCAATCCAAGGTAGTCTTTTCATTAATCATAAACAAGTCAAAATTGTACCTTAACACATTATGTGTCACTATGTCATACAATTCCAAGAACTCATCCTACCAACTGATGTCTCAGTTAAGTTAGGGATTTTTAAAAGATACCACAATGAATACTAATCTACAAGAGTCATTAGGTGTCCCGCGTGTCCCGGAAGATCCATCGGTCCCAATTCGGAAGAAGATTTCTTCAATTTATTTCTTGGACACTAGGCATCCTCGTTAGTGGACAATGGTTTAGGAACAACCCTTAACACAAACTAACAATCATTTAAAACCTTATAATTCAATCACAGAACTCAACAACTTCCTCTTAACAATTTCATATTCCATACGAGTTAAATTTTATTTCATTCAAGTTTCAATCAACTTATACTCAATTCGATATCCTACCTCATTCTCCAATACTTTCTACCTTATTCTTATACCTTAATAGGGCGGTTAAAAGCTCGATATGAACAACACTTAATTTCCAATCCTATAGCTCTTTACAACAATAATTATCAAATGAGTCTCTAGTATGAGATGACTCATACATTCAATTAGACTTCTCGGAAAGGTATTAGTGGCATGAGGCTTTTGGGTAATGGTTCCAATTACAGCCTCAAGTGCAACATTCACCCTTTCGATTTCAATTTAAGAATTGGATGACAACGAATCAGATGACATCTTTCTAGGTGGTAACGTTTTGTCAACTCCACTCTATAAGGAAAGATCTTCATGTCATCGATATCAGATTTAATCTCGCCAATTCTTCTTCAAGATCATAATGAACTAATATCAACATTTCTACGAATATCAACCATTTGTTGGGATCATAAATATCCACAACTTGGTTTAGATCTAAGATAGCTAGAATTCCTACGAGAATAGATTCGATTAATTTACTAGGGGATTTAGGGTTCCTTGTGACAATCTACGTCGTATAAATACCTCGTATAAATATCAAAATAATCATCAAACAATCATGTAATAAAACTACATCATATATATATAATCCAAGTTATATATATATTAAAATAACACTTCTCAGTCTAGCCTTGACGGTAACTCGGGAATTCTTCGGCACCGTTATAGTCAAAAGATTTTTAGACGTTTTTAGAAAAATGTTTATAGTTAAAAGATTTTGAAATGTTTTATTCAATACCTTAGTTTTAAAAATCTTTCGTTCTCTATAACGAGAGCTCTGGTACCAAACTGTAACACCCCCAAATTTATACAACTCAATACAGCGGAAGACTCGTTGGTGTTACGGGATAGCACATTACTCACATCATAGACAACGCATAAAAATCGCGTCCTTTAATAATAAAGCATTTCCATTCATAAATATCAAGTTTACACAGGTCCCAAGTCATTGTATTTTTATACAGGTTTTACAAAGCATTTGAATGGAAATTAATATTTAAGTGCGGGCCATGAATTCTTGTTGTCTTCCCGAGAATTACCTTCATGTACCTGAGATAAAACATGTTAAAAGAAAAGGTCAACGATAATGCCGAGTGAATTCATAGAGTTTAATAAACCATTAATATAACATCGGTTTAAATTATTACCGAAAATCAGTTTGTACAAATCATTTTAATAGGCCATAAAATAGCCAAAGTCATTTTATACAAATCCTTATCGAAAATCATAATAAAGGCATGTGCCTTAAAAATCATTATACAAGCCAATGTCGTAAAAACATCATACAATACGTTTTATAACGTTGTATAGATTAAATAAAAACCGTTATATGAATATGGTTATATAAAACCAAAACACGAACATAATATCAATAGTATGACCCCGTATTGCTAGTCAGGCAATACATCATAATTCGGTACGTATAGTAGTATTTCGTTAATTGGATTATTATAAGCCGCATGACATTGTTACCTTAATAAAACAAACAACGGGTAGCTAACCCGATACTCAATTTGCCCATCTAAATTAGAGTGTCGTCACAAAGGTCACGCTATGGAAATCTTCTCATACATAAATTCGCTTACCAATCAATGTGGCACGACGGGGATCAACCGTCAAGGCGCGAACTGGGGTGATCGTCCCCAAATAGTACTATTATATGCATAAGCGTCTACCAAATGCCGGTAGTTCACAATTCATGCTAATGGGACTTTTAGTGACATAACCTAACTTTAATAATCCATTTAATTTCATCTATCGGGTCATTTAATCATTTATCGGGTCATACGATCGGGTCATACAATCATTCGGGTCCAAATCAATAAACAAACAATCGGGACAAATGGTGTCCTATTTTATAAAAACTAACATGTTATCTCCCTCGCGGGTTTATAAAACATTTCATAAAAACATTTAAAAGAGTGCGAGGCTATGAACTCACGTTGATGTGGGAAGGCGGGTTATCGGCAACTCGGACGTACGGTACGTGCTTCAATCACGGAAACCTAGACAAATAATACTCGTCTTAGACGCATTTCCAATGACTTTATAAAATTAACAATTATGTATACATATGATGATTATATATATATATATATATGATGATCAAGTGGGTCTACATATTCTCATTTACTCATTTTAGTGTTATGTGTCGATAACTTTTATACTAGTTCACTAGTTTTACCTATTTACATATTTTAAGTCCAATAAACTTATTACAAGTTCTTTAAATTATATTAATCCATTTTATAATTATATTATCAGTATTTGTACTTTACATGTTGGGCCCAAATGGGTTAAGCCCAATAAATAAGTTTATAAGTGTTTTAGTCCATTTTGTTGTATTATTAATCCAATAACGTTAACTTAGTCCGTTAATGTCCGTATGTTATATAGTTCGGGTTTTATCGGTTTTTACTTGTTATATATGTCTATATATCAGGATATGATTTTATAAAAGTTTACATTAGACGAGTTTGATCATCTAAGTTTTATTTAACAAAAACGTTAATTTTACGGTAATAGCCGAAAAAGTCGTAAAATCATGTTTATAGTTTTATAACTTATAAAACTTATCAAACTACCATTTTTATACAATGTCCATTTATTTCTTTATACATATTTATATAAATGTATTATATGAGTTAGTGGGTTTTAATTCACATTTTATACTATTTTATTTGAGTGCTTATATAATACTATTATACTTTAATTTCCAAAATCTGATTTTTATTTTCATGTTCACCAAAACTGCCATATCTAGAGTTCTATATGGAGATAGAAGCTCAAATTTATATGAAATAAACTACATGATATGTGCTCCATTTCACTCTTCTATAGATACTGTTGAATCAGCCTCTAGGTATTTTCTAAAAATCGTCCAAAACAGTGAACTCAGATTTGTACTTTAAACTTGTTTTGATCATATCTCACTCATCCTAATGATTCCATTGCATGACCAACTCTCACATGTGTACAAGACATATTACTTACCGTATATCAATTTATTCATGCCATTTTATCAGTTCATCATATGATTCTTTACTGTTTTATACAGCCTACTAAATTAAGCAAGATTATCCATTTTTACATATAGTTTTTTATCTTTTTACCCATGATTATCAACACCAAATCCCCACACAATATTTTCATCATCATATAATCATCATATACATATAAAATAGGAAATAAAATACATGATTACATAATCAAAATAACAAGAGTATGGGGAGGACAATCTTTATACCACCATGATGATGTAGGTTGTGATCAAGACATGGATTTTGATGGAGAAACTTGTGAATAACCAAGACCATCTTCAAGACCACCATTCTTCATGAACACCTTGTGGAAAATCAGCCCCAAGACTCCATGGAAACACCTCCTTGGATGTTATAATCACCACTAATCAATAGGGTTTCAAAAGGGCTTCAACATGTGTGTAAATAACATAAGATTTTATGGTAGAATCAAGATCAAATTGGGGTGTATGGTGATGATGAAGTGGACGGCATAAACAAGAGGAAAGAGAGAGAGTGAGTTGTTTTGCATGTAGGAAATGTGAGGAAGTGGTTTGAGCTTAGATGGTTTTGTGATGCATAGCTTACACTTTAAGCTTAGTAAGACATGTGTAAGTATTAAGCTACATTTCGCCACATCTTGTGATGTGGTGGCACACTTTGGCCGTCCCTTACTAGTGGGGTGGGGCAAGATTTATCTTGTCTCATCCCACTAATTTACGGGTATTCCTTGATTCTAGTTTCCTCGATTTGCGTGCCCTCGGGTCGTTTTATGAAAAACGTTTTTATAAATTATGAATCAACGGCACAAAACGAATCAGATAAAAATTGTCTCATCAAAAATGGAGTTCGAAAACGTAAATACATAATCCTAAGGTTTCCGGTATAGTTGTAAAGGACGTTAAATTATAGTCGTAAGTCCTTATCTCTTCTCGTAAATTTGTGAGTTTATGAACCAACACAAATTTAAAATCCCAAAATAATATTTACAGATAAATTTATTTTCTGAAATGTCGGACTGTCACCAAAGACGGTGTATGTAAACGTGAGCACGTAACGTAGAATCCTCCGGTTTAGACGTAGTCGATGCTACTTCAAGACGTAAATCCAAATTTCTTCCCAAAAATAAGTGAGTTCATAATATAACATTAAAATAATATTTTCAAATAATAATTGAGAATAAAATATCAACCATAAATTGACGGATTTTCACAGTTATGTTTGATGAAACTCGCGTATTATAATGAATTACACTTGTGAGAAAAGACCAAATGTGGAGGAAATACCCACATGGCTTTAACTCTATAACAAGCGAGTAGTAAGATAAGATGATCTTTGAGGACAAAGATCCTGTTTAGGGGTAAATGCGGTGACAATCCGTCAATTTATGGTTGATATTTTATTCTCAAATATTATTTAAAAATATTAGTTTAATGTTATATTATGAACTCACTTATTTTTGGGAAGTAATTTGGATTTACGTCTTGAGGTAGCGTCGTCTACGTCTAAATCGGACGATTCAACGTTACGTGCTTACGTTTACATACACCGTTTTGGTGACAGTCCGACATTTCAGAAAATAAATTTATCCGTGAATATTATTTTGGAATTTTAAATTTGTGTTGGTTCATAAACTCACAAATTTACGAGAATAGATTAGGACTTACGACTTTAATTTAACGTCCTTTACGACTAAATCGGAAACCTTAGGATTACGTATTTACGTTTTCAAACTCCGTTTTTTATGAGACAATTTTTATTGGATACGTTTTGTGCCGTTGATTCATAATTTATAAAAACGTTTTTCGTAAAACGACCCGAGGGCACGCAAATCGAGGAAACTAGAATCGAGGAATACCCGTAAATTAGCGGGATGGGACAAACTAATTTATCCCACCCACTATCTAAAGGGACGGACAAACTTGGACACCACATCAAAGATGTGGCATCATTACACTCTATACACTTACACTTGTAACATTTGCTTCATTTTGAAGCTACTCTTCCCACTAAACTAACAAAACCAACTATCTAAACCATTAGCTCCCATTTCATACATGCAAATCAACTCAAAACTCTCTCACTCTCTCTAACTTTCCGTCCCACTCCACCACCATGCACCACCATTTGATCTTTTCTAGCCACAAGATACATGTTATCTAGCTATATTATGGAGAAACCTTGAAGCCTTGATTGATTGGTGGCCATTTTAACAACAAAGTAGGTGATTTGCTTGTGTCCTAGGGCTAATTTCTCAACAAACTATCTTGGTGATTGATGATCTTGGAGATATATTTGGTGTTCATCAAGTTGTTGTCTTCCAAAAACAAGATATAATCTTGGTTGGTAAAGAAGACCATCCTTTCCATTTCTCTTGTTATTTTTGTAAAGATCAAATGTATTTTCTTTCTTGTTGTATATGTATATGATGAATATATGATGATAAAAATGTTGTGTGGGGATCAAGTGTTGATAAATATGATTAAAAAGATTGAAAACTATATGTAAAAGTGGTAAAATCTTGCTTAAATAAGTAGGTTGTATAAAAACAGTAACTAACCACATGTTAAACTGATAAAATGGTAAAGTGGAATCCATTTACAGTAAGTATAAGATGTCATACACATGTGAGAGTTGGACATGCAATGGAATCATTAGGATGAGTGAGATATGATCAAAACAATATTAGAGTACAAATCTGCATTGACTGTTTTGGACGATTTTTATAAAATACTTAGAGGCTGATTTAACAGTAGCCATGGCAGTGTTAAATGGAGCACATATCATGTAGTTTATGCCATAAAAATTTGGGCTTCTATCTCCATATAGAACTCTAGATATGGCTGTTTTGGTGAACAAGAAACTAAAAATCAGATTTTGAAGAATTAATGTTTAATAGTATTATATAAGCACTCAAACTAATATAGTATAAAATGTGAATTAAAACCCACTAACTTATAAATTTCATTTATATAAATATGTATAAGGTTAAATAAATGGACACTTTATAAAAATGGTAGTTGAATAAGATTTATAAGTATAAAAACTATAAACATGATTTTTATGACTTTTTCGGCTATTACCTTAAAATTAACGTTTTTGCCAATTAAAACTTAGACGATCAAACCCGTCTAATGTAAATTTTTTAAAAGTCATATACTGATATATAAGTACCTAATACAATAAAAACCGATAAAACCCGAACTATATGACATACGGACAATAACGAGCTAAGTTAGCATATTGGACTAATAATTTAACTAAATAAGTTAAACACTTATAAAAATTACTTATTGGGCTTAACCCATTTGGGTCCAACATGTGAAGTATAAATACTGATAATACAAGTATAAAATGGATTAATACAAGTTAATGGACTTATAATATGCTTATTGGCCTAAAACATGTAAATAGGTAAAACTAGTAAACTAGTATAAAAGTTATCAACACATAACACAAAAATTGAGTGAATGAGAATATATAAACCCACTTGATCATCATATATATAAAATCATCATATGTATACATAATTGTTATTTTGATAAAGTCATTGGACAAGAGTCTAAGACGAGGTTTTCGTAATTGAAGCACGTACCGTACATCTGAATTGCCGATAACCTGCTTTCCCACATTAACGTGAGTTCATAGCCTCGCACTCTTTTAAATGTTTTTATGAAATATTTTATAAACCCGCGAGGGAGATAACATGTTAGTTTTTATGAAATTGGACACTAGTTGTCCTAATTGTTTGTTTATTGATTTGGACCCGAATGATTGTATGACCCGATGAATAATTAAATGACCCGATAGATGAAATGAAATGGATTATTAAAGTTAGGTTATGTTACTGAAAGTCCCATTAGCATGAATTGTGAACTACCGGGATTTGGTAGACGCTTATGCATATAATAGTACTATTTGGGGACGATCACCCCAGTTCGCGCCTTGACGGTTGATCCCCGTCGTGCCACATTGATTGGTAAGCGAATTTATGTATGAGAAGATTTCCATAGCGAGATTATTGTGACGACACGCTAACTTAGATGGGCAAATTGAGTTTCGGGCTAGCTACCCATTGTTGGTTATAGTAAGGTAACAATGTCATGCGGCTTATAATAATCCAATTAATGAAATACTGCTATACGCACCGAATTACAATATATATTGCCTGACTAGCAATACGGGGTCATATTATTGATATTATGTTTGTGTTTTGGTTTTTCATAACCATATTCATATAACGGTTTTTATTTAATCTATACAACGTTATAAAACCTATTGTATGATGTTTCTAACGACAATGGTTCGTATAATGATTTTGAAGGCGAAAGCCTGTATTATGATTTTGATAAGGATTTGTATAAAATGACTTTGGCTATTTTATGGCCTACTACAAAGATTTGTACAAAACGATTTTCGGTAATAAATATATACCGATGATATATTAATGGTTTTCATTAAACTCTATGAATTCACTCGGCGTTATCGCTGACCTTTTCTTTTAACATGTTTTATCTCAGGTACTTGAAGGTAATTCTCGGGAAGACGACAAGAATTCATGGCCCGCACTTAAATAATAATTTCCATTCAAATGCTTTGTAAAACCTGTATGAAATACAATGACTTGGGACCTATGTAACTTTGATATTTATGAATGGAAACAATTTACTATTAAACAACGCGATTTTTAAGCGTTGTCTATGATTTGAGTAATGTGTTATCCCGTAACACCAACGAGTCTTCCGCTGTATTGAATTGTATAAATTTGGGGGTGTTACAATTGTGGCAAGAAAGGTCACTTTGCTAGGGAATGCAGAGGACCTAGGACTGGAAACAACTATCGGAAGGAAAGCAGGGATGATGATTCTGGTGCTAAGGCCATGGTAGCAATGCAGGGGATAGATGGAGCAGGTGGATGGGATTGGAGTGCCATGACAGAGAGTGTTGAAAGAAATCAAGCATTGGTTGCAGAGGAGAAAGAGGAAGATTTTTCTCTTATGGCCATGTCATGCTCCAGCTCAGACAATGAGGTATATGATGATTCATATTGTACTAAAGCTTGTAGGAAAAATACTGAGTCATTGAATGATCAAATAAGAAAGATAAAAGTTGATTATATTAATTGTGACAATGACTTTGATAATTACAAACGTGCTTTAGAACAGCTAGAATCTACCATAAGAGAGTATAAACAAAGAGAAAGTGGTTATAGAGATCATATTGTGATTCTAGAGAGAGATGCTAAGGAAAATAATGATTCTAATAAAAAGATAGATGATGAAACTGTTGAAAATTTTGGAAAAGCTTCTAAATATTTAACTAAAGCAGTTGAAATTGGACAATCTCCTAGGGACAAAACAGGTTTTGGGATTAAAAATGAGCATGCTACCATACCACCACCTCCTGCCAATATTCATGCACCTTTTCCTAGAAAAGACTTGTCTTGGACTGGTCTCTCTTGTTTCCAAAAACAAGAAGATATTGAATTTGACTTGAGTGCTTACATACCTAATAGTCTTGAAACAAAAGAGCCACTACTAAAATCTAGTATTGTTAGGGACTTTGAAAAGGAACAGATTGCTTTAAAACAGTGGAAAATTGATAACCCTGTTCTCTTTTCAAGAGAAGGACTTTTTGGTAGTGATTCTAGTTCTAAGAGTAGTTCACCCAAATCTAAAACAGGATCAAAGTCCTCTAAATCCACTGTTAAATATGCTGGTATGTATAGATCTGTCAGAGGTAATCAAAGAAATTTGATTGACCAAAAGTCTCACCAATTGGGAGAGGACTTTGTAACAAATACCAAACCTTGTTTCACATGTGGGAGTTTTGATCATACTTATCCTGAATGTCAGGCACCAATGGAAGTTGTGGCCTCAAATCCTTTAAAGGATATGCAACCTAAATCCATTCTTCTAAATGCAGGGGCAAAATCCTTTTCTCCTGCCAAGTATGTTGCCCCTGCTTTGAGAAACAGGGTTACTGACAAATATGTTGTTCCTGCTCTAAGAAAGGTGAATGACGTATATCCCAAGACCAGGTCTTCCATGACCAACCCAGCACCTCATGATACATATAGATCTGTCTCTAGACCTTTCCAACACATAAATAGAGGCCAAAACAATAGATAGGTTCCCTCTGCTAAGCATAGTGATTCCCCTGCTAAATCTGGGGTATCCCCTACTAGCAAAGTTTTGCCCTCTAGGAACATGGGCAGATGGGGGGAAGCTGTGAAAGCCTCAGCTCGTTGGGTTTGGGTACCCAAAAGGGGTGCTCAGTCTAATGGTGTATCTCTAGTTTTTTATAAGTTATCCTATATTGATACACGAGGTAGATCCAAGTCTGTAATGGCTTGGGTCCCCAAGAAAAACTAATTTGTTTTTCTTTTTGCAGGTGACAAAGAAGACCAGGGATGATAAAGCATATTGGGATAGTGGATGCTCAAGGAGCATGACTAGACAAAAATCTTATCTGTCTAACTTTGTTCCCCTGCATGACAATGATGGTGTTTCTTTTGGAGATGGGCATGGAACAATCACAGGAAAAGGAACTATTGTCACCAATGGGATGACCTTTGACAATGTCTACTTGGTGAAAGAGCTCAAGTACAATCTATTCAGTGTGTCACAGATGACTCATAACAAGAATTTTGTCTTGTTTACTGATACTGAATGTCTGGTGTTAGGAAAGGAGTTTGTCTTACCACCAAACACTCCTATTGTCCTTAGAACACCAAGACAAAAGAACATGTACACAATTGATCTCAAGGACATCTCTCTTCAAGACAATGAAACTTGTTTCATTGCCAAAGCCTCATTTGATGAGTGTAAGAAATGGCATAGAAGACTTGGTCATCTAAATTTTAAGAACATGAACAAACTGGTAAAATATAATCTGGTTCATGGTCTTCCTTCCAAGTCCTTTGTGTTAGCCTCAAAATATTGAGTAAAACAAAAATGTTCGGTCATAGGTTTATATTGTAATATTTATTGGAGTTGTAATAGATAGTTAAATATTCGTGGCTCACGGGCTTGGATTTAAACTAATTAAAGTCCAAAAGACAAGCCCGGCCCAATATATATAGCCCATTAAAGCCCGCATGTGGGTGGACTATATATACTACCCTCCTATCATGTTAGGAGGGTTGGTTGTTCATTTTACTCTAATTTTTCTCTAATCTAATATTCACCAAGTTAATCATCTCTCTCTGTACTTTCTCTCACTACCTTCTCTCTCTAGGAATTCATCCTTTTTCATCTATTTTCTTTCTTAAATTCGTGTTATATCATCTAATTATATGGGACAACAATTGGTATCAATCGCCATGGGGTAGTTTTATGATTCGTTGTTGATATTACTTGGTTCGTGTGATTTTCTCTTATAATCATCTCGAATTCAAGATTTTTTTTTGTGTTTTACATGCTCTATATCTTGATATAAATCTTCTACATAGTTGTGGTAGGGATTTGGTCGCATTTGGTTGGTTCAAATCACGGATTTCTTGTCGAAAATCTCATCTTTTTACCTAAAAATCTCGAAACAGTACTATTATTCCGATCAGTGTCATCGGAAAAGGGTTTAGTTTTCCGATCAGTTGCATCGGAAAAGGGTTTAATCATTCCGACAAGTTTTCCGATCACATTCCGACCAGCTTTTCCGATCACATTCTGACTGGACTTAACGTATTCTGATTGCATTCCGATTGGGTATTTTGACAAGGTTCTTTCCGACAGTGGGATTCCGATTGCATTCCGATTAGGACATTCCGACATCATTCCGACGAAGGGATTCCGATTGCATTCCGATGGACATTCCGGTGACATGTTTAGCTAAATTTTGTTTGAGTATTTTTTAGACTTAGCCACCATCTAGACTAGTTTCGGAATTTCGTTTACACGAAGATAAAAAAAATAAAAAATTTATTCGTCTACCGTTTTATCGGACTGAGGAATCTATTGTCGGACTGAGAAAAAAAATTGCTATTTGCGGAATTTCAACAACAACTCAATCACAACAAATCTACTTAAGATCCATATTCACTTCATCATTTCAGAGAATATTGAGATGGATTCTACTGCCGAATATCGTGTAACGAACAACAACATAATGGTGGCGGGTAACAAAGAGAGACCACCAATGCTTGTGTCTGGTCGGTATGCTCAATGGCAATCACGTTTCATACGATACCTTGATACAAGACCTAATGGTGATGCCTTGAGGAAATGTATTACTCATGGACCATATATATTCAAGAAGATCTCAATTCCTCCAAGACCAGCCATAGATACTACTGATCCAATACCCACAAGTGAACGTGATGAAACAAGAGCTGATCTTACACCTGAAAATTATGCTTGGCATGATGCGGAGAAGGAAGCCATCTATATGGTTTTAAGTGGGATTGGAGATGATATTTACTCCACGGTTGATGCATGCCCGACAGCACATGAAATGTTAACTGCTATTGAACGCTTGCAACGAGGAGAATCACTCAACAAACAAGATGTTAAATCAAACTTGTTTTGGAATTTTGGAAAGTTTACTTCAAGGGATGGATAATCAATTGGTTCATACTACTCCAGGTTTTATAAAATGATGAATGACATGACAAGAAATAACCTGCAAGTCTCCACCATGCAAGTCAATGTTCAATTTCTTCAACAACCTCAACCCGAGTGGACATGGTTCGTCACTTTAGTGAAACAACAAGAAAAGTTAGACGAGGTCTCATATCATCGACTCTTTGATATCTTGAAGCAATTTTAGATGAAGCAAATGAGATTTGAGTTGAACGTGTTGCAAAGACGGCTAATCCACTTGCTTTAGTGACTACCACTCAACATGTTCAAGACCATCACTCTCGTGCTCCTAAACCATACTCCACTACATCATCCTCACCACGATATTCCACATCATCTAAGTCTTCGTCATCCACAAGATCACGAGGCAAAGTGCCAAGAGCACCATCACCACCATCTGAGTCATCATCTGAAGAAGATAGTGATGAAGACCAAGCTCAAAAGAATCGTGAGATGAAACAACAAATTGCTTTCATAATGAAGACTTACAAGAAAATCTACAAACCCACCAACAATAACCTTCGAACATCATCTAACACAAAGAATCAATATGTTGAGAGTCCTCCAAGTTATGACACACGTCGACGTGGTGAAAGTACTTCTAGGTATGATCGACATAATCCAACGCATGTTGAGGGTTCTATAGGGTATGATCGACAAACTGCAAAGTATGATACTCAGAGGATTTCTACTGCTACTGGGAATAGGGAAACTGTTAGAAGTCAAGTGGTTCAGCAAAGTGGGATTCAATGTTTTAACTGCCAAGGTTATGGGCATATGGCAAAGGAATGTAGGAAGTCGAAAAGGGTTAGAGACTCCAGCTATCACAACGGGGTTAAATTGTCACCTGAGGAAGGAGCTATGCTTGATGATAGTGATGATGAAGATTCTGACCAAGAACTCGATGCACATTACTCGTACATGGCAAAGGTTGAAGAAGTTCTTAAAGTCACTGAAGATGACAATGGCCCTATCTTTGACACTGAGCCAATCGATAAGGTACACACTACTGATGAATATAATGTGTTTGGTGATATTCATGAGCATAGTAATCTATCCAATGTCATTAATGACACGTGTATGATGGAAACGGTTGATAGCAATACCACACCCGATTCATCAGACATGTGCAATAATGAGTCTATGGATGATCAACATGCAAATGAATATGATGAAGAGGAACGTATTGCGCTTGCTAATTTAATTGCTACTTTACAAAAAGGATGATCAACATGCAAATGAATATGATGAAGAGAAAACCCGTGTCTTTATCTTGATGAGACTGAAAGGACCGATCTTGATTGCATGCCTGTTAGTGCCGATAGTGAAGAGACTGCCTTTTGGGATGATGATAGTCAACCTCTTGTCAATAAGGAGTTTGTAAAACCATATAATTATGCTTATGAGAATAGTCTTTATGGTCTTTTCACCAAATAAACTCAGAAAACTCGTGAGGAAGTGTTTCTAGAATGCAAACAAAAGAGAATTCAATGGAAGAAAGCATTTGCCCCTAAGAAATCTAATGTTTACAAATACATAAACTACCTCCCTCTAGATGAGTCCAAAAGCAAGAGTAGGAAAACATTAGGTATTCTTAAACATCACATAGATAATGTTAAATCTATTGTTGAAAGAGATTGGGCAAAACGTGAAAATGCTGAGTGGCAACGCCCGATTCCTCAAGATATTACCTTGCTTGTGAAAGAACTCTTAATTCCAAACACGACATTGATTAAAGAAAGTGTTCTTCAACTTGAGGAGTTCATTCGGACTGAAATGTATGATGATTTAAAATATGTTGAATCTCTTGAGAAACACATTGATGATCTTCAAATAGAGAAGTCTGATTTTTCAGATGAATATGATTTACTCTTGCAAGAATGCGTTTCTAAAGATGTTATGTGTGATTATATTACATCTTGTGCTGATATTGATGAATATTCTGATGTTGCATGAAAATATCATGATAAGATCAAAGAATGTGAGCGTCTTGAAATTGAGCTTTCGAAACGTAAAGAAAATGTTGATAAAAAGGCTGTTGAGTTACTTCAACACAAAACTGATTTCCTTCAAAAACATTGTCATTCTCTTGAACTTGCTTTACAAAAAGACCTTGGTAGTTTTCCACATGATAATAAATTGCAAGAAAAACTTTCCCAAACGTTTCGAGAAATGAATGAACAGAATTTGGAAATTAAAGGGTTGAAAGCTCAGTTACAAGACAGGGACAGAGCGATAGCAGAGTTGCAGAAACTCGTTGCTAAGATGGGTGGCAAAGTTGTGGAACCTAGCATTAAGAAACCTGTTGTTAGACAACCCAATGCTTCTAAGGTGAATAGCTCCTCTATCTTGGGAAAACCATCTGCTTTATCAAATTCCTCATTTGCAAAACCTGTGTTTGCCCCCAAGATGGATGGAAAGGAAAGGTTACCACAGAATCAACCCATAAGGAATACTATAGCACCAAGCGTTAAGCACAATAATGTGATTAAACCAGGAATGTATAGAATGCCCACTAAGCCCACAAACAAAGATACTCACTCGCCTCAAACTTCTAGAAACACTAATATTCGTGTCTCTTCTACTACAGGAATAGTCTCAACTACTAGTTTTAGCCGGCCTCAGCTTAAGAGCACTCAAGTGAATGATAAGGTCTGGAAACACAAGAATCAAGGGAATATGAAGGAAGTAGAAGAACACCCTAGGAATTTGAATGTTTTTAAGAATAAAAAGTCTGTAATCGCATATAATGACGATTTGAATGTTGTGAATGATTTGAATGCTATGAATGTTGTTTGTGTCAAATGTGGAAAGTGTGCTAATGCTAATCATTCTATGTGTGCTATGAATAAAGTCAAAGGCGTAGATACTAGAACTAAGAAGCAAGTTGCAATGCCTATTAGAGCTAGTAAATCCAAACGCAAAGTAAACCATTCTGGTGCTACCCCCACTAAGAAAAGTAATGCATGAGACTCCACCACTAAGAATCCTAGAAGCAAAATTAAGGAATTATATGAGTCTGCTAGCAAGTCTTGGAAATGGTGGTTTGCTAATCAATGTCCTCCAGGATATAAATGGATGCCTAAAGTTAGGACAGAAAATGTGAAAACGAGTGTTAGTATGCCTTTAACTGTTGATAAGGACACTAATGATTCTACTATCACAACTACTATGGTATCCTATTTAGCAAATGCTCCATCGTGTTCTAACTCTTCTGCAGGTGATAAAAATAATTCTCTTCATACTGGACTCCGGATGCACGAAGCACATGACGTGGAATCTCAAGCTTCTAATTAACTTCGTGGAGAAGTTCCTAGGTACGGTCCGATTCGAAAATAGTCAATTTGCACCGATCCTAGGATATGGAGATTTGGTTCAGGGGAATATCTCGATTAAAAGGGTATACTACGTCGAAGGGATCAATCACAATCTTTTCTCGGTTGGTCAATTCTGTGATGCGGATTTGGAGGTTGCTTTCAGAAAGAAGACATGTTTTGTTCGTGATTATGATGGGAATGACTTACTTACTGGTACACGGGGTACTGATCTGTACATAGTTTCACTTCAAGACACAAATTCATCAACTCCAATTTGCTTAATGGCTAAAGCTTCAACGACTCAGGCATGGTTATGGCATCAACGTTTATCTCATATTAATTGTGATACCATCAACCTGCTTTCCAAGAAAGATATTGTGAGAGGCCTTCCAAGTTTGAAATTCATCAAATATCATCTTTGTTCTTCTTGTGAGCTTTGTAAAGCTAAACGAAGTAGCTTCAAAACAAAGACTACACCAAGCTCTAAAGGACGGTTAGATCTTCTTCATATGGATCTGTGTGGTCCCATGCGTGTTCATATTATCAATGGAAAGAAATATATTCTAGTAATTGTCAATGATTACTCAAGGTACACATGGACTCACTTCTTGAGGTCCAAGGATGAAACACCTGAAGTTCTCATCAGCTTTCTTAAAATGATACAACGTGGTCTTCAAGCTCAGGTCAAAGTGGTTCGTACAGACAGAGGTACAGAATTTTTGAATTCAAAACTGAGAAACTATTTTGAAGCCAAAGGAATTGAACATGAAACATCTATTGCTCGAACACCCAAACAAAACGACGTTGTTGAAAGACGAAACCGTACTTTAGTTGAGTCTGCTCGAACATTATTATCCGGTTCAAAACTTCCACTATACTTTTGGGCCGAAGCCGTCTCAACCGCATGCTACACACAAAACCGTTCGTTAATTATCCCAAGACACGAAAAGACACCATATCACATAATTCATGATCGAAAACCTTCACTCAAACACCTTCATGTTTTTGGATGTACTTGTTACATTATTCGAGATGGTGAAAATTTGGATAAGCTGAAAGAGAAAGGTGATGCATGTATTCTTGTGGGATATGCAACTCAGTCTAAGGGATATAGAGTATATAACAAGAGAACAAAATTGATTGTCGAGACCATTCACATTCGATTTGATGAATTACAAGAAATGGCACTTGAACAAAACAGTTTATGTCCCGATCCACAACGACGAACGACTTCCGTTCACAACCGTAGAGAGAAGGAATAGGACACTCATTGAAGCAGCAAGGACTATGTTGTCTGATTCCAAACTTCCAGTTATCTTTTAGGCTGAGGTTGTATCCACTGTTTGTTATGTCCAAAACAGGGCCTTGGTGGTTAAGGTACACAACAAGACTCCTTATCAGCTGTTTAATGGAAGACCTCCTTTAATTGACTTCTTTAGACCATTTTGATGTCATGTGATCATTTTGAACACAATTGACAATCTAGGCAAGTTCAGTGAAAAGGGGGATGATGGATGTTTTGTTGGTTATTCATTAAACAGCAAGTGATATAGGGTCTTCAACAAGAAGACAAACAAAATAACAGAAAATCTTCATGTGAATTTTCTTGAAGACAAGCCTAAAGATGTTTAAACAGGTCCTGATTGGTTCCTTGGTATTGAGGTTCTTTCGAAATCTATGAATTATGTACCTTTTGCATTGAAGAATACTAACATTTCAGGTACCCAAGAACCAATTGGTGTAGAGAAGCCACCATTGAGGTACATGAATGTACCTTCACTATTTCCCATTGAAGTTGCTTCAAAAACAGGTGAAGAAGATGATACCTCTCAAAGGAAAGAACATACAATCTCTTCCCCTGCTAAGACAACTTCTGAAAGTAGTGGAATGGCTGAAAGCAGTGGAATCCAGGATTCCCCTGCTAGATCAATTGCTTCCCCTGTTAAAAAGGATCCTGCTGTCAATGACATCAATGATGAAGAAAGAGAATCCCCACTCATTTCCTCATGTCCACCCATATTTGATGGTCCTCTCATATCCAGCAGTGGAAGCAGAATAATTAAGAGTGGAGGTCCAAGTTATTCAGAGCTGCATTCAGCTTATCAGCACCCATCTCTAGGTCAAGCTATATCTTTTGGAAGCTCTTTTGAGGAGTTCTTTCCCAATCAAGATATCCCAATCAATTCTGACTTGGAAGAGGATGAAATTGAATTAATCATGAGTATACAACCTACCTATATAATCAATAAGGATCACCCTCTATCACAAATCATTGGTGATCCTGAAGCCCCTAGACATACAAGGTATACAACAAAGGAGCACAACTTCATTGCAAACATCACCATGAAGTTTAATCATGACAACATGCAATGTTGTCTGTTTACTGCATTTTTGTCACAAAAAGAGCCAAAGAAGATTTTTCAGGCTTTAAATGATCCAAGTTGGGTTGAAGCTATGCAAGAGGAGCTCTTACAGTTTGACATTTAAGAGGTTTGGATTCTGGTAGATTGTCCAAAATGGGCAAGGCCTATTGGGACAAAGTGGGTGCTCAGGAACAAAATGGATGAGAGGGGTATAGTAGTCAGGAACAAAGCATGACTGGTGGCACAGGGATATACACAGGAAAAAGGCATTGATTATGAGGAAGTCTTTGCTCCAGTGGCCAGAATTGAAGCCATTAGATTATTTCTTGCTTATGCTTCATTCATGGACTTCACAGTGTTCCAAATGGATGTTAAGAGTGCCTTTTTATATGGCACCATTGATGAAGAAGTCTATGTTTTGCAACCTCCAGGGTTTGAAGACCCAGAACATCCAGACAAGGTATACAAGGTGAAAAAGGCTATGTATGGACTTCACCAAGCTCCCAGGGCCTTGTATGGAACTCTTTCTAAATATTTGTTGGATAATGGCTTCAACAGGGGGAAAATTGACCAGACCCTGTTTATCAAGAAAAAAAAGGATGACCTTCTTTTGGTACAAGTCTATGTTGATGATATCATCTTTGGGTCCACAACTTAGCAAAGAACTTGCCAAGCTGATGCAGGACAAATTCCAAATGAGTGCCATGGGTGAGCTAAACTTCTTTTTAGGGTTACAAGTTTGGCAGAAGAAAGATGGGATATTTATTTCAGAAGACAAATATGTGGCTGAAATTGTGAAGAAGTTTGGCATGTCTGAAGGAAAGAAGGTTTCCACACCAATGGACAAGGATCATCCATGGGGAAAAGATGGTCCTGGAAAGCTTATAGATGTCAGGAATTACAGGTCTATGATTGGGTCTCTCATGTACCTCACACATTCAATCCTAGGGTTTACACCTCACACAAGCCGTAGTTTTGGTCTAAATCTATGACCAAAACAGTGAATGGAGAGGTAACAATTCAAAGCACAGTAGATGGTCATTCCAAGGTGATTACACTTGCCTCCATCAGAGACAAACTTATTCTAGATGATGAGGATGGGATAACCAACCTACCTGAGGCTGATATCTTTGAGGGTCTTGTTAAATTGGGGTATACTCTTACTGATGATCAAAAATGTAAGTTTGCTAAAGGTCAGTTTGCCACACATTGGAAATATTTGATTCATACAATTTTACAATGTTTGTCACCTAAAATCACTGCTTTCAATGAATTTGGTAGTGAAGTTGCCTCTGCCCTGATTTGCTTAGCAACGGGGAGGAAGTACTGTTTTTCTCAAATGATTTTCAAAGGAATGGTTAAAAATGTTACAAGCAATTCAAAATTTTGTATGTACCCTAGGTCCACAGAACTTTTGCTGAATATGAGTGAACATGGTCCTATCACACACAAAAACTACTTTTCAGCAACCAAGCATACTACCAAACTGTTCACCATACTTTTTGCACCATCTCCACAATTTTCTGGCAGGTCTATTCCCCTCACTTCAATCATGATGAAACAAATCAGACAGGAAGAAGCCAAGACCAAAACAGCCACACACAAATCTTCTGATTCCCCTGCCAAGAAACTACCCCTTGTCAGTACTCTACCCCCTGCTGATCCAAAACATGAAAGAAGAACTAAATCCAGGTTTGCCAGGTCGCCCTTGCCTGGTGAATCTTCATAAGTAGCAGAGAGGAGAGCCTCCAAAAGGTTGGAGCACAATGAGGGTTTGGCTGCCACTACTGTCTCATCCTCAAGGGGTGAGCAGGATAGTGACACCATCAGTAAGTCCTCTCCCTCACTCAATGTTACCCAAAAAGGGGAGAAATTCCCTTCTAGGGTTAAGATCAGCATGCAACCAATGACCATTTTGGAATTGACGAATATGTGCATGAGATTGAAAAAGCAGAATGCACAACTTGTACAGACTGTCAAAAAACAAGGTCTGGTTATCAATAATTTGGAAACCAGACTTTCTACACATGAGGGGAGGAGAAAGCCCAAGCTTATCATATCTACAGATGAGGATGCTTCCAAAGGGGAGGAAGTTCCTAATACTGAAGAATCTACTCAGTGGTATGAATATCCTGGTGGTCAGGGTTTAGAACAAGGAAAGATTGCAAGTGCTAAGAAAGGGACTGAGAAAGGAAGTGCTGAGAAAGGAAGTGACAAGGGGAGTGCAACAAAAGAGATTGCTCAAACATTGCTAACTATGGGCAATCAATAAGAAGCCCCTGCTTCAAAAGTTTCCCCTGCTGTAACAGATCCCACTGCTGTAAGTCTTTCCCTGCTATGCCTATCACTCAAACATTTGTTAGGAAGAAAAGGCAACCAGCTCAGAAGGGGATCACAGTTAAAGAACCTGCACCTAAAGCCAAAACAGCACCAGCAGTGGATCCAAAACACAAGGGAAAAGGAATCATGGAGGAACAACCCAAGAAGAAAAATACAAGCACAGAACTCCTGAACAGCAAAGGGCTCAAGAATAATATGATGAACAGGTTGCTCTGAGAATGTAACAAGAGGAGATTGATATGCAAAAAGATGAGGCCCAGAGAGATGCTTAAGCAGATTGAAATCATGCATAGAGAGTTAGATGACAGGGTGCCTCATGTTCAAGAGTTTCTAAATCAATGGGAAAAGGAGTTAGTGAATGCTCCTTTGGAAGAAAGGTATGAATTGGTTTGTCTTGTTTACAAATATCAAACTGAATATCTGGAAAGAAGGGCAAATCAAATTCTGAAAGAGAAATATTTGAAGTCTGAGAAGGGGAGACTTGCACACTAATTGCTCAAAAGACATAAGAAGTGGAAGGATGGTGATTTCACTGACATGACTTTTAGGGATATTGAGAAGGCAGTCAGACCAGTTTTAAGAGAATTAAATGTGGAAGACTTCATGACTATCAACTCTCCTGAGGAAGCTAAGTATCTCATGAGTCAAAATGAAGTACTACAAAAAGCTAGGGAATCTAGAAAAAGAAAGGCTGAAGGATTAACATTGGAAACTACACAAGCAGATGTATCATCCCACGTAGGTGCATCATCACAAGCAGGGGTATCACATCAAGTAGGTGAAAGTTTCCAGCAGTTGAGAGATCTGTACTCAATGCACAAAGGGCATCCAAAAGACTCAAGAGGATGGAAAAAGTTGGCATAGTTACTAAGGAGTCTCAACATCCCTCAAATGAAGAAATTGATAAACAGCTAATTGTGCAGGAAAATGATGAAGTCTCACCTAGTGAGTTTGGTAAGAAATTTTCCATAGTGGAATATGTTGTTTATGAACACAAGGGAAGGACTTGGTGGAAGCTTACAAGAGCTGACAATACATAACAGATATTTCTAAGCCTAGATGTCATGTTTCAAACCTTGGATAGTGAGGACTTAGAAGATCTGTGGAAGATTTTGAAGAAGACCTTTGCTGCAAAACCTCCTACTATGAATGGTGTAGAAAAGGATTGGGTGATCTGGGAGTGCATGCATAGGATGTATGAGCATGATCCCATATTTGATGCAATGAATGGAGGAAATCTGTTGTATTAGAAGCTGTTTACCAATTCTGGGGTCTATGAGATAGTGATGGAAGGGGTAAGTATTTACTTAATCAATCATCGTTACTATCCTTTCAATCAAGAGACCTTGAAGAAATTAGCACAGGCTTACTTGATTGTAGATGCCAAAGCACCTGTTGCTTATGATCTGGTAAGGATGATGCATAGTCAGCTTTGGCCAGGAACTTTGTAAGCACCCTCATCAGCTAGCATTTATTCAGAAACTTGTGTTTAGGAGAAAGCACAAGTTTAGGGGAGGATTTTTGGGAATAAATGTAAGTATATTAGTTACCCCTGCTAGTTGGTCAATGGTTCCCCTGTCAGAGTAAGTTCCCCCTGCTAATTAACAAAGGCAAGGGGATTGGTTCCCCTGCTGAAGTCAAAGGCCCTACCGCTAGAGATAAACTTGGAATAGATTATTACGTGAATCTGTTACTACTCCGAGATACTTTCCAAGTTTGTTAATAGTAATCTTGTACGTGAGTCCTTATGCCTATAAAAGGACTCACTAGGTTATCATGCAAGGTGTGTCTTTCTCTATTGTCTTTCATTTCATACTTTAAGGTTTTTGTAACCATAATACCATTATTGGGTATTCGTATATCTTTGATATATTAAAGTTTAACGTTTGTTTTAATCGTTTGTTCTTGTGCTAAACACTACATTCCGCATCTTGTTTAGTTACTGTGTATTGCAAAGTTTCTCTAGTGTTAGATTGAATTTATTCTTTCTATCACAACCCTTAAACAAGCTATAAAGGTTTAAGATCTGAGTTCGGGATCACCAAAAAGGAAACCCTAAAAAACGATAATAAAGAAAAAATACATGGATCCTTATTGGGGCTATTAATAGCCAAAAGAATGGTCCATGCTAACTATGCAATATCTCAGGGAGAATATCGTCCACAATTCTTGCTGTCTCTCAACTCACTTCTTGTAGGGCTGGATACTGACTCCGCATAGCCATGCGCACCCATCCCAGTCCGTGAGATTCCTTTGCTCGCCTGACCGCGCCGTTGTGTGATTCGTGCTGCTGGTAGTACGCCCATACGATCCCACTGCCGCATGGTGCGTGCAGTTATCCTGGTGGCGGGGGAGACCGCTCCCCTGCGTTGTTTCTGGTGGTTACCTTTGGACGGGAGCAGTGTTGCTGCGCGCCGTGTTATATTTCCAATTTATGTTGCTAGGGAGCCAAGAGTACGCCCCAGCTTTGAGAGTAGTCCTCCTCCATCTGCGCCTTTGGTTGAGAGTGGGCCAGTAACCATATTAGAATTTTTCCTACGTCTTGAGTCCGCTTGGCATCTCTGACAACGCGCCACTCTTTTACGAGCATCCTTATGTATAAATGGCCAAAAGTACCCTGAGCGAGTGACTTCCTCAACCACAGCTATCGGGCCACGAGGACATACTCTTCTGTGCGCGGCTTCCACCACTGCCCGCATTTGATCTAGTGCCATGCATTGGAACATCCGACCGTTACCTAATTGTCTGTACAACGTTCCTTTGACAATTTTAAAGTTCCTAGCTCGCACCTGTATTTGCCTAGCTTTCCTTCTGCTGCTTGGCAACTTGTTATGTGACAAAAATTTTCTAATAGGTGTCATCCATGTTGGTGACTCCATGTCCGCCCTCACGTTCTGGTGCAAGATAAAATCGACTAGAACGTGACTAGGAGGCTTATCCATGTCCACAATTGAAAGTTGGTCGATGTCCACCGAGATGTCTCCCTTCTTTTCAACAACCCTTCGTATAGCAAATTCTATGAATTGTGCCGTCATGTCCCGTATCTTTTCCGCGTACTGGATTAGCACCTGCCCTTGTGGCTCGCATGACCCGTCGACCCTACTTGCTACCACGGGGTTGTATGTGTAGGCCACTAGGCTCCTCATGCCCATTATAAGTGCCAATCTGAGACCTGCTATGAGGGCTTCAAAATCTGCTTCCATGCTAGTTGTAGGAAGTCAAACAGCAATGCATACGTGATTTTTATGTCTCCCTGGTTCGTGAGGATGAACCCTGCATCTGGTCCTCCGTTCCCTGCGAAGCCCGTCGAGAAGAGGACCCACGAGAGCCCTGAAAGCGAGTCCTCGCGCACGGATATGCTCTTCGCATGGGACTCTTCCGAGATACGCCTCCTTCTTTTGATCTGTGGGATGGGCTCTATATCGTGCTGACACCTGTCTACGTGATCCCTTTTAGCGCTCGTGCTAGAAGTACTGTTACCCCCCTTCGAGTGTGTCTATGTTACGGATGGTAACTACTCCATCTTGTATTGGAAATTTGAACCTACCATGTGCTGTGGAAGGTACTGCGCGCAATGTCTTTAGTGCCAGCTGTCCAATTATCCCGTTGTACGAAGATTGAGACTGCACAACCATGAAGTCCATCCACTCCGTCGTTGAGTGTTCTGCGTTCCCAATGGTTACCTGTGTGCAGAGGTGTCCCAGTGGTCGAGTCTTATCACCGCTAAACCTTGTGAGAATCTGTGTTGTCTCTTCTAGCTCCTTCCTTATTTCCCATGGGAACCGTGCAAAACAATGTTTGTTTAATATGTTCGCTGCAGACCCCCCATCGACGCACATGCCTTCTATAGTGTGTTCCCCGAAGGCTATGTCAATTGTCAGCGACCCAACTCTATAGTCCATATTTGAAAGAATAGGGAATTTTATTTCTTTATCATGTGAAAATTACGCGACCACCCTTCTTTTCATGAAAGATTTTTCCCTATCTACCATGTATATGGTTATGGGTTTATCCTTCTGCTTCTTCACTTCAACCTTCTTCGTATCCGTGTTCTTTCTCCAATCTCTTATCAGGTGGTTTAGCTTCCCTGCTTTTACCAGGCTCTCAATGTGCCTTTTCAACTGGATATACTCATCAGTAGCGTGCCCTTTATCATCATGGTATTCGCAGTGCTTTGTGTTATCCCGTTTATCTACTGGTCCCATCATAGGGCTAGGATTTGGAAAACTTGCTCCTTCTGATAGGAATATCTCCCTGGAGGTTTTTTGCAGCGGGATGAACTTGTTGTTGTTGTTGTTGTTGTTGCGCCCTTGCTTTGAAGCTCCTTGGAAGTCCAACGTGCGACTGATGTTTTGTCCATATGATTGTTTCTTTGGCCTGTCTTGGTACTTGTAACCTGACGCCATATGCCTGCTATCTGCTGCTATGGTCTCTCCTTGAGTAAACGCTCGGACCTTTTTCATTACCCCATCAAATGTTGTCGGGGTTCTGTCATTCAACTTTTTTATTAGGTCCGGATTTGTGATGCCTGTGAGGAATCCATAAATTTTTAGAATCTCTTGGCAATCCTTAATCTGGTTGCATTTAGATTTTTAGCGCTCCATGAAGTCTTCTAGGCTTTCGTTGTGCCTCTGTTTCACTCTCGCAAGTGAAACCGGGTTTTTGTCATACTTCTTCTGTTGCACATAGTTTCTTCGGAACGCTCTCCGAAGTTCTTCGAACCCATGAATGATCCTTCGCGGGAGACGGTCGAACCATATTTGAGCGTTCCCAATGAGCGTCGAGTTAAACATATGACACCACACTGCTTTTGTCCATTGCTCTACCCATGCCTGAGATTCGAACACTTTTAGGTGATCATTTGGATCCGTCGTATCGTCGTAGGTCTTGACGTTGGACGGCATGCGTCTTTTTTTGTTGTCCCTGAAAGTAGTTATGCGTTCTGAAAACGCGCTTCCTTTCTCTCGACGCCATGTCAAGGTCCATTGATCTTCACCTAGTATCCTTGGTAGTTTTGGTGCCCTACGGTGTTTTCTATCTTAGTCAGAGGAATCAGAGTCCTCAGTGGATGAAGGAGAGACCCTTTTATGGCGGGGGTGGCGGTCGCTAGGATTAGAGTCTGAGGAATCTTCACTTGAATAGTCCCTCTTGCGCCTCCTTCCTGTGTTCTTATTCCTTTCCTAAACTTGCGGATCCTGAGATGAATCTCCTTCCAAGGGGCCCAGTCTTTTAAGGGCGCTTTGTCTACTAGTAGAGTTAGGCCCTAGTATGTCCTTCACGCTTGTGTGTCGATGGTCATTGACTGGTGTCATGAAACCATCCTCTTCTCTTGAGTCCCTGGAGCTGTCTGAGGATGATGCGTCTTTAATGAGAGGCGCATCCGAAGGGGATGCTGGGAACTTAGTCTCTCTTTGCTTCTTTCTCTTCTCCTTTCTAGCTTCCTTGCTAGGTCTTGACCTCTCCCTAGACTTGAATTCTTTATCGAAGTCTAGACTGATCCGAAGACCTCTTGTTGGATTCGCCCTCATCTACGCCCTCATGAGTGGGATTAAATCCTTATAGTTTTCAACGAGGTTGTCGCTCATACTTTGCTTCGCTGAGGGGGGAATTTCTGTTTCAGCTTGCGGATCTATCATAGCACTTATGTCCAAAGCATCCTTGCGGCCTTGATTAGGGATCTCTTGAGAGGAGGATGCAGTTCCCACCGCCTGTGGGGTCGGAGTGACTAGCGGAGAGAAAGATACTTACAGTCCCTTCGCTCTACGACTTGGGTTATTAGGTTCAAGGCTTGAGAATGGACCTGTTGGCTTCTTGGATCCCCCCTTTAGTGGGGGCGGGTTTGTGCCGCTTTTCGTCATTAGCTAGAGCTTAGTGTGGGTCCCACGGATGGCGCCAACTTGTTGATACAAAAGTTGGGTAGACCGAGCTTGACCCAAAATAGGCTTAATTTGGAGTCTTGTGGACTCCGTCTCTTGCACCAAGTGAAACTTGCTTTGAGGACCCTTCGCACTAAACAGACACCGTTAGACTTACCATGGGTTGTGACCCACGATTAGACTCTGGCGTGAGAGTAAGTAATCGATTTGAGTATGTAGTGTTTAGGGTATTGTGTGTATCGTACCTTTGTGGAACCTATGGGGTTCCTTTTATACCCGAGAGAGTCCTAGTTGGGCTCTCCTACTCTTGCGGCCAAAGGAAGAGATAATGACCTAAAATAGCTTGATCCTTATCGCATAACCAAGGGAAGTGTATATCTCTTCACTTTAGGCGAATATATCTATATGATAGATTATAACCTTGTCTGATCTTGTCGCGCTGCGACAAGGACCTGGCTTAGTAACAAACCTTATGTGCGACAGCGGCTTACCGGGCCTCCTGGGCTTGCTGATATGAGTGAAATTACTCATATCAATTGTATCAATAAATGAACATAAAATGCATAAAATATATAAAAATGGTATTGTATTTGTTTGTTTCTCGTTTCATGTGTGTAGGTACCCAAGATCATGAAAACTGTCAAAATCGACACGAGTCTGAAGAAAAGATCAAGAAGCCAAAAATCAAGTTCGTTTTTCGAGGATTTTAACTTTATCAAAGTTAATGGGCTAAGTGGGACCCACATTTTTGTATTGGTCCTAAAAGCCCAATATTGGATATAGTTTAATCATTGTTGGGTCAAAGCCCAACAATAAGCCAAATAGTAACAAACAAAAAATGGAACGGATGGATGAAGTTTGGGTCCAATAGTTCAATGCCCCAAAGCCCAAATTCACAACAATTTAGTAAGATGGTGAAAAGTATTATGATTTTTGGACCCAAAGCCCATTAGGGTAAATAAATAATGTGACGATGGGAGTTATATAAAGTTTGGTAAAAACTTTTCACTTTGGTCAAAGTTATCGACACAAACAAGAAAAGAGAGAGAAAGAAAAAGAGACACAGAGATGTAGTAGCCAAAACTCCACAAACCCTAGATAGATTTTGGGGTTTTCTGATTAAATCAAGATTGCACCTCACGCGCTCCAAATAATTTACAAGTTTTTCGGAATGAAGAAGATGCACCAAGGATCCACTTGCCAGTCAAGATGAGTCACTCCTCTCTTTAGATTGGTGGATTTCAAACTAGCACAAATTCCTTCCAGGGTTTGTGATCCGTGTGACTGAGAGGATGTTTTCATCCGTTTGATCAAGAAAGAGAAGAATAAGATGAAATCAAGGGCTGTAAATTGTTCTTCATCAACAACCTACCCCTTCGGTTAGCCTATAAAAACCCCCAAAAATAATGTATTTATCATCCCTTTTCTTTTTGTAGAGTTATAATGTTAGTTCTAGATAAGAACTTTGTATTTTATTTTTATAAAGTTATACTAATTTTAACGAATTAATAAAATTAAATTTCAGTTTAATGATTGTTGGAGTTGTGTTCTTATTATTTTATCAGTGTTATTTTTAAAGTCTTTATCTATAATTATAACTGTTAAAAGAATGTTTACATAAGCTTTCTCTATAGCTTTTGTTAATGTTTGCAAAAGATTTGGGAAAATTACCTAAACCACTGTTTAAATATTACAAATAAAAGCTGCTGGTATCTCATGGTTCGAGCATGATATTGGTGTCGTTTTGGTACTTGGTTCGAGACATTTATGATGGTGGATTGTTCGTGATTTGGTGTCGGTTCTAGTTCGAAAGTACGCTAATAAGTGTGAAAACACTTATCCTTTTACCACTTATTTCCAATAATAACAAGACCAAAACGTGTAATTTATGTCGTAAAAGTCGGAATTATGCGTGGTTTGTGTTTTTATTGTGTTTTAGGACCAAAATATGAAAAAGGAAGAAAAAACGGGCTTTCACGGTCTTTTATCGAAGAAAACGGGAAAAGACGAAGTCAAAAGATCAAGAGTGCAAAAAGAACGGAAGTCCAAGGCCTATTCTGAAGATTTATCGAAGAAAAAGTCTAAAGACGGAAGTTTAATGAAGTCGAAGAACTCGAGTCTAATAGAAGAAGAAAATTACAAGACAAGTTCAATAAACATCGACAAATCCCGAGACGACGTCGAGAAAGACAAAGTATTTAAATCGAGTCTAGAAGAAAGAAAGAAAGAAAGAAGAGGCAACACATGCACACCTTCCCATTTTCCATATAAATACCCTCCTAATACACATTAGGAGGGTTGGTTAATTTTTAGTAGTTAGTTTTCATTTTCATTTTTTCTTTCTAGTTTTTAGAGAGATAAAGTTCTCAACTTTCTCTCACTAAGTTTTCATCTTTTCTTTCTTTTAATCTTTCAAGATTATACCTTTGTGTATTTTTGATTTCATTAATCAAGTTTAAGCTTTTAACCTTTAATCTCTTTCTACCTTTTTAGTTAACTTTTGGTGTGAAATATATTTGATCCGTGTTGATCTTGATGTTTTCGTGCTTAAAAAGTTAATCTTTTTATTCATACATAAGCTTTCATACGGTTAAGCTTTAAGATTCTTGTGCTTATTGGCTTATTCGCATTTTTAGCTTATTTACTTTTAAAAGCTTTCTTAAAAAGTTTCTTCTTTCATGGTTTGATTTAAAAGATTGCTTATTTTAAGTTGGAAAAGTTGTTATTTGTGCTTATTTGGTTTATTTCATTACTGGTTTGGTTAAGTTTTGGGTTAGCTTATCATCTTAGCTTATCGCATAGCTTATTTTCGAATCAAAAGGTAATCGAAAAAGGGTAAACCCTTTTCCCATTTGGCATTCCGATTGGCCCTATTGTATTCCGATCTCTATGATCGGATTAGGTAGTTAGAATTCCGATTTGCATCTTGGTATTCCGATCTGTTGATCGGATTAGGGTTTTATTATTCCGAATGTGGGGCTTTGTTGACATTCCGATTGGGTGTCTTGCTAAACATTCCGATTTGACTCAATTTCATGTATTCCGATTGTAGGTTTTAAATATATTCCGATTGAAGTAAGTTTTGACTTATTCCGACAACAAGCCTTAATTGATATTCCGACCAGTATTTCTTGAATGCATTCGATCAATCTTGTTTCCGACCATACATTCTGATTGTAGCATTTTGGATATTCCGATTTGGCTGTATTCCGATCACTTTCCGACGGGTTTAATTTCTTGTTTTTACAAAGTTTTCAAGTTTTAGATTTATTAAGTGTTCAAGTGTTTTCCTAATCTTGTCTTTAAGTTTTTTAGCATTTACTTTTAACTCGTCCTTTTAGTTTAATCTTTAAAGCTCTTATTTTACTCAACGACATTTACATATTTGCTATTAGTTTAAAATAGATAATCAACCAAACCATTTATTATTCCACCAAGAACAATTGAGTCACACTTTCTACCAATAATCAATTCGAAAAGATCGGTTCAACGAACTTTCATACGATCTTAAAAACCTAGTATTAAATGGCGCCGCTGGCGGCTCTTTTCGTTAAGATTAAAGGTTTTAAGTGAGAGACGCGTTGGATTTTGGGATCCGTTCATCTTTGAACGTTATTTTCCTTGCTTTAAAATTTTCAAAAATCGTAAAAAATATAAAATTTTCAAAAATACAAAAAAATTAAAAAACATAAAAACCAAAAATATTTCTTGCTTTGTTAGTTCTTTTGTAGGTGTATGCGCACTCGATCAACGTCTTATCAAGAGCCCGAGACTCTCGATAACTTAGACATGGCCGGTGTACACAACAACAATAATAATCCACCTCAAAATAACATGAATAATAACAACAATGAACCTCTACTGGATAATCGTCCTGTGATTGAACTTTTGCAAGCACATGTAGAGGGCAACCACGATGCTATTGTCATACCTGTTGGAGTATGCTCGTGTCATAATAAATAGTTATACGGCTAGAGACATGTGAGCCTATGGGATCACACACATATACACAGAGGTACCACTTAGTATATCGTGTCTAATGTATTTACGATATATATTTATAACCTACGTAACTCAGGATCGCTATTGGGCTTCTAATGACTAAGTAAAGTACTTAATCCATTGGACTAGAACAAACAAAATGGAAAGCCCATTTGGGCCCTATAGTGGCCTATCACATAAATGAAAAGGAAGGTTTTGTTTTTTGAATAAGTATGAATTGATTAGGCATTCATTACTCATTCATTACCATAAACAAGTTACCAAAACACCATCTTTCTTTTCCTTGACCTAAAACCACGAAATTATACAGCCCTAATTAGAGGGTTTTGAGGTTTTGATCATGAATCTTGAATCTTGTTCATTCAAGACTTGTTTTCAAGAGTTACGGGGTTATAGACTAGCATCTACGGGGTATACAAGGATGTGTAGTGTGGATACATCATAGAGGTGATCTATTTTGATCATTTGGTTTCTTGGTTAGATCATGTGATGATTGTCTCCTTACATCGTTTGTTATCTCCGGTTGTTCTTACCGAATCACGCAACAAAGGTATACTTTTATCTGTATTTTTATAGTGGTATCACTAGCCATCATATGATGTCATATGATTATCGGGTATGCGTAAAAGTGGCCAAATCGCGTGTTTTTGGAGGATTAATAAAGAAAAAATTAAAACAGCACCAAGGGCTTAATTTTCGTGTTAAAACAGACCATAATATGGTCTTATGATCTGTATTTTTTTATTCCATGGCCAAGCGTTACGCATATCTTAATTGGTATTGTTACCGGTACGTGTAAAATGACCTAAAAACGCATTTTTTTGAACGATTCTTGAAACGAGTTTTAAACAGCCCATATAACCATTATTATGTAATTATATGATAATTATAAGGTTTTTAAAATATGGTTTTAATAACCTAAGGCCATTGTTTACACGTACCAATCGGGGGTTTAATTAATTGTGGATTATTTCTTCGATTTCGTTGGCTAACAAGTGTTTTTTGTTGTTTAATTATGTTTCCATGGCAAATACATGCATGTTTGGCCATGGACTTAGCCAACACCTTGTTATATTCATAATCTTATGGTATTATTATGTTTCGTATGCAAAGCCGATGAAAACCTAGACCAAATGTGACATGTTGTGTGTTGATTTGCATTTAATTTCAGTTTTGGGGTTTGCCATTGTTTCGGCTTAATTAATATGTTTTTGATGTTGGTTATAGCCATTGTTTGGGCACTTTACAGTAGTTTAATGATAGGTTAAATGTTTTTAGTCATAAATCAATTGTAACCGATGCTTGGATGGGAATGGCTAAAGAATTAAAGACATATTATGAAATACGGAGCTGCTGAGTGACCTGCACTAAAACGCGATTTCCCGGAGTTCTATAAGGAGATAGAAGCCGAATTTTGGTGTGCTAATTCACAACTCATGGGCCTTCAAAAGTCTAAACTGGAGCTCAAGCTAGGCAGGAATCCTTTTATGAGTTTTGGGCCCTAGAAGTCGACTGAAATTTTATGGCAGATTTAGGCCTCATGTTCATTTTGGGTTCTACTTGCTCTAGATGGTCTTGGAGCAAGTGGGAGCCCACTTTGTGGTTGTGTTGACTTACCCTTAGTTGACTTCTTGGTCCTCGTGATGGCTCACGATATCAAGCATAGGTTTTTCATCGGTTCGAGGCTTTGCATACTTGTGGTTGTGTGGTTGCTTATTTGCTTGATATCTTGCTATAACTTGCAAATGTTTTTATAAAACTTGATACCAATCACAAACCATTTATAAAACTAAATCTTTGATTTAGTCTAAAGTATAAATACGATTTAAAACAAAAATATTGTTTTCATAATAATTCATAACATGTTATGAATGTTATTTATTTTATGTATTGTCTAAACTAATAATACTTCCACTATTGTTTTATATTAGTCTTTAACTTGGAAAACTTGACACGCATAAATTAAAACAAGATTAGACTTAAGTTATGAAATGTTTTTAACTTGTGCTACGATGGATGAATGCATGCTTCCTCGTACACACTTTTGATTTGTAAATCAAACTTTTATACCCGTCTCAAATTTAAGTCATGCCGTCCAATCGTTTGAGATAACTTGCAATTACGTTTTGCATCTTGTGAGACGGATGTGAATTGTAACACAAGGTGATTATTATTTATGCGTGAGACCTAGACTTATTCTCGCATGTTCTCAAACTGGATGACTTAATCGGTACAACGGTGAGACGTTGACCTAGGCAAGGATGGGACTAAACATGCCAGTTTGACATTTAGTGAAAATGTTTGCTTGTGTCATGAGTCCATAAGGATCTAAGAATTGCACAAGATTTGCAATTGAGAACGTCATCTACCTGTTGAATCTATCATTGCTAGCAGATCAACTGATGTGGTGGTGGAACCTCAATGAGGATCTTAGCCTTTTCTTAAAATTAATTGTTTTTATAAACTTGGGTAGTTAATTTTAAAAGGATAATTATCAAAAATACTAAATATGAACTTTGTATTTCTATTAATGATTTTGTGCAACACAAAGCGTAAACAAAGTTTGTTTCCTTTTGTGTTAGAGGAAAACAAACTAAGTCTTCTTTCCTTGTAAGAATAAGAATCGTTCCCATCCTTTCTCCTTGTATGACAAAGCTGTAATAGGAACACTTGAATCTTCTCAATTCTAATCAATCTTAATACACACCTACTCAAGAAATCGTATTGTCTTGTAAGTCAAAATGATTAAGTACGGTTGCATATCTTAAAGTGTTAAGATATTGTATGAGTCTTGATTAGAAATTGAAGTCTCATTAAACCGTGAGAGGAAAGGAAATTACTAGCATGTTTTTATAGTATATTTTCCTTACACAAACATGTTCCATAAGATTCTACACACCTTTGAGGTAAAGTAGAAAGAGGAATTGCATGAAAAACTTTCAAGTTAATGGCATCGATGGAAATCTCATCACAAATATAGTAGAACTTGATACTTTTCTTTGAATATCTATGTACATGTTTACTAGTTTACGAGACTCACATTGGCTATAATGTGTAGACATTCAAAGAACTAGAAAGTATACAAATTGCTACTTGTTTTTTCACTAGTACAGATACATTCAAAATGTTGTCTAAACTAATGGGAGCAATGCATTTTTTTAACCATAGGACACACTTGTAAAGTTGTCTTATTAAGTGGGAGCTATGAGCTTATCACCTTGTAAGTGACCCACTTAATTTCTAGATTGTCTTGAAATAACATCATAGTTTTCTAAGCCTTATTGCATATTATTTAAAAGATAACTAGTCGCTTTTCTGATGTCGCTTCCCGAAATGTTATCTAAAAATAGTTATGCATGATTGCTTATTAAATGATGAAGTTCTACATAACCCTTCTATACAAGCTTGATTTAAGTATGACTTAAATCTTACTATATCTGTGATATTTTAATATTATTCATATATGATGTTGTGCCATGCTCAAGTGGGAGAATTATTAGAGTGTGCAAGGTACAACACAATATGGCTTATAATATTCTATTAGGACTTATACATATTGATGTATGTTTCCTAATAGAGAACTAATGTCAAGAAATAATAAAAATTACTTCATCGTATTACCTAAATGTTTTAGCTAATAAGCATATGTCTTCTTGTAAAGAAATAAATATGAAGTATGTAAATTAACTTGAAAATACTATTGAAGCCAAAAGTAGGCATTCAATAATACTTTATTTCTAGTATATTTATGTCTTCAAGTAAAGACATAAACATGAACTTCCTTGAATTGTTCAAAGACTTATAAAATAAAGTAAGTACTTGACTTGTTGTGTCTTCCTGTTAGGGCATATACAATGAAGTTATTAGATTGTTCAATATCTTATAATGTATATTTAGCTACCAACATGTTATGTTTTCTTGTTAAAACATGAACATGAAGTTCTTGAACTACTAAAATAATCATACTTTATAGCATGCAATCGGCTTGAATATTTTGTTTATGCAATTTGGTTTGGCCAAATTATAAAATATGTGAGCCAAAGAGTATTATGTTATCAAAGGATTTGTGATATTGTCTCATAATTGCAACACTATGTCTCATGTGTAAAATCAAATAATATTGTTATTATTTGATCCTTGATAACATTAACTACTCTCTCTCTCTCTTGTATCTTATTAAGGTTAACAAAAATTTGAATATGCCCGTGCTTATTCAATATGGTTCCAAACATGAAGGTAACTAAGAAACCATCAATTTATGGAATGGGATGACTCCCAGTAAGTCTTAGTTGAAGTCTTTAATTTGTTAAAATCATGTTAGACGTGTTATTAACAAAACTTGAATCAAGAAGTTTCAGTGTATTTTATACATCCCAAACGAGAACAATTCATTGTTGCTCGACATGCTATGTACTTGGAGAAAGTCTCCTCTTACAAGAAGCAAGTGGGAGCCTTTATGCATCTTTGAAGAAAGTAATGAATAAAATACAACCTTCTGAATACACTAGTGAACGACACAATTGAGGCTGAGCAAGTAAATGCAAAAAGCCACAAAGTGTTGTAACTTCCATTCGCATATCCGCAAGGATACCTCAAGCACCTGAAGATATGAATGTCATGTCAATGTTGAGGAATCTAAGTTAGAGGATCTTAGTGAACCTCATAACTATGGAGACTCATTTTTAGATTTGGAATCTAATAAATGACTCAAAACTATGAATGGTTAGATGTAGTCCATAAAAGAAAATCAATTTTGGAATTTGATTAGCTTTCACTAATCAGTAAGACTGATCGGTTATACATGGTCTTCTATGAGAAGATAGATATGGACACAATTGTACACATTTGTACACACTCTCTTTGAATACAGTTTAAGGCATGCTCAAGCAATTGATCATGATTTAAGGCTTTATTTTATTTACGAGTGTTAAATTAATAAAGATATTAATTACCATACTTTATTTCATGAATATGAAATATGGCAATTGGTGTACAAACTCTATAAATCCAAGTGTGGATTAGAGTAAGCATCTAGGAGCTGGAATCTTAAGTTTGAATCAAGGATATGATCATGATTAAAACAAAGATAACTCTTTAAGCTAGTATGAGCATATTGTTTTGTTTGTTCTTAAATCTCATATGTTGTTAACATATTGGAAATACCATTCCATCAAAGCTAGGTTTTAATGTTTAGTTTGGAATATATTTCTATTGAGAGATATAAGAAATAACACATAGAACCTTGGAACATATGCTTATTAGGAAAAGGCATATGCGGTTAATAAGTCTAAATATGACACATCACTGAGAAAGTCTAAAAATTCTATCTCATGTGATAAGATTGATTATGTACATGGAAACTTTTAGTTATGTGATGTATTAGACTAATGTTAATACTTGCATGAATGCAAGATGAACCGATCACAAAGTATCTAAGTGAAAGTCATTAGATTACTATATACATGATCATCGTTTACGGATTTTAGCTAAGAAGATTAGTGTTGAGTTTATACACTAATGCTTACTTCGATTGAGATGATACTCAATACTAGTGATAGTAGGATTTCATCTTCAATGATAATACTATTACCTAGACGTGCTTGATGAAAAGCATTGTTGCACTACTCATTAGTAAAATAAGAATACTTTACACTTTGGGAAGTTGTTAAGAAGATTGTCTTAAATAGGTGTTCTACTTGCTTCAAACAACCTATGTAATGTACTATGGTGATGCTAGTAATACTGTATTAGCACTTGAGCGCACATATACAAAATGACAATCATCGTATTATTCAAAATCTTCACTATTATGTGAGTTTCTGAGATAAGTATTCTCAAAGTTCACTCAGATGACAACTCAACAGGTCCTTGTGTAAATTCAATGTCTTGTAGTCAAACATGTTCATAATGCTTGGAACATTGGACTTTGACCTTAGAGTAGTCTCATGTATATCTTTTTTTTGGTATTTGGATAATGGAACATTAAGCAGTTTTACTAAATAATGAATTGATATACTTGGTAGATCGACTTCATTTGTACTACTGTGTTATATATTAGCATGTTTAATCCATGAATAATTTAGTTATTCTAAATTATACATTGTCATGTGACGATACGGGAGTATTGCCGAATTAAGACAAATGTGAGTTGGTCATATTCATTAGGAATGAATATTAAATGATGATGCCGCCAAACTCATATGTGTTCATTGGATGTACATTGGATTAACCCGACCTACGAGAATTCACTACATGGATCGTCGTCAATAGTGAATCTCGCAAGTGGTTAAATATCTTATCTTTAGACTTGATATGCAAGTAGGTTTTGAATGTGTGGAATGTCAATCTTTGATATGGTTAAACGCTGTCCTGAACAAGGCTGCTATAAAGACCATTTTCAGGTGCGATGTGAAACACAAGAACGACACGTGCAATCAAAATAGGATTTGTTCCTCCACTTGTATTGGAGTTAGATACTGTTGGGCCCCTCGATGAATTGTACAGATGTTTGTGTGGCCAAAACCAAATGTAATTAAGATGATTCTTGATTAATTTGGTAATCTAGTTCAATATCTATATCGAGAAACAGAATAGTTAAACTAAAGAATGACTTTTGATCCATGTCTGAAGTTTAACAAAGTATCTGAAACAAAAGGATGACTGATATCAAAACCATTTAAAAGAGATGTTTGAGAAACTATCCTCATATGTTTCTAGGGGCATTGGCGTGTTTCTAGACGCTAACCATTGCTTGTATAATTACCTGATTATTATGACGTGCGCAAGTGGGAGCTGTTGGAGTATGCTCGTGTCATAATAAATAGTTATACGGCTAGAGACATGTGAGCCTATGGGATCACACACATATACACAGAGGTACCACTTAATATATCGTGTCTAATGTATTTATGATATATATATATAACCTACGTAACTCAGGATCGCTATTGGGCTTCTAATGACTAAGTAAAGTACTTAATCCATTGGACTAGAACAAACAAATGGAAAGCCCATTTGGGCCCTATAGTGGCCTATCACATAAATGAAAAGGAAGGTTTTGTTTTTTGAATAAGTATGAATTGATTAGGCATTCATTACTCATTCATTACCATAAACAAGTTACCAAAACACCATCTTTCTTTTCCTTGACCTAAAACCACGAAATTATACAGCCCTAATTAGAGGGTTTTGAGGTTTTGATCATGAATCTTGAATCTTGTTCATTCAAGACTTGTTTTCAAGAGTTACGGGGTTATAGACTAGCATCTACGGGGTATACAAGGACGTGTAGTGTGGATACATCATAGAGGTGATCTATTTTGATCATTTGGTTTCTTGGTTAGATCATGTGATGATTGTATCCTTACATCATTTGTTATCTCCGGTTGTTCTTACCGAATCACGCAACAAAGGTATACTTTTATCTGTATTTTTATTGATTAATCATATGACTCTATGGATCCGTTAATAGGTGATCTTTCCGCTGCGTTTATTATTTATTCATATCATGTTTATATGGATAATCACCTATAATACCCCGCGATTGGAGCCAACAACTTTGAGCTCAAATCCGGCTTTATTCAAATGGTCTCTGCTCAACCATTCTTGGGACGTACCATTGATGATCCTCATGACCACATCAAAAGGTTCCTTCAACTCACGAATACGGTCAAATTCAATGGGGTTTCACAAGAGGTAATCCGCTTGCAACTTTTTCCTTTCTCCTTAGAGGGACAAGCCCGACATTGGCTTGATAAGGAACCGCCACAAAGTATTCTTACGTGGACGGACTTAGAGACCAAATTCATTAACTACTTTTTCCCACCCTCTCGTACTACCGCTTTGCGGAATGAAATCATTACTTTTGAACAAAAGTACGATGAGACTTAATAACTTGGTTTTACTAGGTTGAAAAGTTCGTTGTTCTCGGAGTCTAATCGAATTGATTTCTGGTTCAAAGTGCGACTCAGTTGTTCTTGGTGAATCGAAAGAAAGGGTGTCGTTGTCTAAAACTAATGAAAGATAAAGACTTGAAAAGATAAAATAAAGACGGTAAAAGAAAGAACAATGAAAGATTAAAACTTGACAAAAAGTAAATGACGAGAAATTAAAAAGGAAATAAAGTAAATGACACAAACTTAAACTTAAACTAAAAGGAAGGCAAGTAAAAATGCAAATAAGGAAAAAGGCGGGAAAAGTAAAGCTTAAGAATTAAAAATATAAAACTACAAAAAACTGAAAAACTCATTCGAAATATCACCCTCATCCGGAATAACAAAGCTCATCCGGAATATGTCACTTATCCGGAATAAACCAGTTGATCCGGAATAAATTTCTTGATCCATAATGAAAAGAAAATAGGATTGATTCGGAATAAAATTGGTGATCCGGAATATTATTCCGGATGAAAGACTTGATCCGGAATAATCAATATTCCGGATGAAAGACTTGATCCGGAATAACAAAGTATTCCGAATGAAGTGATTGATCCGGAATAAGAAACATTCCGAATAAAGAGATTGATCCGGAATCACAAATATTCCGAATAAAGAGATTGATCCGGAATAATCAAGTATTCCGAATGAAAGGCATTGATCCGGAATATAAAATATTCCGGATGAACAATCTTGATTCGGAACAATTGAGAAGAAAGTGGTTGATCCGGAATCTGGGCACCTCAATAGTAGCGAAGAACAGGGGATGAAATAAAACACGAATTTAACCAAAATCAATCAAGATTAACCAAAAGATTAAATCAAACTAACCACAAATGAACAACTAATCAATACCAATCAAAACAAATCAACAAAACTAACAATCATACCCAAATCAATCAAAACCCACTTGATTGAAAACCATAACAATCAAGAACATGAACACAAAGATTAAACACAAATAAGAAAGGTAGATGAGAGATTAAACAAGAAAGTAAAGATTCAATAACAATTAAATAAAACTTACTTGGAATTAAAAGGAATTCAAAGGTGCGATACAAGAAATTAAAGTGCAAGAATTTAAATTGTGCAAAATGAAAATGGTGGAAGAGGTGGGTTGTCAATCCACCCAACAACAACAAATGGAATGAAATGAAAAACTATATATAGTGGATTAGGGAGGTGCTTAGTGGAAGCTTCTTCCCTCTTTCTTCATTCTCTAATTATCCTTTAGTCCTTAATCTTCTTAATACTTCGACTTTTGACTTTGTCTCCGGACTAATAAACTCGTCTTGTAATTTCTTCAATAAATTAGACTTGAGTTCTTCAGCTTTTAGTAAACTTCCGTCTCTTGACTTTTTCTTCAATAAATCTTCAGAATTGGTCTTGGACTTCCGTTCTTTTTGCACTCTTGATTTCTTGACTTCGTCTTTCGTCTTTTTCTTCGATAAAAGCCCGTGAATGCCCGTGTTTTCTCCACTTTTCACCTTTTCGTCCTAAATCACAACAAAAACACAAACCACACATAATTCCGAAATAAATGACATAAAATACACGTTTTGGCTCGGTTATTATTGTAATTAAGTGGTAAAAAGGATAGGTGTTTACACAACTATCGAATCCCCTACACTTGACCATTGCAATGTCCTCATGCAATGCATTAGTTACAAAGCACGTTTAAATTTTTCATCATAATCAATCCACGTTGGCCTTTATTAAAGGGATAGAAAATTATAAACATTCAAAGTAAGAAAGAAATAAAAAACATACCTTAGGGTTTTGAAAATGTCATGAATGATCATCATCCTCAAGTTTTCACTTTCTCCAAACCAAGCTTAAAAACGAGATCATTGTTATTATAAGTTAGCAAACTAACACGAACTCATGTGGGCCAATTATTCACTTAGAATCCCTTATTCCTAGGTGTATCTCTTAAATTTTATTATTGTCTTGAATGATTACGAGGATGCATTGTTGACTTATTTCGATAGTTTATTAGGCTGAAAATAAAGTGGGACGATTTAATCAATAGTTAGCTAAAGGACAAAATCTTTTAATACTGCTTCTCGGGACCTCATAAAGTTCATATCTTGGCATAACTCGCTTCGCGATTTTAGACCTTTCTCGGACCGATATTTGGCAGCGACTTCATACTTCAAATCTTAAGAGACGTTCATGAAATAATGGTCTTCTCTTCATAATAGGAATTTCTTCACTTGAAGTTTTGAGAGATTCTTCATACTTGGACCACGACTTCTTCATTTTTCTCCAATCTTTATTTTGGACTTTGATATACAACGATCCGCCTCCTTTTAGGACTTGGATCTATTTATCCTCATACCTTGCTAGGGTCTTTTCGGATAGACTTCTCCATGATCTTTACGGGAATATTTTCTTTTCGTCGTGTGTCTCGATCCTTCTTATTGATTTTTGATAAATGATTCTTCACATCACTTGGGATCTTTAGCAACAAAATGTAGCCCTCATGCCTTGTTAGGACCTTTTTGGACTCGCCAATCTTCGCATCCCGCTTCAATAAGTTATGCCTTGGCTATGAACTCTAATCCATACTTTGACAATCCGTCAATTTATGGTTGATATTTTATTCTCAATATTTATTTGAAAACATTATTTTAATGTTACAATATGAACTCACTTATTTTTGGGAAGTAATTTGGATTTACGTCTTGAAGTAGCATCGACTACGTCTAAACCGGAGGATTCAACGTTACGTGCTTACGTTTACAGACACCGTCTTTGGTGACAGTCCGACATTTCAGAAAATAAATTTATCCGCGAATATTATTTTGGAGTTTTAAATTGTTGTTGGTTCATAAACTCACTGATAGGTGTGTAAACACCCATCCTTTTACCACTTAATTCTGGCTAAAACGAGACCAAAACGCGTATTTAATATCATTTGTTTGGAATTATGCGTGGTTTTTGTGTTTATTGTGTTTTCAGAGCCAACCGGATGGAAAATGGAGAAAACATGGGATTGCACGGGTTTTACCGAAGAAAAAGACTCAAGATGAAGTCTATTGTCCAAGAGATGCAAAAGATTTGAAGTCACTGGGCCTATTCGAAGATTTATCGAAGAAAAGGACCAAAGATGAAAGATTTACATAAGTCGAAGAAACTCAAGTCTATTAAACGAAGAAATTAAAAGACGAGTTGAATTTAATCGACGACAAATCCCGAATCAGAATCGAAAACGTCAACTTTTCTGAAAAGACGAGAAGACAAGAAGAATGGGAGAAAGCCCACTCACCAACCAAAGGGAACACCTATATAAAGGGTTCCCCTCACACTTTTCATGGAGTTTTTTTAGTTTTTCATTCTCCTTCTTTTTCTTCCTTTCTGTTCGTAGCATCACCGACACCACTAGGGTGTTTGGTGATTTTGATTCTTGTTTTTCAATCTTGTAATTTAATCTTTATCTTTTGTTTGTTAAAACCTTAATCATTCAATACATCAATCTTTCCTTTTCATCTTGTTCATCTTCATCTATTTGGTTAAAAGTTAAAGTTCTTATTTAGTTGATTTGATCTTCAAAAGTTGTTGGGTTTTATGTTTTTATTGATGGGATTTGTAGTTATTGGTTAGTATATCATTTGTGTTTAGTTTTATTTAAGTTTTGGTTGAAAAATTGGTGAATTTTTTAGCTTAAAATCGATTCCCCTGTTCTTCGGTATAGTACTGTTCTTGAGTATTCCCCAGGTTCCGGATGAACCAAATCTTCCGGATGAACATAAAGTTCCGGATGAACAAAAGTTCCGAATGAGTTACAAATCTTCCGAATGAATTTTCCTTTTAAAAAGATCCGAGTCAATTTCAAAAGTTCAGGATGAACCAAATCTTCCGAATGAACAAAAGTTCCGGATGAATGTTATTTTCAAAAGTTCCGAATGAATGTTTGTTTTTAAAGTTCCGAATCAATTTAAGTTGAAAAGTTCCGGATCAGTTTTATTTCCAGAAGTTCCGGATAAACTTCCGGACCAAACTTCCGAATCAAGTTCCGACCAAAGTTCCGGGTGAAGACTTCCGAGTGAAAGTTCCGAACCAACTTCCGAGCCAAATCTTCCGGATCAACTTCCGAACAAAGTTCCGGATAAACTTCCGGGTGAAAAGTTCCGGATCAATAGTTCCGAATCAAGGTCAAACTTCCGAATCAATTTTTTTTTGAGCATTTTTAAATTATACTTACTGTTTCTTCATTTTGTATTTATTTATTTCAATTTTAATTCTAGTTTTATTAATTGTTATTAAATTAATTGCTTTCAATTTAAGTTTTTATTTTAATGCATTTAACCTTTTAGTAGATTAGAAAATCAATCCCCCTTTTAGTAACCAAGAACAATCATTCCACTTATAACCGAGATCAATTCGAGAGGATATCGAGAGAATATAGAACCCATAGCAAAACCATAGTATCAAATGGCGCTGCTGCCGGCTCTTCTCGTTAAGATCAACAGTTTTTTGTGAGAACTTGGATTTTGAGATCCGTTCCCCGTGAACGTTACTTTTTCTTAAAAATCTTCAAAAACACTAAAAAATATAAAATTTTCAAAAATCCTAAAAATTAAAAAACATAAAAACCAAAAATATCTTTGCTTTGTTTTTGCCTTGTTAGTTCTTTTGCAGGTGTATGCGCACTCGATCAACGTCTTATCAAGAGCCCGAGCCTCTCGATAACTTAGACATGGCCGGTGTACAAAACAACAACAACATACCACCTCCAAACAACAATAATAACAACAACAACCTACCTTTCAACAACATGAATAATAACAACAACAATGAGCTTCAACCGGATAATCGCCCGATGATTGAACTGCTGCAAGCTCATGTAGATGGCAACACTGATCCAATTGTTATACCAGCGATTGCAGCCAACAATTTTGAGCTCAAATCCAGCTTTATCCAGATGGTCTCTGCTCAACCATTCTTGGGGCGTACCATTGATGATCCACATGACCACATCAAGAGATTCTTGCAACTCACCAATACGGTTAAATTCAATGGTGTTCCACAAGAGGTAATCCGGTTACAACTTTTTCTCTTTTCTTTAGAGGGACAAGCCCAGCATTGGTTTGGTAAGGAACCGCCACAGAGTATTCTTTCGTGGACGGATTTGGAAACCAAGTTTATCAATTACTTTTTCCCACCCTCTCGTACTACCGCTTTGCGGAATGAAATCATAAATTTTGAACAAAAGTACGATGAGTCGTTTAGTGAATCTTGGGATCGTTTTAAATATCTTTTAAGAAAATGCCCACAACATGGTTTTACCAAAGTGCACCAAATTAACACCTTTTATAATGGTTTAAGCATGAATGACCAAGATTCACTAAACAGTGCCTCGGGGGGAAATCTTTTGGCTAAGACTTCCAATGCTGCTTGGGATATCATTGAGAATAAGTCTCGTGTGCAAACCAAGAGTGCTCGGACCAATGTCGCTAGTGCTAGTACTAGTGACAGCGATAAGCGACTTGACAAAATCACTACGCTACCCAAACCGCCAGTAACACCAACAGCATCAACGCTAGAAACGCTAAAGACGCTCAAGTCAATGCTGTTAGCCAACCATGCGAGATATGCGGGGGTCCTCACTCTTACACCACTTGTACAGCTACCGAAGACTACCCTTCTGAAAAGGTGAATGCAGCATATGGACCTATCCTCAACCTGCTTATCAAACTAGACCTCAAGGTGACCGTAATTTGCTTAGATACCGCTCTAACAACTATCTCTCACCACCCGGTTTTCCTCCAAACAACCCAAACCAACAACCAAACATCAATCGCCCTTCTCAACAACAACAACAACAACAACCTCGTACACCATACATCCCACCTCACAAAAAACAACAACCACCTCAACGAAACAACCAAGTATACCAGCAACATGCTTATCAACCACCCGCATACAATGCTCCTCCCAACCAACCCACCGCTCTTCACCAAGAAGTGGAAACCTACATGAGGACCAACGATGTGATAGTGGGAAATATTCATCGGGAAGTGCTCAACTTAAAAGCAGACCTGGTCCAATAACGGAACGATCTGAGAGTTGACATGAGAAACACGCTGGATAGTCAAACGAATGACGTAAAGAACATGATGGCTAGTTTCTTCCAAGGTAATCAACCCTCTTCTTCGGGTACTCTTCCGAGTAACACCGTTGCGAATCCAAGAGGGGAGATGAAAGCAATCACCACTCGCAATGGTAAAGGTACCAAGGAACCCGAGCTTCCTATACCTCCACCGGTGATTGTGACTAAGGAGAACGAGTCACCTGCTCCTATTCCTCATCCTTCTCCATCCCCAATTTCTCCGCCTCTTCCTTCTACCCCTCCTCCACCCAAGGATGTGAGTGATCCTATTCTCCCGAAGCCTTCCTCTTCTTCCAATATACCTTATCCATCTAGGTTGAGGAAAGAGAAGCTCAAAAGCAAGGACGATATTCAGGTTTCGAACTTTCTTAAAATGTTTAAACAACTGAATTTCAATATCTCCTTCGCTGAGGCTCTCGCTCACATGCCTAAGTACGCGAAAATGTTTAAAGATCTTTTGAGTGACAAGGAAAAGCTTCTCGATATTTCCAACACCCAACTTAATGAGAATTGCTATGCAGTGCTCTTAAGGAAATTGCCAACCAAGCTTGGTGATCCGGGTCGTTTCTTAATCCCTTGCAATTTCCCAGGAGTAGAGAATTGCATGACCCTAGCCGATCTAGGTGCCAGTATTAATCTAATGCCTCTAAGCGTTTGGAAGCAATTATCTCTCCTTGAGCTAGTCCCCACCAAAATGACTTTGGAATTAGCTAACCGTACGGTTGCTTATCCAGTGGGGATAGCCGAAGACGTCTTTGTAGGAGTCGACAAATTCACTTTTCCTACCGATTTCGTCGTCATCGACTACGAGATGGACCCTCGTGTTCCCTTGATCGTGGGTCGTCCATTCCTGAGGACCGGTCGCACTCTCATCGATGTTGAAGCCGGTGAGCTTATCATGAGAGTGGGTGACGATAAAATCGTCTTCAACATGGGAAAGTTGTCTAAACAACCTTATTCATACGAGAGTGTTAATTGTATTGACGTTTTAGATGAGGCTTGTGAAGAACACTTTAATGATGCTTGTAAAAATATTCCTACCTCTCTTCCCAATGTTGAAACCGTTTTCTCTATTGATTCATCATTGTCTCTATTTGGAGATAGTGATTTGTTTTGGAAAGACCTTGAAGCCACCATGGGAGATGTGAATTTAGCTAATGATGATTCTCCCACCGATGGGGATGAAGACATGCATTTCTTTGAAAACCTTCTCAACAAAGACAATCCTTCTCCTCCATCTCCCACGGTTATTGCTATCGATACTTCGACTTTGAAAATGCCTCCCATCGAACATCCTCCGGATTTAGAACTTAAGGAGTTGCCGCCTCATCTCGAGTACGTGTTCCTTGAAGAAGAGAAGAAGTCGCCAGTCATCATTGCTAAGGATTTGAAAGATGAACAGAAAACTCGCCTCATCGCCGTGCTTAAAGATCATAAGAAGGCTATTGCTTGGAAAATTTCTGATATTCGTGGAATTGATCCTCACTTCTGCACACACAAAATTCTCATGGAGGACGACTTTAAGCCCACAATTCAAAGCCAACGAAGGGTGAATCCAAAAATCCATGAAGTCATCAAAACAGAGGTTATCAAACTTCTTGATGCGGGTATGATTTACCCTATTTCGGATTCACCATGGGTTCGTCCAGTCCATTGTGTGCCCAAGAAGGGCGGAATAACCGTTGTTCCCAATGAACACAACGAGTTGATTTCCACTGGTCTCGTTACTTGGTGGAGAGTTTGTATAGACTACCGCAAACTCAATGATGTCACGAGAAAGTATCATTTCCCTCTACCTTTTATGGACCAAATGCTAGAACGTTTAGTGGGTAATGAATATTACTGCTTTCTTGATGGTTTCTCGGGTTATTTCCAAATACCCATCGATCCCCAAGATCAAGAGAAGACAACATTCACTTGTCCCTATGGCACATTTGCTTACAAAAGAATGCCTTTTGGCTTATGCAATGCCCCCGGGACTTTCCAAAGGTGCATGTTAGCTATCTTCCATGACATGGTTGAACAAACCATGTAAGTCTTCATGGATGATTTCTCAATCTTCGGGGATTCCTTCTCTTCTTGCCTTGCCAATTTGGAACGAATGCTGAAGCGGTGCGAAGACACTCGCCTTGTTCTGAATTGGGAAAAATGCCATTTTATGGTAAACGAAGGCATCGTGCTAGGACACAAGATTTCCAAAGCCGGTCTTGAAGTAGACCGTGCTAAAGTAGATGTTATCGCTAAGTTGCCTCCACCTTCAACCGTGAAGGGTGTGAGAAGTTTTCTGGGTCATGCGGGCTTTTACCGTCGATTCATCAAAGATTTTTCTCAAATCGCTCGCCCGATGACCCACCTCTTGGAAAAAGATACTCCTTTTATCTTTTCCAAAGAATGTCTTGAAGCCTTCAACTCGCTTAAGGATAAGCTAACTAAGGCACCCGTCTTGGTTACCCCTAATTGGGAGCTTCCCTTTGAGTTGATGTGCGATGCTAGTGATTTTGCTATTGGAGCGGTTCTGGGACAAAGAGTGAACAAACACTTCCAACCGATCCATTACGCTAGCAAGACAATGAATGGGCTCAATTGCATTACACGACAACCGAAAAAGAGCTTTTAGCTGTTGTCTTTGCCTTTGAAAAGTTCCGCCCCTATCTTGTCCTCTCCACCATAATCGTTTACACCGATCATTCCGCGTTGAAGTACTTGTTGACAAAGCAAGATTCCAAACCAAGACTTCTTCGCTGGGTTTTGCTACTCCAAGAATTTAAAATCGAAATTCACGATAAAAAAGGAGCTGAAAACCTAGCCGCGGATCATCTCAGTAGACTTGAGGATCCTTACCAGGGGGATCATCCGAACAAAGAAATCAATGATTCTTTTCCCTTGGAGACCTTAATGTCTATCAACTCGACTGCTGATGAAACCCCGTGGTTTGCGGACATTGCAAACTACTTGGCGGGTGGAATTCTTGTTGACGGGCTAACATCCCAACAAAAGAAGAAGTTCTTCAAAGACATTAAGACTTACTTTTGGGATGACCCGTATCTATTCAAACAATGTGCCGGCTTGATTATTCGCCGATGTGTTGATGGACCGGCAGCTTTTGAAATTCTTGACGCTTGCCACAAAGGACCCACCGGTGGTCACTTTGGTCCGAACTACACCGCCAAAAAAGTGTTTGACTCGGGATTTTATTGGCCCACCATATATCGTGACGCTCACAATATGGTTAAACGTTGTGATGCTTGCCAAAAACAAGGCAAGATCACACATAAAGACGAGATGCCTCAGAATTTCATACAAGAATATGAAATCTTTGATGTTTGGGGTATCGACTTTATGGGGCCATTCCCATCTTCTAAAGGAAACAAATACATCCTTGTTGTCGTTGACTACGTTTCAAAGTGGGTTGAAGCCAAAGCTTTACCTACTAATGACGCAAGGGTGGTTTGTAACTTTTTGAAAGCTCTAATCGCTAGATTCGGTGTGCCTCGTGCCATTATTAGTGATCGTGGGACTCATTTTTGCAATGACCAATTCGCAAGAGTCATGGTTAAGTATGGTGTAAATCATCGTCTTTCCACAGCCTACCACCCACAAACTAATGGCCAGGCTGAAATATCCAACCGAGGACTAAAGCGAATTCTGGAAAGAACCGTGGGAGAGCATCGTGCCTCATGGGCTGATAAACTTGATGATGCTTTGTGGGCTTTCCGTACCGCATATAAGACTCCGATTGGTTGTACACCATATCGTCTCGTGTACGGGAAAGCATGCCACCTCCCCATTGAGTTGGAGCACAAGGCTTACTGGGCCTTGAAGTGGGCTAATTTTGATATCAACAAAGCCGGTGACCTACGCAAGATCCAACTCAATGAGCTCAATGAACTCCGTAATGAGGCTTATGAAAATTCATTGATCTATAAGGAGAAGACTAAGCTCATTCACGACTCTAAGATTAAAAACCGAGAGTTCCAAGTTGGAGATAAAGTTTTACTCTTTAACTCTCAGTTGAAAATCTTTTCGGGCAAGCTGAAATCTCGTTGGTCCGGCCCATTCACCATTGCCCAAATTTTTCCATATGGTACTCTCGAGCTCGCTCAACCTAATGGACCTAATTTTAAGGTGAATGGCCAACGAGTGAAGTTGTACTTTGGTGAGGACACCTCTCAGGAGATGATTCCTTCCCTCACCACGTTTCCCATGAACTAATTTTGGGTCGAGTCAGGCTCGTGACTCGGTTATCAAAAACAAGCGCTCGTCGGGAGGCAGCCCGAGTATCTATCCTTTAATGTTTTAACCTCCTAAGTGTAGGGGGACCTCTATAGGTGTTTGTATTTGTGTGGTGATGTGATTACAGGGATTAGTGCACTCTTGGAATCTCTGAAGCACCGTGCTCCCGTGTTATCCGAAATCCGGTTCTATCTCTCAACTATCGTGATTCAATTTTCTTCATTCTCACATTTGAAATTGATCATGTTAGTCGTCCCTTCCTTAACTTGAGTTAACCAACGTGCACAATGTCATAAGTGTAGGGGAGACTTTTCCCACATGCTTAAACATTGAGGACAATGTTTATTTTAAGTGTAGGGGGGACTTCTATCGAAGTTTTAAGTGGACTTTTCCATGAAAATGCCTTCATTTAACCAGAAAATCATATTTTTCAACATTTTTCAAATTTTTAATTAACTTTGGCCATTTTGTCGTAATTTTTAAATTTTTATCTTTGCTTTCGTATGTATATATCCCGCAATAAAGTCAAATTTTAATAAAGTGGTGTAGCTAGTTTAGAAATCTTTGACATATTAGGCCTGTTGCGTTTATTTTGACTCAACCCGAATAGACTTATCCAAGTTTGTTCTAGCTAGTATCCTTAACCATGTAGACCTTAATTGGTTTATTAGGCTAAGTGTCCACGAGTCTCATTACTTGAGATTTTAAATTGTGGAGAACGAGAAATGATAGAGTCAATTATAAGTCGGTATTCTTGCACAAACTCACTTGGTGTAATTATTTGCATATTCTCCCATCACTTGCTAATAAATTATCTGCAATAAGTAAGGTCGTACGATTTGAAAAGTTACTTAGCTTCTAGCCCAAGATCGTTTAAAAGTTGCTCGGTAATGATAAGAGTTCATAGCCAAGGCATAACTTATGAAGCGGGTCGCGAAGATTGGCGAGTCCGAAAAGGCCCTAACAAGGCATGAGGATTCCATTTTATTGCTAAAGATCCAAAGTCATGTGAAAAGCATTATTCCCAAAGTCAATATGAAGGATCAAGACTCACGACGAAAAGCAATCAACTCCCATAAAGATGATGGAGAAGTCTATCCGAAAAGACCCTAACAAGGTATGAGGATAAATAGATCCAAGTCCGAAAAGGAGGCGGATCGTTGTATCTCAAAATCCCAATTAGATATTGAAGAAATAATCATGAAGTCGTGGTCAACAAAGTGGAGTACCTATCAAAAGTCTCCAAGTGAAGAAACTCTATGAACGATGAGAAGACCATTATCTCAAGCACGTCTCTCAAGATATGAAGTATGAAGTACATGCCAAATTTCGGCCCGAGAAAGGTCTCAAATCGTGAACCGAGTTATGCCAAGATATGAACTTTTTGATATCCCGAGAAGCAGTTTTAAGAGATTTTGTCCTTTAGCTAACTATTAATAAAATCGTCCTACTTTGCTTTCAGCCTAAATAAACTATCGAAATAAGTCCCAAAAATGCATCTTCATGATCATTCTAAGACAAAAATAAAATATAAGAGATACACCTAGGAATAAGGGAGTTAAAGCATATAATTAAGCCATGTGTGTAAGTGTTTGATTTACTAACTTATAATAACAATGCTCTCATTTTCAAGCTTAGTTTGGGGAACGTGAATCTTGAGGGTGATAAATCTTCGCAGCACCAAAGCCCTAATGTAAGTCATTGATTTCTTTGCAAGTTATTTCCATGTAGCTATTTTCAAGTGAAAATGGTTTTATATCATTTTATTTACTTTAAAGATTTTAATTTCTCGTAGTACTTAAATTTTTGTTTAGTAGTATTTTAGTAAGGCCAAGGTTGATTAATTATGAGAAAAGTGTAAAATTGCTTTATCACTAAGCATTGCATGAGGGCATGGCAATGGTTAAGTGTAGGGGATTTGATAGGTGTGTAAACACCCATCCTTTTACCACTTAATTCTGGCTAAAACGAGATCAAAACGCGTATTTAATATCATTTGTTTGGAATTATGCGTGGTTTTTGTGTTTATTGTGTTTTCAGAGCCAACCGGATGGATAATGGAGAAAACATGGGATTGCATGGGTTTTACCGAAAAAAAGACTCAAGATGAAGTCTATTGTCCAAGAGATGCAAAAGATTTGAAGTCACTGGGCCTATTCGAAGATTTATCGAAGAAAAGGACAAAAGATGGAAGATTTAATAAGTCGAAGAAATTCAAGTCTATTAAACGAAGAAATTAAAAGACGAGTTGAATTTAATCGACGACAAATCCCGAATCAGAATCGAAAACGTCAACTTTTCTGAAATGACGAGAAGACAAGAAGAACGGGAGAAAGCCCACTCACCAACCAAAGGGAACACCTATATAAAGGGTTCCCCTCACACTTTTCATGGAGTTTTTTTAGTTTTTCATTCTCCTTCTTTTTCTTCCTTTCTGTTCGTAGCATCACCGACACCACTAGGGTGTTTGGTGATTTTGATTCTTGTTTTTCAATCTTGTAATTTAATCTTTATCTTTTGTTTGTTAAAACCTTAATCATTCAATAAATCAATCTTTCCTTTTCATCTTGTTCATCTTCATCTATTTGGTTAAAAGTTAAAGTTCTTATTTAGTTGATTTGATCTTCAAAAGTTGTTGGGTTTTATGTTTTTATTGATGGGATTTGTAGTTATTGGTTAGTATATCATTTGTGTTTAGTTTTATTTAAGTTTTGGTTGAAAAATTGGTGAATTTTTTAGCTTAAAATCGATTCCCCTGTTCTTCGGTATAGTACTGTTCTTGAGTATTCCCCAGGTTCCGGATGAACCAAATCTTCCGGATGAACATAAAGTTCCGGATGAACAAAAGTTCCGAATGAGTTACAAATCTTCCGAATGGATTTTCCTTTTAAAAAGTTCCGAGTCAATTTCAAAAGTTCCGGATGAACCAAATCTTCCGAATGAACAAAAGTTCCGGATGAATGTTATTTTCAAAAGTTCCAAATGAATGTTTGTTTTTAAAGTTCCGAATCAATTTAAGTTGAAAAGTTCCGGATCAGTTTTATTTCCAGAAGTTCCGGATAAACTTCCGGACCAAACTTCCGAATCAAGTTCCGACCAAAGTTCCGGGTGAAGACTTCCGAGTGAAAGTTCCGAACCAACTTCCGAGCCAAATCTTCCGGATCAACTTCCGAACAAAGTTCCGGATAAACTTCGGGGTGAAAAGTTCCGGATCAATAGTTCCGAATCAAGGTCAAACTTCCGAATCAATTTTTTTTTGAGCATTTTTAAATTATACTTACTGTTTCTTCATTTTTTATTTATTTATTTCAATTTTAATTCTAGTTTTATTAATTGTTATTAAATTAATTGCTTTCAATTTATGTTTTTATTTTAACGCATTTAACCTTTTAGTAGATTAGAAAATCAATCCCCTTTTTAGTAACCAAGAACAATCATTCCACTTAGAACCGAGATCAATTCGAGAGGATATCGAGAGAATATAGAACCCATAGCAAAACCATAGTATCACTCACAAATTTACGAGAAGAGACTAGGACTTACGATTTTATTTTAACGTCCTTTACGACTAAACCGGAAACCTTAGGATTACGTATTTACGTTTTCGAACTCCGTTTTTGATGAGACAATTTTTATTGGATTCGTTTTGTGACGTTGATTCATAATTTATAAAAACGTTTTTCGTAAAACGACCCGAGGGCACGCAAATCGAGGAAACTGGAATCGAGGAGTACCCGTAAATAAATGGGGATGAGACAAGTGGGACACTTGTCCCACCCCCACTCAAACCGGCCTAACTAGTTACACATCACACTTGATGTGTCAAGTGTAAGCTAACTTCACTACACTTGTCCTAAGCTTATGAAATAAGCTAACCATCTTCACAAAACCATTTACACCATACCACTTTCTCATTTCATCCATGCAAAACAACCACCATTTTCTCTCTTGGCTCCCATTTGTGCCGTCCACTCTCTCCCACAAACACCCTATTTTGATCAAAATTTACCACAAAATCCTATGTTATTCATACATATGATGATGCCCTCTTGAAGCTCTCTTGAATGGTGGTGATTATAACATCCAAGGAGGAGTTCTATGGACTATTAGGGCTGATTTTCTACAAGGTGTTCATGAAGCATGGTGGTCTTGAAGATGATCTTGGTTATCCACAAGTTTCTCCATCAAAATCCATGTCCAAATCATAACCTACATCAACTTGGTGGTATAAAGATTGTCCTCCTCATCTCCTTGTTATATTTTATTATGTAATCTTGTATTTCTTTTACTTATGTATATGTATATGATGATGAATGATGATTAAAAATATTGTGTGGGGATTTGGTGTTGATAAACATGCTTAAAAAGGTGAAAAACTATAAAGAACAAGGCTAAAATCTTGCTTAAAAATGATGGCTGTATAAAATAGTAAAGAAACATGTCATGAAATGATAAAATGGTGAAGTAGAATTAATATACAGTAAGCTATGGGTCTTGTACACATGTGAGAGTTGGCCATGCAATGGAATTATTGTAATGAGTGAGATATGATCAAAACAAGTTTAAGGTACAAATCTGAGTTCACTATTTTGGACGAATTTAGAAAATACTTGAAGGATGATTCAACAGTAGCTATAGGAGAGTTAAATGGAGCACATATCATGTAGTTTATGTCATAAAAATTTGAGCTTCTATCTCCAATAAAACTCTAGATATGGCAGTTTTGGTGAAGATGAAAATAAAAATCAGATTTTGGAAATTAAAGTATAATACTATTATATAAGCACTCAAAATTATATAGTATAAAATGTGAATAAAAACCCACTAACTCATATAATACATTTATATAAATATGTACAATGGTAAACAAGTAGACATTTTATAAAAATGGTAACTTGTTAAGTTTTATAAGTTATAAAACTATAAACATGATTTTTACGACTATTTCGGCTATTACCGTAAAATTAACGTTTTTGCTAAATAAAACTTAGACGGTTGGACCCGTCTAATGTAAACTTTATAAAACTCCTATATTGATATATAAACATATATAACAAGTAAAAACCGATAAAACCCGAACTAAATAACATACGGACATTAACGGGTTATGTTAACATTGTTGGGCTAATAATTGGACTAAATAAGTTAAACTCTTATAAAAAGAACTTATTGGGCTTAACCCATTTGGGCCCAACTTGTAAAGTTTAAATAATGATAATATAAGTATAACATGGATTAATATAAGTTAAAGAACTTATAATAAGTTTATTGGACTTAAAACACGTAAATAGGTAAAACTAGTAAACTAGTATAAAAGTTATCGACATATAACACTAAAATGAGTAAAAGAGAATATGTAAACCCACTTGATCATCATATATATAAAATCATCATATTTATACATAATTGTTATTTTTATAAAGTCATTGGACAAGAGTCTAAGACGAGTATTATTTGTCTAGGTTTTCATGATTGAAGCACGTACCGTACATCCGAATTGCCGATATCCGGCCTTCCCACATCAACGTGAGTTCATAGCCTCGCACTCTTTTAAATGTATTATAAAATGATTTGTAAACCTGCGAGGGAGATAACATGTTAGTTTTTATAAAATAGGACACCATTTGTCCCGATTGTTTGTTTATTGATTTGGACCCGAATGATTGAATGACCCGATTGTATGACCCGATAAATGATTAAAGGACCCGATAGATGAAATTAAATGGGTTATTAAAGTTAGGTTATGTCACTAAAAGTCCCATTAGCATGAATTGTGAACTACCGGGATTTGGTAGACGCTTATGCATATAATAGTACTATTTGGGGACGATCACCCCAGTTCGCGCCTTGAAGGTTGATCCCCGTCAAGCCACATTGATTGGTAAGCGAATTTATGTATGAGAAGATTTCCATAGCGTGACCTTTGTGACGACACGCTAATTTAGATGGGCAAATTGAGTATCGGGTTAGCTACCCGTTGTTTGTTGTAGTAAGGTAACAATGTCATGCGGCTTATAATAATCCAAATTAACGAATTACTGCTGTACGCTCCGAATTACGATGTATTGCCTGACTAGCAATACAGGGTCATACTATTGATTTTATGTTCGTGTTTTGGTTTTCATAACTATATTCATATAACGGTTTTTATTTTCATGCAACGTCATAAGACGTATTGTATGGTGTTTCTAACGACAATGATTCGTATAATGGTTTTTAAGGCAAATGCCTATATTATGATTTGATAAAGATTTGTATAAAATGATTTTGGCTATTTTATGGCCTATTACAAAGATTCGTACAAAATGATTTTCAGTAATATTTTTATACTGATATTATATTGATGGATTTTATTAAACTCTATGAATTCACTCGGCGTTATCGCTGACCTTTTCTTTTAACATGTTTTATCTCAGGTACTTGAAGGTAATTATCGGGAAGACAACAAAAATTCATGGCCCGCATGTGACAATCCGTCAATTTCAGGTCGTTATTTTAATCTCGACTATTACGTATTACGTGTTTACTTTAATGAGAATTTTAATTTATCGACTAACCGAGAAGGTTATGACTTGAAACTAGCGTAAGAATGTCGATTAGATGAAAACCGACAAGGAATATGTTAAGTATCGATATTATATTCTCAAATAATCATGGAAATGATTTTTCTTATATTTAATCTTTATTTCTCGTATTTTACGTTTTAACGAATGACGATAACTATTAGTGATCGCGATACCGACGGATGCCCAAAAATTTACGTTTCATTATCGAATGTCTCGATATTTTATATTTTCGACGTTTTCGATTTAATTGCGTTTTAAGTCGTGTCGAAGCTTGTTATTATTTTTATGAAGCGTTTTAACTTTCGAAAAGTATTTTTACGAAACCCGAGCCCCGTAAATATTTTTAAAATGTACAATTTACATTTTCTACCTTGTAAACTATTTACTTGCACTATGGGACAAAAAGAATGCACATTTGACAAAAATTACCCTCACCCCACTATATAAGGAAATTCCACTAACAAAATTTATTTAAAAAAATCATTTTAACCAAAAACACACAAAATCTCTCTCTTCTCCCTCCTTTTGCCGTCCACCTCCAACAACAAAACCCTTTGATTTCTTGATTTTTACTTTGAATCAAAAGAAACTAAGAAAAGACCCATGTTGGAAATTTGATGGTGATCATTTTGGTGTAAAAATATGCAACATGCAAGAACTTTCAAATTTTGATGAAGAACAAGGGTGTTTGATCTATTTCTATGCTTGTAAGTAGTGTTAATATTATTATATTTAAAATTTTGAGTGGTTGCATGCAAGATTTTTATATATTTAATTTTTGTAAGATTGAATTTGAGGATGATATAGGTTAGTTAGATGTGTTAGGATGATATTGGGGTAATATTAGGAGTATACAAATTGTTGGAATGGGTTGAAAAATTGTTTTAGTATGATTTTTAGAAAGGCATTTTAGACCAGTAGGTAAAACGTAATTTTTGAAAATCTTACTGTTTGAAAATGATGAAACTAATAGGATAGGCTTGTAGAGGATTCTTTTAGCTTCGATTTGCCGCTTGAATGAGCTTCTAACTCATTTCGAGCGAAAAGTTATGCTACTTTTAGTATTCGTGTACCGGGAGACGGGTATCGGCACAATCCGAAAATTGTTGTCGATATTTGGATCGAATCTCGGGGACTATAGAATGAGTTTTAAAAATGTTCAATTACTGATGTAAGTTGCTAAACCTCAGGTCATGAGTCTATTTTCAAACCCGAGTGTCGGTTTTATAAACGGAATTGTTTAGATAAGTCGAAATGGTTTTACAATTCAAAGACGTAAATCTGTCCCGTTTTTATAACACGAAGATGTGTCGGGCAGAAGGTCTTAGAAGTAATATTTTTGAATGAAACTTTTACTGAGTCTTATTCATATTATGTGTGAGTTTGTCACCAAGTTTCGTCGAAATCGGACAAGTGTAGATAGGGTAGATTGGTGTGTACATTTGGAGTGTACATGCTGAATGGTATTTTGGACACGTAGTTCAATAATTATGTGGCGTGAGTTGAGTATTCGCCATTGGACATGGTAATTTACTCAAGTGTTAAGTCATTATATAAATGACTTAGCTACTGGTCCGAGGGAAGTAAAATGATAAGTTGACTTGCGTTGACTTGGCGTCTCATGACGGGTCAATGTAGAGTGCAAGTTTTTAAATGGTTAAGTGTTGAATAAAAGGGTATAGAATAACACTTGTATCGTTAAATTTTTCGGGATTTGTCTTGGTTTTGTAATTTTGATTTTTATATTACGTAAGTATGATTTATACTTAAGTCGATTATTAACGAACGCGCCTTATTCGGTAGGTTGCGGTTTTCGTGTTTTAACGGGCATCACTAATCGTCGGCAATCGTCTGATTACCACTAATGGCTAAGGTGAGTCTATAGCCTCGCTCTTAACATGTTTACTTGTTTTATAAACCCGCGAGGGGGATAACATGCTTGTTTTACTAAAATAAAGGGGCAACGAGAAGTTGTGGAAATCCTATTTTACTTGAAAACTAATTATTGAAATTTAAGGGTACAACGATAAGTTGTGGAAACTCTACTTATTGGAAAAGTATGAGTGCAACAAGAAGTTGTGGAAACCCTTATTATTGGAAAAGTATTTATTATAAATGATGGGAGCAACGAGAAGTTGTGGTAAACCCTCTTTGTTTTAAAATTGAACACAAAGGAACTTGATTGTATGCTTAGATGAAAGTTGTTATATAAGTTTGTTTAGCCTTAAAGACCCATGAATCGTGAATTGTTAATCGAAAAGAACGCTAATACTATGGATAGATCTATCGGGGTGACGCCCAGTCCGGTCGCGACTAGCTATCGCGTGGTGTTGTGATGCACCAGTAATGAAACATCGGATGCAATTGTATAAGAGAAATATACGCACTTGGCTAGGTGTGTTGGGCTGAAATAATATATGTTAACGTTCAATTTCACGAGACTTATAGAAATAATAACGATAATTCTGTCCGTACAACGCTATTGTCTTTTAGTGAATTATTAACCATGGAAGGTTATTTTTCATACTTGTGTTCACTTTATTTAAATTAAAACTCTATAGATTCACTCGGCAAATTTTGCTGACTTTTTAAGCATGTTTTATCTCAGGTCCATTTAGAAGGCACTCGAGGAAGGCGGTTTCGTGAAGCTTGCATATTTGAAATGTTTTGGCCCGCTTTTCTAAAACATATCCATTCAAATAACTTTTATCATTTATAATAGTTTGTAAACTTTTGAATCATCCGGGACCATGTATGAAATTTTATCTTGATTAAATGGAATTGAATGGATGTTTATTAAAACGACTCGTTTTGAGACGTTTTCTATGATTATGAGATTGAACCATGATAGTAACACCCAATGTGGACATTCCGCTGCGTGGTAAATTGGGGGTGTTACAGATTGGCATCAGAGCTCAAGTTATAGAGAACGAAAAGATTTTCCAAAAATGAATTTTTGAAATCTTTTAACTATAACTGTTGCAAGCGAAACCTCCGAGTTGCCAATGGACGAGAGTGATAGTATTTATATATGTATGTCATTATATATGTTGCTGTAATCTTTATCGATTATTTGTACTTGTGAATTACAAGGTATGTTTTCATTTTTTTTAATTATAAATGATAGTTTTATATTAATACGAGGTATTATTATGACGCAGATTGTCATGGTTTTGTAACCTATCGCATATCGACTTGTTTAAATTCGATTGTTATCATCGTATCGTGATGTGCCATTTTTGGACATCTCCTTTCGAAACGTAATTAATAAATGCGATGTTCGTGTCTTCGTTACCACTTATGATTTTGAAGAATCATTTATCTGAGGCGACATCTTCTATGTAATGCGACATGTGATTTGAGTTTATATGACCACGTTTTATTGGCGAAAAGGAGGATGCCAATGTTGGACTTAAGATATATATATCCTAATCAAATATATATAGTTTGGGTACAACAATGATATGCTCGTAGTAGCCATTCGGTTGAGTGACTTAATATTGTGTATCTAAATGGAATGGGACATTTAGATATATAGATTTTAACTCACCAACTAAGAGTCGTTTAATGTTGTCTTACTTAAATGGATTAGGACATTTGAATAAGAAAATTTTAAACGACTGGACCTTAGATTGTTGTGTTTTCCTTATTCAGATGGAATGGGACGTTTGAATACGGAAATCATGATGTAAGTTTATTGACACCTTGTATTTATCATGGTATTTTGATATGATCGTGTTGAGAGGTAGTAATACTTGAGTAGGTTGACTTATAATCGTTTTGTTGAATTGGAATGGGACGCCTTTTCATTTGAACAAGAAAGTTATAAGTTCCCGAACCGTAAATTTATAAACTCTTGTATACATGGAGAGGGACGCCTTTTGATGTAGACAAGGAGTTATAAATGAGTGGGCCCAAGTATGTCTGGCTCGATTTGTGGATTTTTGGTGTACGTACGTCTTCCTTCGACTCGTATTTCGTTGGTAAGAATCGTTTGATGCTGTCGTCATTATGATGATCATCGATTATCATCTATGTACAAGTAACCCGTTGGACTTCTCTCGAGTTATGATTTGTTTTGATGGACCATTTCTAATGTGTCTCGATGATCGTGAGCGTTATAAACAGATTGTTAAGAACCGTCGACCGTTCCGAGAATAGGCGACTCACTTAAGCGTCACCATGATTTATGTGTGTACTTGCGGATTGACTGAGGATCAGTTATCAACGACAACTTATCGTGGACGTGAAGATTTTGTAATTTTACTTGCTACTATCGAAGGGTCACCGAAGACTTTTCTTGATGACGAAACTCTTGGGGCTAGTATGACGAACTAAAAACGAGGAATATGATGCAGCACCTTGAGCACTAAAGTTGAAATTATTGGGACGCCTTTGTACGATGAACGCTGAAGCAAAAATTAGTGGGACGCTTTTGTACGTTGAACACTGGAGTAGAACTTAATGGTATGCCCGATATGTTGTGAATTCTCGCCAATGGACCGAATTTCTTAATGACTGGAATTAACAAATTCGTTTTCACTTCGAAGAGTATGTTGTTGCCGACACTGCAAGTGGAAAGACTTTAGAGATCGAGTTGTATTATCAAGGGCTAGTCCAAGGTTTTATCGATGATCAACGACGGAGATTTACATTTGATGTTTATGTGACCTTTGCTTTTAGATACTTATGTGGTATGTGATCGAGTTGAGTGATCGTAAGTTGTGAGAACTTGAGGCGGCATTGTCCAATGACGTCCGATCATGGAGAACATGTACCATATAACATCTTTTGACTTTCTTTGGAACCTAGACGATGACTTTCCTGTTTTTCACTCTTCACTGTTACACTGAAGACTATCGTATGCGAATTAAGCGCCGGGACGTCGCTTCCTAGGAAAAGTTATGCCAAGCTATCACAATGAAAAGGTGTTATGTATTTTGGAAAACGTGGGAAGTTAAGTCCCCGTTAGTTTGGACCATTCGAGATGATATCGATGGAAGGTCCGATGGCATGAAAACTTAAATTACCTCGAGAGCCGCAAGGAATTCACGATACTTTTCATATGTCGAACCTAAAGAAATTTCTTCTCGACGAAGATCTTATCATCCCTCTTGATGAAGTATGAATCGACAGTAAGTTGCATTTCATCAAAGTACTTGTAGATATTATCGATAAGGAAGTTAGGCAACAGAAACGAAGTCAAATTTTTATTGTCATGTGTGATGGAACTCTAAACGAGGACCAAAATACGTTTAACTCTTTGATTTCAACGAGCGATCGAGGAAGAACGCAAGTTGATCTTCGGGACGAAGATCCCAATTTGGTGGGGATAATGTGACAATCCGTCAATTTCAGGTCGTTATTTTAATCTCGACTATTACGTATTACGTGTTTACTTTAATGAGAATTTTAATTTATCGACTAACCGAGAAGGTTATGACTTGAAACTAGCGTAAGAATGTCGATTAGATGAAAACCGACAAGGAATATGTTAAGTATCGATATTATATTCTCAAATAATCATGGAAATGATTTTTCTTATATTTAATCTTTATTTCTCGTATTTTACGTTTTAACGAATGACGATAACTATTAGTGATCGCGATACCGACGGATGCCCAAAAATTTACGTTTCATTATCGAATGTCTCGATATTTTATATTTTCGACGTTTTCGATTTAATTGCGTTTTAAGTCGTGTCGAAGCTTGTTATTATTTTTATGAAGCGTTTTAACTTTCGAAAAGTATTTTTACGAAACCCGAGCCCCGTAAATATTTTTAAAATGTACAATTTACATTTTCTACCTTGTAAACTATTTACTTGCACTATGGGACAAAAAGAATGCACATTTGACAAAAATTACCCTCACCCCACTATATAAGGAAATTCCACTAACAAAATTTATTTAAAAAAATCATTTTAACCAAAAACACACAAAATCTCTCTCTTCTCCCTCCTTTTGCCGTCCACCTCCAACAACAAAACCCTTTGATTTCTTGATTTTTACTTTGAATCAAAAGAAACTAAGAAAAGACCCATGTTGGAAATTTGATGGTGATCATTTTGGTGTAAAAATATGCAACATGCAAGAACTTTCAAATTTTGATGAAGAACAAGGGTGTTTGATCTATTTCTATGCTTGTAAGTAGTGTTAATATTATTATATTTAAAATTTTGAGTGGTTGCATGCAAGATTTTTATATATTTAATTTTTGTAAGATTGAATTTGAGGATGATATAGGTTAGTTAGATGTGTTAGGATGATATTGGGGTAATATTAGGAGTATACAAATTGTTGGAATGGGTTGAAAAATTGTTTTAGTATGATTTTTAGAAAGGCATTTTAGACCAGTAGGTAAAACGTAATTTTTGAAAATCTTACTGTTTGAAAATGATGAAACTAATAGGATAGGCTTGTAGAGGATTCTTTTAGCTTCGATTTGCCGCTTGAATGAGCTTCTAACTCATTTCGAGCGAAAAGTTATGCTACTTTTAGTATTCGTGTACCGGGAGACGGGTATCGGCACAATCCGAAAATTGTTGTCGATATTTGGATCGAATCTCGGGGACTATAGAATGAGTTTTAAAAATGTTCAATTACTGATGTAAGTTGCTAAACCTCAGGTCATGAGTCTATTTTCAAACCCGAGTGTCGGTTTTATAAACGGAATTGTTTAGATAAGTCGAAATGGTTTTACAATTCAAAGACGTAAATCTGTCCCGTTTTTATAACACGAAGATGTGTCGGGCAGAAGGTCTTAGAAGTAATATTTTTGAATGAAACTTTTACTGAGTCTTATTCATATTATGTGTGAGTTTGTCACCAAGTTTCGTCGAAATCGGACAAGTGTAGATAGGGTAGATTGGTGTGTACATTTGGAGTGTACATGCTGAATGGTATTTTGGACACGTAGTTCAATAATTATGTGGCGTGAGTTGAGTATTCGCCATTGGACATGGTAATTTACTCAAGTGTTAAGTCATTATATAAATGACTTAGCTACTGGTCCGAGGGAAGTAAAATGATAAGTTGACTTGCGTTGACTTGGCGTCTCATGACGGGTCAATGTAGAGTGCAAGTTTTTAAATGGTTAAGTGTTGAATAAAAGGGTATAGAATAACACTTGTATCGTTAAATTTTTCGGGATTTGTCTTGGTTTTGTAATTTTGATTTTTATATTACGTAAGTATGATTTATACTTAAGTCGATTATTAACGAACGCGCCTTATTCGGTAGGTTGCGGTTTTCGTGTTTTAACGGGCATCACTAATCGTCGGCAATCGTCTCATTACCACTAATGGCTAAGGTGAGTCTATAGCCTCGCTCTTAACATGTTTACTTGTTTTATAAACCCGCGAGGGGGATAACATGCTTGTTTTACTAAAATAAAGGGGCAACGAGAAGTTGTGGAAATCCTATTTTACTTGAAAACTAATTATTGAAATTTAAGGGTACAACGATAAGTTGTGGAAACTCTACTTATTGGAAAAGTATGAGTGCAACAAGAAGTTGTGGAAACCCTTATTATTGGAAAAGTATTTATTATAAATGATGGGAGCAACGAGAAGTTGTGGTAAACCCTCTTTGTTTTAAAATTGAACACAAAGGAACTTGATTGTATGCTTAGATGAAAGTTGTTATATAAGTTTGTTTAGCCTTAAAGACCCATGAATCGTGAATTGTTAATCGAAAAGAACGCTAATACTATGGATAGATCTATCGGGGTGACGCCCAGTCCGGTCGCGACTAGCTATCGCGTGGTGTTGTGATGCACCAGTAATGAAACATCGGATGCAATTGTATAAGAGAAATATACGCACTTGGCTAGGTGTGTTGGGCTGAAATAATATATGTTAACGTTCAATTTCACGAGACTTATAGAAATAACAACGATAATTCTGTCCGTACAACGCTATTGTCTTTTAGTGAATTATTAACCATGGAAGGTTATTTTTCATACTTGTGTTCACTTTATTTAAATTAAAACTCTATAGATTCACTCGGCAAATTTTGCTGACTTTTTAAGCATGTTTTATCTCAGGTCCATTTAGAAGGCACTCGAGGAAGGCGGTTTCGTGAAGCTTGCATATTTGAAATGTTTTGGCCCGCTTTTCTAAAACATATCCATTCAAATAACTTTTATCATTTATAATAGTTTGTAAACTTTTGAATCATCCGGGACCATGTATGAAATTTTATCTTGATTAAATGGAATTGAATGGATGTTTATTAAAACGACTCGTTTTGAGACGTTTTCTATGATTATGAGATTGAACCATGATAGTAACACCCAATGTGGACATTCCGCTGCGTGGTAAATTGGGGGTGTTACACCGCACCTAAATACTTATTTCCATTCAAATGCTTTGTAAAACTTGTATTAAATACAATGACTTGGGACCTATGTAACTTTGATATTTATGAATGGAATTGCTTTATTATTAAAACGACGCGACTTTTAAGCGTTGTCTATGATGTGAGTAATGTGCTATCCCGTAACACCAACTAGTCTTCCGCTGTATTGAGTTGTATAAATTTGGGGGTGTTACAGTTTGGTACCAGATCTCTCGTTATATGATGTAATTTGATTACATGATTGTTTGATGATTATTTTGATATTTATACGAGGTATTTATGCGACGTAGATTGTCACAAGTAACCCTAAATCCCCTATTAAATTAATCGAAGCTATTCTTGTAGGAATTCTAGCTATCCTAGATCTGAACCAAGTTGTGGATATTTATGATCCCAACAAATGGTTGATATTCGTAGAAATGTAGATATTAGTTGATTGTGATATTGAAAAAGAATTGGTGAGATTAAAACTGATATCGATGTCATGACGATCTTCCTTATAGAGTGGAGTTTTACAAAACGTTACCACCTAGAAAGATGTCATCTGATTCGTTGTCATCCAATTCTTAAATTGAAATCGAAAGGGTGAATGTTGCACTTGAGGCTGTCATTGGAACCATTACCCAAAACCCTCATGCCACTAATACCTTTCCGAGAAGTCTAATTGAATGTATGAGTCATTTCATACTAGTGACTCATTTGATAATTGTTGTTGTAAGAGCTATAGGATTGGAAATTAAGTTTTGATTCATATTGAGCTTTTATAGCCCTTTTAAGGCCTAAGAATAAGGTTGAAAGTATTGGAAAATGAGGAAGGATATCGCCTTGAGTCTAAGTTGATTGAAACTTGAATAAAGTAAAATTTAACCCGTATGGAATATGAGATTATTAATAGAAGTCGTTAAGTTTTGTGATTGAATTATAAGGTTTTAATTGATTGTTGATTCGTGTTAAGGGTTGTTCCTAGGCCGTTGTCCACTAATGAGGATGCCTAGTGTCCAAGAAATTAATTGAAGAAATCTTCTTCTAAATTGGGACCGATGGATCTTCTGGGACAGGTGGGACACCTAATGACTCTTGTAGATTAGTATTCATTGAGGTATCTTTTAAAAATAATCCCTAACTTAACTGAGACATCAGTTGGTAGGATGAGATATTGGAATTGTATGACATAGTGACACATAATGTGTTACGGTACAATTTGACTTGTTTGTGATTAATAAAAAGACTACATTTGATTGCTAAATTCTACATGTATCGATGTTATCTATCTTTTCTCACTTCATCCTAATGTTCGCATTAGTGATGCAACCATTGAGCAAGTACTCATCTCTATTTGAGTTACGTTGTGGATTATTCTTTTTGAGTGCCATCGAAGTCATGAACCTCATGATTATTTGGCTAAGCTCATTTCTTGATATATTGAAGTTAGTTCTTGGTGAACAACTGTTCATCACTCTTTTGCAGATCACTCATTGTTTTTATAAGATAAAACAGTATCCTTTAAGAAAATTTAATTTTCATCACGATAAGGATTATTCAAAGTGAGATTTATAAATGATAGTTATCGAAATGAAGTTGTTTATGAAACATCTTAGAAAACTTAATTGTTTTCATAACAAAGAAAATCTTTGTAAATTTATTTTTGATTCTTATTTAAGGATTAAGCATGAAAATGTTTTTATTATAAACATGATGATAAAATTTTGACGAACTGAGTATTGCATCGTTAATCTTGAAATTGTGTATAGTTGCGCGCCTACATACAATTTGGAATGGACCATGCAAGGCTGATTAGTAGTCACCATAAAACTAATGAATAAGCACTAAATTTTCTTTGAAGATTGTGAAAGAATAAATTTTATGAGATCTGCAAGAAGTGAAAAATAGGGACATAATGTTAGGGACACCTACATATGTGCCTGTAGCATCTATTCTTCTGAGTCAAATTTACTCATCTGTGGAAATTGTCTTATTTGACAATTGACAATTCTTCCTTGTCCAGTTCTCTCGTAGTGAGATTCTTAGGAAAAGTATATGATTACCGAGTGTTGATACCCGACTGGATGTATTGACGTTCTTATCATTTCTTATGATTTGATTTCATTTGAATGACCTGGGTAACGATCCGAGGAACTTTCGAATGCGTACTCAAATTATGAAAACATGGGATATATTCATATTCGTTAAATGTTTTCGTCTGTATCTGATTTGAAATTCTCTCGCGTAAGATTATGCGTTGACCTTACTCTTTTAATAGTAGTTGTGTCTCCGTATATCCTTGAACTTGTGAAGGACTATGAGTTATTATTAGTCTTTTGAGAAGTTCACATCTTATCGACGACAATGCAACGGAAAGTTGATAATGCCAGTAGAATGGATTGATTGATTATGACATGACGACATTGTCTTAGTTGATGGGAACTCAAATTGAATTCCCGTAAATGATAAGATGTTGATTATCAAAAGTGATATAAATAATTCTTGGTGGATGACGATATCATGTATTTAGACTTATATTTATACCGTGAATGATTGTGAATTAGTCATAGATATTATAATCTAGAAAGAACCTAATATGAATGTATTAAAAGATGTTTATGTTATCTGAAACTCTGGGAGGTATTTATTGGTAAATTACCTAGACTTTTGCCATTAAGGCAATTAGAATTTGGTATTTGATTATATTCTCGGTGCTGCACCTGTGGCTTGTGCACTGTACGTCAGCACCATCTGAATTAAAGGAATTACCGTACAACTGAGAGAGTTGTCGGAGAAAGATTTTATTCTACCAAGCTCGTCATCATGAAGAGCTATGGTGTTATCATTCCTTATATTTATAGATTACTGTGAACTGAATAAATTGACAATCGAAAACGATATCCATAACTCGAAATGGAAGATTTGTTCGATCATTTACAAGGTTTTTGATCCCCAGCATGGTTATCATCAACTTCGCATCTGCGAAAAGGATTATCTATTCCAATCACTACATCCGGTACTTGTAATGAACGTTATGAGTTTCACGTGATGCCGTTTGGATTGACTAATGCACATGTAGTATTCATAAATTTGGTGAATCTCGTGTGTAGGCTGTAATTTGATAAGTTCATGCTCGTGATCGTTAAGGACCATTTATTTGTTTATAAGAATAAGAATGAGTTAATAATTATTTATAGATTGCCCTGAATTGGCCGAACAACTAAAAATTGTACCTTGAATATTTAACATAAGAGTTAAGACTTAATACTTTACATGATTTAACCGTGTGATTAATAGATAATGGAATATAAATTGACTCTTCAAAATTTAGAAGTCATTTAAGACTTTGAGTTATACTAAAAAGAAAGTGCAAATATATTTTGACAAATGTTTTAACAAAGGATTTTAAGGGATTATTCCCTTATACACAAACCATTTAACTAAACTTCTGTTTAGGGGTAAATGTCTGTGTATACTTCTATACAACCTAAGAAGAATTGAGGAAACTATATAACTTATTACTTGAAATTTGAAACGACAATTTTTGCTTTTCAACTAACAAAATTTTGACCAAAGTATAAACAATGATTTTTCGAACATTTACGGATCTTATTAATTATTTTAATTATTTTCAATAAATCAACAAAAATCTTGTTAATTAAATTCAAATTTATTTTGAACATTTTATATAATTGGTCGAACTAGGAAATTTAAAATTTTACGTTTACGTTTCATAAAAATTTAAATTTCTAACCTTTAATTACTTGTAATACTTATCGACGCTTAAAACGTCAGATTGAGGATAACTGATAAAAATGATAGATGAGACGAAACTAAAACAGAGAAAATGTGAAGAAATAATTTTTGAATAAATACGGACATGATAACTATTCCATCTAGGAAAGTGAATGTAGATACTGACACATAATATAGAAAGGGTAAATAACCAATTAGGATGTGTTCCTTAATAATGAATGTCCAAAATAAATTGCCGAACAATATAAAAATAAACGATGTTTGTAAAAAGGATAATATAGATAATAAAAGGAGTTCGCGTCTAATGTGAACCATTAGAATTGAGAAGCCAATGACATTAAATGTATAAAAGGCCGTTTGTGGTTGCCTAAATATGGAGATTGTGAGATATAGTTATGTTGGAATTTGTAAGTATAAGTATTCTATTTATGTCATTCATGACTAAATGTATCTTTGTCTAAAGAAGTTGTATTGATGGCAATTATGAAGTCAGACACCGCCTCATACATTAGTAAGCGTCTAGCTATTGCAAAGGTCATCATCTGAATTTGATTCGATTTGGGTCATCGTCGACAGACTGACCAAATCTGCTAATGTCATTCCCGTTAATGATAAATGCAAAAGAGTTATGTAAACATAGTGTGCCTGTATCGAACATCTTTATCAAGATCCTCGCTTCGCATCGAATTTCTAGAGATTTGCTCAGAAATCATTGAGAACGAACCTTGATGAGAGTACTGTTTACCACCCTAAATCGAAGGGACGAGGTAAAGTAACAATACAAAACACTAGAAGTCTTGTTTTAATGTTTGAATTATTGACCTTTGGTAATGAACCGTATAATCATTTCCCTTTAGAGAGATTATCATTGAAAATTTTCGTATTAGGATCGAGATCGAATCTTGTTAGGATCTGAATATTAGAGCATCTGTAAGCAGGAGTTGAGATGAAGACACCCGACATACACCCATTGTGAGTTGGACATGTCTTTTAGGTTTAAGGTTTCCTATGATGGCGAACCTAACTTTACAAAATACCCGACCCGCGAGATCTGAATTGATTGTTGAAATTAGGATCTGATTATTGACTGCCGGTAGTGGGCAAGAGGTTATGTGAATATGAAATGTAGATCTTGAAGTGCCAGATGGGTAGCGAAGTTATGCCAAAAATTTTAACCTTGGAAAAATGAATTAATGATATGACAAATCATGGGATATAAGTCCCCGTTGTATGGGACCATTGAGATGATGTAAAAGTTGGGATTGAAAGGCATATAAGCTGGATCTACCCTAGGACTTCAAGAGCTGCGTGAATTATGTTTCGTATATCGAACTTGATGAAATGTCTATCAAGTGAGATTCTGATTGTTTCTTAGTAAAAATTAGATCGGAGAAAAGTTGCATTCATCAGAAACCCGTGAACATCATGGATAGAGAAAGTAAGTCAACATTTTGCTTGATCTTATTCCCGTAGTTATGTTTGATGAAACTCGCGTATTGTAATGAATTGCACTTGTGAGAAAAGACCGAATGTGGAGGAAATACCCACATGGCTTTAACTCTATAAGAAGCGAGTAGTAAGGTAAGATGATCTTTGAGGACAAAGATCCTGTTTAGGGGTAAATGCTGTGACAATCCGTCAATTAATGGTTGATATTTTATTCTCAATATTTATTTGAAAACATAATTTTAATGTTACAATATGAACTCACTTATTTTTGGGAAGTAATTTGGATTTACGTCTTGAAGTAGCATCGACTACGTCTAAACCGGAGGATTCAACGTTACGTGCTTACGTTTACATACACCGTCTTTGGTGACAGTCCGACATTTCAGAAAATAAATTTATCCGCGAATATTATTTTGGAGTTTTAAATTGGTGTTGGTTCATAAACTCACAAATTTACGAGAAGAGACTAGGACTTACGATTTTATTTTAGCGTCCTTTACGACTAAACAGGAAACCTTAGGATTACGTATTTACGTTTTCGAACTCCGTTTTTGATGAGACAATTTTTATTGGATTCGTTTTGTGACGTTGATTCATAATTTATAAAAACGTTTTTTGTAAAACGACCCGAGGGCACGCAAATCGAGGAAACTGGAATCGAGGAGTACCCGTAAATAAATGGGGATGAGACAAGTGGGACACTTGTGCCACCCCCACTCAAACCGGCCTAACTAGTTACACAACACACTTGATGTGTCAAGTGTAAGCTAACTTCACTACACTTGTCTTAAGCTTATGAAATAAGCTAACCATCTTCACAAAACCATTTATACCATACCACTTTCTCATTTCATCCATGCAAAACAACCACCATTTTCTCTCTTGGCTCCCATTTGTGCCGTCCACTCTCTCCCACAAACACCCTATTTTGATCAAAATTTACCACAAAATTCTATGTTATTCATACATATGATGATGCCCTCTTGAAGCTCTCTTGAATGGTGGTGATTATAACATCCAAGGAGGAGTTCTATGGAGTATTAGGGCTGATTTTCTACAAGGTGTTCAGAAGCATGGTGGTCTTGAAGATGGTCTTGGTTATCCACAAGTTTCTCCATCAAAATCCATGTCCAAATCATAACCTACATCAACTTGGTGGTATAAAGATTGTCCTCCTCATCTTCTTGTTATATTTGATTATGTAATCTTGTATTTCCTTTACTTATGTATATGTATATGATGATGAATGATGATTAAAAATATTGTGTGGGGATTTGGTGTTGATAAACATGCTTAAAAGGGTGAAAAACTATAAAGAACAAGGCTAAAATCTTGCTTAAAAATGATGGCTGTATAAAACAGTAAAGAAACATGTCATGAACTGATAAAATGATGAATTATAATTAATATAAAGTAAGCTATGGGTCTTTTACACATGTGAGAGTTGGCCATGCAATGGAATCATTGTAATGAGTGAGATATGATCAAAACAAGTTTAAGGTACAAATCTGAGTTCACTGTTTTGGACGAATTTTAGTAAAAACTTGAAGGATGATTCAACAGTAGCTATAGGAGAGTTAAATGGAGCACATATCATGTAGTTTATGTCATAAAAATTTGAGCTTCTATCTCCATATAGAACTCTAGATATGGCAGTTTTGGTGAATATGAAAATAAAAATCAGATTTTTGAAATTAAAGTATAATACTATTATATAAGCACTCAAAATTATATAGTATAAAATGTGAATAAAAACCCACTAACTCATGTAATACATTTATATAAATATTTACAATGGTAAACAAGTAGACATTTTATAAAAATGGTAACTTGTTAAGTTTTATAAGTTATAAAACTATAAACATGATTTTTACGACTTTTTCGGCTATTACCGTAAAATTAACGTTTTTGCTAAATAAAACTTAGACGGTTGGACCCGTCTAATGTAAACTTTATAAAACTCATATACTGATATATAAACGTATATAACAAGTAAAAACCGATAAAACCCGAACTAAATAACATACGGACATTAACGGGCTATGTTAACATTATTGGGCTAATAATTGGACCAAATAAGTTAAACTCTTATAAAAAGAACTTATTGGGCTTAACCCATTTGGGCCCAACTTGTAAAGTTTAAATACTGATAATATAAGTATAACATGGATTAATATAAGTTAAAGAACTTATAATAAGTTTATTGGACTTAAAACACGTAAATAGGTAAAACTAGTAAACTAGTATAAAAGTTATCGACATATAACACTAAAATGAGTAAAAGAGAATATGTAAACCCACTTGATCATCATATATATAAAATCATCATATGTATACATAATTGTTATTTTTATAAATTCATTGGACAAGAGTCTAAGACGATTATTATTTGTCTAGGTTTCCGTGATTGAAGCACGTACCGTACATCCGAATTGCCGATAACCCGCCTTCCCACATCAACGTGAGTTCATTGCCTCACACTCTTTTAAATGTTTTATAAAATAATTTGTAAACCCGCGAGGGAGATAACATGTTAGTTTTTATAAAATAGGACACCATTTGTCCCGATTGTTTGTTTATTGATTTGGACCCGAATGATTGAATGACCCGATTGTATGACCCGATAAATGATTAAAGGACCCGATAGATGAAATTAAATAGATTATTAAAGTTAGGTTATGTCACTAAAAGTCCCATTAGCATGAATTGTGAACTACCGGGATTTGGTAGAGGCTTATGCATATAATAGTACTATTTGGGGACGATCACCCCAGTTCGCGCCTTGACGGTTGATCCCCGTCGTGCCACATTGATTGGTAAGCGAATTTATGTATGAGAAGATTTCCATAGCGTTACCTTTGTGACGACACGCTAATTTAGATGGGAAAATTGAGTATCGGGTTAGCTACCCGTTGTTTGTTGTAGTAAGGTAACAATGTCATGCGGCTTATAATAATCCAAATTAACGAATTACTGCTGTACGCTCCGAATTACGATGTATTGCCTGACTAGCAATACATGGTCATACTATTGATATTATGTTCGTGTTTTGGTTTTCATAACCATATTCATATAACGGTTTTTATTTTCATGCAACGTCATAAGACGTATTGTATGGTGTTTCTAACGACAATGATTCGTATAATGGTTTTTAAGGCAAATGCCTATATTATGATTTGATAAAGATTTGTATAAAATGATTTTGGCTATTTTATGGCCTATTACAAAGATTCGTACAAAATGATTTTCAGTAATATTTTTATACTGATATTATATTGATGGATTTTATTAAACTCTATGAATTCACTCGGCGTTATCGCTGACCTTTTCTTTTAACATGTTTTATCTCAGGTACTTGAAGGTAATTCTCGGGAAGACAACAAGAATTCATGGCCCGCACCTAAATACTTATTTCCATTCAAATGCTTTGTAAAACTTGTATTAAATACAATGACTTGGGACCTATGTAACTTTGATATTTATGAATGGAAATGCTTTATTATTAAAACGACGTGACTTTTAAGCGTTGTCTATGATGTGAGTTATGTGCTATCCCGTAACACCAACTAGTCTTCCGCTGTATTGAGTTGTATAAATTTGGGGGTGTTACACATACCGAGCAACTTTTAAACGATCTTGGGCTAGAAGCTAAGTAACTTTTCAAATCGTACAACCTTATTTATTGCAGATAAATTTATTAACAAGCGATGGGAGAATAGGCTTATAATTAACTCACATAAATTCACGAAAGAATACCAAACTTATAATTGACTCTATCATCTCTCGTTCTCCACAGTTTAAAATCTAAAGGAATGAGACTCATGGATGCTTAGCCTATTAAATCAAAGTTTTGGGTTTTCGAGTCGTCTATAGGATCTTGCAAACTCTTAGACTTTTTCAAGTTTTAGAAATCGCATTTTAAAGTTCCCTTGATAAACGACTCTCTAGGATCAATTATAGGAACTCGCAAAAAGTTCTTGTTCTTAACCCTGAGAGTTAAGACTTTCGCGTTTTATAGCTCCCTATATAAAAGCCTAGCAAAACATGACTTAAACACGTTAAGGATACTAGCTAGAGTAAACTTAGATAAGTAAACTCGGGTTGAGTCAAAAGATTCACAACGTTTGAAAATTTAAACCACTTATTTTAAAATTTATTCTAATAAGGAAAGAAAATAACTATACAAAGGGAAAAACTAATAGGCCAAAATAGATCAAAAATTTTGAAAAAAGTCGAAAAATTGATTTTCGGTTAAAATGAGGACAAATACAAGGAAAAGGCCACTTAACTTCGATAGAAGTCCCCCCTACACTTGAAATAAACATTGTCCTCAATGTTTAAGCATGTGGGAGTAAACTCCCCTACACTTAGGACATTGTGCACTTTGTTTAAATCTCGCTAAGGAAAAGACAACTAAAGAGATTCCTATTTTAATACTGGAAAATATAAAATAGTGAATCGAAAAGAGTTTAGGATAGAACCAGGAATACGGGAACACGGAATCATGGTTGTCAAAAGTCATCAAGAGTGTGTCTTTGAAGCTCTAATCCCTTCACATGATAATAAAGAAAACAAGAAACACCAACGGGGCTCCCCCCTACACTTATGGTGAAAACAAGTAAAGATAGATAATCGGGTTGCCTCCCGAAGAGCGCTTGTTTAGATTAACCGAGTCACGAGCCTGACTCGTCCCCGAATTATATGGTCCATGAGGAAGCCTCGAATGTAATACCGGGATCAAAGACCTTGTCCTCGTTCCCGATTGACATCAGCAAAGGAGAGGCGGGGGGATAAGTCTTGAATGGGAGAAAGGTTCTTTCAACATACGAAAAGTATGTGAAATCAAGATCCATGGGAGGTGGGGTGGGTAAAGTAAGCACATTGTCATCCCCCAAAGACAATGGATGCTGAGCAAGCGGAAAATCTGTAATGTTATCAATCATAGCATAATCAATGTCACCTCCCGGGTCAAAGCACTCATCCTCCGTAATAGTGGCTAAAGGGGAGGATGAAAGGTGCTCGGGAGGGGGACTTGGGATAATACCTTCCTGCAGCAAATTATCAGTAATAATATCCCCCTCCGTGTCATCATCATCAATACCTGGAGGTATGGGGTGGATGTCGATTTCTTACAGCAATGGGTCATTATCTTCAACGGGAGGAATAGATGGAGGCAAAGACTCGGAGAGAGGAGGAGAAGTCAACTCTTTGATTTGAGCAATAAGAAGATGCACTTTCCGTAATCTGTCGCGGAGAATCACGTCTTCCACCTCATCTTCAAAAGCAAGTTCATCGGTGAACTTCTCGTAAGCCGGAGAGAATAAATCGTCATCGCCCGCATCTCCCGGTGGAGATTGAGAAATTTCAAAAGTGAAATTCTCATAGCGAGGAGAAAAATCGTCATCAGTAGGATCGACCTCTTCCGTAAGAGCAACGTCGTCCTCAGACTCCATAGCAGTCGGTATGTCACACACCTCATCATCAAAGAATTTGTCGAGACCAAACTCGCTAAGCTCACTTAATGAATCATCATCCTTAGACTCGTTTGGGATAGTGAGAGAAGGGATGACAATTGCACTAGGACATTGAGTAACAAGATCATTCCAAGAAATAGTAGGCTCATCGTCATCATCATCATAATAGTATTGACGCGCAAGAGGAGGGGTATAATCACTAAGATTAGATACTTGCTCTTGTTGTCGCTCTTGTTGCTGTCGCTTTTCCTCCTCCCATGCTTCTTTTAGCTGAACAACGGCTTCTTGAAGTTTCAAAATAATGGCTTGTCTTTCTTCATTTAGAGTAATCAGTTGTTGGGCATTTCGTATTCCCTGAGAGGATTGATGATTGAGGGTGGGATGTGGGGGCTCACAGTTATGAAAACCAGAACTATAGCAAGGATGTGGCTCATAGTAAGTCATTGGTTGAGAAGAATTATAACACGGAGTTGGTTCATAATAATCCATTGGTGAAGAAAATTGAGGACACCGATCTGGCTCATAATAATCCATTGGCTGACAATAAGAAGTATCGTGAGGGCCCCCACAATTTTGGCAACAAGGGTATGGAGAAAAATCCGGTGCTTCTTGTAGATAGCTATTATCATTGTCATAATTGTAACCCAGTTCTTGCTCGTGATCATACGGGTATCGAACCGGGCACGAAACATGCCAATGAGAATCTCTTCCACAATAGATGCACGGGGGAACAGGAGGTGGATTCAAAAAGGAAATTAGTCGAGTTGCACAAGGGACAAAATCCGAATCCGAATTGTGTATTGTCGATATCTTTTCCGCACCGCTCACATGTACACCATTGACATGAGTCGTTCCCGTATAATCGTCTCCCACACCCGACGCAATGGACATAAGAATCCATAAAGAAAAATAGATAAGCAAGAAGAATACTTTTGGTGCAAAACTTTGAAAAAGAAATGTTTTTTCATTATTTTTCAAATGTTTTGGGATTTTTGAAACTTTTTGACACGAAAAATAACGTTCACGAGTGAACGGATCCCAAAATGCAACGCGTCTCTTACAAAAAACCGTTAATCCTCACGAAAAGAGCCAGCAGCGATGCCATTTTAATAACTTGGTTTTACTAGGTTGAAAATTTCGTTGTTCTCGGAGTCTAATCGAATTGATTTCCGGTTCAAAGTTCGACTCAGTTGTTCTTGGTGAATCGAAAGAAAGGGTGTCGTTGTCTAAAACTAATGAAAGATAAAGACTTGAAAAGATAAAATAAAGACGGTAAAAGAAACAACAATGAAAGATTAAAACTTGACAAAAAGTAAATGACGAGAAATTAAAAAGGAAATAAAGTAAATGACACAAACTTAAACTTAAACTAAAAGGAAAGCAAGTAAAAATGCAAATAAGGAAAAAGGCGGGAAAAGTAAAGCTTAAGAATTAAAAATATAAAACTACAAAAAACTGAAAAACTCATTCGGAATATCACCCTCATCCGGAATAACAAAGCTCATCCGGAATATGTTACTTATCCGGAATAAACCAGTTGATCCAGAATAAAGTTCTTGATCCGGAATGAAAAGAAAATAGGGTTGATTTGGAATAAAATTGGTGATCCGGAATATTATTCCGGATGAAAGACTTGATCTGGAATAATCAATATTCCGGATGAAAGACTTGATCCGGAATAACAAAGTATAAATAGAATGAAGTGATTGATCCGGAATAACAAACATTCCGAAAAAGGAGATTGATCCGGAATCACAAATATTCCGAATAAAGAGATTGATCCGGAATAATCAAGTATTCCGAATGAAAGGCATTGATCCGGAATATAAAATATTCCGGATGAACAATCTTGATTCGGAACAATTGAGAAGAAAGTGTGATCCGGAATCTGGGCACCTCAACAGTAGCGAAGAACAGGGGATGAAATAGAACACGAATTTAACCAAAATCAATCAAGATTAACCAAAAGATTAAATCAAACTAACCACAAATGAACAACTAATCAATACCAATCAAAACAAATCAACAAAACTAACAATCATAACCAAATCAATCAAAACCTACTTGATTGAAAACCATAACACTCAAGAACATGAACACAAATATTAAATACAAATAAGAAAGGTAGATGAGAGATTAAACAAGAAAGTAAAGATTCAATAACAATTAAATTAAACTTACTTGGAATTAAAAGGAATTCAAAGATGCGATACAAGAAATTAAAGTGCAAGAATTTAAATTGTGGAAGAGGTGGGTTGTCAATCCACCCAACAACAACAAATGGAATGAAATGAAAAACTATATATAGTGGATTAGGGAGGTGCTTAGTGGAAGCTTCCTCCCTCTTTCTTCTTTCTCTAATTATCCTTTAGTCCTTAATCTTCTTAATACTTCGACTTTTGACTTTGTCTCGGGATTAATAAACTCGTCTTATAATTTCTTCAATAAATTAGACTTGAGTTCTTCGGCTTTTAGTAAACTTCCGTCTCTTGACTTTTTCTTTGATAAATCTTTAGAATTGGTCTTGGACTTCCGTTCTTTTTGCACTCTTGATTTCTTGACTTTGTCTTTCGTCTTTTTCTTCGATAAAAGCCCGTGAATGCCCGTGTTTTCTCCACTTTTCACCTTTTCGTCCTAAATCACAACAAAAACACAAACCACGCATAATTCCGACATAAATGACATAAAATACACGTTTTGGCTCGGTTATTATTGTAATTAAGTGGTAAAAAGGATTGGTGTTTACACACCTATCAAGACTTTTAGTGAATCTTGGGACCGTTTTAAAGAACTTTAAAGAAAGTGCCCACAACATGGTTTTACCAAAGTGCACCAAATCAATACTTTTTACAATGGTTTAAGCATGAATGACCAAGATTCACTAAATAGTGCCTCGGGGGGTAATCTTTTGGTTAAGTCTTCTAATGCTGCTTGGGATATTATTGAGAACAAGTCTAGAGTGCAAAATAAGAGTGTTCGGACCAATGTGGCTAGTGCTAGCACTAATGAGAGCGACAAGAGACTTGATAAGCTTACTTCGCTTGTTGAATCACTCGCTCTCCAAGCCTCCAACAATACTAAAGCTATCACTGCCCAAGCCAATGCTATGACTCAATCTTGTGATATATGCGGGGGATCTCACTCATACACCGATTGTCCTTCGACTCACGACAATCCGGAAAATGTGTATGCCGCCAACGGTACCTATTCTACGGGAGGCTATCAAGCACGTCCTCAAGGTGACCGCAACTTGCTCAGCTATCGCTCAAACAACTTTCTTTCACCACCTGCTTTTCCCCCACAAAACCCGAACAACCTCAATCGCAACAATCAAAACCAACCACATGCTCCAACTCCATATCAAAACCAAAGAAACCCATATCCACCTCAAAGAAACAACCAAGTTTACCAACAACCTGCTTATCAACCACCCGCCTACCATGCTCCTCCTCTCAACCAACCCACAGCCTTACACCAAGATGTTAAAACCTACATGAGGACTAATGATGTGATTGTGCAAAATCTTCAGTGGGAAATGGCCAACATGAAAGCAGATATGGTGAAGCAAGGGAATGATCTTCGAGCTGATATGCGAAACACTTTGGCAAGTAAAACGAATGACTTGAGAAATATGATAGCTAGTTTCTTTCCTAGTAATCAAGCCTCTGGATTGGGTTCTCTTCTGAGTAACACTGTTGCTAACCCAAGAGGGGAGATGAAAGCAATCACCACTCGTAGTGGAAAAGGTTTAAAGGAACCCGAGCTTCCTACACCTACACCGGTGATTGTGACAAAGGAAAACGAGTCTCCTTCTCCAATTCCTCCATCTTCTATTCCTCCAACTTCTACTTCTCCAATTCCACCACCTTCTACTTCTACCCCTCCACCACCCACGGATGTGAGTGAGACTTCTATCCCAAAGCTTTCATCTCAACCCAATATACCTTATCCATCGAGGTTGAGGAAAGAGAAATTGAAGAACAAGGATGATATTCAGGTTTTGAACTTTCTTAAAATGTTTAAACAACTGAATTTCAATATATCCTTTGCTGAGGCTCTCGCTCACATGCCTAAATATGCGAAGATGTTTAAAGATCTTCTTAGTGATAAAGAGAAGCTTCTTGACATTGCTCAGACCCAACTTAATGAGAATTGATCCGTAGTGCTCTTAAGGAAATTACCAACCAAACTTGGTGATCTGGGTCGCTTCTTGATTCCTTACAACTTCCCGGGAGTAGAGAATCGCATGGCCCTAGCCGATCTAGGTGCTAGTATTAACTTAATGCCATTAAGTGTTTGGAAGCAATTATCTCTCCCCGAGCTAGTCCCCACACGAATGAATTTGGAATTATCTAACCGTACGGTTGCTTATCCAGTGGGGATAGCCGAAGACGTCTTCGTTGGTGTCAACAAATTCACCTTCCTGGCGAATTTTGTTGTCGTTGACTACGAGATGGATCCCCGTGTTCCATTAATCGTTGGACGTCCTTTCTTGAGGACCGGTCACACTCTCATGGATGTAGCCGCAGGCGAATTAATCATGAGAGTTGGTGACGATAAAATCGTCTTCAACATGGGTAAACTTTCTAAACAGCCTTCGGAAAACGAGAGTGTTAATTTTATTGACGTTCTCGATGAGGCTTGTGAAGAACACTTTCATGATGCTTGCAAAAGTACTCTCTCTTCTCTACCCAATGTTGAGACCGTTGCCTCAATTGCTCCGTCATTGACTCCTTTTGGAGAAAGCGACTTGGATGATTTTGAAGCTAGCTTGGGTCCTCTCGATCTTAAGTATGATGATTCTCCCACCTATTGGGATGAAGACATTCGTACCATTGAGAAACTTCTCAATGAGGACCATACTTCTCCACCATCCCCTAAGGATATCTCTATCGATGAACCGAATTTGACAACGCCTTCCATCGAAAATTCTTCGGATCTAGAGCTTAAGGACCTACCATCTCATCTCGAGTACGTTTTCCTTGAAGACAACAAGAAGTTACCGGTCATCATCGCTAAGGACCTGAAAGAAGAAGAAAAATCCCGACTTATCGCCGTGCTGAAGAATCACAAGAAAGCTATTGCATGGAAAATCTCTGATATTCATGGAATTGATCCTCACTTTTGCACACATAAAATTCTCATGGAGGACGACTTTAAACCCACTATTCAAAGCCAAAGAAGGGTGAATCCTAAGATCCATGACGTAATCAAAAAAGAGGTTATCAAATTTCTTGATGCGGGAATGATCTATCCTATCTCGGATTCACCGTGGGTTAGTCCCGTCCATTGTGTGCCTAAGAAGGGCGGAATCACCGTTGTTCCCAATGAAAACAACGAGTTGATTCCTACTCGTCTCGTTACAGGGTGGAGAGTTTGTATAGACTATCACAAACTCAATGATGCTACGAGAAAGGATCATTTTCCCCTTCCTTTCATGGACCAAATGCTTGAACGTCTAGCGGGTAATGACTATTACTGCTTTTTAGACGATTTCTCCGGGTATTTTCAAATTCCCATCGATCCGAAAGACCAAGAGATAACCACATTCACTTGTCCTTATGGAACATTTGCCTACAAAAGAATGCCTTTCGGCTTATGCAATGCTCCTGAGACGTTCCAAAGGTGTATGATGGCTATCTTCCATGACATGGTTGAAGAAACTATGGAAGTCTTCATGGATGATTTCTCTGTTTATGGCGATTCTTTCTCTGCTTGCCTTGCCAATTTAGAACGTATGCTTAAGCGGTGTGAAGACACTCGCCTTGTTCTAAATTGGGAAAAATGCCATTTCATGGTAAAAGAGGGCATCGTGCTAGGACACAAAATCTCCAAAACCGGTCTTGAAGTGGACCGTGTTAAAGTCGATGTTATCGCTAAATTGCCTCCACCTTCAACCGTGAAGGGTGTGAGAAGTTTCCTCGGTCATGCGGGCTTCTATCGTCGATTCATTCAAGATTTTTCTAAAATCGCTCGCCCGATGACCCACCTCTTGGAAAAAGATACCCCTTTCATCTTTTCCAAAGAGTGTCTTGAATCCTTCAATCTTCTTAAGGATAAGCTAACTAAGGCACCGGTCTTGGTTACCCCTAATTGGGAGCTACCTTTTGAGTTGATGTGTGATGCTAGCGAATTTGCTATTGGAGCGGTTTTGGGCCAAAGAGTGAACAAACACTCCCAACCAATCCATTACGCTAGCAAGACAATGACAGGGGCTCAATTGCATTATACCACTACCGAAAAAGAGCTTTTAGCTGTAGTGTATGCTTTTGAAAAGTTCCGCCCTATCTTGTCCTTTCTACCACCATCGTGTATACCGATCATTCAGCGTTGAAGTACTTGATGACTAAGAAAGATTCTAAGCCAAGACTTCTTCGTTGGGTTTTACTCTTTCAAGAATTCAACATTGAAATTCGTGACAAAAAGGGAGCTGAAAACCTAGCCGCGGATCATCTCAGTAGACTTGAGGATCCTTATCAAGGGGATCATCCGAACAAATAGATCAATGACTCTTTTCCCCTTGAGGCCTTAATTCTATCAATCCAAATCTTGATGACACCCCGTGGTTTGCGGACATTGCAAACTACTTAGCGGGTGGAATTCTCAAGGAAGGGTTCACGTCTCAACAAAAGAAAAAGTTCTTTAAAGATATTGAACATTATTTCTGGGACGACCCTTACCTTTTCAAAAAATGTGCTGATCTGATTATTCGTCGATGTGTTGATGGGCCGGCAACGGTACAAATCCTTGATGCTTGCCATAAAGGACCCATCGGTGGTCACTTTGGTCCCAACTACACCGCTAAGAAAGTGTTTGACTCAGGATTCTATTGGCTCACCATTTATCGTGACGCTCACGAAATGGTTAAGCATTGTGATGCTTGCCAACGCCAAGGCAAGATCACACAGAAAGATGAGATGCCTCAAAATTTCATACAAGAATGTGAAATCTTTGACGTATGGGGCATCGACTTTATGGGCCCATTTCCATCATCTAAAGGGAACAAGTACATCCTCGTAGCCGTTGACTACGTTTCCAAATGGGTTGAAGCTAAGGCTCTCCCAACGAATGATGCGAGGGTGGTTGTGAACTTTTTGAAGCAGCTGTTTGCTCGATTCAGTGTTCCTCGTGCTATCATCAGTGACTGTGGGACTCATTTTTGCAATGATCAATTTGCAAGAGTCATGGCTAAGTACGGTGTCAATCACCGTCTTTCCACCGCTTATCATCCCCAAACCATTGGTCAAGCCTAGATTTCCAACCGCGGACTGAAGAGAATTCTAGAGCGTACTGTGGGAGAGCATCGTGCCGCGTGGGCCGATAAGTTAAATGATGCTTTGTGGGCTTTCCGTACTGCTTATAAGACCTCGATTGGTTGTACACCTTATCGTCTTGTGTACGGGAAAGCATGCCACCTCCCTATCGAGCTGGAACACAAGGTGTACTGGGCCTTGAAGTGGGCTAACTTCGACATCAACAAAGCCGGTGATCTTTGGAAGATTCAACTCAACGATCTTAAAGAACTGAGGAATGAAGCTTACGAGAACTCATTGATCTACAAAGATAAGACCAAGATCATCCATGATGCAAGAATTAAGAACCGAGAGTTCCACGTTGGTGATCAAGTCTTACTTTTTAACTCTCGGTTGAAGATCTTCTCGGGCAAGTTGAAGAGCCGCTGGCCTGGTCCATTCACCGTTGCCAAAGTCTTTCCATATGGCACCATTGAGCTTTCTCAGCCAAATGGACCCAATTTCAAGGTGAATGGCCAGCGTTTGAAGTTGTACTTTGGTGAGGACATCTCTCATGAGATGATTCCATCCCTCACCACGTTTCCCATGAACTAAATTTGGGTCGAGTCAGGCTCGTGACTCGGTTATAAAAAACAAGCGCTTCTCGGGAGGCAACCCGTGATCTATCCTTTACTGCTTTCATAATAAGTGTAGGGGGAGCCCCGTATGTGTTTGTTGTCTTGTTTCTTATGTTGTGCAGGGATTAAAGCTTCAAAGATCCACTCTTGATGACATTTGACGAACCGTGATCCCGTGTTCCCATCTTCCCGGTTCTATCCTAAACTGTCGTGATTCAATATTTCATATTTTATATGTTCACATTGAAATCACTTTAGTTGTCCTTTCCTTAGCAAGATTTAAACAAAGTGCACAATGTCCTAAGTGTAGGGGAGTTTACTCCCACATGCTTAAACATTGAGCACAATGTTTATATCAAGTGTAGGGGGGACTTCTATCGAAGTAAGTGGTCTTTTCCATGAATTTGCCCTCATTTTAACCGGAAAAATTGATTTTTCGACATTTTTCAAAATTTTTATTCTATTTTGTCCTAGTTGTATAGTTGTATTTTCCTTTGTTATGGTTATTTTCTTTCCTTGCTAAAATAAAGTGGTTTTAAAATTTTCAAAGTCGTGAATATTTTGACTCAACCCGAGTTTACTTATCTAAGTTTACTCTAGCTAGTATCCTTAACGTGTTTAAGTCAAGTTTTGTTAGGCTTTTATATAGGGAACTTTAAAACGCGAAAGTCTTAACTCTCACGGGTTAAGAACAAGAACTTTTCACAAGTTCCTATAATTGATCCTAGAGAGTTGTTTATCAAGGGAACTTTAAAATGCGATTTCTAAACTTGAAAAAGTCTAAGAATTTGCAAGATCCTATAGATGACTCGAAAACCCAAAACTTTGATTTAATAGGCTAAGCATCCACGAGTCTCATTCCTTGAGATTTTAAATTGTGGAGGACGAGAGATGATAGTCAATTATAAGTTTTGTATTCTTTCGTGAATTTATGTGAGTTAATTATGAGCCTATTCTCCCATCGCTTGTTAATAAATTTATCTGCAATAAATAAGGTTGTACGATTTGAAAAGTTACTTAGCTACTAGCCCAAGATCGTTTAAAAGTTGCTCGGTATTAATTAGAGTTCATAGCCAAGGCATAACTTATTGAAGCGGGATGCGAAGATTGGCGAGTCCGAAAAGGCCCTAACAAGGCATGAGGGCTACATTTTGTTGCTAAAGATCCAAAAGTGATGCGAAGAATCATTTATCGAAAATCAATATGAAGGATCGAGATGCACGACGAAAAGAAAAAGCTCCCCAAAAGATCATGGAGAAGTCTATCCAAAAAGTCCCTAACAAGGTATGAGGATAAATAGATCCAAGTCCTAAAAGGAGGCGGATCGTTGTATATCAAAGTCCAAAATAAAGATTGGAGAAAAATGAAGAAGTCGTGGTCCAAATATGAAGAATCTCTCAAAACTTCAAGTGAAGAAATTCCTATTATGAAGAGAAGACCATAATTTCAAGAACGTCTCTCAAAGATTTGAAGTATGAAGTCGCTGCCAAATATCGGTCCGAGAAAGGTCTCAAATCGTGAAGCGAGTTATGCCAAGATATGAACTTTATGAGGTCCCGAGAAGAAGTTTTAAATGATTTTGTCCTTTAGCTAACTATTGATTAAATCGTCCACTTTATTTTAGGCCTAAATAACTATCGAAATAAGTCAAACAATGCATCCTCGTGATCATTCAAGACAAAAATAAAATATAAGAGATACACCTAGGAATAAGAGAGTCTAAGTAAATAATTGGCCCACATGAATTCGTGTTTGTTTGCTAACTTATAATAACAATGATCTCGTTTTTAAGCTTGGTATGGGGAACGTGAAACTTGAATGATAAACGTTCATGGCAGCCAAAACCCAATGTAAGTCTTTGATTTCTTTACTTGTTTTTATCTTTTTATTTTCCTTAAATGTTTAGTATTTAATAAAGGCCAAGGTGGGTTATTTACGATGAAAAATGTAAACCGTGCTTTAAAACTAATGCATTGCATGAGGGCATTGCAATGGTCAAGTGTAGGGGATTTAATAAGTGTGAAAACACTTATCCTTTTACCAGTTATTTCCAATAATAACAAGACCAAAACGTGTAATTTATGTCGTAAAAGTCGGAATTATGCGTGGTTTGTGTTTTTATTGTGTTTTAGGACCAAAAGATGAAAAAGGAAGAAAACACGGGCTTTCACGGGCTTTTATCGAAGAAAACGGGAAAAGACGAAGTCAAAAGATCAAGAGTGCAAAAAGAACGGAAGTCCAAGGCCTATTCTGAAGATTTATCGAAGAAAAAGTCTAAAGACGGAAGTTTAATGAAATCGAAGAACTCGAGTCTAATAGAAGAAGAAAATTACAAGACAAGTTCAATATACATCGACAAATCCCGAGACGACGTCGAGAAAGACAAAGGATTTAAATCGAGTCGAGAAGAAAGAAAGAAGAGGCAACACATGCACACCTTCCCATTTTCCCTATAAATACCCTCCTAATACACATTAGGAGGGTTGGTTAGTTTTTAGTAGTTAATTTTCATTTTCATTTTCTCATTATAGTTTTTAGAGAGAGAAAGTTCTCAACTTTCTCTCACTAAGTTTTCATCTTTTCTTTCTTTTAATCTTTCAAGATTATACCTTTGTGTATTTTTGATTTCATTAATCAAGTTTAAGTTTAAGCTTTTAACCTTTAATCTCTTTCAACCTTTCTTTATTTTAGTTAACTTTTGGTGCGAAATATATTTGATCCGTGTTGATCTTGATGTTTTCGTGCTTAAAAAGTTAATCTTTTTATTCATACATAAGCTTTCATACGGTTAAGCTTTAAGACTCTTGTGCTTATTGGCTTATTCGCATTTTTAGCTTATTTACTTTTAAAAGCTTTCTTAAAAAGTTTCTTCTTTCATGGTTTGATTTAAAAGATTGCTTATTTTAAGTTGGAAAATTTGTTATTTGTGCTTATTTGATTTATTTCATTACTGGTTTGGTTAAGTTTTGGGTTAGCTTATCATCTTAGCTTATTGCTTAGCTTATTTTCGAATCAAAAGGTAAACGGAAAAGGGTAAACCCTTTTTCGATTTGGCATTCCGATTGGCCCTATTGTATTCTGATCTCTATGATCGGATTAGGTAGTTATAATTCCGATTTGCATCTTGGTATTCCGATCTGTTGATCGGATTAGGGTTTCATTATTCCGACTGTGGGGCTTTGTTGACATTCCGATTGGGTGTCTTGCTAAACATTCCGATTTGATTCAATTTCATGTATTCCGATTGTAGGTTTTAAATATATTCCGATTGAAGTAAGTTTTGACTTATTCCGACAACAAGCCTTAATTGATATTCCGACCAGTATTTCTTGTATGAATTCCGATCAACCTTGTTTCCGACCATACATTCCGATTGTAGCATTTTGGATATTCCGATTTGGCTGTATTCCGATCACTTTCCGACGGGTTTAATTTCTTGTTTTTACAAAGTTTTCAAGTTTTAGATTTATTAAGTGTTCAAGTGTTTTCCTAATCTTGTCTTTAAGTTTTTTAGCATTTACTTTTAACTCGTCCTTTTTGTTTAATCTTTAAAGCTCTTATTTTACTCAACGACATTTACATATTTGCTATTAGTTTAAAATAGATAATCAACCAAACCATTTATTATTCCACCAAGAACAATTGAGTCACAATTTCTACCAATAATCAATTCAAAAAGATCGGTTCAACGAACTTTCATACGAGCTTAAAAACCTAGTATTATACGCTCAGTGTGTTACTACATCATCAAAGGTTCATCAATACAAAGGTAAGCTCGATTTAATTTTATTTTTATGAATTTCACTTAGAATAAATGGATGTTAAGGTTTTTGAATTTGTGTAAATGCTTAAGTGATGATAATATGATAGAATTGGATTTGTTTACTCATATTAGCTGTTTTAATATTAATTTGTGAATTCAGTGATTTAGTTAAATAATTGTTTTAGATCTGTTTTCATTTCCTTGTTTGGATTTCCATGAAACTGTTTCGATCTTTATGGATTTGTGTAAGTATCTGCTCGTTTTAAGTTGTTTTAACTGATTTTGGTGTCTCAAGTTAGTTCGAGTTTGAGTAGCTGCTAATTTGGTTTAGTCTGTTTAACGTAAAGTGGTTGCCTAACTTGATGTTTCATTTATTAGCTTGAGGTTGGTTATTTGCTGATAAAATTATAATTGATTTTACTATTATATATGAGGTCAAAATATAGCTGATGATTTTGGTTTACTATTAGATTGTTGTTAAAAGTTTTATTAGTTGATTTGTGTTGGTTTACTCGCTAAGATACTTTGTTGATAAAGCTTTCTTCGTTTTGCTTTGAGTTTAGTTTTCATTTATCCGTTTATTAGATTGTTCAATTGTTGAATATGTTATTGTGCAATTGTCTAGTTGATTCTTATTTAACTGCTATATTCTAAATCATGGACTGCTGAATCATATTTGTTTTGTCTGTTATATTCATAGTTTCATAGTCTGCTTGTTATTCGTTATCTATTTTTTCTTTTTATCACTGAGTAACTTATTTTGTTTTACTGAATTGGTTGATTTATTGATTTGTAAAATCAGCTTTCCCAAACGAACTGTTTGGTGGGGCTTTACTACTAAAAGCTGAATTCCAAAATAATAAACATCCAAATAGTCACTCTTGTGACTAAACCTAGGACCTCTAGGGCAACAGCCAACAGACTCAACCAATTGAACTGTGGGCTCTTTTTATTATTTTACTTTGGTTAGTTCTTTATATACCATCTTAATTTTGGACTGTCAGAATTTTTAACCTATTATTTTAAATACTTTGATAGATTTAAAGTAATATAACTTCAATTACTTAGTTTTATTAAATAAAATTGTTTAATTAATTTTTCTTTTATAAAAAGTATTAAATAAAATAATATTAATATATATATATATATCTCTGTATTATATATAGGTATAAATGTGACTTGATACCACACCTCTAATCCATGTCATATGTGACATGACACCTATTAGCCAATAGTATTTTAGAAATCCCTAAAAGAACTCCATTTTCCACGGTTTTTGCAATTTGAAATCGTAGTTTATTGAAATTAGCGATTTGGAAGCGCAGTTTTGCAAATCGTGTTTTAAAACGTAGTATTGAAAAAATTTCGAAATTTTTAAAAAATAGCCAATGACAAGAATTGAACCCAGTTTTTTTTGTTATAGTCCAAGCAATTTTACCAAATGTGCTAACCATTACTTGTGATTTCCTCTCAAAAACTTTAATAATAACTTCTCTAAAAAATACACACAATACGTATCCATTCCCAAATTATAGTTTACATACTATCATATATCATATATTATCAAAACATATTATATCATTAAAAAACACAGTAACTTCGTATATACTAAAAAATCACCAAAACCATAGCAAACCCTAATTCTATCAACAAGCATCCGATATTAATCTTCTTTGTTTATGGTTTTTTTTGCTGGGTCATCTTCTTTGCTGTGTTTCAAAGCTATATTATTTACTCTAAATCCTAATTTTCTAAAAACTCTAATGATGAAGTATGTTATATTTTCCAGTTTTTGTATGCGTATGTTAGTTCTTTGTTTATTGTAGGTTTTGTTCCTTTTGCGGATTGATAATCTTCTTTATTTTGTATCAAAGGTATATTATTTCCCATAAATCCTAACTTTTTTAAGATCTTTGATGAATAAGTTACTTTTTATATGCATATGTTGGTTTGTTTTTTGCAGGTCTATCATACTTTACATGTTTGTGAAAGGTATAATCTTTCAAAATTATTGCCAGTCAAAAGTCTACAGGTTGTGTCACGAGATAAATTGATCTTCATGTTTGTATTTAACTATTATTTGAATATGATATATATGTATTGTTTTGATAGGGTTTTTGATCAGTTCCATTTGTAAAAGGTTAGTTACGTATTAACAAGAGCAGTAGTGGGTATTGAATTTCATTATCCGTGATAATACATATTTCTGTTTTCAGCACTCCTTTATTGACTACTTTCAGTGCCTGATGGTCTACCGAGCAGACCGATATTGTCTGTATCACCACAGTCCCAACAAGATGTTCCAATAAACGTAGGTATATACTGGTCTCAGATTAATAGACTACTAATAAAAAGGGTAGGTCTGTCCTAGAAATCAGACAAGGATTGAGTTTCAGGATGCCCCATCTTATTGTGAGAAAAATTGGGGTGGAGGTTAAGAAAGTGGTTTTAAGTAAATAACCATCTCCTCTTATGTAATCTTATTATATCAATATTTTTCTACAAGCCATCAGTTATCAACAAATTATTTATTTGTTTATCAATTTTATACTATAAGTAATTAGATTTGATTTCTGTAGGCTCAATGTAATGTTTTTAAGGGTAAAGTAGAGAAGTTGCTTTAACTTGTGGAGGCAGACTAAGACAACCTGCTGGACTAAATGAAACATTTGAGAACGCTACACTGGTGTGTAACAATGAGTCTCCTTCATGCTTAATTTTACAAAACTCTTATAAATTAAGATCAACAGAAACCTTTTGTAAATATTTTAACTAACCAACTGAACAGGCCGTGATAACTATACAATTTTTTGTATCATTTTAAATTTAGACTTTTTTTTTTTGCTTTTTGGATCTGTTTTGACCTGTTGCTTATTTGTTAGGTCTCTTAATTTAACCATCTCATTTTCTAGAAACATACCCAACAGAACATTCATTTTGGCACTATAGTTTGAGCCTAAATTGCTTGACATGCCTTAGTTTGTCCAAATGTATGTTGCATCGTATTTTGTTCTATATTCCCCTGGCCTATACTACGTGGACAGTGGAGGGGTCGGCTAAAGGGTACCAAGTTTTCTGTTGGATCTGGTTCACCATATGCATACGGTGTATTAGATAGCGGGTGAGAACTTCCATCTCTGATCTACATTTAGCAATATAATTTGTTCTTATGATATATTTTCAAAGCCTAGATATCATAGACTTCCTTTTCAAAGATCTTGTCAAAATTATAGCATTTTCCTTTCTGACATATTTATGCATACAATATCGCGTCACTCCTATTATGATAAAAATTTTACGTGTTGCTTGATACTAATACATATGATATTTGGTTAATCATCAATTCTTCTATTAGAAGAGTGCGTGAACTGTACAGTTTTCATGAGATGAAGTATCTATATTAAGGCATCCCTAGATAATGTTAATGTTGTTAGTTTTTGGTACTCGATTATATTTTTTCTTTTTTGACATTGATGTTGTCTATTTGCTAGGTAACACTACGACATGACAGCTAGATGGAACATGTAATATCCTGGCGGTGTTTTCTCAGTTGTTGATGGTCCGACAACCACAGTAGTGTAAGTTCGGACAAGTAACCCCCCTACAAATGAGGCATTTCTAACCTCCTGAAACTACACGTCTGATATGTAAATTGGGTCTGTCGTGTCTGAATCCGAGTACATTTATCTTGTAATCGGGTATGATCTCAAGTTGAGTTGCACTTTCAATATAAAGCCGTCAATACAATCCTCAGGTTTGTTATGTGTATGATGACGTTTATGATATGAATTCCTTTGGATATTCCGATGTGAATTACTATTCTGATGTGGATGACTATCTTTATGATGAGTTGTATGAAGACTATTAATTTTCTGATGGTAGTACTACGGTTTATGATTGCTGTAGCAGAAGTGAAGTTTGACATGAATACGAGAAACGATGCTAATTGTAAGTAAATTTGTATCAAAAAATGCTTTATATCTTTGTTCAAATAAGAAGATGACATTACAGATCTTAAACGGTAAAGTTATGGACTTAAAATGTTATAAAAAGGAAACATGGCGTTGTTAAAATGATTTAGATCTCAAATAGTTCAGTATGCACTGTAATCAACTTTTCTTCAGTTTGAATATAAACGGAGTTATGTGAAACCTCATACCCCCATGCTTATATATGTGGTGTTTGCCATTTATCTTTTAAGTTTGGCAAAATATTAAGCTATCAATTAGTGTTTCTTTGTTCTTTGAATGATATGTTTTATTTTATTTTTTATCCTTAGTCATTTGGTTACATCATACTCGATTTCACCTTGTAACTATGCAGGTGTGAACCTACGATGGTGTTATAGTTCTGCTTCGCTTGAAATTATGTAAAGTTATAGTGCCTTTAAAACCTTCCGTATTATATCAGATGTATCACCTAATGATTAAACGCGTGCTCAGTGCTACGCGTGTTCCGTATCGGTTTTGGTGCCATAGAACCAAAAGAAGCATTGTTGGCTTGCTGCATCGGCTGTCCATGGGTTGAGAAGAACCTTGGGTGACTAAAAGCTGGTCCCCCTATGCACATCACAGCCAGGTGTTGTGGATCATAGGTTGGTGCACCGGTCCTTTAGGAAAACCAGGTCCTCTCCGCACATCGTAACCAGGAATAGCGTGTCCAGGTCCTATACGCATTACCATTATTAAAGACGCTAGACATCCTACAAAAGTACAGGAACTACGCTCAGGATTAGGCTGTATGTAAATAAAACCAATATATGCAGAACCTGAACCAACTTTATTTGGCATCATAAAACAGCAAGTGCACATGCCCAAGGACCCATGAATTTTCCATAGGCTATGCTTGTCACGATATCAGTTTATAAATATGCATGAAATAAACAATGTTGTATTATTAATTATTAAATACTTAAATATTTTTGGCCAACTTATTCTATACTGTGATCCTATTTGTGGGACATTATCAGTTGCGCTTTTTTTAGCGGCTTCGATTGAAAAAAAAAAACATGAAAGCATAAAGCTTAAAGTTGAGAATTAATGCCTATCTAGAATGTGTTACTCCTGGAGTTTATTTTTTATTCATGTGATTTTACTACTTTTTTACAGGTACAATAAGGCTCTCCAAGAACGATGTGCTGCACAGACCATCATGTATTCTCTATCGTCACATTTGGGTCACGACATTATTAAACAGGTTACACACATTGATATCAGCAATCGGTTAAACCAAGATAAACAGGTTAGTAGCAAAATTTACACTAAGCAAAGCATTCTCTTTGTGTAATGACTTGGATAGGAGCAAGAAATGCAACAGCAAAAGCTTTTCACCAAACGCGTATGACCGACAAAAGAAAAGAAGATGAGCCATCACCAAAGTTTGATGGCTGCTGAACAAGTTCCTATAGCCACACGAGATATGTTCACAAAGGTAAACTAATATTCCTGTAAGGTGTCTTCGCTATCCGCATGTATTTTTTTTCTTTCCAGTCAACTGCATGCCTTTGGAAATGACTCTCTTACTGGATAAACACTCCTTACAATGCTGTCCGTTTTGTATGGAGTAATTTTTTACATATGAATTTCAGGTTATGGGAAAGTATGGACTTCATTCTATTTTAGTTTTATTCTCTATTTGCAGCTGATTTTTAGAGAGAAAATTTTGTAAGAAGATTTGTTAGCCAGAGAGCAAGCGTTAAAAATTCAGGTAAAATATCGAAAATACTAACTTTCTTCAATTTTTATATTTTTCTTTAGCAAATTTCAACTGGTATGGGAGTAGTAGCACTAGAGTTCAACTGTGTAGAGGTGGAGGTTGAATCTCCTCAAGCAGTTCCTAATTTCCCAACACATTAAACTGCTAATTCTTTTTATTTCAACCTAAAATTGTTCGTTCTCTTAGGATAAGACTAAGGTCTTGAGCAAAGGAGGAAACACTGGAGTACTTCCAAAAGACTGGTACTTGCAGCAGCTTTCCGGTACTTGCATCTTGGGTTGTTGATGCTCACAACTTAGCTTGAGGCTACTGCTGCAGTCTTTTAAAAGGTAGGTGTTGCGTTCTTTTAGTTTAATACACTTTTTGTATATAGCAGACTATAGTCCCTTTTGACCATTAAAAGATGAATATAGTTCCTTTCTTATAAATTTAACCGCTTGCTACTAACAAACATCAGATGCATCAGAAAGTTCAAGATAATTTATCATTGTATTTACTATTATTGCAAAACTTCTGATGTATACATATACGAGCTACATTGCCACTTGATCACATTTGGGAAGGCATGTTTTCATTCTCCTCATTATCTCCACTATAAGTTTTCTTTGATTTATTTTATCTAAGTGTAATATATATGTATTTTATAGGTGTTTTGTACCAAGAGAAAGCGAATTTGCAGATCCTGTCCAATGAAAGCAGAGTGCTTGCATTATGCAGGAGCCTTCCCTAGGTTTGTATACCTATAATCTTTGATACATTACAATACTTAGGTTGCTTGAAACAGATGCATTGTAGATCGGAGTCACAAGATGCGCCAGTTATCCCCTCATTAACGTCATGTTGTATTGGCTGGAGCTCTCCAACCTATTGGATAAATTTGGACTATATGTTAAATTCTAAATTGACAAAGAACGTCTTGGAGTTTATGATAAATTTGGGCTTAAGCTGCATAACGTTGTTGCTTCAAATCATGCACGGTTATGAGCTTAGTGTCAAACTAAATTTTGGGCGACTGCCAAAAAGTAAAAAACGTAAGGAACAATCAGTAACATTTGTCCTAATCAATCTTTATGTCCTAATCTTATGTCCTAATCAATCTTTATATAAACTTTTGGTAGATTTCCTCATGCGTTGATAAAGATAGTATGTACACGAAACTTGAGGTAGAATTGCCTAAAGGAGTTTTGCTTACGGGTGCACTAGGAACTAGAAAAACGTTGTTGGCTCGTGCTTTGTCTAGATAAGTTGGAGTTTCTTTTTTTACTATTTGTGGAAGTGAATTCGTGCACACTTAACAGGAACAATGATGTCCCCTGAAGCTAATATTTAAATACAGAAATTGTTGGTTTAATTTGTGCTTTGGTCTGTTCACTACAGAGGTGAAGAAGATTCTTTTGATTAATGCCTTTATATTTGTGTCCCTCATATTGATAAATATAAATGGCAGTTACGTGCTTAAGATCATGGTAGTACTGTTTCGCTGAGGAGCTGGAACAAGCTTCAGTGGTGGAACTTGAAGAGTTTTCTTGGGAAAGCCAAGATTTTTAAACATCTCCGGGATTTCCAATCCATAAAGAGAATCATGGGACTGTTCCATTTAGTAATCCAAGCTCAGCTGATTATCGGTGTCTATAACTCACACTACAACTCAAACAGGAGAGACCCACCAGTAGCAGCCTTATACTCAAACCGACAAAAGTAATCCTCAGTACCAACATAGTTCTTAAGCGAATGCACCCAAATAATAACTCAAAGATATCACAGTCAAATCATAAAAATTTACCTATAGAGACCTGAGTACATGAAGATAAGAAATAGGATTGGAAAGACAAATAAATTACAATAAAAAGAACTGCAATTACAAGCTTTGATTCACAAAACAGAACAAGGTTGAGCGCCGATCTTGGGCTCTCCTATTGACTGGTCAACCAGCATGATGGAGGTAATCAAGGTTGACCCTTAAGCAAGGAAAGCAAATATTCCAACCTGAGACCATGCATTCTAATTTCGCATGCCTTGCCTCCTCAGGGCTAGGGACTCACGAAGGATTCATAATTGAAGCATGTAAAACTCTCCTCTAAGGTCCCTTTTACTTTTAGTAAAACAAATTAGAATTTTTCAAAGTTAATCAGTGTAAAGAAAAGTCGAACTCGTCTAACCTTTTTTGGTAGGAAGAAATTGCGCATTGACAAAACAAAATACAATACCACTATTGACAATACCAGGTCTGACCGTATATCAGTCAAAGGCCAGACGGGTGCCCTACGTTGCAACTATACAAATCAATTATTGGACAACTCTATTGTTTATTTGCTACATCCGGTCCATTGTCAATGGATGTTTTGGTAGTAACGTAATATCAAACCTCGAAATGTATGATTTATCTATAACATATGAATCTATGTACTTTTTTCAATCTATTTAAGACATTTAACATATGTACTTAACTAATACAATTTGATAACAATCAAAATCTTAAAGGTTTATATGCTAACTACAATGCAAACTTCAATAAAACAGTTATATTCTTTGTATAGGATTGTGATGGTTTGAGTCTGTGTGGCGGTAGGCTTAAACCCCGTGAATTAGTCGGCCAATGAGTCGGAAATAACGGTTACCAAAAAAAATAAAAAAAATAAAGCATATGGAGTTGCAATATTTACAAACGATCATTTTCCACTCTAGGACTATAAAACCAAAGGAAATTAATTGATGCGTAAAACTGATAAGCCTAAACATGAGTCAAATCCCTTGTATAAGTGACACTCCTTCGAGCTCCTCATACTGTCCGTAACCGATTTAAAAAAATGCCACGACCGTTTTAAGTAGGTTGAGGGCTACTGCTGGGAAACGTGGTTTTGAGGAGTAGCTTCTTTAATTATCAAATGACCAAAAACACCCTCAAATATAACCTGCGTCTTCTTCCTCATAAATCCAACCATTGCTCTTTTCTTTCAATTTATTCTTTTTGATGGTAGGTTTTTTTGTAATTATAGTAATAGTAAGTTCTTAAATATATAATGATTTACGTGTAAGTTTTAAGAATTTTTTTTTAATTTATAAAACTCAATAGGTATGGATGAGCATTTCGTCCCGAATTCAGAACCCGTACCGAAATCGTACCGCGGCCGTACCAATTCCCGGTATCCGAATCCCGTTCGGTACGGTACCGGTACTACGAAATAAGGTGGAAAAAAATTTCGGTAAGTGACCGGTAACAAATCGATAAATTCCCAAAAAAACGGGAAAATCCTAATTTCCCGGTATCGATAACGATATCCGAATCCCGTTCGGTACGGTACCGATACCATTAATTTATGCTCGAGAAAAAATCCGTACCACCAATTCGGTATGGGATTGGTACGGTACCAGTACCGTGCTCATCCCTATACATAAGAATAAAAGATGTCCTTTTGGTAATCGTGCATGATAAGTCATTGAATAATTTGAATTGTCAAATACTAAAAAAATTGATTATCTTATTATTGCGATGTAAAACATCATAATCAAATCCAAACATTATATTTCAAAAATCTGTTTGCAATTACTGATTATTTAATCATTCATTTTCAAAATGAATAATCTCTTTTCAATAAGCAATTCCAAACACCCTCTTAAAAACCGATGGTAAACCGATTAAAACCGAACCAATCCGGCTAAAACCATCTGATCCTTTTAAAAACCGATCTGATCCGGTTAAGAACAGATTAATTTAACAAAAACCGGTTTCAAACGGATCTAATATAAGTCAAACCGGTTCACTTGAACCCAACCAGTTTAAAAAACCGATTTGCCCACCTTTACATATATTAAACAAGACGGGTCCAACAAATTGTATTAATCCAATTAACCCACCGTGGATCTGAACAACTTGGCATAAATATGCCAATAAGCGATCTATTTCAATAAAAAATTATAAAAAAAATATAAGTAAAACAAAACATTGACTCGGGACAAAATAAGTTCGTTGAGTTGATCGAGCACTAAAAATATCAAAAAAAATTCGTGTAAGTTTTATTTTAATAAAAAAAGAATCCCATTAAAAATGTACATTTTAAAAAATATAACAAAAAAAACCTACCCATTATAGTAAAACGAAATACTGATAATAAACGACAACAAAACTAATGCAAAAAATAAAGATACAAAAATGTACATATATAACAGAACAAAACACAATCACTGGGTGGTCAGGGCCAATAAAAGCGGAAAACAAAACTATAACTGTAAACACATAAAACTAAAGCACAAACGTACTCTTAAAAAAGATTTATGAAACGAACCCGCCCATTGGGCGGGTTACGCCGCTAGTATATATATATATATATATATATATATATATATATATATATATATATATATATATATATATATATATATATATATATATATATATATATATATATATATATATATATATATATATATATATATATATATATATATATATATATATATATATATATATATATATATATATATATATATATATATATATTACTTTTTTAAAAATTTGAATAGTTTTAGAATAATTTAGTTTTAATTAGTTTTGGTTTAAATAATTTTGAATTAAGAATTTTGTTTAGCTAAGTTTTGGCAATTAAAAAGAAAAAGTACACTTTAAATAGAATAATATAGATTTAAATATTTGTCTTTTAGAATTAATCTTAGGATACGATTCATGCACTTTAGGATTAAAATTGGTAGAATTAATTTAGATAAAAACCAAAACCGAATTCAAATCAATTGTCCAAATTAAATCGAAAGTCTCAAATTCACAAGTTCCTTGTGTACAACGAACCGGGATCACTCTCACGTTTAATTGATTCGTCTTTAGCTTATTTATGGACTATTACCTTTTCCTAAAGGTAATTTCCTAAATTTGCTCTATAACGTATTTAATTAAAATACACCGACACTTCCCAACACATCAAAAATTTTGGCGCAACTGCCGGGGAGCTTGTGTACGATTTGTTCGTGGAGATTTGTTGATCGTTGATTTGAAGACCATTTCCGTCCTCGGAAAGTTTTGTTATTTTTCTATTATATAGTATATATCGTTTTTCGTGTTTTTTGTTATTATTATATTGTATTACGTAGAACAATAAATTTACCTATTTCTAAATAAGACCTTAGTTGGGATTTCATCACCTAGCTATTGTATTCGAATCCAAAAAAATAAAGGCAAAATAGATAAATACTAATAAAAAGTTGAACTCGATTTATACAAACTATAAGGTGGGTATAAGGCGACGAGTTATAAAAGGCCGTCTAAGGAAAAATGTTTTTAAGTGCTTTGTGTCACCTCGTTTCCCCGCTTGCTTGTGTGTATATTGATAGGGACGACCGATTATTGGTTTGCCGACTCAAGGAGTATTTCTTTTTTTTTGTTTCCTTATTGAACCCCGAGACGTTTAGGTTTTGACCTAAGTTTCAAAGTCGATCGAGGGTAGATTACTTTCATAGTAATTATCCTTATTCCTTATTTTTATCAATCTTTTGATTGAGCAATACCAAATAAAAATACCAAAAATAATCTTCTTCTTATCTAATTTCTTTTCTTCAACTCTCTAAATGCTCGTCACTTTGGTTTATGCAATTACGATCTAATCGACTTTTGATTAATCACGATAGGCTTGAAAACATTCCTCGTAGAAATAGAAATCGTCAACAACGAATACTGGAACCGAGCTTCCACATATTGTTGTAGAGATGGTTGATAACCGAACAATGGAGGAATTGCTCCGTGCACCCACCGAAGGGTACGAGGAAGCAATCGTTGTGCCGGCTATTTTGGCAGATCATTATGAGATTAAGACGGGTGTTTTATCACTCATTCATGCAGACCAATTTCGTGGCAATGAGACCGATAACCCGCACTCTCACATTCGGAATTTGCTTCGTATTACCTCGACTATCAAGTTTAGAGATGTGTCGAATGACGCGATTAAGCTCATGCTTTTTCCGTACTCGCTCGAGGGGAATGCTAAACATTGGTATGAAAAAGAACCATCGGGTTTGTTTTTGACATGGGATGATTTAGTGTCTAAGATCATGAATTATTTCTTTCCACCATCCAAAACAACTCACTTTAAGAATGATAACTAGATTTGAACAAAAAGTGCATGAATCGTTTGGAGTTGCTTGGGAAAGGTTTAAAGACTTCTTGAGACAATGTCCACACCACGGTTTCACGGAGTTACATCAAATCAATACTTTTTATAATTGACTTAATATGGTTGAACAGGATTCTTTAAATGCCACCGCGGGTGGTAATGTTTTAAGAAAAACTCCGAGAGACGCGTGGGGTATCATTGAGAATAAGTCTAGAGTGCAATATTCAAGAAACACGCCGATTGTTTCCTATGTGAATTCATCTAATACCGAGATTGCTAGATTGGACTCTAAGATTGACATGATTTTGAATGAGATTAGGAAGAATCCTCATGGATCGATTAATATGGTTGAGAATTTTTGTGTATCATGTGGTGGAGCACATCCGAATTATGCTTGTTCAACCACGGAGTTTTACCAAGCTAGTGCTTTTGCCGCGACGGGAACTTATGGCCCTAACGGTCAAGCTCCTCGTCAAAACCATGTTGCTCCGCCGATTCAAAATAGATACAACAATGGAAACATTGGGAATAATTTTAACTGTGGTAACCAAGGGAATTTTAATCAAGGAAATGGATTTCATGCTAATCAAAACAATCAAGGTTTTCATAACAATAATCAAAATAATTTGTCAAGCTACATTAAAACGAATGGGGCAAACTTAAAAGCTTTTCTAAATAATCTTCAAGGACAAATGGAAACTTTGAAAAATGAATTTCAAAATACGATCAAGGGGTAAAATAACAAGATTGAGCTTAACCAACAAAGATTAGACGAAATCTAAAACCGTATGGAGCAAAGATTAGAGCAAAGCCAAAACCGTATAGAGGGAAATCGAGCTAAGTTTGAGAACAAATTACTTTTGATGTTTGTGGATTTTATGTGCAAACCCTCCTCTTCTTCGGGTGGCTTACCTAACAATATCATTCCAAACCCGAAAGGACAGATTAAGTCCATCACTGTTTACAATGATGATAGATTGGATAGGAATTTATAAGATTTGATCGAGTGTGATCCTCCACCTAAAGAGACGTTTCTAGATGTTACCAAGGCTACTTTAGATGTGACTTGTTCCGCGGTTTTCTTTGATTTCTATCCCAAGAAATATGGATATCTGGGCCAATTTTTGATACCTTGTGTTTTCAAAGGGCTTTAGGTATGCAAAGCTCTAGCCGATCTAGGAGCTAGCATCAACTTAATGCCTTTATCCATATGGAAGACTCTTGACTATTTCCCACTTACTCACACTCGAATGATCATTGAGCTTGCTAATGGAACCACCGCCCACCCGGTTGGTATAGCGGAATATGTAATTTTTATAGTGGGGAAGTTTGTGTACCTTGCCGATTTTGCAATCGTTGATTATGAGACCAATCCTCGTGTGTCTTTAATTTTGGGACGTTCATTTTTGTCCACGGCTCAAGTTCAAGTTGATATGAGGAAATATGAGATAAAATTGTTTTATGGGGATAAAAATGTTATTTTCAAAGCGAAAAAGTTCCAAAATTTGTTTCTAAAAATGTGGAAAATGTAAAACTTGTTGAAACTTTGGAAAGTAACACAAATAAGGATTTTTTCATCTACAAGGGTGTAAGGCAAATTGTAGATACCTCATTTCGTGAAGATGAAAAGTTAATTCCGGAGGGAGATGTTTGTTCTGTTGAAACGTGTTGTAATATTACCTCGTCTCCACTAACTCTTGAGGATAAGATCGATAAGGAAATTGATGATTACCTTAGTACACCATTCAATGCTAGTGAGTTTGATAGTGAGAATTTCGATCCGGATTAGATAAGTTCGTCGATGAACTTGTTGGTCGTATTGATCCACTTCCACCGGGAAGTGAAGACGTCTTCGATCCCAATATCGAGTGTGCTCTTCATGATTTACCTTCCATTCTCGAGGAGTTCTTTGATGAATTTCTTTCTAATTATAATGATGATCTTGTATCCGAGTGTGAAACACTTGATACTTTGTCGGATATTTCTTGTGATGACAAGATTGATGACACTTATGTGACTTACTCGAATCCTCTTTTTGAAGTTTCAATGAACAATAATCCATTGTTTAAAGAGTATTTTGAGAGCATCATACTTCCTTCATCTCACACCCTTTGTGATGATGAAAACTTCTATAAGGATGTTTATGAGTTACTTTCCATAGACATTCCTTTGGATTTTGAGGAAAAGTCTAATGAACCAAAGGAAAACACTCTCTATCTTGAGAATGTTTCTAATGATACTGTTGAAAACCCTTGCTTTGATCACCCGATTTATGATGATGACAATGTTGACCCGGAGGGAGAAATTTTCTTTACTCCAAATCTCCTTCCCACTCGCTTTGATCTTAATGTGCGGGTTTTTCATGCGACTAATTTTGAGTACCATGACCCCTTTGTTCAAATTCCAAAGAGTGACAAGGGAAACAAAGTCATGCACGTTGATACCACTATAGTTGAGACTTTTAACCCACCATTACCATATGCTTTATATGATTTTGGATTAGCATGGGTGGAAGAAACCGTGTTTTCTAGTCCTTTCTCTCTCGAAGACGAGGTATTCGACCTCGGAATCATTGATTTAGGGAAATCTCGGCCTTTCACCGATGTAATAATTGAAAGACTTTTCGATCATCTTGGAGCGAGTTTATCTCGGGGAGCATACTATATCCATTTCATGATTCGTAACATTCACCACCATCTCTTTTTGGAGATTTATGTTAGAGTTTCATCATTTCGTTTGTCGTCCGACAACGAGGATGTGATCTTTGACCCCGGCATCGTGCTTTATTATGGATTTTATTCCAATATGCCAGTTTTGACCATTTTCCCTAAGGACCAATGAATGTGGTGATCGAGTCGAGCTCATGACTCGGTTAGAGGTGCCTTGTGGGGGAGTCCCATACATTCTATCTTCTATCTATTTTCTAACACTAATAAGGCTTGATCTTTTCAATCTTGTGCTCGTGTTTTGTTGTGTTGTGAATCTTAGGTATGACCCTAATCATTGAAGACTCTGGTGTTCGATTTTGCCGGTCCACTTGATCTTCCATACATTGATTGTAAAAAACGGGCACTCTCTATCCTTTGATTTTTATCGGCTAAAGTTTTATCTTGAAGCGTAATTAATAAACGGCTTATAGATGTACGTGCTCTTACCATGTTAGGACTTTTGGATTCGACTCTTCGTGTTTTAGCAAGGGGGTGTTACCCTTGAGATAGGAAACATTGAGGACAATGTTTGGTTTTAGCATGGGGGAGTCAATTGATATAATCGCTTGCAATTACTTTTGTCGTGTCTAAAGGTAATTGTTTTTCTCGTTTTTCATAAAAAATTAAAATTTTTAGTGTTATTTTGTGTTTAATAATAAAGAAAATAAGTGTTTTTGATACAAATGTAGGCTTTCCGTTGGTGAAAATAAAAATAGTTTTTGACTTGACTCGGTTTTTACTTTAGCTCATTCCTTAACATGTTTAAATCAAGTTTTGCTAGACTTTTATATAGGGAACTTTAAAACGCGAAAGTCTTAACTCATACGGGTTTACGAACGAGAACTTTTTGCAAGTTCCTATAATTGATCCTAGAAAGTCGTTTATCAAGGGAACTTCAAAATGCAAATTCTAAACGTGAAAAAGTCTAAGAAGATTCAAGATCCTATAGATGACTTGAAAACCAAAAACTTTGATTTAATCGGCTAAGTGTCCATTAGTCTCACAAGTTTGAGATTTTACAATATGGAGAATAATATTTTTCTTTTTGTAGTTCGTTTTGTCTCGGTATCTAATCGAACTGATATAACTTTTCAAGCTTGACTTAATTGTTTTTGGTTATAAAAGCTTGTTTGGTTTCTAAGCTACTTTGCACAAAGCATGTAAAAAGTGAAAATAATATCTAATACTACATATACGTACTAATTAAAACAAATTGCAAGTATCGCAAATAAATGCAAAAATTGTAAAAATGGAAAATGCAAATTTAAGCTACAATTGCAAAATTTAAAATTCAAAGTTAATAAAACTAATAAGTAATTGACAAAAATTTTAAAGAAAAATAACAACTACAAAATTTCTACAAACTTTTAAACAAATTTAACAAATTCAATAAAATCGAATTTTTATAAAAGTGACATCTAATTTTTATCAAAAGTACACATTGCAAAATTAATATTCTAAACCTTAATTGGTCAAAATGGACGTTGTCCAAACAAATTTCAAAATCCCACTTACTATTCAACAAACTTAAACTCCTAATCAACTAATGGGCCATTTTGCAACGAATTCTACTACCAAAGTCTAAAATATTAACCGAATCATTTAATTGGACTATAACTAAAATACGACTAGACACAATCTAGAGTAAAAAAACGCATATCTACCAAGCCTAAACAGATTGAAATAAGTAAACAATTGATCTCACCGAATTCCTGAAATCTAAATTACAAAGCTGCACTTCTAGTTGAACTAGTTTCACTTGACTTATTATTTAGCACAAATCTTACTGTATTGGAAAATCAACTAATATGATCAGTCTAAAACAAAACTCTAATTGATACTAATACTCCTATATCAATATCAGACATCTCACATCCATTAATTGGCGAACAAACAAATTTACACTAACATCACACTATAAGAACAATCTAGTAGGTGTACTCCAATGAACGCAAAAACTAAACGAGCTTAACCAATTGATTTAAAGCCTCCGTTGTGGGAGAAGCGGAGCGCTGAGCTCGCTTAACTTTGTTGAACTGACATTTCATCAATCACTATGCTCTCTGAATGAATCAAGTCATATCTATCCTGCATAATCTGTTTACCCTGCAAAATTTACAACCACTTCGATCTACGAACTATGAAAATACACTTGCTGGACTGTCACTTCGATCTACGAACTGAAATGTGGCTACTGACTTCGGCACGCCTAATTCCCAACTGTGAGCTGCTGTTAGCCAAAAGAACTATGCAAACGACTTAAGAAAACAAATTAATCCAACACTCCTAATGTAAACTGAAATTCTGATATGCTTATCTATGCTGAATTATTGTTGAAATCACACTATCTCTACATCTATTTAAACTTCATTTTTCTTGTAGAAATCAAATATAATCCTCTCATAAACTCAGCTGAGCTTTTCAGCTTTTTGACTATTAAAAGCTGGTATCAAAACCAGAACTTTGTTAAAAATTATACTAACTAACATAAGATCCAACAATCGAACTCAAAAATACTTAGCTACTTCTTATACCAACTGAATCAACATGAAAAACTACTAAATCTGAAAAGCTTCTAAAACTTAAAGCTTATTAAACTGAAAAGCTTCTTCAACAGACCAATATCTAAAAGATCGAAATTCTTATCAAATCGGTTAACCAAATCTGATTATCTAAACAAACACCTATTGCGTGAACAGTAACAGAATCGAACGATTTCGTGAACAGTACGATAAGAACAAGAATCAACAATCTTGACAGTTTCAAATCCATCTCGGTGAATAGTAAAAGTAGAAGAAAACTTAAAAGAGAATCAAGAAAGCTTGAAGATTGAACATTACTTCATTAATGTAAGAAAATGAGAATCGGTTACAACTACATTAACTAAAAAGAAACAGATTTTGTTACAAGATTAGAAAGCTAATTATATATGTAATCCTACACCTACAACTATGTGAAAACTAACACATATGCTAACCGTTTGAAAATGAAGTCTTCCTTCGGTATTTATAGAGGTCTTCGAGAGTTGTTGATGTAGCTTCGACGTGTTCAACCCAATTAAATCGTGCCACATAGAAAATACGATGATCTTTCTTGTTCTTCATTCTTCATCATTTTGGGGGTTTCTTCATCTTCCACTTTCGATCTAATTAATTGGTATCATCTTGAAGAGAAGATGATAAGGAGTACTTTTCCTTCTTTGAGTTTCTCTTGAATCCACCTTGATTGTTCTTGAATGGAATTTAGAGGTTTTGGTGGTGGAAAAAGTTATAACTGACTGTTTTGTCTCTGAACTTTCTCTCTCTTCACATTGGAGAAGACGTTTGTGTGAGTGGGTAAGACTAGGTCTTTGACCGAGTATAAGTAATAAGTAATCTTATAATAACTTTCCCAAGTTTTCCTTTTAGTCCCTTACTTTTAATTCTTTTAGCAAATGTGTATAAAAACTTTTAAGCAATTTCCTTTTTCATCCTTTGATTTATGAGAAATTGCAACTTAAGCCCTCGATTTTGGTAAATTTGGCAAGTAAAGTCCTTGAAAGGTTCTTTTGTCCTTTTCTTCGTCTTTTTGTCAAATAAATCCTTGAAAACACGTGTTTGCTCCAAAATGCATCTTTTTACCTGAAAACACATGAAACACAAATACCCACATAATTCTGATATATTTCAGTTAAATATAATGTATTTGACTGTGTTTTGAGTGGTTTTTGGATCATAATTGATGAGTGTTTTCACACTTATCAACTCCCCTCCACTTGACCATTGCCATTGCCTCATGCAATGCAACATTTTAAAGCTCTAGAGTGCACTTTTCTCATAATTAATCCACCTTGGCCATTTTATGATTTAATAAACTATACTATGATACATGATGAATGATTTCGAATATTTACAATGCAATGCAAGGGAGAACAATTCAATTTATATATTTTTGATTTTCTTGAAATGCTTTTGATCGAAATAACTCATAAAGAAATCAATGACTTGGATTAGGGCTTTTGGTACCATAAACACTTATCACCCTCAAGTTTCACTTTCCTCATACCAAACTTAAAAATGGGATCATTGTGTTCACAAGTAAAAAGTGCATCAACTTATTCTTGATAATTAAATGTGAAACCGGTTATTATTTGAGCTAATTGCTTGAGAGCAAATTTGTCATTATTTAAAGCGTGAATTATAAGAAATGTAAAATCCAAAAATAAGTAAGCACGGTTTTAATCCTAAGTAATCATCTCATCCATTAGTCTAAAACCGCCCATAATTAATATAAGTCCGACTCAAGAATAAAAATTCGTTCGTCTTATGTGTAAGATCCTTATGTCATGCATTAATAAGTAGCTACAAACTCGCTAAGGAAAAAAAAACTCACGCAATAAATTATATCTGCCGCCTTTTTGAGACTTTGGATCATCAATCCCGCAACCCATCAAGGTAATATTGAATTGGAGCAACTACTAAATCCCCGCAACCCGTCAAGGTAATATTGGAATTCAATAGTTACTATAATTAACACTTCACTGCCCCTCTTGGGAGTCTTGTATAATTAATTTTTTTTTTCTTTTTTTTTTCTAGCCACTAATTTTTTATAAGACGCTCTTATTTTTCTTTATTCCTCACAAAGAAAGTTGAAAAGAATAAAAGGAAAAAAACCTGCTAAGTATTAAGCATGACATAAGTCTAGTACACATAAACGTTCTAACTTATAATCTTAAGACGTACTTATACAAACCATGAATGATTAGTCAAAAATGCATAAGAGACTACAAACTGATTAAAACCGTTCTTGATTATTTATTCACATATATACATGCGAAGAAATTATAGGCAAAGAAAGAGAAGGATTTAGCCACAAGTAATTTTCATGAAGTTTATCTAGCCCTTTTGTACTTTCTTCAACTCTATCATCTCCCATTCTCCACAAATTTAAAATCTCAAATAATGAGATTAGTGGATGCTTAGCCTAATAGACCAATGAAGGACTACATGGTTAAGGATACTAGTTAGAGAATGCTTAGATAAGCAAACTCAGGTTGAGTCAAAATATACATGGCAGGCCTAATATGTCAAAGAAGTCTAAATTGGTTAAACCATATCTTTTATTATATTTTTTCCTTTTTATATATTTTTAATGAAAGAAGAAATATATAAAATGCAAATGTGTTATGCAAATGAAAAATGATTGATGCAAAAATTATGAGTGTATATTTTTGGTGGCCAAAGTAGATCAAAATTTTTAAAAATGTTTCAAAAATTAATTTCCAAGTTATCATGAAGTCAAAGCAAGGGTCTAGGTAAGGTCACTTCGATAGAAGTCTCCCCTACATTTAAGATAAACATTGTCCTCAATGTTTAAGAGTATTGGAGTGAACTCCCCTACACTTATGACATTGATAAATTTTCTTAGCTTAAGTTAAGGAAGAGACAACTAAAGGGTATTCATTTTAAGCACAAGTGTTTTGAATATCACGATAGCAAAAACTTATAAAAGTGAACCGGACACACGCGCCTCCTCCATAAGCTCCAAGCATGAAATGAGAGAGAGCAACCTTAGAAACAAACACCAAAAGACGAAGAAAGGCTACCCCTCCACTTCAAATCTACTATAACATCCTATTAATTAAACCTAACCTATTTAGATCTACTCTACGTTTTCTAACCTAGTTATACAATGCTTGAGGTTTTTAACCCTAAGTCTCTAGCTCGACTCGGCCTCGAATTAGGTTGTCCTTGGGGAAACCATCATGGAGAATAAAGAATATCCACTTTGAAGCTCGTCTCACGTGATACACTCAAACTTAGCACGTTGTCATTTACTATAAGATCTACAATATCCGCCTCGATAAATGGAACGGTCCAACGTGTCTCAAGTTTGTCCAACATAGAAAGCTCTCATATATGAAGCACCCCAGGATCAAATACATAGTTTCCATCTCTACACTTAAACAACTCCAAAATAGGTAGCATCACCAAAGTAAGCTCATATGAGAAGCCTAGATCAATCAAAATCACACTCTTAAATGGAGTAGATGAAAACCAATATTTCCCAAACATACGGATCCCAGGATCAAAAACCTTTTCCTTCATGGGAAAATAAGAAGATGAACTCGTATCAACCATATGGGATTCCCCCTTAGATATCAAAGCATCATGAGACAATGAAGGTGTAGGAATCAAAACATTCATAACAATTATGTCCATGTTGGGCTCATCATCATAATCAAAAGGTGGGTAAGAAGAGTAATATGTGAAGGTTCATGAGATAGTTGAGTAGGAATGGAATCTTCATAAAGCAATCTCTCTATTTCACGAATGCCCTCATCCCAATTAGAAGAAGATGTATCAACCACAATATCATCTCTCTGAAGATAATCTTCAATTTGTTTATCTATAAATTCTTCTTCACTAAGCAATCTTTCAATCTTTAGAACCTCTTCATTCTCATCAATGATAGACCCCTCCTCATCACTATACTCATCATAGATTGGTATGTCACAAAGAGAAGGTTCATTATCACTAAAATCCTCATTGGTTTCTTCCTCATAGTGGAAAAGTGGGTTATCAAATGATGTTTCAAACAGAGGATTGGAATGAATCACAAAGTCACTTGGAGGAATAGGTCAATGAGTCATAGAGGACATGGATTCATCATCATATGTAAAGGACTCATCACTATCATAAGGATCATCAAAGGTTGCATCACAAGAATCATAAGGTGGAAGAGAAAAAGGATCCATATTTCCTATAGTAGCAAATTCTTCATCCAAATTAGGAATGCGATCTTGACAAGACAAGTCATCAGATGATATAGCATAAGATGCGTCACTAGAACCACAATCATCATCCTCTATTTGTGGAAAGTCTTGCACAAACTCTTCCTCAACCTCATTATCCCTTTCATTAAACAATTCATCAAGATCAAAATCATCAAAATCACTAGTAGTAGCATGAAGGTCAACATGTGATAAAATCTCAATGTGATCATGAGGAGAAGAGGTATCAATACAAATCTCATCACATGCTTCATTGGAAACACCCTCAATCTCTCTTTGGATTGGGATAAGGTTGTCAACACTAAAAGCAGTTAATTCATCCAAATCGGTGTTTGTATTAGTGTTAAGAGGCTCGTCCCCCATGGTTAAAGATTTGGTGGATCCCATGTGAGGTAAAGGTGATGAAGGTGTGTATGGCTCAAGTATAGTCGGTGGAGAGATGGAAGGGTCTATAATAGGAACATCACTAAGTGTATCATCCTCAACATCTACTCTCAAAGAAGGCTCCTCATCAGGTAAAGCATCATCAGGTCCTATGAGTTGCAAGACGTGCGTTCGCAAGCCTAAGATGTTCAGACCAGTTGCCCCTTTCATTTGCTCAAGTGATTGCATTATAAGTATAAAAGCGTCTTTACTCAAGAAATGATAAATGCTTTATTTTGAAAGGTTGTTTGATTATGACTTTGAAAATTTTCTTCATTTTGAAAATCATCTTGATTTAAAAATTCTTGATTTTGAAAATCCTCATTAAACCCTTGATCATAATCACTCGCGTATAGATGACAATTATTTTCACCATACGGTCCTCCATAAGTCGCACAAGGCCCATACATAGCTCGATAATGCTTGTCTTGTAATATCTCCAAAATAGGACAATTATCCATGTTTAGCAAGGTGGTCGAATGTATATACAAGTAAAATGACGTTTAAAGCTTCCTCGAGGAAGGAAGTAATACACCAAAGGTGGTATGGTTACACGCGTGCCAGTACACGTGGTAATAAACTCGAGGAGTGAGAAATGAGCTCTCGGTCGATTTTTTAGAGATAAGAGATTATCTCCCTCGAAGTGCAATTATTAATATTCACAAGAAAATATAATATATGTAATAATAATTCGGTGGCACACCACTCACCACTATCACTCTTGAATGACCCACAAGGAAGCGGAGAAACGAGGCGGCGCGTAGCACTTAAGAGCCTGCTTCTTTAGAATATGAAATACACTCGCCTTATACCTCCCACACAGTGGCCTCTTTCTCAAGATCAAGTAGATTGTAGTATTTATCTATCGTGCCTTAATTAAATTTAATCGATACACGTGTCAAGGACCGGACCGCTCCCGAACACGGTGTATTGCAAAAGCAATACTTATGAAAGTATGTGAATTGAGTGTTCGTATCTACGTATATGTAATTACATATAATAATGTAGAGAAAATTATTTTTGTATTTATTCGACTTTTTAAGAAAATACTATATGTACGTAAAAATGATGAAAACCGATATAATATATATTTTTTGGTGTAATCTTTTAGGAAAAAGATTACTTTTTGGATTTTTTATTTTTTTGTTTCAATTCTTTAGGAAAAGAATTGATTTTATGGTTTTTTAGTTTTTATATTTTTATCCTTTTGATTTTTTTTATGTTTTTGATTTATAATTCGTAAAAATAACGTTCACAAAATGAACGGATCCCAAAATTCAATCGTCTCACTCGAAACCGTTAATCTTCACGAAAAGAACCGGCAGCGGCGCCATTTAATATTTGTCTTTTTGTAGTTCGTTTTGTCTCGGTATCTAATCGAATTGATATAACTTTTCAAGCTTGACTTAATTGTTTTTGGTTATAAAAGCTTGTTTGATTTCTAAGTTACTTTTCACAAAGCATGTAAAAAGTGAAAATAATATCTAATACTACATATACGTACTAACTAAAACAAATTACAAGTACCGCAAATAAATGCACAAATTGTAAAAATGGAAAATGCAAATTTAAACTATAGTTGCAAAATTTAAAATTCAAAGTTAATAAAACTAATAAGTAATTGACAAATTTTTTAAAGTAAAATAACAACTAGAAAATTTCTACAAACTTTAAAACAAATTTAACAAATTGAATAAAATCTAATTTTTATAAAAGTGACATCTAATTTTTATCAAAAGTAAACATTGCAAAATTAATATTTTAAACCTTAATTGGTCAAAATGGACGCTGACCAAACAAATTTCAAAATCCCACTTACTAACCAACAAACTTAAACTCCTAATTAAATAATGGGCCATTTTGAAACGAATTCTACTACCAAAGTCTAAAAGATTAATCGGATCATTTAATTGGACTATAACTAAAATACGACTATACACAATCTAGAGTAAAAAAACGCATATCTACCAAGCCTAAACAAATTGAAATAAGTAAACAATTGATTCTACTGAATTCCTGAAATCAAAATTACAAAGCTGCACTTCTAGTTGAACTAGTTTCACTTGACTTATTATTTAGCACAAATCTTATTGTATTGGAAAATCAACTAATATGATCAGTCTAAAACAAAACTCTAACTGATACTAATACTCCTATATCAATATCAGACATCTCACATCCATTAATTGGCGATCAAACAAATTTACACTAACGTCACACTATAAGAACAATCAGCAGATGTACTCTAATGAACGCAAAAACTAAACGAGCTTAACCAATTGATTTAAAGCCTCCGTTGTGGGAGAAGCAGAGCGCCGAGCTCGCTTAACTTTGCTGAACTGGCATTTCATCATCACTATGCTCTCTGAATGAATCAAGTCCTATCTATCTTGCATAATCTGTTTACCATGCAAAATTTACAACCACTTCGATCTACGAACTATGAAAATACACTTGTTGGACTGTGAAAATACACTAGATGGACTGTCACTTCGATCTACGAACTGAAATGTGGATTCTCACTTCGGCACGTCTTATTCCCAACTGTGAGCTGTTGTTAGCCAAAAGAACTATGCAAACGAATTAACAAAACTAATTAATCCAACACTCCTAATGTAAACTGAAATTCTGATATGCTTATCTATGCTGAATTATTGCTGAAATCACACTATCTCTACATCTATTTAAACTTCATTTTTCTTGTAGAAATCAAACAGAACCCTCTCATAAGCTCAGCTGAGCTTTTGAGATTTTTGACTCGTAAAAGCTGGTATCAAAAACAGAACTTTGTAACAAATTATACTAACTGACATAAGATCCGACAATCGAACTCAAAAATATTTAGCTACTGCTTATCCCAACTGAATCAACATGAAAAACTTCTAAATCTGAAAAGCTTCTAAAACTTAAAGATGATTAAACTGAAAAGCTTCTTCAACAGACCAATATCTAAAAGCTCAAAATTCTTATCAAATCTGTTAGCCAAATCTGATTATCTAAACAAACACCTATTGCATGAACAATAACAGAATAGAACTATTTTGTGAACAATACTATAAGAACAAGAATCAAAAATCTTGATAGTTTCAAATCAATCTCGGTGAATAGTCAAAGTAGAAGAAAACTTAAAAGAGAATCAAGAAAGCTTGAAGATTGAACTTCACTTCATTAATGGAAGAAAATGAGAATCGGTTACAATCACTTTAACTGAAAAGAAACAGATTTTGTTACAAGATTAGAAAGATAATTATCTATCTAATCCTACACCTACAACTTTGTGAAAACTAACACCTATACTAACCATTTGAAACTGAAGTCTTCCTTCGGTATTTATAGAGGTCTTCGAGAGCTGTTGATGTAGCTTCGACGTGTTCAACCCAATTAAATCGTGCCACGTGGAAAATACGGTGATCTTTCTTGTTCTTCATTCTTCATCATTTTGGGGGTTTCTTCATCTTCCACTTTTGATCTAATTAATTGGTATCATCTTGAAGAGAAGATGATAAGGAGTACTTTTCCTTCTTTGAGTTTCTCTTGAATCCACCTTGATTGTTCTTGAATGCAATTTACAGGTTTTGGTGGTGGAAAAAGTTATAACCGACTGTTTTGTCTCTGAACTTTCTCTCTCTTCACGTTGGAGAAGACGTTTGTGTGAGTGGGTAAGACTAGGTCTTTGACCGAGTATAAGTAATAAGTAATCTTATAATAACTTTCCCAAGTTTGCCTTATAGTCCCTTACTTTTAATTCTTTTATCAAATGTGTATAAAAACTTTTAAGAAATTTCCTTTTTCATCCTTTGATTTATGAGAAATTGCAACTTAAGCCCTCGATTTTGGTAAATTTGGCAAGTAAAGTCCTTGAAAGGTTCTTTTGTCCTTTTCTTCGTCTTTTTGTCAAATAAATCCTTGAAAACACGTGTTTGCTCCAAAATGCATCTTTTAACTGAAAACACATGAAACACAAATACCCACGTAATTCTGATATTTTTCAGTTAAATATAATGTATTTGACTGTGTTTTGAGTGGTTTTTGGATCATAATTGATGAGTGTTTTCACACTTATCAGAGAACAAGAGATGATAAAGTTTAATCATAAGTTTTTAAGGTTAATTCTTCCTTGTAAAAGTATGTTTGTGTTTGATTCTATCTCCTCGTATTTATTTTCCATGCTTGAATAATAAATTGCTTAATAAATGAAGTTTTTAGCGGTTTGGGCTTAATATCTTAACTCGTAACTCCTTCTTTTTCTTCCCTTGTAATTATTGAGGGTGTCAGCGTCATGAACTTTTTGATCATGGGATTGCGGAAATTTGGCTTACTATATATATCATAATAATAAGAAGAATAAATAAAAACATGTTCTCTAGGATCCTTCGGGTGGGAGTCATGTAGCACTAACCTTGTCATTAGAGCCTTAGGGTGTATGGCATGGTGACGTGTTCAATAAAAAATTTCTTCATCATCATGAGCCTTAAGGTGGGATGGTGAATGTCAATTCCCTTGTTTATATCCAAGGAGCCTTCGGGTGTGGATCATAAATAAGGAGCATTTTTACATCTTAAAGAGCCTCAAGGTGTATGATGTAAATGTTTCTAACTCCATTAATAAAGTCAAAATTGACTTTGGAGTATTTATTGTTGCTTTAAGTAGACCTATTATCCAAATTTCGGGTCCGGGAATTTATCCCTCAAATTGTGTTAAGTTATCCTTGATGTGGGCTTTCTTTAGTGACAACGGTTTTTGAAGTCAAGGTTAGGTTTTGAGTGTTGAGTTTATACCATTTTTTGCCTTCATTTTCGGACTAATATACATCAAATAAGTCAAATGAGCCATTGGGTAAATGACAACATTTAAAATCTAGAGATACAATTAGGAATAAAAGGAGATTGAGTTTAACACAAATTACTTGTATAAGTGGTCTTAACATTGGAACTTATGATTGACAATGATCTTGTTTTTAAACTTGGCATGGAAAGAGTGAAAAGTCGAGGACGATGAACCTATTTGAGTTTTATGATCCTAAAAGTTATTTTTCAAATAATGAAAGCATTACATTATGTCTTTGCAAAATAAAGTGTCAAAAGTTGAATAAAAGTGTAGTTAGTAGTTTTATTTTATCATTGCTTGAGGACACGACAATTGTTTAGCAAGGGGGAGTTTGATATGAGGGAAATTACTCATATCAATTGTATCTATAAATGAACATAAAATGCATAAAATATATAAAAATGGTATTGTATTTGTTTGTTTCTTGTTTCATGTGTGTAGGTACCCAAGATCACGAAAACTTGAAAAATAGACACGAGTTTGAAGAAAAGATCAAGAAGCCAACAATCAAGTTCGTTTTTCAAGGATTTTAAATTTGTCAAGTTAATGGGCTAAGTGGGACCCACATTTTTGTATTGGGCCTAAAAGCCCAATATTGGATATAGTATAATCACTGTTGGGTCAAAGCCCAACAATAAGGCCAATAGTAACAAACAAAAAAAAGAAACGGATGGATGAAGTTTGGGTCCAATAGTTCAAAGCCCCAAAGCTCAAACGATAATTTAGTAAGATGGTGAAAAGTATTATGAGTTTTGGACCCGAAGCCCATTAGGGTAAATAAACAATGAGACGATGGGAGTTATATAAAGTTTGGTAAAAACTTTTCACTTTGGTCAAAGTTATCGACACAAACAAGAAAACAGAGAGAAAGAAAAAGAGACATAGAGATGTAGCAGCCACAACTCCACAAACCCTAGATTGATTTTGGGGTTTTCTGATTAAATCAAGATTGCACCTAACGCGCTAAAAATAATTCACAAGTTTTTCGGAATGAAGAAGATGCACCAAGGATCCACGTGGCAGTCAAGATGAGTCACTCATCTCTTTTGATTGGTAGATTTCATCACCACCAATCGTTGCACCAATGGTATTAAGCCACCTCAGCTTCAAACTAGCACAACTAGCACAAATTCCTTCCAGCCTGGCGATCCGTGTGACCGAGAGGATGTTTTCATCCGTTTGATCAAGAATGAGAAGAATAAGATGAAATCAAGGGTTGTGAATTGTTCTTCATCAACAACCTATGTAACACCCCCAAATTTACACAATTCAATACAGCGGAAGACTCGTTGGTGTTACGAGATAACACATTACTCACATCATAGACAACACATAAAAATCGCGTCGTTTATTAATAAAGCATTTCCATTAATAAATATCAAATTTACATAGGTCCCAAGTCATTGTATTTCATACAAGTTTTACAAAGCATTTGAATGGAAATTATTATTTAAGTGCGGGCCATGAATTCTTGTTGTCTTCCCGAGAATTACCTTTAAGTACCTGAGATAAAACATGTTAAAAGAAAAGTTCAGCGATAACGCCGAGTGAATTCATAGAGTTTAATAAAACCATTAATATATCATCGGTATATAATTATTACCGAAAATCATTTTTGTACAAATCCTTGTAATAGGCCATAAAATAGCCAAAGTCATTTTATACAAATCCTTATCAAAAATCATAATATAGGCTTTTTCCTTCAAAATCATTATACGAACCAATGTCGTAAAAACATCATACAATACGTTTTATAACGTTGTATAAAGCTAAATAAAAACCGTTATATGAATATGGTTATGTAAAACCAAAACACGAACATAAAATCAATAATAAGACTCCGTATTGCTAGTCAGGCAATATATCGTAATTCAGTGCGTATAGCAGTATTTCATTATTTTGGATTATTATAAGCCGCATGACATTGTTACCTTACTACAACAAACAACGGGTAGCTAACCCGAAACTCAATTTTCCCATCTAAATTAGCGTGTCGTCACAAAGATCACGCTATGGAAATCTTCTCATACATAAATTCGCTTACCAATCAATATGGCACGACGGGGATCAACCGTCAAGGCGCGAACTAGGGTGATCGTCTCCAAATAGTACTATTATATGCACAAGCGTCTACCAAATCCCGGTAGTTCACAATTCATGCTAATGGGACTTTTAGTGACATAACCTAACTTTAATAATCCAATTTATTTCATACTTCGGGTCATATAATCATTCATCGGGTCATACAATCATTCGGGTCCAACTCAATAAACAAACAATCGGGACAACTTGTGTCCTATTTTATCAAAACTAACATGTTGTCTCCCTCGCGGGTTTATAAAACATTTCTTAAAAACATTTAAAAGAGTGTGAGGCTATGAACTCACGTTGATGTGGGAAGGCGTTTATCAGCGATTTGGATGTACGGTACGTGCTTCAATCACGGAAACCAAGACAAATAATACTCGTCTTAGAATCTTGTCCTATGACTTTATAAAGACCATAACTATGTATATATATGATGATTTTATAAATATGATGATGATCAAGTGGGTTTATACATCTTTACTCATTCATTATAGTGTTTATGTGTTGGTAACATTTTTATACTAGTTATACTAGTTCAATTTAATTACATTTTGAGGCCCAATAAGCTTATTACAAGCCCAATACTTTTCATTAGCCCAATTATACTTTTAATATCAGTATTGTACTTTACATGTTGGGCCCAAATGGGTTAAGCCCAATAAGTAAGTTTATAAGTGTTTTACCAAACTAGTCGGGTTAATAGTCCAATAAGGCTACTTTGGCCCGTTAATGTTTATATGTTGTAAAGCTCGGGTTTTATCGGTTTTACTTGTTATATAAGTTATATATCAGTATGTGAGATTATAAAAGTTTACATAAGACGGGTCCGACCGTCTATGTTTTATTTGACAAACACGTTAATCTTTCGGTTTTAGCCGAAAAGACGTAAAACTTAGGTATATAGTTTTATCACTTGGAAGAACATTTATACATGTAATTTATATAACATGTCTCATTTTAATATCAATATATACCTCTTTATTTATTATTATTATCAACTAGTGGGTTTTATATATGTATATTTTATAATACAAAATTTTGAGTGCTTATATTATATACTATTTATTTTATCAAATCTGTCCTAAATTTTCAATCCACTAAAATGTCCATATCTAGAGTTCTATAAGAAGATAGGACCTTAAAGTTTTATGACAGAAACTACATGATATGTGCTTCATTTTATTCCTATAGCTACTGATGAATCAGCCTCTAAATATTTTAATAAATTCGTCCAAAACAGTGTAGGCAGATTTGCACTCTAATCTTGTTTTGATCATATCTCACTCATTTTGATGATTCCATTGCATGTCCAACTCTCACATGTGTATAACACCTAATATTTACTGTAAATTGATTCCACTATGTCATTTTATCAGTTTATCATTTGGTTACTTACTGTTTTTATACAGCCATCATATTTAGCAAGATTTTAACCTTGTTACCTATGGTTTTCCATCTTTTTACCCATGTTTATCAAATCTATCAACACCAAATCACCACATAATATTTTTAATCATCATTAATCATCATATACATATATATATATATATATATATATATATATATATATATATATATATATATATATATATACATAAATAAAGAAAATACAAGAATACATATTAAAAATAACAAGAGGATAGGAAGAAACAATCTCTATACCACCAAAGTGATGAAATGATGAGTTTTTGGATGAACAAGACTTGGTTTTGGGTAACCAATCTTATGAGATATCAACACCACTTCTAGGATCACCAAGTATTTGTAGACTCCTCCAAAAATCATCCCTTGATCTCCATATAAACTCCTTTTTAGTTGTTAAAATCACCTCTAATCTTCATAATTTGAATGTGTTTTCATCATATGTAAATTATACTTATGATTTATGGTTGAATTTTTTATCTAATGGGGTGTTTTTGGGTGATATGGGACGTTCATAGGGAGAGAGGAAGAGAGAAAATGTGTGAGTTGCATGAGAGAAATGGAGGAACTAGTTTAGTGTTGGTGGTTTTTGTGAAAGATGGTTTTGATGTGTAAACTAGGACAAGTGTCCTAGTTTATACTATAAACTTGCCACATCTTTGATGTGGTGGTGGTGTGTTGATCATCCCATAGTGGGGTGAGGCAAGTGTAAACTTGTCTCATCCCACTAATTTACGGGTACTCCTCGATTCTAGTTTCCTCGATTTGCGTGCCCTCGGGTCGTTTTACGAAAAACGTTTTTATAAATTATGAATCAACGGAACAAAACGAATCTAATAAAAATTGTCTCATCAAAAATGGAGTTCAAAAACATAAATACGTAATCCTAGGGTTTCCGGTTTAGTCGTAAAGGACGTTAAATTATGCACGTAAGTCCTAATCTCTTTTCGTAAATTTGTGAGTTTATGAGCCAACATAAATTTAAAATTCCAAAATAATATTCACGGATAAATTTATTTTCTGAAATGTCGGACTGTCACCAAAAACGGTGTATGTAAACGTAAGCACGTAACGTACAATCCTCCGGTTTAGACGTAGTCGATGCTACTTCAAGACGTAAATCCAAATTTCTTCCCAAAAATGAGTGAGTTTATAATATAACATTAATATAATGTTTTCAAATAATAACTGAGAATAAAATATCAACCATAAATTGACGGATTGTCACAACCTACCCCTTCAGTTAGCCTATAAAAACCCCCAAAAATAATGTATTTATCATCCTTTTTCTTTTTGTTGAGTTATAATGTTAGTTTTAGATTAGAACTTTGTATTTTCTTTTTATAAAGTTGTACTGATTTTAACGAATTAATAAAATTAAATTTCAGTTTAATGATTATTGGAGTTGTGTTCTTAGTATTTTATCAGTGTTATTTTTAAAGTCTTAATCTATAATTATAACTGTTAAAAGAATGTTTACATGAGCTTTCTCTATAGCTTTTGTTAATGTTTGCAAATGATTTGGGAAAATTACTTAAACCACTGTTTAAGTATTATAAATAAAAGTTGTTGGTATCTCATGGTTCGAGCATGATATTGGTGTCGTTTTGGTACTTGGTTTGAGACATTTATGATGGTGGATTGTTCGTGATTTGGTGTCGGTTCTAGTTCGAAAGTACGCTCAGCGCGTTACTACATCATCAAAGGTTCATCAATACAAAGGTAAGCTCGATTTAATTTTATTTTTATGAATTTCACTTAGAATAAATGGATGTTAGGGTTTTTGAATTTGTGTAACCGCTTAAGTGATGATAATCTGATAGAATTGGATTTGTTTACTCGTATTAGCTGTTTTAATATTAATTTGTGAATTCAATGATTTAGTTAAATAACTGTTTTAGATCTGTTTTCATTTCCTTGTTTGGATTTCCATGAAACTGTTTCGATCTTTATGGATTTGTGTATGTATCTGCTCATTTTAAGTTGTTTTAACTGATTTTGGTGTCTCAAGTTAGTTCGAGTTTGAGTAGATGCTGATTTGGTTTAGTCTGTTTAACGTAAAGTGGTTGACTAACTTGATGTTTAATTTATTAGCTAGAGGTTGGTTATTTGCTAATAAAATTATAATGATTTTACTGTTATATTTGAGGTCAAAATATAGATGATGATTTTGGTTTACTATTAGATTGTTGTTAAAAGTTTTATTAGTTTATTTGTGTTGGTTTACTCGCTAAGATACTTTGCTGATAAAGCTTTCTTTGTTTTGCTTTGAGTTTAGTTTTCATTTATCCGTTTATTAGATTGTTCAATTGTTGAATCTGTTATTGTGCAATTGTCTAGCTAATTCTTATTTAACTGCTATATTCTAAATCATGGACTACTGAATCATATTTGTTTTATCTGTTATATTCATAGTTTCATAGTCTGCTTGTTATTGATTATCTGTTTTTTTCTTTTTATCACTGAGTAGTTTATTTTGTTTTACTGAATTGGTTGATTTATTGATCTGTAAAATCAGCTTTCCCAAACGAACTGTTTGGTGGGGCTTTACTACTAAAAACTGAATTCCAAATAGTAAACATCCAAAAAGTCACTCCTGTGACTCGAACCTAGGACCTCTAGGTCAACAGCCAACAGACTCAACCAATTGAGTTGTGGGCTCTTTTTATTATTTAACTTTGGTTAGTTCTTTATATACCATCTTAATTTTGGACTGTCAGAATATTTAACAAATTATTTTAAATACTTTGATAAATTTAAAGTAATATAACTTAATTACTTAGTTTTACTAAATAAAATTGTTTAATTAATTTTTCTTTTAAAAAAGTATTAAATAAAATAATATTAAAAATAATAAATAAATAAATAAATATATTTTATTACTTTTTTAAAAATTTAAATTGCTTTAGAAAAATTTAGATTTAATTAGTTTTGTTTTAAATTATTTTGAATTAAGAATTTTGTTTAGATTAGTTTTGTCAATTAAAATGTAAAAGTAAACTTTAAATAGAACAATATAGATTTAAATATTTGTCTTTTAGAATTAATCTTGGGATACGATTCATGCACTTTAGGATTAAAATTGGTAGAATTAATTTAGCAAAAACCGAAACCGAATTCAAATAATTGTCCAATGAAATTCAGTATATTGAAGTACATTTCTCTCAATTCATGACCAATTGAAAGTCCTATAAATCTCAAGTTTATTATTGTTCTTGGTTGATAGGGTTTTTTGGAAATTCTATGTCTATTTCAAGCAACAAGCAAAAATGGTGAAAAATATTAAACTATATATCCGTAAAACACTTAGCAAATACTAATTATTTTTCACTAAAGTCCAAAATGTAAAAACATGAAAGTTAAGTTCTCAAAATGTAAATTATTGAAAGAATAAAACTTAAAATGTAAAGTTCAAAAAGTATAAGGACCTAAAACGTAAATCTAACAAACTTGTAACTAACTTTTAACAAACTCACAAACTGCCTAACCAACTTTGACAAGTAACTGAAAGTTAAAGGATTAAACACTAGCAAACCCTAATTAATTGCAAAATTAGTTATGAATGCAAAAAGTTACAAACCCTGTGGACTAAAGTGCAATAAATGGAAAATTTTCAACAAAAACGGGCACACTCAACAAATAAGCTCGTATGAGCTTATTAATGGACCAAATAAGCTCAAACAAGTTTCAAAAGACTTAAAATAGAAAAGTAGCTAGGTATGTAGAACGAAACAACTTAAAATCAAGTAAAACTCAATATAGCTTATTCCAGTAAGCCAACATTAAGCAAACTAAAAAGGCTAGACATCCACATCTTGATTTCAAAGCTCAAACTTATCAATCAGCTTATTAAGAGTGTGGAATGTCTTTTCTTTTTGAAAATGATGCACTGGATAAGAAGGAAAATGGAATTAAGCTGAAATGTGCTTATTTGACCAAGTTTGACCAAAATTATGAAAAAGCTAAAAATATCCAAAACTACTCAAGACTTGTTTCTAAACATGTTTGTGAAGAAAAATGACAAGATTTATGAAGTAGATTTGGCAGTATAAGAAAACAGTTCACTTCTCTTTACAGAAACTTGACTTTGCTAATCAGCTTATTAATAAGCTGATTTCTCACTGAAATCTAAAGACTGTAGAATTTCCTTGCACAAATTTGATCCTTAGATGTTAAGCTATAACTAGAAACTTGTTTCAAGTAATTTGGTTTAGAAATGAAGGAATAGCATGGATTTGAAATGAGCTAGTTTCTGAATGAAAATGAAAACAGACTTTGACCCATACGTTTTTCAAGCCATTTACCTTTTTGACTATTGTTTTGACTTCAAAACCAAACACACTTGTCACCAAATGCTTACTGAATGTGACTGAACAAAACTTGACAAGATTAACAAACTTTTATCACAAAAACTTGACAAATCCAAACACTAATTACCAAGTCTGTGATGAACTTTTTCAAAGTGAATTTGATTTAAAGAATGAAGAAAGCTAATACTAATAGCAAAACATGTTCTATGAGTAAAATGAACGGTTTTTGACACAAATTTAGACTTGTTAACAGGCTTTAATACAATATGCACTCAAGAGCTAAAACTAATGAAGAACAAAACCAAAATCAAGGTATAACAGACTTAAGGCTACAAGTCTACTAACAAGCTATCAAACTATCAATATTACACTAAATCAGGTACAAAAACATAATCATAACAGCATATATTGGTTACACTAGAATTGAGCATGCAAATTCAGTTGAGTGGAACTTAAAACAAGAAAACAAGTGCCTTTTAGCTAGATGCCTCCCTTGATGGAGTAGTGCGGCGCTGAGCCAACTAGAATTCATAAGAGCACCATGAAAACACCACCATTAACCATATTATCACCTCCAAAAGCCTTTTATAAACAAATCAAACCAACTACTACACAATCCGCTACCAAGGACTGGAATGAACTGATCTTGCTAGGAAACTTGATGTAACTTCCAAAAACTTCTCAAACAAACACCATTGATCAGTTAAGATCAATGAAATCACAAACAAGAACAGGATTAAAGGTATGGGTAAGTGAATTGAAGAATAGAGAAGAGTAAATGGATATTTTTGGGATTTTTATTGATTGATGAAGGAAAAACTGTTACAACTACTTAACTAATCTATAACTAACTCTCAAGAGTGTGTCAAACTCTTGCGAGAAGTTTACTAACCGAATGAGAAACAGGAATGAGAGGAAAATATAAGTCTGTGTTTTTTTTCACACTTAGCTACTTGCTAGAAATGAAGATACAATTGCCTATTTATAGAGGTTGGTGATGATGTGTTGAGGACGTCTGACGTGTCTCAACCAATAGGAGGATGCTAGGTGTCAAAGTCTGGTGTATTGCAAATTCTCATCAACAACACAAAAAGGGGTTTTCTTTTCCTTTGATCGTCAGCTTAATTGACTTATTCAGTTGAATTCGTCATCTCAAACCGAGCATTTTTCATGTAGAAATCTTTTTGTGAAATACATTGTAGACGAATCCACGGCCTGGGCTCGTTTGAAGAAGAGAGTGACACGTGGCAGCTTTTGATTTGTTCTTAACCCTTCACACGGATCATTATCTACTTTGGATAAAGTATATTATTGCATGGAGAGTTCTGATTGGTCAAAGAAAATAAAGTGGGATGCACTGTAGCAGATTCGTTCATTAAATGAGGGTGTGAATTGGCAAGCTAGCTGGCAATCCATGACTTCATTTTCTTGCATTGTGATTGGTTCAAAATCACATGACACGGATTTATATCAAACTTGAGGCATTTTTGACAAATTCAGTCCTTACACTTTGGCAGATTCATCATTTGAGCTTAATTCTTCATTTCTTTGGCAATTTTAGTCCATTGACTTGCATCCTTGTTCATTTGACTCCCTTGACTTGGTTGACTTGAAGTTTGACCAAATTTGACTTTGATCATGACTTTTCCAAAGTTTGCATTTAAGTCCCTCAACTTTTGAGTATTGTCAAGATAGGTCCTTCATCTCCAAATGACTTGTCATCTTTGATCCTTCTCTTGTCTTTTCATCATAAATGAGCTTGATTTCTTCTTGTCTGCTTGAAAATGTATCATTGTTACCTATTTAAGCACAAACACAAAACACACCACATAATTTTGCTTAATAGCACAAAAGTTAGGTATTTTCCATGTGTTTTAGGGTGATTTGTTGATTAATTGATATGAGGTTTTTTACATATCAAATCCCCTAGACTTGAACATCGCCATGACCTCATGCAATGCTATATTTTAAAGCACAATTTTATATTTTCCTCATAATTAACCCACCTTGGCCAATGGAATGTTTTTACACTACCCTACACTATATGATGCATGATTTTGATTTTGTACAATGCAATGCAAAGATAACAATTCTATTTATATATTTTAGAATTTTATTGAAATGGTTTTGATGGAAAAACTCATAAAGAAATCAGTGGCTTAAATTAGGGCTTTGGTACCATGGACACTTATCACCCTAAAGTTTCACTTTCCCCATACCAAGCTTAAAAATGGGATCATTGCATTCACAAGTAAAAAATGCATAAACTTATTCATGACAATTAAATGTGGAACCGGTTATTATTTGAGCAAATTGCTTGAAGGCAAATTTGTCATTATTTGAGGCGTGAAATATAAGAAATGTAAAATCCGAAAATAAGGAAGCACGGTTTTAATCCTAAGTAATCCTCTCATCCATTACTTGAAAAACCGCTCACAATTCATATAAGTCCGACTCAAGAATAATAAGCCATTCGACTTATGTGTAAAATCCTCATGTCATGCATTAATAAGTAGCTACACACTCGATAAGGAAAGAAAACAAAACTCACGCAATAATTTACATCCGCCATCTTTTTGAGACTTTGGATCTTCAATCCCGCAACCCGTCAAGGTAATATTGGATTGGAGCAACTATTAAATCCCTACAACCCATCAAGGTAATATTGGAATCTAATAGTTAGTATAATTAAAACTTCACTGCCCCTCTTGGGAGTCTTGTATAAGTATTTTTTTATTTTTTTTCTTTTTCTCTTTTTTTTTTCTAGCCACTCATTTTTTTGTAAGCCGTTCTTATTTTTCTTTATTCCTCACAAAGAAATTTGAAAAGAATAAAAGGAAAAACACCCGCTAAGTATTATGCATGACATAAGTCTAGTACACATAAAATTTTCTAACTAAGAATCTTAAGACGTACTTATATCAACCATGAATGATTAGACAAAAATGGATAAGAGACTACAAACCAATTAAAACCGTTCTTGATTATTTATTAAGATATACACATGCGAAGAAAATAGAGGTAAAGAAGAGAAGGGTTTAGCCACAAGTAATTATCATGAAGTTTATCTAGCCCTTTTATACTTGCTTCAACTCTATCATCTCCCATTCTCCACAAATTTTGAAGTGTCAAATAATGAGAGTGGTGGATGCTTAGCCTAATAGACCAATCAAGGACTACATGGTTAAGGATACTAGTTAGAGAGTGCTTGGATAAGCAAACTTGGGTTGAGTAAAAATATCCATGGCGGGCCTAATATGTCAAAGAAGTCTAAATTTGTTAAACCATGTCCTTATTATATTTTTTTTCTTTTAATATATTTTTGATGAAAAATAAGAGAAGAAATATATACAATGCAAATGTGTTATGGAAATGAAAAATGATTGATGCAAAAATTATGAATGCATATTTTTGGTGGCCAAAGTAGATCAAAAATTTGAAAAATGTTTGAAAAATTAATTTTCCATGTTATCATGCGGTCAATGACAAAGTCTAGGTAAGGTCACTTCGATAGAAGACCCCCCTACAGTTAAGCTAAACATTGTCCTGAATGTTTAAGAGCATGAAAGTATAAACTTCCCCTACACTTGTGACAATTAATAGACTTTGTTTAACCCAAGCTAAGGAAAGATCAACTATAGTGAATTCATTTTAAAAGCACAATGTGTCTATGAAAAATCACAATAGTAACGAAGTGAACCGGATACAAGGGACTCCTCCATAAGCTCCAAAGCACGTGATGAGTGAGCAACCCTACAAACAACATGAAGACAAAAGAAGGTCTCCCCATACACTTCTCATTAACTCTCCATCTTTTATTTCTAACCTACAACCCTCTAACTCTAAAACCTCTAAACCTTGTTATTCAGGCTTGATTTAAGGAGTCTCTAGCTCGATTCTTCCCACAATGAATTAATTCATGGGGAAAATGGGGATCTCTTGGACAATTTCCACGGAAATGTCCTCCCTAAAATAGTGCTTAACACGGTGACCATTCACTTTAAAATTTGGACCATCGGGTTGTGACAACTCAATAGTTCCATATGGAAATACTTGAGCAATAGAGAATGGACCGGACCATCTCGACTTATGCTTGCCCGCAAAGAGTTTCAACCTTGAGTTAAAGAGGAGAACCGGCTCTCCAACTTTGAACGCACGGTTCTTGATATTAGCATCTTGCAATTGCTTAGTCTTTTCCTTATAAAGCAACGAGTTCTCATAAGCATTGGCTCTCAATTCATCCATATCATTGAGTTGGTCCTTTCTATGTGAACTGGCTTGGTTTAAATCAAAGTTATCCCACTTGAGAGCCCAAGAATCCTTATGCTCTAACTCGAATGGGAGGTGGCATGCTTTTCCATAGACAAGCCTATATGGAGTACAACCAATTGGTGTCTTAAAAGCCGTCCTAAAAGCCCACAAAACATCATCAAGCTTCTTCGACCAAGAAGCTCGATCTCTCCCACCGTTCTTTCCAAAATTCTCTTTAAACCACGATTTCTGACCATGGTTTGACCTTTGGTTTGAGGGTGATACGCGGTAGAAAGTCTATGATTAACACCATATTTCTTCATAACTCTTGTGAATTGATCATTACAAAAGTGAGTATCATGATCACTTATGAAGGCCCGAGGTACACCAAATCTAGCAAATAATTGCTTCAAAAATTTCACTACAACTCGAGCATCATTAGTAGGTAATGCTTTGTCCTCAACCCACTTTGACACATACTCCACCGCTACGAGTATGTACTTATTTCCCTTAGAAGATGGAAAAGGTCCCATGAAATCTATTCCCCACACATCAAAAATCTCACATTCTTGTATGAAGTTTTGTGGCATCTCATCTCGTTGAGTAATTTTTCCTTGTCTTTGACATACATCACAAAATTTCACCATCTCCTGGGCATCTTTGTATATGGAAGGCCAATAGTAACCCGAATCAAAGACTTTCTTGGCGGTATAGTTGGGCCCAAAATGTCCACCCTTAGGTCCCTTTGTTGATCCCAAACTTAGATCGATTAGCTTTGTGTATACGAGATTAGATCAAGTAATACACGTAAAGAAACTTGTGTATATGCTTATGAATCTAAGTGTTATGCGGAATTTAACACTTAAACAAGAACACACAATGATATAAACAAACTTTCACTTTGATTATCAATATCAAACTTGCTTACAATGAAAGTAGTTTATGAATAAAAACTTTTATGAAACTTATATAAAACATTAACCTAAATGTCTTCTTTTATAGACATAAGAAGCCTTGTACAATAATCTACGTATCAGCTATTCTAGGTAAAGATAAATATAGAAAATACATTATCGTTCCTATCCTTACTAGAAGTATTCTAGAATATAATAAACGTGTAGAATATATCTTCCATCAGTGCTTGTCTTCAATGTGTCAACGCTTGACGTTAACTTGTCAACACTTGAGCTGTCAGCGCTTGTTTTATTCTTGTCAACGCTTGTTTTGTTCTTTGTCAGCGCTCAAGTGATCTGGCCTTAATTTATTCCCAACAATCCTCCCCTAAACTTGATATCTACTCTAGTAATCAAGTTTCTGAATAAAATAAAACATACAGAGAGGATTCTTACAAACATACTTATCCCTGAATTTGAGTAATAATAAATCTCGAAAAGTCAATCACTCAAATCCCTTATATAGTCAGCCTTCACTTTATCTTAATCATCTTCACTACCTGTAGAGTCTTTGGAGTTTTCTTTATTACTTTTGTCACTCAAATTCGATTGCTCCTCCCCTTTTTAAGACTCCTCTCCAAGATCAATATACAAGGACAGAACTAAGAACATCCTCCTTGCATCAGTTTCTAAAACAACAAGTCTATCAGGTTAAAACAGTGAGCCTTGACAATTTGTACCATTTATGTATTATGCTTTTACAAGCTAATACAGGTTTTTGTCAATTCCATTAATGACAAAGGTTTCATACTGTCCTCATCCACATTCGGGAAATGAATCCCCAATGTTGATTCATAGGACATGGGGATGGACTTACTGATGATAAGACTGACTTGACCTGCATTAAAGCTAGTGCCAATAGTCTCAGCCATCTCCATAACACTATCCACCCTTGTGAAAGTGATCTCTGCTGCTACTAGATGTCAATCACTAGGAAAAACATCTCAATGATCATTAGGCTTCCAGATATTCAAAAATTTGAAAAATGTAAGGGTGATGAAACATTTTGGGTCTATAAAGAAGTTTATAAATCACACCAGCTAAGATGTCATAGCATAAAATGGACTTGAGAATGGAAAACTTTAGTTAGAACATAAACAAAGGTAATAATCCTAAGGAAATTAACTAGTCTCTAATAAGCAAGAGTGACAAACACTGTTCATGCATACACTCATGCAAAAGCATGATAGACACACATGAACTCTAGAGTCCTTTGTTCACAAATGCCCCAAAGAGAAAGTTAACTCATATAAAACCTTTGCAACTCCCCAAGTAAGCCCAAAAATATATCTACCCCAAGTCACCCATACGACCACACCCAATTCTAGGCCAAAAGTCTTGGCAGCATGCACAGTATATCAACTTTGCATGCTACAGTGCCTCACGAATTAGAAAACTAAATCGTACTCACCAGTGGACACAATCTAGAATTGTGATAAGAGTGCTCTAAGAGTACCCAAAAACCTAGAGGTTTACCTCCCCTTAACAGAAGCATACATATCATTATATGTGAAGAAGCAAAATTTTATTTCAAGACAGAAATGTAAACATTCCAACCATCATAAATAAATTTTGCAACTTTGTATCCATCCAAATGTAGCTCCATTTTTCTGCATAGTTAGACAAAAACCACAAAAACACACACCAACAGAGGCTACCCTTTCCCACAACAATGGGTAGAGATAACATGTTAGTGGATACAAATAATATTAGTGGAAAGACCAACAATGCATGTTCCTTGAGCATCTACTATCCCAATATCCTTGATCATTAACCTGCTTTTGGATAGGCTGCTCAAAAAGAAAACAAATTAGTTTCCTTTGGAGATCCAAGCCTTGTCAGACTTGGATCTGTCTAGTTGTTCAACTAGAGTGGTCTTATTCTCTGCCACAAATCCCTGTTCATCCCTTTGTGACCTAAACACCCAGTTTGTTCCAATGAGTCTAGTAATGACCTTCTCAAGATATTTAAGTCTATTGCAACTCATTGAAATACCATTAAAATTAGAGTTTTGCTCTTGTTTAGGTTTCCAAGTTAAGTAGGATGATGCTTCAGACCCTTGACCCTTATTAACCAAGTATCTTTGTTTATATGGTCTAAAATAAGGTCTCATACCAAACTTGGAGCTGTCAGCGCTGTATTTGTGCCTGTTAGTGTTGAATTTGTTCCTGTCAACGCTGAATTTGTTCCTGTCAGCGCTGAATTTGTTCCTGTCAGCGCTGAATTTGTTCTTGTCAGCGCCCAAATTAGGGTTTGCTACAGGAACATACTGTCTGTTTGACCAAGTGTTGGTCTTTTGAAAGGGCCTTTGTCCATGGGTATTAGCTGCCTTAGAGAAGAAAGGAGCTGGTCTAGTAGCCTGTGGTCTAGTGTGGACAAAAGGTCTATGGTTGACATTGGATGACCTATTGTCAGCGAATGAATTGTATTCACTCACACAATTATAGGCCAAATGTGAGAAGCTCCCACATGAGTAACAAGCCTTTTTGGACACAAACTTAGGCTTAGACTAATAAACCCCTGTCCCATTAACACTTGCTTGGCTTTGGGGTGACCTAGGTTTCCTATAGATTTCAGCATATTTAACACTAGGTTGTTTCTTAATTGGGGAGCCAAGATTAACACCTTTTCCAGTGATAGGATTGGTCACAGTGATAGGTGTAGATACTACTGAACTCTCAATGGGTGTAGGAACAAATGGACTCTCACTAAGCATCCCACCCTTAACAAAAAAAGTGGGGTTGGCCTTCTTCCAATCTTCTAGGTCAATAATCTTTTGTTGATATTCCTCAACTGGGGAAAGGACTCTAGGTGGAGGAATAAATTCCTCTTCTTGGAGTTCTGGAATACCAGTCCAAGACAGATCCTTTCTTTGGACACCATAGAAGTCCCCAGCTGGTGGTGGAACAACAGTATAGTCTTTCATCCCAATCCCAGTCATGTCCTTAGGATCCCTCTGTTTATTAACACATTCTCCTAGGGTTTGTGTGGCTTTATCAAATCTCTGAATTTTAAGACCTACATTGTCCTTATTCTTGATAGCCTCATCTAACTTAGCCTGTAGTTCAACATTGACCCTATTCATGATGTTTCTAATATCATTACTAGCATTTAAATCATGTTTTAAGATATTAATTTTATCTTTTAGGTCAAACTCCATTTTCTTATACTCAGCTACAGTCTTTTCAGTTTTAGTAAGAGCAATTTGATAATTAGATAATTTGCATCTCTCAGTACTCACATCTTCTAACAATCTTAAAACCTCTTTGTTAAGTCTTTCAGTATTTAAACGACAAGAAGAGTCATTACATACCTCATTATCAGAACATGAAGAAGAATTGGAACTTGTGGAACTTGAAGTAGACGTGGCCTTAACTGAAAACATCATCAAATTATTCTTCACCTTCTTCCTTAGCCTGGTTCACCTCACGATATTGGATCTCGTTCTTCAAATCAAAGTTTCTCAACAAGCTCTGATACCACTTGTTGATCCCAAACTTAGATCGATTAGCTTTGTGTATACGAGATTAGATCAAGTAATACACGTAGAGAAACCTTTGTATATGCTTATGAATCTAAGTGTTATGCGGAATTTAACACTTAAACAAGAACACACAATGATATAAACAAACTTTCACTTTGATTATCAATATCAAACTTGCTTACAATGAAAGTAGTTTACGAATAAAAACTTTTATGAAACTTATATCAAACATTAACCTAAAGGTCTTCTTTTATAGACATAAGAAGCCTTGTACAATAATCTACGTATCAGCTATTCTAGGTAAAGATAAATATAGAAAATACATTATCGTTCCTATCCTTACTAGAAGTATTCTAGAATATAATAAACATGTAGAATATATCTTCCATCAGTGCTTGTCTTCAATGTGTCAACGCTTGACTTTAACTTGTCAAAGCTTGAGCTGTCAGCGCTTGTTTTGTTCTTGTCAACGCTTGTTTTGTTCTTTGTCAGCGCTCAAGTGATCTGGCCTTAATTTATTCCCAACACCCTTATGACAAGCTTCTAAAATCTTAAATGCCTCGGGCCCATCTACACATCGTCTAATGATTTGGTCCGCACATTGCCTAAATAGGTAAGGGTCATCCCAAAAGTAATACTTCACTTCCTTAAGAAATTTCTTCTTTTGTTGGGAAGTGAGATCCTCTATTAGCACATCCCCCACAAGATAGTTTGCAATATCCGCAAACCAAGGGGTGGCATCCTCTTGAGAAGAGATAGACATGAGCTCCTCTAATGGAAAGGATTCATTGATTTCCTTATGAGGCAAATCTCCTTGATAAGGATGCTCAAGTCTACTGAAATGATCCGCCGCTAAATTCTCGGTTCCTTTCTTATCACAAATCTCTATCTTAAACACTTGTACCAATAAAACCCATCTCAAGAGTCTAGGCTTAGCATCTTGCTTTGTCATGAGGTACTTGAGAGCGGAATGATCCGTATACACTATGGTTTTGGATAGCACAAGATAGGGTCTAAATTTCTCAAAGGCATAGACTATAGCAAGCAACTCTTTCTCCGTGGTGATATAATGAAGTTGTACACCCGTCATGGTTTTACTAGCATAGTGTATAGGTTGAAAATGCTTATTCACTCTTTGTCCTAACACGGCCCCCACGGCATAATCACTAGCGTCACACATAAGCTCAAAAGGCAATTCCCAATTTGGAGAAACCAAAACGGGACAACTTTTCCTTATGTATCTCAAAAGATTCCAAACACTCTTGGTTGAAAATGAAAGGAGCCTCTTTTTCCAAGAGGTGGGTCATCGGTCTTGCTATCTTAGAGAAATCTTGTATGAAACGTCTATAGAACCCCGCATGACCCAAAAAAACTCCTATCTCCTTTCACCGTGGTGGGTGGGGGAAGCTTAGCAATCACATCTATCTTAGCACGATCCACTTCTAAACCTTTGTTGGATATCTTATGTCCCAAGACTATCCCCTCTTTAACCATGAAATGGCACTTCTCCCAATTAAGAAAAAGACGTGTTTCTTCACACCTCTTTAGCATACATTCTAAATAGGAGAGACAAGAGGTGAATGAATCTCCAAACACCGAGAAATCATCCATGAAAACTTCCATAGTTTGCTCAATCATGTCATGGAAAATTGCCATCATACACCTTTGAAATGTCCCCGGTGCATTACACAAGCCAAAAGGCATCTCTTGTAAGCAAATGTACCATAAGGACAAGTGAATATGGTCTTTTCTTGATCCTTAGGGTCAATGGGTATTTCAAAATAACCCGTGAATCCATCTAGAAAGCAATAGTACTCATTTCCCGCTAAGCGTTCAAGCATTTGGTCCATAAAAGGTAATGGGAAATGATCTTTCCTAGTAGCATCATTGAGCTTCCTATAATCAATACAAACTCTCCAACCCGTAACAAGTCTAGTAGAAATAAGCTCATTGTTCTAATTGGGCATTACGGTTATTCCACCCTTCTTAGGAACATAATGAACCGGGCTAACCCATGGAGAGTCAAAAATGCGGTTAATCATGCCCGCATCAAGGAGTTTGATAACTTCCTTCTTAATGACCTCATGGATTTTAGGGTTAACCCTTCTTTGGCTTTGAATAGCGGGTTTGTAATCATCCTCTATAAGGATTTTGTGTGTACAAAAATGTAAATCAATTCCCCTTTATGTCAGATATTTTCCATGCTATGGCTTTCTTATGTTTCTTAAGGACTTCTATGAGTTTTTCTTTCTGATACAAGGCTTTTACCTAGTAAGAAAATTAAAGTTCGTTGTGTTGGTCTAATCGAATTGATCTAGGTTCTCTATGTGACTCAATTTAATTTTGGTGAAACAAAAATGTGTCGTTGTAGTATTTAAAATAAAAGTGCGAAACTTTAAAGTAAAAGTGCAATTAAAGTAAATCTAAAACTAATTTAAAGTAAGTGCAAGTATTTAAAACGTGACTAAAATTAAAGGGCACTAAAGTAAATGACGCAAATTTAAATCTATCTAAGGCAATCTTAAAATGCAACTAAAACTTAAACTAAGGCAAAGATAAAATAAAGCTAAGGCAAATAAACTTAAAGTGCAACTAAAATAAAAGGTGGGAAAAAAATAAAGCTTCAAAATAAAAGACAGAAATTTAAAAAGAAAGACTAAAAAGAACCTGAAAGAAACCTTGATTCGGAAGTTCAAAACTTCCGAATGAACTGGCTTGATCCGGAACTTAGACCTTTATTCGGAACTTTTAAGTTGATCCGGAACTTTTGTTCAGAAGACTTGACTCGGAACTTTTTGAGTTCCCAATGAATTGCTTGACTCGGAACTTTTGAGTTCCGAATGAAACCTCCTTGATCCGGAACTTTTCGTTCGGAAGTATTCGTCCGGAACTTTCGTTCGGAAGATTTCGTCCGGAAGTTTCGTCCGGAACTTTGAATGTTCCGGATGAACAATGCTTGAGTCGGAAGTATTGATTCGGAAGTTTTCCGGATGAACTTTACTCGGAACTTTTCCGGATGAAGCTTGATTCGGAACTTTTAAAGTTCCGAATGAAAGACTTCCTTCTCTTTGGCTCGGAACTTATCTGGGAACACAGAAACAGAAACAAACACTCCCGAAGAACAAGGGATCACAGTAATAACAAATCTAACACAGATTAATCAAAATCAAAACAAAAGATTTAACCAAATTAATAACGAAAAAACAAACAATCATAAACAAACAATCTATATCAATTAAACTAACAAATTTAACCACAACAATCAAAAACCCACTTGATCAAAATAAGAACATGAACATGAACACAAACATAAACATAAAAATCAAAGATTAAGAAAGGTAGTTGAGAGATTAACAAGATAAAGTAAAGATTGACAAGAATTAAATGAAAACTTACTTGAAATTAAAGGAATTTAAGGTGCAAGACAAGGTATTTAAATTTGACAAGTATTTAAATGTTCAAGAAAGTAAATGTGGAAGACTAATTGTCACACTTAGCCAACAAAGAAAATAATTAACTAGTCCTAACTATATATAGGGGAGGATTAGGAAGCTTCCTCCCCTCCTTCCTTTTCTCTTAATTACAAGATTAAGTCCTTCCTTCTTTAATCATCATTAATTTCACCATTAGTCCTTTATTCTTCTAATCTTCTTTAAACTTGGACTCTAATGACTTGTGGCTCGGGATTTCTTTTGAACTCGTCTTTTAATTCTTCAATAAAATAGACTTGAGTTCTTCGGCTTTAAGTAAACTTCCGTCTTTTGACTTTTTCTTCGATAAATCTTCAGAATTGGTCTTGGACTTCCGTTCTTTTTGCACTCTTGACTTCTCGACTTCGTCTTTCATCGTTTTCTTCAATAAAAGCCCGTAAATGCCCGTGAATGCCCGTGTTTTCTCCACTTTTCACCTTTTCGTCCTAAATCACAACAAAAACACAAACCACGCATAATTCCGACATAAAAGACACAAAATACACGTTTTGGCTCGGTTATTATTGTAATTAAGTGGTAAAAAGGATGGGTGTTTACACACCTATCAAATCCCCTATACTTGACCATTGCAATGTCCTCATGCAATGCATTAGTTACAAAGCACGTTTACATTTTTCATTAATCCACGTTGGCCTTTATTAACGAGCTAGGAAATTAAAAACATACAAAATAAAGAAATTAAAAGCATACCTTGGGTTTTGGAAATGTCATGAATAATCATCATCCTCAAGTTTTCACTTTCTCCAAACCAAGCTTAAAAACGAGATCATTGTTATTATAAGTTAGCAGACTAACACGAACTCATGTGGGCCAATTATTCACTTAGACTCCCTTATTCCTAGGTGTATCTCTTATATTTTATTGTTGTCTTGAATGATCACGAGGATACATTGTTTGACTTATTTCGATAGTTATTTAATCCAAAAATAAAGTGAACGATTTAATCAATAGTTAGCTAAAGGACAAAATCTTTTAAAACTGCTTCTCGGGACCTCATAAAGTTCATATCTTGGCATAACTCGCTTCGCGATTTGAGACCTTTCTCGGAACGATATTTGGCAGTGACTTCATACTTCAAACCTTGAGAGACATTCATGAAATAATGGTCTTCTCTTCATAATGGAATTTCTTCACTTGAAGTTTTGAGAGATTCATACTTGGACCAAGACTTATTCATTTTTCTCCAATCTTTATTTTGGACTTTGATTTACAACGATCCGCCTCGTTTTATGACTTGGATCTATTTATCCTCATACCTTGTTAGGGTCTTTTCGGATACACTTCTCCATGACTTTTGGGAGTTTTTGCTTTTCGTCGTGTGTCTCGATCCTTCATATTGATTTTTGATAAATGATTCTTCACATCACTTTGGATCTTTAGCAACAAAATATAGCCCTCATGCCTTGTTAGGGCCTTTTCGGACTCGCCAATCTTCGCATCCCGCTTCAATAAGTTATGCCTTGGCTATGAACTCTAATCCATACCGAGCAACTTTTAAACGATCTTGGGCTAGAAGCTAAGTAACTTTTCAAATCGTACAACCTTATTTATTAGCAGAAAAATTATTAGCAAGCGATGGGAGAATAGGCTCATAATTAACTCGCATAAATTCACGAAAGAATACCAAACTTATAATTGGCGCTATCATCTCTCGTTCTCCACAGTTTAAAATCTCAAGTAATGAGACTCGTGGATACTTAGCCTATTAAATCAAAGTTTTGGGTTTTCGAGTCGCCTATAGGATCTTGCAATTTCTTAGACTTTTTCAAGTTTAGAAATCGCATTTTAAAGTTCTTATTCTTAACCCGTGAGAGTTAAGACTTTCGCGTTAAGGATACTAGCTAGAATAACTTAGATAAGTAACTCGGGTTGAGGCAAAAGATTCACAACGTTTGAAAATTAAAACCACTTTATTAAACATTTATTCTAATAAGGCAAGAAAATAACTATACAAAGGGCAAAACTAATGGGCCAAAATAGATAAAAAAATTTGAAAAATGTCGAAAAATTGATTTTCCGGTTAAAATGAGGACAAATACAAGGAAAAGACCACTTAACTTCGATAGAAGTCCCCCCTACACTTAAGATAAACATTGTCCTCAATGTTTAAGCATGTGGGAGTAAACTCCCCTACACTTAGGACATTGTGCACTTTGTTTAAATCTCGCTAAGGAAAAGACAACTAAAGAGATTCCTATTTAATATTGAGAAAATATAAAATAGTGAATCGAAAAGAGTTTAGGATAGAACCGGGAAGAAGTGGACACGGAATCACGGGTCGTCAAGAATCTTCAAGAGTGGATCATTGAGCGCTCGAATCCCTGATTAAGAGAGAGGAGAGGAAAGCAAACCAACGGGTCTCCCCCCTACACTTATGATAAAGAAAGCGAAAAGATAGATGCATGGGTTGCCTCCCAAGAAGCGCTTGATTTTTGTTAACCGACTCGTGAGCCTGACTCGACCTTGATTATCAACGGAAGAGGCATGAAACATATCCACCAGGATCAAAGACATAGTTTTCGTCCATCAAATAGCACAAGCTTAAGGCGAACAAGGCAAGCCAAAGAAGAGTAGGCAAGGTTCCCTTAAGCAGTGATGGAGCACGGTGGAAGCAAGGATGAAGTGGTGCAAGCATGTCTTCAAAATTTCCAAAGATTTTTCCTTTTATTTCATCAGGTGGATACTAAGATGGCTGCAGAATGTCAATACCGGGGTCGAACACCTTTTCCTTTAGGGGAAAATAGCACTCAGGCTCAGCAGAGTGTGAAGAAGATCCGCGAAGAAGCACAACCTCGTCCTCAGAATGGGGACAAAGAGGTGTTAACTCATACGTGCTGCGGATTTCGGTGTCGACCGGTTTCTTCTCCTTAGAAAGAATGTGCTTCAAATCCAAAGTAGGATCAAGACGATAATCTTCAAAATCATAAGGAGGAGCATCACTCTCATGAGGGAAGTAAGTGTTGAGAAACTCAGAGAAGTCTTCCTCAAATGAGTAATCGTCCAAAGTAGGATCGAGTGATGGCGGAGGATCTTCATCATGTGAAGAATCGCTCGAAAGAGTATCGGCCTCATCAAAATCATCGAAAGTGGGCATCTCGGAATACTCAGAAGTACAATCATCAAAATCATCCGAATCTGAGCTAGAATCATCATCATCATAAGCATCAAAGACCGGTGGAGAATCATAAATGGGAGAAGCTGCCAAAGTAGGGAGAGAATCATCCACATCATCTTCAAAAAGTGGATTATCAATGGAAGAGTCGAATAGAGGATTGTTGTAGACAACAAAGTCATCATGCACATTAATCATATTCACTGATTCTCGGCCTCCAAAGGATTTTCCTGTAAGCTTCCCCATTTTAAAAATTTATGAATCATCCCCGACTCTTAAGATTAACTCACCTTCGACCACATCCACTAAAGCTCGTCCGGTTCTCAAGAATGGCCGACCAAGTATTAAAGGAATACGAGGGTCCATTTCATAATCAACTACGACAAAATCGACCGGGAAAGTAAATGTGCCAACTTTAATAAACACGTCTTCGGCTATACCAACGGGGTAAGCGAGAGTGCGGTTTGCAAGTTCGAGAGTCATCTTTGTGGGAGTAAGGTCGGGCAATGATAGTGTTTTCCAAACACTCAGTGGCATCAAATTAATACTGGCCCCGAGATCAGCAAGGGTAGTAAATTCTTCAGTTTTGTTGAACACGCAAGGCAACACAAAACGACCGGGATCTCCAAGCTTTTCTAGAAGTTCTTTAAGAATAACTGCAGAGCAGTTTTCATTTAAGCGTGTGTTGGCGAGTTCAATCAGCTTCTCCTTCTTGATAAGCAATTCCTTGAATGCTTTGACAAATTTGGGCATGTGGACAAGGGCTTCAAGAAAGCTAATGTTGAAGTTCATTTGAGAAATAATCTTGATATAGCTAGTCACTTGAGAGTCCTCCTTGTTTAGCATTTTGTTCTTGCCCAAGCGAGAAGGATAAGGGATATTAGGTTTGGGTGGTGAGGGTGCATGTGTTGGTGAAGGTTGGGATGGTGAAGGGTCATTCCTAGGAACATCGTCATGGTGAGGCGGAGACGGGAATGGTGCACTAATACTAGGTGTAGGAGGAGTAGGGATAAATGGTGGTGGAGGAAGTGTAGATGATGGGGGTGGGATTGGTGGTCCTACGGTGGTGACTCCACTACGAATAGTAATAGCACTCACATTGGCTCGCAGATTGGTGACGGTGTTTGAGGGTAGAGAACTCGAAGAAAAAGGTTGAGCGGCGGGCAAGAAACTAGCAAGCATATTCTTCAAATCATTTGTTTGATTGCTGAAGGAGGATTTAATATTATCTCGAAGCTCGGATCTAATCTCATTTCCTTGCTTGGTAATATCTCCTTTAAGATTGATAATTTGGCTCTGCAGATTCTTGATTTGCTCACCTTGGGTTCTCATGATGGCCTCAACATCCGGATTACTGGGTGCGAGTTGTTGAGCGGGTGGGTGATAAGGATTAGAAGCTCTTGGTGGGATTTGGTTGCTTCTAGTGTAGTTGTTGGCGGGGTTTTGGTTTTGAGTAGAAAAACCGGGTGAAAGGTAGTTGTTTGATCGGTAACTCAGCAGATTTCTATCACCTTGAGGTCGAGCTTGGTAATTTTCCGGTGAATAATTACCATAAGCTGCATACACATTTTCCAGATTTCCTAGTGTAGAAGGACAATCGGTGTATGAGTGAGGACCGCCGCATGTTTCACAAGGATTAGCAACCACTTTAACTTGTTGTTGTTGTTGGTTTGAAGCGAGAAGCGTGATACTTTTGCTCATTTCAGTCATCATGCGGGTGAGTTCGGTCATATCAGGGTTTGCTGAGGTGGAGGAAACATTGACTCTCGGGTTGTTCCTTGAAGAAGCGGAGGAATCCCAGTTTTTGTGGTGAGTAGTCATGTTCTCAATTAACTCGCTACACTCCTCGGGTCTCCTTTTCATGAATGTGCCACCGGCGGCTGCATTGATCGTATCACGATCTCGAAAAGTCAAACCATTGTAGAAAGTATCAATTAGGGTCACAGGTAGCATGTTGTGGTTTGGACATCTATCGATCAACACATTATATCTCTCCCAAGCATCAAAAAGAGATTCATCAGGGTCTTGCATGAAACCGCTGATTTGATTGCGAAGGCTTGTGACCATGGATAGTGGAAAGTAGCGCGACAAAAAGCGTTGAGTCATGTCATCCCAAGTGTGAATAGAATTCTTCGGGAGACGATCAAACCATTTCTCGGCATGATGTAATAAAGTATGCGGAAAGAGTTGTAGGCGAAGTTCATCCATTGTGGCACCAGCCAACTTCATGCTTTGGGTGATTGTAATGAACTTGTCGAGGTGTTTGTTGGCATCATCATCAGGCAATCCACGGAATGGGTTAGTTTGCACTTGCTGAATCATGTGGTGCTTTAACGAAAACTCAGGAGCGTTGATTTGCATCGGCGCAATCGGTCCTCCTCGTCCAAACATGGTAGGTTGACAAAGTTCCTCCATGGTCCGAAGATCGGGCTGTGGAAGAACATTGTTTTTATTATTAAGGTGCGGTGGAATATTATTGTTGTTAACACCTGACATAGCTAAATCTTCTTGAGTCTCGGGCTCTTGATAATTAGAAGATCTAGTACGCATACACCTGAAAATGCAAAAGAAAAAGAAACCAAACACAAAGACAATATATATACACACTAAAAATAAAATCTTTTTGGATTTTTGAAATTTTTAATTTTTATGTATTTTTATCAATTTTTAATTTTTATGATTTTTTGAATTTTTATTTCAAGAAAAATAACGCTCACAAGTGAACGGATCCCAAAAAGCAACGCGTCTTTCACAGAAAACCGTTAATCTTTACGAAAAGAGCCGGCAGCGGCGCCATTTGATATAAGGCTTTTACCTAGTAAGAAAATTAAAGTTCGTTGTGTTGGTCTAATCGAATTGATCTAGGTTCTCTATGTGACTCAATTTAATTTTGGTGAAACAAAAATGTGTCGTTGTAGTATTTAAAATAAAAGTGCGAAACTTTAAAGTAAAAGTGCAATTAAAGTAAATCTAAAACTAATTTAAAGTAAGTGCAAGTATTTAAAACGTGATTAAAATTAAAGGGCACTAAAGTAAATGACGCAAATTTAAATCTATCTATGGCAATCTTAAAATGCAACTAAAACTTAAACTAAGGCAAAGATAAAATAAAGCTAAGGCAAATAAACTTAAAGTGCAACTAAAGTAAAAGGTGGGAAAAAATAAAGCTTGAAAATAAAAGACAGAAATTTAAAAAGAAAGACTAAAAAGAACCTGAAAGAAACCTTGATTCGGAAGTTCATTCCGAATGAACTGGCTTGATCCGGAACTTAGACCTTGATTCTGAACTTTTAAGTTGATCCGGAACTTTTGTTCAGAAGACTTGACTCGGAACTTTTTGAGTTCCGAATGAATTGCTTGACTCGGAACTTTTGAGTTCCGAATGAAACCTCCTTGATCCGGAACTTTTGGTTCGGAAGTCTTCGTCCGGAACTTTCGTTCGGAAGATTTCGTCCGGAAGATTCGTCCGGAACTTTGAATGTTCCGGATGAACAATGCTTGAGTCGGAAGTATTGATTCAGAAGTTTTTCGGATGAACTTTACTCTGAACTTTTCCGGATGAAGCTTGATTCGGAACTTTTAAAGTTCCGAATGAAAGACTTCCTTCTCTTTGGCTCGGAACTTATCTAGGAACACAGATTCAGAAACAAACACTCCCGAAGAACAAGGGATCACAGTAATAACAAATCTAACACAGATTAATCAAAATCAAAACAAAAGATTTAACCAAATTAATAACGAAACAACAAACAATCATAAACAAACAATCTATATCAATTAAACTAACAAATTTAACCACAACAATCAAAAACCCACTTGATCAAAATAAGAACATGAACATGAACACAAACATAAACATAAAAATCAAAGATTAAGAAAGGTAGATGAGAGATTAACAAGATAAAGTAAAGATTGACAAGAATTAAATGAAAACTTACTTGAAATTAAAGGAATTTAAGGTGCAAGACAAGGTATTTAAATTTGACAAGTATTTAAATGTGCAAGAAAGTAAATGTGGAAGACTAATTGTCACACTTAGCCAACAAAGAAAATAATTAACTAGTCCTAACTATATATAGGGGAGGATTAGGAAGCTTCCTCCCCTCCTTCCTTTTCTCTTAATTACAAGATTAAGTCCTTCCTTCTTTAATCTTCATTAATTTCACCATTAGTCCTTTATTCTTCTAATCTTCTTTAAACTTGGACTCTAATGACTTGTGGCTCGGGAATTCTTTTGAACTCGTCTTTTAATTATTCAATAAAATAGACTTGAGTTCTTCGGCTTTAAGTAAACTTCCGTCTTTTGACTTTTTCTTCGATAAATCTTCAGAATTGGTCTTGGACTTCCGTTCTTTTTGCACTCTTGACTTCTCGACTTCGTCTTTCATCGTTTTCTTCAATAAAAGCCCGTAAATGCCCGTGAATGCCCGTGTTTCCTCCACTTTTCACCTTTTCGTCCTAAATCACAACAAAAACACAAACCACACATAATTCCGACATAAAAGACACAAAATACACGTTTTGGCTCGGTTATTATTGTAATTAAGTGGTAAAAAGGATGGGTGTTTACACACCTATCACTTTCACATCCTCTTTCAGATCTTTAGCAATGATCACGAGTAATTGGTCTTGTTGATCCCAAACTTAGATCGATTAGCTTTGTGTATACGAGATTAGATCAAGTATAACACGTAGAGAAACCTTTGTTATATGCTTTGTGAATCTAAGTATTATGCGGAATTTAATACTTAAACAAGAACACAAGATGTAAACAAAACTTTCACTTTGATTATCAATGTCGAACTTGCTTACAATGAAAGATGTTTACGAATGAAAACTTAATAAAAACTTGATACTAAACATTAACCTAAAGGCCTTCTTTTATAGACTAAGAAGCCTTGTACAATAAGCTACGTATCAACTATTCTAGGTAAAGATAAACATAGAAAATACATTGTCGTTTCTATCCTTACTAGAAGTATTCTAGAACATAATAAACGTGTAGCTCACATCTTCCATCAGTGCTTGTCTTCAATCTGTCAACGCTTGACTTTAACTTGTCAACGCTTAAGCTGTCAGCGCTCACTTTGCTCTTGTCAACGCTTGAGTTGTTCTTGTCAGCGTTCAAGTGATCTAGCCTTAATTTATTCCCAACAATCCTCCCCTAAACTTGATATCCACTCTTATGATCAAGTTTCTGAATAAACATTAAGAACTTGGAGGAGTCTGACAAACCTTATCATATTGGTAATAAATAAATCTGATCAAATTCTTTGCCACGTCACTTGTGTAATCTATCTCCAACTGGGTGTCCTTCATCTTTTCCAAAACAGCCTTGGATATGAAATACTGAGCATCTACAAGTAAATACTCAGCAAACTTTGTAGAACTCAAATGGTATACACCAGCAGCTGAATATAACCTCCATTGAAGACCACTGAGATCATCTTCAAGATCCTTCCATATTTCAGGATCTTCCTCATTTGTCCCACACATTCTTTTGAATGTGGTCCAAAGTTTTATTCCATTAGCTGAAGTTGGTGCTTCAGCCTCATACTTGGTCTCTAGCAACCTCCAAAGGTCCACCAAGTCTTCTCTATCACAACTTGCAAATAAAGATATGAGAGTGGTAAAAGTGTGTACCTCCTTGCCATATCTTCCAATTTTCCAGAATCCACATTCATCTTCATCATAACTCACAATTGGATTCCTGGAATCTAGTGGTAACACATGCACCATATCTGAAGCTTCTAATGGGGAGAGCTTGAGGCTCTTTCTAATAACTGCTTCACTTGGATATAGTTGATTCATATCTTTTGGAAACTCAAGTGTAAATCCCTTCTTCACTGGTCTGGGAACTATCATAGCTTTCTTGATTTCCATCTCTTCTGCAAGTTGCTCCTTTCTTTCATGAAGAAGTCTGAAAGTGTTTTCTTCCTGCACTTTCACCCAAATAGGATAAGCCCTATGTTCCAACTCATCAAATGTCAAAGCCTTCAACTTCTGATGTGTCCATCCAACTCCATGACATCTGAGCAACATAAAGTAGAGCTTCCTTCTATCCCTTTTCAACTCAGAGAGAATGTTGCTTGCCTTGTGCTTCAAAATCACCTTACAATCCTTCTGAACTCTAAGAAGAATTTCCAAACCCCATATCTGATCTGAAATGGTCAAGTCTGGATTATCCATACAGCTTTCTTCCCAAGAATTGTACATCTGAACCACCTCTGGCATATCAAAATCAATCTGCAACTTTAAATCTCTCAGCTTTTCCCTAGCAAGCTCATCACCATACTCAAGCCTTTCTGGTTCAATAATCATCACACTTGAGTCTGAGCTAGCTCCATCACTTTCTTCTTCAGAAGTCACAACAAATGGTGACTTTTCCTTTTCACCTTGTTCCATCATTTTCTCAGCCAATCTTCTATCAAATTCAACCTGAACTGCATTCTTTGGAACAATTTCTTCTACCAACTTACCCTTACCCTTATCTGATGGTGCAATTGTTGGTAAGGTAGATGGTAATACCTGAGTAGGAACATCCTTGATGATAGATGATGACTGGAATACATCACCTCCATATACAGATCTGTCAACGCCCAAATTTCCTCTATCAGCGCTCAAAATACTTCTATCAGCGTCCAAACTTGTCTTGTCAACGCTCAAATATTTTCCCTCAGCGCCTTGTGTAACCTCTCTCAACATTGCTGTAAATGATAAATTTAGATTGGTTGGAGAGATTAAGGACGTATCAAAACCTGTTTGTTCCTTCAAAGTAGTAAGAGCTTCAGCAACATCCAATGATTGACCATCTTGACTGCTCTTATCACTCAGATTTCTTTGATCTTCCTCCCCTTTGGAAGACTCCTCCATACCTCCCTTTGCATGAGAACTCTCCAAAACAACAATCCTCTCCCTCAATTGCTTAAGTTCAAGGCCTTGTGAGCTGACAATTTGTACTAAGTCTTCATTTTGCTTTTGCAAGCTAATGCAGACAGCCGTCAATTCCAAAAGAGTCATTGGTTCCAGTCTGCCCTCTTCTAAAATGGGGATTTGACCTCCCAAGTCAGGTTCATTGGGCATGGATGAGGACTTAATTATGGTGGGACTGCCTTGGCCAGCTTCTAAGCCAGAACCAATAGTCCCAGCCTCATCCAGGTCACCAGCCACACTTGTGGTGGTGGTTCTCTCTGCTTCATGGCTAGGACCACCAGAGGAGAACTCTCAAGTAGTCCTTTGGCGTTTGATCAACCTATATTCAGGTGGTGTGGAAGATGGTGTGGAAGAATGGGTAGATGTGGGTTTGTTAAGGGGTGTTTGGGATTGTGATGGTTGGGTGTCAGCGTTGGAAATAGGCACATCAACGGCCACATTAAATGTGTCAGCGTCAAAGGGTTCTTGGTCTATTTGCATTTGGTCAGGTGAGGGTAAAGGTTCAGGGATAGGTTCAAGTTGTGGGTGAGGGTCAATATGAGGTTGGGGGTCTGGTTGAGGTTGTGCTGCTGCAATAACAGCAAGCATGGCTGGGGTTAAAGGTAGGTCTCTATGAGGTGGTGAATTCATCTTGGTAAAAATAGCTTTCTTTTGTTCATGGATTTTATAAAAGTCATTGTGATCCCTTGAACAATATCTTTGATCATCAAAAATCATTTGCAGAAAACGGGGATAAGCTAAAGTCATTTTTGTCCCCTTGTTTTTACACATCCCTTCAAAAATCATTTTAGAATAGTTATATTTTTGCCCTGTTGCAATACACACAATAGCAGTTGCAATGGATCTATTGATCTCATTGTGTGTAGTACATTTGGGACTCAAACATTGAAGGAGAATGTGAATGAGGTACTTCCAAGCTGGGGGAAATTCCTGCTTATGGTACTTATTAAGAGTACCTTCATCAGGAATAGGGTATCCCAAAGCCCTAAGTCCTTGTTCTATTTCAGTTATGGGAAGAATGGTTATACCATCAGCATCATCAAGATGCAAGGCCTGGCGTACCAAGGCCTCAGTAACCACCCAATATCTCCCATGAACAATAGAAGTTAATGTGGTCACTCCATTAACTGTTGAGGAACTGATAGTGTTCCAAAAGTGTTTAATGTGTGTGACTGGAATGAGTGGTGCATGAGAAAGAGCATACCTTAATGGGGATGCGTTCAAATACGCCACCATTTGTGTGTATTGAGGGAACAAAGTATTATCAGCAACAAGATAAGCAATCATGTTGTGTTGAGACTTGAACCCCAAATCCAATTCTGCTGAGTTAAATCTTGGTGCCATTGATGAAAGCTGTTAATTTGAAGTATAGAAGATGAAGGTTGATAAGAGAAAAGTGTTAGACAAGAATTATAGATACCCTGTTTAAAAATAGGAGCCAAATTTATAGGAGTGGATGAATGCATGTGATTGGCCCAAAAATAGGCAAAGATTTTCAAAAACTAATCATGAAAATATTGAAAAAGTTATAAGTTATCTCATGCATTTAATACTTAAACAAGAACACAAGATGTAAACAAAACTTTCACTTTGATTATCAATGTCGAACTTGCTTACAATGAAAGATGTTTACGAATGAAAACTTAATAAAAACTTGATACTAAACATTAACCTAAAGGCCTTCTTTTATAGACTAAGAAGCCTTGTACAATAAGCTACGTATCAACTATTCTAGGTAAAGATAAACATAGAAAATACATTGTCGTTTCTATCCTTACTAGAAGTATTCTAGAACATAATAAATGTGTAGCTCACATCTTCCATCAGTGCTTGTCTTCAATCTGTCAACGCTTGACTTTAACTTGTCAACGCTTCAGCTGTCAGCGCTCACTTTGCTCTTGTCAACGCTTGAGTTGTTCTTGTCAGCGTTCAAGTGATCTGGCCTTAATTTATTCCCAACAGGTCTTTCCCTTTTAAGAAAGCATACTCTAGGTGGGATGGAAGGTCCTTAAGTTCAAGGGAAGGTGGACTCTTTATGGAAGGTTTCACTATGGATGGATCGTCATATGTAACTTCTTGTGGGATGGGTGAAGGAATAGGATCCTCATTGAGCAACTTTTGGATAGTAAGAATGTCTTCTTCCTAATTAATGGGAGAATCATCATTACCAAGGAAGTTGGACTCAAATTCCTCCATGAGGAAATCACTCTCTCCAAAAGGTGTTAAGGAGGGAGCAATTTAGGCAACGGTCTCAACATGGGGCATATCTTCACTATTACTCTTACAAGCGTCATGGAAATGCTCATCACACACCTCATCAAGTACATCAACTATGTTAATGGTTTCACAAGCTTGAGACTTCTTAGCCACTTTTCCTAACTTAAACACCACTTTCTCATCCTCTACTCTCATGATTAGTTCTCCCTCCGCCACGTCTATAAGAGTACGACCTGTCCTCAAAAATGGTCTACCAACAATTAGAGGAACTCTCGGGTCCATGTCATAATCAACCACTACAAAGTCAGCCGGAAAGGTAAACTTATCCACACCTACAAACACGTCCTCCACAATACCTAACGGGTAAGCTATGGTACGATTGGCTAACTCAAGGGTCATCCTAGTTGGAGTGAGCTCAGGAAGAGAGAGTTTTTGCCAAACTGATAAAGGCATGAGATTTATGCTTGCCCCTAGATCCGCCAATGCCATGCAATTTTCCACCCCAGGAAAATTACAAGGGATCAAAAAGCGCCCCGGATCTCCAAGTTTTGTAGGTAAGGTTTTGAGCAACACGGCGGAACAATTCTCATTAAGGGATGTGTTGGGAAAATTCACCAATTTTTCTTTGTTGGAAAGGAGATCTTTGAACATCTTAGCAAATTTTGGCATATAAGCAAGAGCTTCCACAAAGGAGATGTTTATGTTAAGTTGCATGAACATCCTCAAAAAGTTTGAGACTTGTATATCATCCTTGTTTTTCATATTGTCCTTTCTCAATCTTGAAGGGTAAGGAAGGTTTGGTTTAGGTGTTGGTGGAGTAGGTGTTGTAGTGGAAGATTTGTAACACCCCCAAATTTATACAATATAATACAGCGGAAGACTCGGTGGTGTTACGGGATAGCACATTACTCACATCATAGACAACGCTTAAAAATCGCGTCGTTTAATAATAAAGCATTTCCATTCATAAATATCAGATTTACATAGGTCCCAAGTCATTGTATTTCATACAAGTTTTACAGAATTTTAATGGAAATTATTTTTTAAGTGCGGGTCATGAATTCTTGTTGTCTTCCCGAGAATTACCTTCACGTACCTGAGATAAAACATGTTAAAAGAAAAGGTCAGCGATAACGCCGAGTGAATTCATAGAGTTTAATAAAACCATTAATATATCATCGGTATATAATTATTACCGACAATCATTTTGTACAAATCTTTGTAATAGGCCATAGAATAGCCAAAGTCATTTTATACAAATCCTTATCAAAAATCATAATATAGGCTTTTGCCTTTAAAATAATTATACGAGCCATTGTCGTAAAAACATCATACAATACGTTTTATAACGTTAAATAGAAACCGTTATGTGAATATGGTTATGTAAAACCAAAACACGAACATAAAATCAATAATAAGACCCCGTATTGCTAGTCAGGCAATTCATTATACTTCAGTGTGTATAGAAGTATTTCGTTAATTGGATTATTATAAGTCGCATGACATTGTTACCTTACTACAACAAACAACGGGTAGCTAGCCCAAAACTCAATTTTCCCATCTAAATTAGCGTGTCGTCACAATAATCACGCTTGTGTAAATCTTCTCATACATAAATTCGCTTACCAACTAGTGTCCTATTTCATAAAAACTAACTATTATATGCATAAGCGTGTACCAAATCCCGGTAGTTCACAATTCATGCTAATGGGACTTTTAGTGACATAACCTAACTTTAATAATCCATTTCATTTCATCTATCAGGTCATTTAATCATTCATCAGGTCATACAATCATTCGGGTCCAAATAAATAAACAGACATCGGGACAACTAGTGTCCTATTTCATAAAAACTAACATTTTATCTCCCTCACGGGTTTATTAAACATTTTATAAAAACATTTAAAAGAGTGCGAGGCTATGAACTCACGTTGATGTGGGAAAGCGGGTTATCGGCAATTCGGATGTAAGGTATGTGCTTCAATCACGGAAACCTAGACAAATAATACTTGTCTTAGACTCTTGTCCAATGACTTTATAAAAATAACAATTATGTATACATATGATGATTTTATATATATAATGATGATCAAGTGGGTTTATACATTCTCATTTACTCATTCATTATAGTGTTTATGTGTTGGTAATTTTTATACTAGTTACACTAGCTCAACTTGTTTACATTTTGGAAGCCCAATAGGCCCATTACAAGCCCAATAAATTTTATTAACCCAATTATACTTTTACTATCAGTATTATACTTTACATGTTGGGCCCAAGTGGGTTAAGCCCAATAAGTAAATTTATAAGTGTTTTACTAACTAGTCGGGTTTATAGTCCAATAAGGCTACTTTGGCCCGTTAATGTCTATATGTTGTAAAGCTCGGGTTTTATCGGTTTTTACTTGTTATATATGTTTATACATCAGTATGTGTGTTTATAACAGTTTACATTAGACGGGTCCGACCGCCTAAATTTTATTTGACAAAAACGTTAATCATTCGGTTTTAGCCGAAAAGACGTAAAACTTAGTATATAGTTTTATAACTTGGGAAAACATTTATATTTATACTTTATATAACATAATCCATTTTAATATCAACATTTATATAACTCTTTTATTATAATCATTATCAACTAGTGGAATTTGTATTTATATATATTTTATATACATTTTTGAGTGCTTATATTATATATTATTTATACAAAATCAGTCCTAAAAATCTAGTTTACTAAAATGATAATATCTATAGTTCTATATGGAGATAGGACATCAAATTTTTATCACAGAAACTAAATGATATGTGCTTCATTTTATTCCTTTATAGCTACTGATGAATCAACCTCTAAGTATTTTATAAAATTCATCCAAAACAGTGTATTCAGATTTGCACTCTAAACTTGTTTTGATCATATCTCACTCATTATAATGATTCCATTGTATGGCCAACTCTCACATGTGTAGAAGACTCATATATTACTGTATATTAATTTATCCAAGCTATTTTATCAGTTTATCATAAGATTCTTTACTTATTTATACATCCATCATTTTAAGCATGATTTTAACCTTGTTACCTATGGTTTTTCATCTCTTTAATCATATTAATCAACACTTGATCCCCACACAACATTTTTATCATCATATATTCATTATATACATATATAATAAGAAAGAAAATACATGATTACATAATCAAAATAACAAGAAGATGGGAAGAACAATCTTTATACCACCAAGATTATGTAGGTTGTGATCAAGACATGGATTTTGATCACACAACTTTTGATAAATCAACATCAATCTTCAAGGCCACCATTACTTGTGTAGAACAATGATAATCTTTATGAATCAAGAGGGTTGATGTTTTTCTAGAGAGAGAAAGTTAGAGAGAGAAGTGAAAGAAACTTGTAATATTGAAATGAAAGAAATGAACAACCAACACCTCTTTCCATGGTGGAAAGAGGTTTAAATACCCCAAGTCCTTAATGGACTTGGGCTTCCGGCCCATGAACGTGCTCATGGGTCGGGCTATTTAATAAGTGAAACTAAACATAACTACGAGCCTATAACTACATTGTTGGAGTGACCGAGACTTTCTAAATGCGTAAAACGTATTTCCAACAATCTCCCCCAAAGGGAGGTCACTCCAAATTTACAAAGTCCTAATCTAGCATGTTAGATCTTGTTCTTGAGCTCGTAGTCTTCTTTTCTTTCTTTTTCTTTCCTTTTGTGAATATGTGTTGAATAATATCAGCTTTTTTCTTGGAACACGTTCTTTTGGCCTTTCACGTGCAGTCTTTATTTTCTTGTGATATTCGCCTCTTTGTGACTTCATGTCCCACACACTTATCCTTTGTTTAATTCTTGAAAGTTTCAGAGTCGATACAGCGGAAGACTTTTAGGTCATACTTTCTTGAATTTGCAGGAGTATTTGATGCAGAAGGAATAAGCATGTGAGGACGTCTTCGACAGGTACACCGCAACGCCACCGTCTTCAACAGGTACACAGCAACGTCACCGTCTTCAACAAGTACACAGCAACGCCACCGTCTTTGAATGCAGCAACATAATAAGACACTAATAAAATGGCTTTGACATTTTATTCTAATTCGGTAGCATTTTACCTCCGGTCGGTGAAGACCGTTGGACGATATTAGATATCGTACCCGTGACGGATAGTTTCAATTAAGTAACTTCCTGACAGGATTTCGCGGGTAAACCCGTTCTCTTTATTCGACCGTTCAAAGCTAACTGCGAACATAAAGAGTGAATCATTTGGATTAAAAATCCTTATGATTGAAGCCGTCAATTCATGAAACCTGGAACAAGTGAATCTCAATTAAGATATTCACCATCGTTGCTTTCCAGTTGTCACAAACTTAATTCAAATTGAATCTTGCTTGTCACCTACCAAGTGCTGTTTGATGTTAACACTAGAAGGATTTCCACTCGTCCCTGTGAACACTAAAGAGTGTCACTCTGAGTGTTCTGGCAAGATCATACGATAATGCGTAGAGGCCTGGAACGAGTTTAAGTTCAATTAAGAATTAAACTACTGTTTCTTTCCAGTTGTCACAAGATTAGTTCTTAAAGAACCGCACGTGTCACCTACCATGAGCTTGTTTGATGTTGGCTCAAGCAGGATTTCCATCTTCACTGTAATACTTACGTATTACTCGGATGTTCTGGCAATATTACAAGAATACTGCGTAGGACTCATAAAGATCTCTTACTTTTCACAGTGTGTGAAGAAGCAAGGAATAAATGGAAAGTGTCCTAATGAGACTTTTGATGATCTCGTGGCTCTAGACTCGATAGTACGTTTTGATTTAGTGATCGATGGCTGGAGAGGAGTGCCACCTATTCAATATCAGTCTATTCGGAGTGAATAAACCAATAGATAACGTGTTGATCTCCGTGTGATTAAAACAAATACCTTTTGAGAGATATTTGAGTTAGCTGGGGAGGGTTGTGCATTGCATCACTGGGTCCATGATGGCTTTCTTCAATATTGAGAATCATTAACTAATGATCTCAATAGCATATGTATTGACCCGGTTTCTGCCTAAAGTTGTAAGGAGGGCTTCTTTCTTTACACCCTTTATCTTTACAATTCTTTTTCATTCTTCAACCCCTTCAATGCTTACCAATACGTCATCACTAGCACCTTTTTGTGATTGTTCTAGTGCTAGCTTAAGTACTTGGTCGGCATTCAGCTACGTTCACATTCATTCTCCATCTTTCCTACGACTTCTAGTTCTATCTAGGGAGTTGTCCTTCGGAAGATTCTATCGGTTCTAATGAATCATTGGACTAATACCTATACCTACCACCCTTTTGTCACCACATCCGTCGTGAGTTAAGTGTGTTTTGGGTTGATATAGTCACCATGAAAAATCCTTGAAAATCACTTAAAGCACTTGTGATATTAAAATCAAAGTTTTTGTGCCTTATGTGTTTTGATCATCAAAAACGCTCCCCCTTAACTTGTGCATTACACATGTTAAGTTGGTTTATCTTTTAAGCCTTTTTCATTGTTTTAGCCGAATATCATTAAGTCTCCTTAATCCCATTTTCTCCCCTTTCCAAAATGTTAATCATCAATATTTTGGATATTAATGGATTAACCGGCCGTTGGGTAATAAAATGAAATTAGATTTTGGCCAAAGAACATATTAATGCTCCCCCTCAAATTAATGAGGGTAAGTTGTAGTGCTTGAGTATGATTTGTTTGAAAGATTTAGAAGTCGAGAGAAATTCTTGAAAAATATCATACTTTTACACTACAACAAGCCACAAAAGCTGATAAAGCAAAATATAACATATTCACAATTATATACATATGGAGTTGACCTGTTATAAGACGAACCAAAATTAATTGGTTCGTTCCGTGAACCGATGATGAGCTCCATATGGTCGTCCACCGACGAATCGTTCTATGCTTCGTAGCAACCGGCGCTTCCTGAGAAGTTCTTCAATCTTCTTGATTGCGTAGTTTGCTCCCTTGATGCACTGGCTTGTCCAGGTGTAGGTGACTGCTGGAAGCGGTTGTTTGGCATTGAGAACCGTCAGATCATCCCGAACTTGCTTGAGCGTGCCATCGCTGAATTTGTGCAGTTCAGAGAATCGCATATACTGCATGATGCCAGTCTCATTTGGGTAGAAGATGCCTGCTTCCGGTGTGGTTGTCCCCATGTATACCTTCTTGTTCTTATGGAAATTGTTGAGTGGAGTCGTATGGGGACGTTCCAGGTTTAGCTTCTTCTGATAACTTTCTACACCAAGTTGAAAGTCTTCCACCCGGTTCTGAATGACGATTTTCCTAGCATATTGGCGAAAGTTGGAACTCAAGGCAATGATAATCTCAGGTGATAAGTGGTCAACTTTTTCTTGAGCCAATAGCAGCAGGAGATCTTTGATGTCTTCAAGTTGAAGGTACTGAAGATCACTTTCATCAATTCGGTATTCTTTCTCATCAGTACGTTTGAAGATGATTACGTTCAAGTAATCATAGCCGAAGACCGTCTGAGTGGTTGCTCCTTGAATACTTTTGATCCTGTGTGTTGATACAATGGGAGAACCTCTCTTAGGACGGTGGAAATGGATGTAGGCAAGTCTTTTCTTCGTATTCCAGTGAGAGATGCCAAGTGCTGCATAAGTGTCATAGAACTGGAGCACTTTCTTTCTCCATATGGTTCCAGGTACTTTATCCTCTATCCATGGAACATTCTCCAAGTTAATCGCCTTAACCATGGTGAGTGACGTGACATATTTCTTTGCTTCATTCTCAAGGTATTCAAGGTCGTGAGACACAAAGTGTTCTATTAGGATTGTTGCAGAACCGGCAATGACCGTTGGTGTAAGAGGTCGCAATACGGGAGTTTGAATTCCTGTAGTTGTCGCTCTCATTGCTTTGGTTAGCTCATTAAAATGATATTCTGCTTCATTATGGCTGATCTTCAAAGTATCAAAGAAGTCCACGTTTGCAGCTGCCATTTTGATCAAATCTGGAGTCATTTTCGATTGACCATGAGAATACCGTAGAAAGGCCGAGAAATCGATAGGTTTATTGAGGAATTGAGTCATCTCCATTTCAGTTGCAGTGGCAAAAGGATGCTGTGGTGCTGCATTTGTTAGCCAAAGTTGCTCCTGTACCGTGTCATCAATGATTAAAGATTCAGCAAACGTTGGTTCTGGTACATGTAGATCTTCAACTTCCATATCACTGTTGTGCGGATCTTCAAATGTTGTGGAAGGTTGATCTTGCATTACCGGTATATCACCGTGAGGTTCTTCTTCAAGCATTGGCTGTGTCGGTTCTTCTGCTTGCATATATTGTACGGATTCATTGTGAGAATCAGTAGTAAGAGCTGGTGCAGTAGATATACCTGTATCGAGTTGCTGAGTTTCTGGTACAATAGACTCTATTGTCTTTTCAGCGGTTTCAGCAATGTTTTCTACAGCTTCCTCTAAACCCTTCTCAGTAGCTTTGTCACCGTCATCCTTATTAGGCTCTTCGGCATTAGTACCTGTTTCGTCATTCTGATCACCCTTGGTGGTTCCATTACCGTCGTCATTATCATCATCGTCATCCTCATCGTCACCTGTATCTTCGTCCTTATCTTCATCGTCATCCTTATCCTCTTCTTCTTCATCCTTTTCTTCCTCCTCATCTCCTTCCTTATCTTCTTCCTCATTTTGTTCATTGTCACCATCATCCTCCTCATCGTTACCCTCATCTTCTTCCTCCTCTAGTTCGTCTGCTTCGTCAGACTCAGAGTCGGTAGTGTCTGCAGGTTTCTCTTCAAGAATTGCTTCGTTGAGATATTGTAGAACTTTGCGTTTGTATTTCGATTTATGAGCTCCCATATCTAACAGACATGTCTATAGCAATATCATTAGTTGAAGAGTAGATAAACCATTACCGACAAGATGTGGTAGTTGTTGATCAACATAAGACTTGACTTCGCGTCGAATGATCGTGGTCATCTGCTCGTCAATTGACCCGAGAAAAGCAGCATTTTCTTCATCCCGAGTTTTCTTCTCTTTAAGAAAGGATTTATGTTTTTCTTTAAGTCTAGACACTCTTTCTATTAGTTTCTGAAGTGTAGGCTCATCATGTTGTGGTTCCTTGGGAGGAGTGGTGATCCTTCCAGTCAATGTAGCTATTTGTGTAGCTTGAGCCTCCAGCTGTTGTTGAAGAGACTGGATCAGTGGATCATTGACTGTGAGGAAGGGATTGGATGTGGATGATACTTGTGGTTCTTCTGGTAGAGGTGTAACCATAACTATTAAAGTGGTGGTGGATGATACTGGTTGTTGAAGGATAGGTGTTGATGTAGATACAGTGATTGGGGCGGTGGTTGATACAAGTTGTTCAGCTGTGGATGACGGTGTAGATTCAGTGGTGATGATGGTGGTTGATACTGGTTGTGCAGCGGGTGCCGGGGTGATAACTGGTGTAATGACCTCACTGATGACCGGGGTGGATAATGGTGGAGTGGTGGTGGATGTAACATTAGTAATGGGAACATCCACCATTGTTTCGTTTGTTGACGGATCAATGTTTGTTACCTCAACGCCCTCCCCTTCCAGATTAAGATATTTTAAAACGTCATCAGAACCAGAAGTAGACTTACTTTGAAGTTGAGTCTCTGGTATGAGAGTTGCATGAGCATCTTCGTTTAACACCATGTGAGTTGGTTCTGGTAAAGAAGTGGTAATATTGGCGTCTCGATACATCATACTTGTATCTGTGTCTGCACTACTCTCACGTTCTTCACTTGGCTCACGACTTTCAAGGTGGTAGTTATCTGCATCTTCATAAGTATCTTCGTCGAGAGGATCTTCATAAAATGCCAAGTCAGCATCAGGATTGCCGAATTCTGCTAAGTCCTCAAACATTCTTGAACCTGAGCCTGTGGAAAAAGCTTCCTGTCTGCTTTGTTGAAGAACAATACGCAGTCGTTTGGCTTCAGAAATCTGTTGTTGAGCAGGTTCTTCGGAAGCAACACTTTTAGCCTTGGTCTGCTTTGCTTTCTTTGTCTTTCGAAGTGGTATTTCTTCCTGTTCTTCCTCTGTTTGGGTCATCTCAGCATCGTCAGCATCTTCATCAACTAAATGCTCTTTCCCCGTGCCTTTGTCTTTTGATGAAACAGTCGATTGGCGCTTGGAAATTCGTTTCTTTCGTTTTCCTTTTTGCGTCTCTGCTTGTTTTTCGGAAGGATCTGCATTTGCTCGTATAAACTGTGCTTCAATATCTTTAAGCATCTCTCTGTAGTGATCACTTTCCCTTATACCGTCATTCATCATGATTGCTGGCACTTGAGCTGGTCTGAGTTTATATTTTGTGAATTGATTATCCGCAGTCATAGTGTCTAACACATCGTCATCATCTTGAGTATGATAGAAGAAGTTCCCACGATGATCAATATCAGGGTCACTCTTCATGAAATGATTGATAATGAGTTTTTTGAACCTTGGAAATGGAAGATGCACCGCTTTTCTCTTGGAACTTGTGAATTGATGACAAAATTCTTCCCAAAGTTGTAAAGCATAATCCACTTTAGATCCGGTGTAGAGACCCCAAAAGATAACTGCCTGAGCGGGTCGCATTGCGTCTGATCCGCGAATCTTGGAAGTAAGGCACTTCACTAAAGTGATGACAATTGCTTTCCAAGGTTGTCCAATATGTGACGTGTTAAACTGAGAAAGAAAACCAATTTCACCCTCATAGTTCAACTCTCGGATTACTCTAAGTAGTTCTTCTGCATCTGGATCAGGCACAAAGTGTTCCCCTTTTGCAAGCTTTGGAAGCTTAAATAGTTGCCTAAACTGACGCAGGTCAAATGTCAAGGCTTTGTTGTTCAGAGTAAAAGAGATTATCTTCTTGGACAATTGCTTTGCTTGTGTGATTGAGGCAGTTGCCCAAAATTCATGCATGTATACTTCAGGAACCGATGTAGTGACACGTAATGCATCTTTTATTGGTGAACAATCTAAGATGTCTGATTCTATTTTGAATGCCGCCAAAGAAGGATCAAAATCTTCTCTCAAACGAAAATTGTTTGGTGCATGTTGCATTCGAGCATTAAGTGGAACAAGGATAAGATCTAATTGTTTTTGTTCTTCTTCGGTTATCGACATTTTCCTGCTTTTACATAAATACAAGCACACTTGATATATACACATATATATCTCATAAGCATGTAAATTCTAAGCATGGGATATAAATCACAACAAATTATCACCACATATGTTTGAGTAGCAAAAACAAGCATAGATCATATGGACCAAGGTCATACATTCAGAATCACATAACGAGATATAAAAGGCAAGGACATGACAAAACTAAGTCCATTATAGTGCTTAACTTATCTTATAACTTAGGAAATGTTGTCCATTGTAATAATGTGTCATTTTATACCCATCGTAGTGAATTCATTGTATTAAGTCCATCGAACTATATCCATCGTGCCAACCCATCGCACTCAACCCAGCGCATCCTACCCATCGCATCCTATCCATCGCATCCTATCCATCGCATCCTACCCCATCGCATCCTACCCCATCGCATCCTACCCATCGCATTGGAGTCATCGTTACAGACCCATCGCATTGGTACCATCGTAACAGACCTATCGCATCGATCCATCGCAACAGACCCATCACATCGATCCATCGCAACAGACCATCGCAACGATCCATCGCAACGAACCATCGCAACGATCCATCGCAACGATCCATCGCAACGGACCATAACAACGATCCATCGCAACGAGCCATCGCAACGGACCATCGCAACGATCCATCGCAATGAACCATCGCAATGATTCATCGCAATGGACCATCGCAACAGGCCCATCGTAATGAGCCATCGCAACGAGTGGATTTGGTAAAGCCATCGCAATCAATGCGATGAGAATGGATCGTAGCCATAGATCGCATTCTTGGTGATAGAACCGAGGTAAATCTTAAGTGAGCGATTACGGGACAAGGACGATGTTATAAGCCAATCTGTTAATATCCAATTTTTATCTAGGTAATATGAACACATCCCAGCTCTAAAAACTCGTTTTTTATCAACAATCAAGAAACCCTAAATTGGTTCAGATTCGTATGGATATTCGTATGAGTTAATGATATTAGCATGAGATATAAACATCTAATAAACATAAGCAAAAATGAATATAGTTATACCTAGATCAGAGATAAACAAAGGCACGATAAGATGGGTATGAAGCTATTACAATGGCGGAAGAGTGTGTGTTTTGAGTTTCTGTTAAGACAGATAAACGAGGGGGGGGGGGTGGTATATTTATTTGACTGTGGTCAAACCAAGTTGAAATAAATTGCAATTTGGTCCCCCCTTAGTTGCAAGTTTGCAATTTGTGTTCCCCCAAGGTGTAAAATGTTTAACCAAGACATGTAACAACACGTGAAATAGCTAACACCTAAACCTGTAACGTCTTATCTTAGAAGGCAAACACGACAACAAACTCCTAAAGCTTAATTTCAAACAGGCAATACCTTAAGCCACATAAAATAACAAAGCATATAGAGATGAGAATGACTGGTTTTATAGTTTCTGAAAATACTTTTTGAAGATGCATTTTAATTCCAAAATCAATATAATATTTGCTCCCCCTTAAACATAGACCTATTTTCTATTTAAAGAGCTGTAGTCATTGGTTTTAGAACAACAAATATACTAGAAGACTTTTTCCGGTTTAGTGATTTTAAGAACGATTCTGGTGGCAATAAGATTTCTCTTATTTAGACAAAATAAGTGCACTGATACGTACACAGATTTGTGTTAGACCAAGTTATAAAGTAAACTTGGTCCCTTACAAGGTTTTAAAGTAAACCTTTCCCGAGAAAATTAATTCCCGTTGAGAGCCAACGTTTTCAAAAGAAATACGTGACTTTAATGCGAAAAGCGGGTTGCAGTTTGAAATAACTACAAGCCATAATGGGCATGTTTTAAAACTTGTACAACTTTTATACGGACTCTATTTATGGCGCCCTGTCAATATTAATCGACATTTCTAAAGCCGTAAATATTACCGTACTAAAAGACATGCCCGATTTGAGAACGAAAAATATTTTTTGGATTTTCTTGATTTTATATTTTTTTATGGATTTTCTATGTTTTATATTTTTTATGGTTTTTCTATGTTTTATATTTTTGTATTTTTCTTTTGTTGGTTTAAATATATACGATAGTATACAAAATCACGATCAAAGGATACTCGAGAATAGTTTACCACTACTATTCTTCAGATTCTTCTGCCAACTCCTTAAGTGTCGCTGGTGAGAATGATTTCATGCCTAGCTTTTCGATCAAAAACTCGATACGTCCTCGATCTAAGGCCTTTGTGAATATATCTGCCAGCTGATACTCAGTGTTGAGGAAGTATAGTTCGATCACTCCATTTTCCACTTGCTCCTTGATGAAGTGGTAGCGGATGTCAATGTGCTTTGCTCGAGAGTGTTGAACGTAGTTGCAACATAGAGCGATTGCACTTTTGTTATCACAGTACATCGGGATTTTGTTGAATCCAAGACCGTAGTCAGTCAATTGTGACCTCATCCAAAGAACTTGAGCACAACAACCGGACATAGCAATGTATTCAGCCTCAGTACTTGATATCGCAGCGCTTTTCTGCCTTTTTGATGCCCAACTAACAAGTCTATCTCCAAGAAGTTGCACACTGCCAGAAGTGATACGTCTGGTATCTTGACACCCGGCATAATCTGCATCTGCATATGAAATTAGTTCAATAAGGGAATCCTTCGGATACCATAGACCACGATGAAGTGTTCCTTTTAGATACCGAAAGATCCTTTTCACAACATGTAAGTGCTTTTCGGTAGGCCGAGCCTGATACCGGGCACACATGCCTATAGCAAATTGTAAATCAGGCCTGCTAGCAGTCAGATAGAGAAGGGTTCCGATCATTTCACGGTAAAGTTTAGGATCGACATCTATCCCTTCCTTATCTTCATCTAACTTGGATCTCTCCACCATTGGAGTATCCACGGGGTCACAGTTTTCAAAGTGATATTTCTTTAAGGATTCAAGAGCAAATTTGGATTGATTAATGAAGATGCCTCTGGGATTCTGAGAAATTTGCAACCCTAAGAAAAATGAAAATTTTCCCATCATCGACATCTTAAATCGTCTGGACATAATTTTCTCAAAAAGGTCAGACAAACGTTGATTAGTAGCAGCAAATATTATATCATCAACATAAATTTGTACCAGTATCATGTCGTTGTCCTCCTTGAGAATGAATAATGTTGGGTCCACTTTGCCTTTGGAGAAGCCTTTGGAGATGAGATACGACGATAAGAGATCGTACCATGCGCGTGGAGCTTGTTTCAACCCGTAAAGAGCCTTCTTGAGCTTGTACACGTGCTTAGGATACTCTGAATTGACGAATCCATTCGGCTGACTTACATAGACATCTTCCCTTAATTCACCATTAAGAAATGCCGTCTCAACATCCATTTGGTAGACGATCATATTCATGTGAGCAGCATAAGCAAGGAATAGTCTAATTGCCTCCAATCGTGGAACAGGAGCAAAGGATTCTTCAAAATCAATACCCAAAGCTTGTTTGTAACCTCTAGCAACCAATCTAGCTTTGTTTTTCAGCACACTACCTAACTCATCGAGTTTAACCTTGTATACGCACAACAATGTCAAGATTTCAACGTTGCTGGGTAACGGAACTAATTCCCACACTTCAAGACGTTGGAATTCAATAAGTTCCTCTTGCATGGCTTTAATCCATGATGATTTGGTCATGGCTTGTTGTCAGTTTTTAGGTTCAGTGTCTGAAAGAAATGCATCAAATAATATAATGCATGTTCTTGGAGTTGATGGCGTTTTAAGACTGGTCTATTGATGAGACTGCTTTTATACATAGTCTCATCGTCCAAATCGGGCTTAAAATGCATTAAATATCATTAAAACTGCCAAATATATGCTCGTGTTTGTTACTTGTGTATTTTTAGGTACGGATATTGAGGAAATGGCAAAAGATCACAAGAATCATTTAAAAACGAACACGGGAAACGAAGCCGTAAAATGAACCGGGCCCAAGTTTGGATTTTACAAAAATGCCCTTGAAGAATGGAAGATTGGCAACTTTGGTCCCTCTACTATTGAAGATTTACACTGTATACCCCTCAAATATTCAAAATTATGAATAGGGTCCCTAAAGTTTGAAGACTATACAAGATCAGCCCTTGGAAAATGAAGAATATGCATTTGAAGCCCTTGTTAAAAGTTTGTAAAGTAATTGTGCCAAAAATGACAATTACCCCAAAGTTGTTACAAGTGTAAATGGGCTTTGATGGCTTTTAATACAAAGTGAAGTAAAGAAGAAAGCTTGGGGGTAAATTATGCCAAGACAGCCAAACTTCCTCACCCAACCAGTGATTGACACCTCAGCTATACCCACCCACTTACCCAATAACCCTACCCAACCCATAACCAAACCCACCCAACCAGGTTTATTAAATAAACCTGGGTCAAACCCCGAGTCAACCTCCACTTTTTCCCTCCAAACAGACTTTTTAAATCCCTTTTTACCCAAAATAGATTAAACACACCCCTAATTACCCCCATAAACCCTAATTAACCCAGGTACAATTAAACCGAAAACAAAGGGGTTTTATTTCCCCTTTCCAGATCAGTGATTAAGGTCACCCTCACCATATCCCACATCCCAAAACGCCACAAGACACACCCATGTGTCTTGTCGGACCCTCCCCTGCCCATCACTTTCACCTCAAAACCCTAAACCCGACCAAACCAACGACCCACAAGTTCCCCTTGGTCCCCAAGCACAAATATACGATCAAGATCACTTCCTTACAGCTGGATATCACAAAAGCTTTTCAGAAATCACATGAATCCGAATTTGACCAAGATTCCAAGACTTTTCAAAGGGCAACTTTGGCATTTCAGCAACTAGGGTTTTTATTATTCTAGATAGTTCTTCTAGCTCTATTTAAGCACCTCTCAACATGTGAGTAGGGTTGTTCCAGTTTTTTAGCTTTCACCATTGTAATTCCTTTTTAATGATATAAAAGTTTGGTATTTGTGTTTGAAACAAGTGTAATTCCTTTTTATAATTGTTAAAAGTTGTGTGTGTGTGTTTGAAAGCTAAGAACTGAGTTCCATTTTAATTTATCAAAACACTTTGTGTTTTTGGAGGTTTTGAAATAGGTTTTGAATTTCAGAAATCATAGGTCCAAAAAAGTGAAAGTGGATTTGGATTTGGATTTTTGAGTTCTACACTTGAGTTTTAAAACGTATCATTTGGTTAAAAAGGTTTCAAAGTTTTTTTTTGAAAAGGTTTAAGAAGTTTCAGAAAATCAGAATATTGTATTATTTGTGCTTGTTCTTCATTTTCTTAGCAGGTTTTTTGAAGGATTATTGACCCAAGATCAGCATAGGCCCGGGCCTATAAGGAGGTGACATACAGTCACTGAGGGACTTGGATGTAAGTCCCTCAAGGTAAAATCCCTTTTCCATTTTTAGTTTTCTGAAATTTTATGTGATTTGTGTGATTGTGCATGAAAAGTGTTTAAGTGTTGTTTAGTTGTTTGGATAAGCTCATTTGTGTTTATGTATGCATGTTATAAGTAGCTTAAATCAGTTTAGTTGCATTTTATAAGGTTTTGGTTTGTTAATTTGCAAGAAAAGATTTTAAAGGGGTGTTTGTATCTGGTGATATAGTTAAGTTTGTTGAAAGTTTTTGATTTAAAAGCTGGTTAAACTCACTCACTAGGTTGCTATAGGTTGTATGCTAGGCTAAGTTTTCAGTTTGGATAAGTTTAGTCACATTTGCATGCTAAAAAATGGTGCTAACTAGCTAAATCCTGTAACTGACTAATCTGCCAGATTTTTGTGTGAATTTTGCCATTTAAATCTTGGTGAAGGTTAGATTAGAGGTTGTTTAAGGGTTGTGCATTGACTGATTGTCTTCTTGTTGAATATTGTGCTAGATTTAAGAGTCTGAAAATCGTTTTGGTGCATATAAAACAGGCAATTGCCCCCCCCCCCTAGACCTGTATAAGGCTCATCAGCAACCTTCATTAGCTTGTGTGTGATTTGTGTGCATTAGTTTGCCTGTTTTTGTGAGTTATTTTGACTCCTTATACTCCAAAGAGTATAAGGGTGCCCTATTGTCCAACAAAACAATACCACAAAGCAAGGATCAAGCCCTCTTGATCATTTATTCACAAGTGAAGAACACTCACTTTTGTTCATTAGAAACTCACTTCAACTGGGCACGTTTTCATTAATTCTCAAGCTTAATCTTTGTCAAATTTGATTTGTGTTTGTGTTTTGGAGCTAAAAGAAGTTAAAAGTTTGGATTGAAAAGTTAAAAAAAGAAAAAAAATAAATAGCAAAAACTCACCTGGCCTGGGCTCGAACACGCGACCTCCCTTTCGGAGGAGTAACGTGTTTACCAGTGATCCGGATGGTTTTTTACGTTATAGACTCATTTCAAAAGTTACTTAAGCACGTTTTGTTTGGGCTTTTGTAATAAAAGATGTAGCTTATTTTGGGCTTTTCAGCTTATAAAATAAGCTTATTTGCACTAGCTTATTTTTCCTAGGGTTGTCATAGGATTTAGGATTTTTCTAGTCTATGTTTGCATTTTTCCCTTTCTTCGTTTATTTTTTTATCATTTTTTATTTAGCCGTATTTTATTAATTAGTTTAAAAATAGTTAAAAGTGTTTTTAATTTTGAGAAAAATAGTTTTTAGTTTTTAATTTATATTTTTGAGGTTTACAGCCCAAAAGGTTTTCAAAAACTTTCATTTTTAATTTTACAAACTTTAAAATCTTGTTTAGGGCTTTTTAATAATTAATTGTGATTTTTAGGGCTTTAATTAGCATTAAAAAGTCATTATTTAATTAATTAAAAGGTTTTAGCAAGTTTGGATTTTTTGTAAACTCTTAGAATATTATTGTGGATTTTTAGTAATTTTTAGGAATTTTTAGGTTAAGATTTTAATTTTTGTAGTTTTTACGGTTTTACATGTTTGCCTTTTTCGTCGTAGTTTAATTCGTTTTCGTAACCGTCTTTCTCTTCTAATCCTATTTCTTTCTCAATCATATAATCACAAATCAAAATAAATTCATTACACAACACACGTGCCTCCTCGATAGAACGAACTCACTTCATTAGGGTCATTTACACACGGTTTTCCTAAATCGTCGTGCACGCTTGCCCTATTTACGCTCTTTTTCCTAAAAGACGTATTTCTACAACCACCAATTTTGGCGCCGCTGCCGGGAGGCGTGTTGTGTTTTGATTGAACCATTGTTGTTTTTATATTAGCCATAATAGTATTTGTATTAGTAGCACTCTACTAATACGTATTATCGTTTTTCGGTTTTTGTGTGAATACTATTAATATATTGTATACGTAGAACAATAAATTCACAAGTACTCCAAATCCGTGAGAAATCACAACCTTGACTTGGGAGGTCATTACCCAATCATTGTATTCGAATCTCAAACCAAAGAAAAAGGCAAAAATAGATAAATACTTTCGTGAAGCTTAATCTTGATAATACAAACTATAAGGTGGGTATAAGGCGGTTGTATTTCACGACCTAAAGGAAAAAGGCTCTTAAGTGCTTCGCGCCGCCTCGTTTCCTCCGCTTGCTTGTGCGTATTTGATTTTGAGAGTGAATCGAGGGTTTTGCCGCCCAAAGTATTATTACATATCATATATATTTTCTTGGTTTCTATTGATTAAACCCTCTTGTACGATTTGGTGTTCCACCATCGTTCTAAAGTCATCGAAGGCGTTCACTTCACGTGATCATTTTCATTCCTTGAGGCTTCTTTAATCGAGAGATTTGATTAAGGAGGAGATTTGTAGATTTTTGTCTACTTAATACATTCACCAATTTCCAAAAAGGTTAATACCATCAAAAACCACAAAAAAAATTGAAAAATACAAAATACCAAAAAGAATCTTCTTTGCTCGTCTCTACGTTGTACGTGACATTTATGCTAACTCGTAATCAAGCAAAACGTGCACGTAGACGAAAGAACAAAACTCCCACTCCAACTCATTCTAGTGAGGAGTCTCCTATTGACGAACCATTGTACGAGAAACACCTACCATGGCGAATCGAACTATGATGGAGTTACTTCAAGCACCCACCGAGGGTTATGGAGAAGCTATTGTGATTCCCGCAATCCTTGCGGAGAATTTTGAGGTGAAAACGGGTTTTGTTGTCGATGATCCAAAACAACAAATTCCGTGGTGATGAGAAGGACAATCCCCACAACCATATCCGCCAATTCAATCGTCTTACCGCCACGTGAAAATTCAAGGATGTCTCGAATGACTCGATTAAGATGATGCTTTTTCCGTATTCCTTAGCGGGGCCCGCTAAAATTTGGTTAGAGAAAGAGCCACCCAATTCTATATTGACGTGGAAGGATCTCGTTTCAAAGTTCGTGAACCAATTTTTTCCGCCCTCTAAGACTACGCATTTGAAAAATGAGATTTCTAAATTTTCACAAGAATCAAATGAAAGTTTTTCTACGGCTTGGAATAGGTTTGAGGAGATGTTACATGAATGTCCTCATCACGGTTTTTCCGACTTACATCAAATCGACACGTTTTACAATGGACTTAATGATCATGAAAGAGATTATTTAAATGCCGCCGCGGGTGGTAATTTTTTGTGTAAAACGGTTGAAGAAGCTTTGGTCATAATTGAGAATAGATCTAAGGTTTATAGCCCTCGTAACACACCGAGTGTTGCCAAAATGGGCTCATCATCGTCTCGTAGTATCAATGCCTTGCAAGATGAAGCAAATGAGGAAAATCGTTTTTTCGATAAGTTTTCAACTCTCATGTCCCATTGGAAAGCTCAAGAAGCTTCGAATTCCGCTTCGGTTAAAGCGGTTTCTAAGAGTTGTTTGTCGTGTGGTGGAGCTCATGATCTTTCCGAGTGCATTACCGCGGATGGTAAACACTTCGAGTGCTTATGTAGCCACGGGAACTTATAACCAAATCGGTCAAGGTTCCCGCCAAAATCAAGCTCCACCAAATCAAAATGCTAATAACTATCGCAACAACAACCAAGGTGGAAATTACCAAGGAAATCAAAGGAATTACAACAAGGGTAATTATCAAAGTGGTAATGGGCAAATTTCTAACCAAAACCAAAACCGTGATTTTCAAAACAATGCCCAAGGTTTTCAAAACGATCACACCAAAAATCTTCAAGGAGAATTTTTGAATTATGCTAAGGCTAATGATGCTAAGTTTGACAATATGCAACGTGAAATGGTTAGCTTAAGGTCCGAGTTGAAAAACGAGCTTAAAAACGAACTTGCTAATGAACTTAAAACTCATGTTAATAAGATGGAAGGAAATGTCACACGTCTCCAACAAAATCAACAAAAAATGGAGCAAGGTCAAGATGAGATTAAGCAAGAATTGTTAAAAGCGGATGCTAGGCAATCTAAGTTTGAAGACCGAATGGCAAAAATGTTTGAAGCTATCATGTGTAAGCCCTCTTCTTCGGGTGGTCTTCCTAGTGATACCATCGTGAACCCGAAAGGAGAATTGAAGGTTATTACTACTCGTAGTGGTAAAACTTTCAAAGAACCCATTTCTCGTCCAAGTACTTCTATGGAGAAGGAAAAAGAGAAAGAACCCGAGGTTGTGGTTAAAAAGGAGCAAATTCCAAGCCCACGAAGTACCGCTCAAACCACACCTACGGTTGAACCAATACCAATCATGGAACCCGAGATTCCAAGGCCGATGCCTATGCCTACTATGCCCCAACCCACACCACCTTTACCCTGCCCTTCAAGACGAGACAAGGAAAAGGCACAAGAACGAAATAATTATCAATTTGAACTTTTTATGAAAATGTTTCGTGACATGCATTTCAATATAAGTTTTGCCGATGCCTTAGTCATGATGCCTCGATTTGCCGCGAACTTCAAAAGTATGTTGAATAACAAAGAAAAATTGCAAAAATCGTCTAGTTGTTCTTCGGTTTTTCCAAGCCGCATACCTCAAAAAGTCGGTGATCCTGGAAAGTTTTTAATCCCATGTGCTATCCAAGACATGGAAGAATGCTACGCCTTGGCCGATCTTGGTGCTAGTATTAATTTGATGCCTCTTGAGATTTTTAAATCGCTCAATCTTCCAAATCTCACTCCTTCAAGAATGTCAATCGAAATGGCCGATCATTCTACGATTCTAGCTTGTGGAGTTGCCGAGGACGTCTTCGTGAAAGTTGGAAAGTTCTACTATCCTGTAGACTTTATTGTTGTTGATATTCCTATCGATCCTAAAGTTCCGTTAATTTTAGGTCGATCTTTTTTGGATACCGCGAGAGCACTTATCGATGTGCATGCAAGAAAAATCACTCTTCGTTTCAATGAGGAAGAACTCGTCATTAATGCAACCCAAAACTCCACTCTTTCTCATGTGTATTCTATCACATCTTTGTACAATGTCAATCCCATCAAAAACATTTGCAAAAAGATTTCCAATAGAGTTTTAGGAGTTGTTGATAAAAATGAAGTTCCGTCCCCTCCGCCGGTGGAGGTTAAGAGTGTTAAGCTTACGATTCCAATCTCGAGTGATTCTTCGGATGATTAATACGTTGATCCCGATGGGGAGGTTTTCTTTGTTGACAAAAGATTTGAAAACTTACCACCACCTAAACCAAAAAGATTTCAAATGTGATAATTTTTAGTGTGACTAACATTGCTTTAGATACACCAAATATTTTTGACATAATTAAATCGGGTTTTCACAAGGAGAGTTTTAAAGATGAAAAAGGAAAAGATTTTGAATTGAATTTAAAAGATTTTTCTACAACTCTAACTCCGTCATCACCACGTGTATTGAGTACTACAAGCTCGTCTTCTCCTTTTGACGATGCTTTGTGTGGACTTACTGTGGGGGAATCCCCTTATGTTCCCTCCCCTTTCTCCACCGAGGACGAGATATTTGATTCCGGAATTGCTTATATAGGGAAATCTCGGTCTTCCACCGATGCAATAAATGGAAAATCTTTCTATTTGATTGGTGCGAGTCTACCTCGAGTAGCTCAATGTTTTCATGACTTACCCATTGTCCCAACCTTCTATTTCTTCTCTCCTAGTTTCTTTAAACTCTTTGAGTTTTTGTTGACTATCCTTGAAGTGGCGTTGATTTGTTTTTCCAATGAAAACAAGAACGCCATCTTCGATCCCGGTATTTTGCACCATCAAAGGACTTAGTCCTTAATACCGGTTGTTTTTGGGCCTTGTTTATCATGTAAGCCCCACCAAAAATTGACCACACCATGATTATCCCTAAATGATCACATTTATGGGGACTCGAGTCGAGCTTTTGACTCGGTTATAAAAAACAAGGTGCCTCGTAGGGGAGACCCATGCTTATCCATGTACATATTATTGCTTTCTAATTAGTTTAATGTGAGGGGATTTGTGCCCTTCCAACCTTTGTTCCGTGGTTGTTTGTGCATTGTGGTTTTTAGATCATGATCTTTACGATTGGAGCCTCTCGTGTTCGTTTCATGGGAGCACTCGATCGTTTGCTTTGGAGACATTTCTCAATATCCATATGATATATCCTTTGATGTTCTAACCTTAGGTTTTTAGCACACTTCATAAACGGCTATTAATTTATTGGTTACACCCTTTCCATGCTAGATTAGGCATTCGACTACGTCTCTAGTATGGGGGTGTTTGCACCCCTAGACTCGAAACATTGAGGACAATGTTTAACTTTAGTATGGGGGGGGGGGTGAATAGATACTTGCCTTGCCAAACCTTCATGTTTTCCAAAGTTTATCTTTTTGTTTATCGTTTTTGTTGCATAATAAGGCTAAAAATGGCCAAATTTTAAATTTTTTCTCATGTTTTATAAGTGTTTGAAGACACGAATGTAGGTTTTCCGATGGCGAGAATAAGAGTAATTTTTGACTCGACCGTGCGTGTTGAGCACTTAGCTTTGATTCCTTAACTACACATTAGGCTAAGTCTCTTAAATGAGGACGAGAAATGATAGAGTTAATTATAAGTTACTATGCTAAACGTAGAGTACTCGTATTCTTTCAAAAACTCATGTGTGCTCGTTGTTTGCTTATTCTCCCTTCGCATGTAAATATTTTTTGCTTAATAAATATTGACTTAGCGGTTTAGTTAGGATTGTTGGGTTTCTAGTCTTTCCTAGTAGCTTCCGTGTAATTAAATTGGGAAGAAATTAAGGTATCGCCAGCATCACGGTTTTGAAGTATTGGCACCCCAATAATCGAAAGCTTCACCCAATAATAAGATTTCAAGTGCTCACCTAAATCTAGCAAACAATTTGAAGCCCCACAAGGCCTAAAATCTATGCAAAAATTGAAAGTGAATCAAGCCTTAATCTTCGAAGCTTTAAAGATCCAAAATTCGCATTAGCGTGAGGATATACGTCTTTCGCTAATAAAACCACCGATGAGGCGGATAATAAAAGGCAAGGCAAGACCAAAGTCATAATAAAAGCTTCATGGCGAAGTTGAATAAAAGATGGAGGTAAACCAAAGATAATAAGGCCCTTCCGTTAGGGGGCGTATAAAAGTCTTGGTAATAAGTCTCATGTTCAAAACCGTTATAAAACCGTGTTTATCGATTCTTCTTGTCAACTTAATTTTTTGACATCGTTGTCTATTAGGAGGGGTTATTAATTTGATGGTCTTAGTTACACCGTTAGGACTCTATTTTTAGACCTAAATCTCTATTATCGCATAAGTCAAAAATGTATCCTTGTGATCATTAAGACAAAATAAAATATAAGAGATACAACTTAGGAATAATGGGAGGATAAGTACGTGATTAGGGCATATGAGTAGTGTTAGCATTACTAACTTATAATGACAATGATCTCGTTGCACGCTTGGCATGGAATTAAGGTGAAAATCGAGGACGATGAAATTATTTCTAACGACGCATTCACGTGTTCTTGTTCTATGAACCTAAACGTCCCATTTGCGATGAAAATCATACATTATGTCTAAAACACAAGTAGTAGTAATAGTAGTAGTGTAGCTAGTTTATCATTTCAATAAAGTGAATAAAATTGAATTTTGGAGATGCTAAGATACTTAATTCTAGCATTGCGTGAGAGCACGGCAATGGTTTAGTATGGGGGAGTGATGAGACTGCTTTTATACATAGTCTCATCGTCCAAATCGGGCTTAAAATGCATTAAATATCATTAAAACTGCCAAATATATGCTCGTGTTTGTTACTTGTGTATTTTTAGGTACGGATATAAGGAAATGGCAAAAGGTCACAAGAATCATTCCAAAAACGAACAAGGGAAACGAAGCCGCACAATGAACCGGGCCCAAGTTTGGATTTTACAAAAATGCCCTTGAAGAATGGAAGATTGGCAACTTTGGTCCCTCTACTATTGAAGATTTACACTTTATACCCCTCAAATATTCAAAATTATGAATAGGGTCCCTAAATTTTGAAGACTATACAAGATCAGCCCTTGGAAAATGAAGAATATGCATTTGAAGCCCTTGTTAAAAGTTTGTAAAGTAATTGTGCCAAAAATGACAGTTACCCCAAAGTTGTTACAAGTGTAAATGGGCGTTGATGGCTTTTAATACAAAGTGAAGTAAAGAAGAAAGCTTGGGGGTAAATTATGCCAAGACAGCCAAACTTCCTCAACCCAACCAGTGATTGACACCTCAGCTATACCCACCCACTTACCCAATAACCCTACCCAACCCGTAACCAAACCCACCCAACCAGGTTTATTAAATAAACCTGGGTCAAACCCCCAGTCAACCTCCACTTTTTCCCTCCAAACAGACTTTTTAAATCCCTTTTTACCCAAAATAGATTAAACACACCCCTAATTACCCCCATAAACCCTAATTAACCCAGGTACAATTGAACCGAAAACAAAGGGGTTTTATTTCCCCCTTTCCAGATCAGTGATTAAGGTCACCCTCACCATATCCCACATCCCAAAACGCCACAAGACACACCCATGTGTCTTGTGGGACCCTCCCCTGCCCATCACTTTCACCTCAAAACCCTAAACCCGACCAAACCAATGACCCACAAGTTCCCCTTGGTCCCCAAGCACAAATATACGATCAAGATCACTTCCTTACAGCTGGATATCACAAAAGCTTTTCAGAAATCACATGAATCCGAATTTGACCAAGATTCCAAGACTTTTCAAAGGGCAACTTTGGCATTTCAGCAACTAGGGTTTTTATTATTCTAGATAGTTCTTCTAGCTCTATTTAAGCACCTCTCAACATGTGAGTAGGGCTGTTCTAGTTTTTTAGCTTTCACCATTGTAATTCCTTTTTAATGATATAAAAGTTTGGTATTTGTGTTTGAAACAAGTGTAATTCCTTTTTATAATTGTTAAAAGTTGTGTGTGTGTGTTTGAAAGCTAAGAACTGAGTTCCATTTTAATTTATCAAAACACTTTGTGTTTTTGGAGGTTTTGAAATAGGTTTTGAATTTCAGAAATCATAGGTCCAAAAAAGTGAAAGTGGATTTGGATTTGGATTTTTGAGTTCTACACTTGAGTTTTAAAACGTATCATTTGGTAAAAAAGGTTTCAAAGTTTTTTTTTGAAAAGGTTTAAGAAGTTTCAGAAAATCAGAATATTGTATTATTTGTGCTTGTGTTCTTCATTTTCTTAGCAGGTTTGTTGAAGGATTGTTGACCCAAGATCAGCATAGGCCCGGGCCTATAAGGAGGTGACATACAGTCACTGAGGTACTTGGATGTAAGTCCCTCAAGGTAAAATCCCTTTTCCATTTTTAGTTTTCTGAAATTTTATGTGATTTGTGTGATTGTGCATGAAAAGTGTTTAAGTGTTGTTTAGTTGTTTGGATAAGCTCATTTGTGTTTATGTATGCATGTTATAAGTAGCTTAAATCAGTTTAGTTGGATTTTATAAGGTTTTGGTTTGTTAATTTGCAAGAAAAGATTTTAAAGGGGTGTTTGGATCTGGTGATATAGTTAAGTTTGTTGAAAGATTTTGATTTAAAAGCTGGTTAAACTCACTCACTAGGTTGCTATAGGTTGTATGCTAGGCTAAGTTTTCAGTTTGGATAAGTTTAGTCACATTTGCATGCTAAAAAATTGTGCTAACTAGCTAAATCCTGTAACTGACTAGTCTGCCAGATTTTTGTGTGAATTTTGCCATTTAAATCTTGGTGAAGGTTAGATTAGAGGTTGTTTAAGGGTTGTGCATTGCTTGATTGTATTCTTGTTGAATATTGTGCAAGATTTAAGAGTCTGAAAATCATTTTGGTGCATATAAAACTGGCAATTGCCCCCCCCCCCCCCCAGACCTGTATAAGGCTCATCAGCAACCTTCATTAGCTTGTGTGTGATTTGTGTGCATTAGTTTGCCTGTTTTTGTGAGTTATTTTGACTCCTTATACTCCAAAGAGTATAAGGGTGCCCTATTGTCCAACAAAACAATACCACAAAGCAAGGATCAAGCCCTCTTGATCATTTATTCACAAGTGAAGAACACTCACTTTTGTTCATCAGAAACTCACTTCAACTGGGCACGTTTTCATTAATTCTCAAGCTTAATCTTTGTCAAATTTGATTTGTGTTTGTGTTTTGGAGCTAAAAGAAGTTAAAAGTTTGGATTGAAAAGTTAAAAAAAGAAATAAAAATAAATTGCAAAAACTCACCTGGCCTGGGCTCGAACACGCGACCTCCCTTTCGGAGGAGTAACGTGTTTACCAGTGATCCGGAGGTTTTTTACGTTATAGACTCATTTCAAAAGTTACTTAAGCACGTTTTGTTTGGGCTTTTGTAATAAAAGTCGTAGCTTATTTTGGGCTTTTCAGCTTATAAAATAAGCTTATTTGCACTAGCTTATTTTTCCTAGGGTTGTCATAGGATTTAGGATTTTTCCAGTCTAAGTTTGCATTTTTCCCTTTCTTCATTTATTTTTTATCATTTTTTATTTAGCCGTATTTTATTAATTAGTTTAGAAATAGTTAAAAGTGTTTTTAATTTTTAGAAAAATAGTTTTTAGTTTTTAATTTATATTTTTGAGGTTTACAGCCCAAAAGGTTTTCAAAAACTTTCATTTTTAATTTAATTTGATTTTAGGGTTTTTTATCAACTTTAAAAATTAATATAAAATTAATAAAGAGGTTTTAGGAACTTTTATTTGCATTTTTATCTTAGTTACATTATTTAGGATTTTTGGTAATTTTTTTAGAATTATTTTATAAACTTTTTATTTTTTTGATTATTTTATTATTATTTTATTATTAAAAATTAAAGGTTTGTTTTTTCTACTTTTTTCATTTTTCCTAGATTGTAAACACATAATTAGGAGTTTTGTCACTTTCCAAATCTTTTAGGACTTTTCATTTATTTTCTAGAATTAATTTAAGTTTTAATAGATTTTAATAGTTTTTAAGTGTTTAAAAATAGTTTTATTAGGTTTTTAAATTTTTAGAAATACTTTTTAGCTTAATTAGGTTATTTTTGAGGTTTACAAACTTTAAAATCTTGTTTAGGGCTTTTTAATAATTAATTGTGATTTTTAGGGCTTTAATTAGCATTAAAAAGTCATTATTTAATTAATTAAAAGGTTTTAGCAAGTTTGGATTTTTTGTAAACTCTTAGAATATTATTGTGGATTTTTAGTAATTTTTAGGAATTTTTAGGTTAAGATTTTAATTTTTGTAGTTTTTACGGTTTTACGTGTTTGCCTTTTTCGTCGTAGTTTAATTCGTTTTCGTAACCGTCTTTCTCTTCTAATCCTATTTCTTTCTCAATCATATAATCACAAATCAAAATCAATTCATTACACAACACACGTGCCTCCTCGAGAGAACGAACTCACTTCATTAGGGTCATTTACACACGGTTTTCCTAAATCGTCGTGCACGCTTGCCCTATTTACGCTCTTTTTCCTAAAAGACGTATTTCTACAACCACCAAATATTTTCTAGTTAACACATGTAAGTGTGTGTTGTGTGTGAGAAGTTTGAGGTTTATGTATCTAAACCATTCATGAGACAAGTGTCTCAAACTTTAGCCAAAACTTGTCACCAAAGAGGGGTGGCCTCTTTGTGTGTCCGCCCCTATTAGGGGTGGGACATGTGTTATACTTGTCTCATCCCTAATATTTTACGGGTACTCCTCAATTCTAGTTTCCTCGATTTACGTGCCCTCAGGTCGATTTACAGAAAACGTTTTTGTAAAATATGAAACTACGGTACAAAACGAATCTAATAAAAATTGTCTCATAAAAAAACGGAGCAAAAAGCGTAAATACGTAAACCTAGGGTTTCCGGCTTAAACGTAAAAGACGTTAAATTATGCACGTATACCCTAATTTCTTCCCGTAATTATGTGAGTTCATGAACCAACACAAAAATAAAATTTCAAAATAATATACGAGAATAAATTTATTACCTAAAAATGTCAGATTGTCACAAAATGTCCTTATGCCTAGGAATAAACTTCTCATTAGGCATCTTAAAATCTTTACTCAACACCAAGCATTCAGTATGAGTGAAAAGAACCTTTTTTTTTGTTATCACAAACTTGTGACACACAAAACAAGTTATAGTCAAGTTCTTTTACCATAAAAGCGTTTTCAAAACGTAAATTGTTGGTGATAAGAGTGCCTTTGCCTGAAATAGTCCAATAGCCTCCTCCAAAGTACACTTTCTCACCATCTTTAATAGGGGTAAAATTTGACAAATAATCCTCCTTCCCCGTCATGTGCCTAGAGCATCCACTGTCCCAATATCCATGATCATCGACCTGCTTTTGAATGCCCTGCACATAAAGAAAACAAATTAGTTTTCTTTGGGAACCCAAGCCTGGACAGACTTGGATTCATGTATTTATTCAACAAAAACATATTTAGTCCTTATAATAATCCCTTGTTCATCCCTTTATGGCCTGAACACCCAATTTACCCCAATTGGTTTAGTAATGACCTTTGAAAGATAATGAAATCTATTACAGGTCATAGAAATCCCATCAAAATTAGGGTTTTGTTCTTGTTTAGGTCTCCAAGTCAAACTAGATGAAACTTTAGACCCCTTTCTCTCAGGTTGTAAGTATTGATTATTACTTGGTCTAACACAAGATCTAACACCATCTTGTTGTCGCATTTTCATACCATACCTAAAGTTGTCAGCGTTGGAATTGTTCCTTTCAGTGTTGAAGTTCTTCTTGTCAATGCTGAATTTGTTCTTGTCAGCGCCCAAATTAGGGTTTGCTGCAGGAACCTATTGTCTGTTAGACCATGTGTTGGTCTTTTGAAAGGGCATTTTTCCATGAGTATTTGTCCCTTTAGTAAAGAAAGGAGGTGGTCTAGTAACTTGTGGACTTGGTTGGACCAACGGTCTGGGTTTGACCATGGTTGACCTATTGTCAGCGTTGACTTTTTAGGCACTAACACATTTATAGGCCAAATGAGAAAAACTCCCACATGTGTAACAAGCTTTTCTAGATATAACTTTAGGTCTAGATTGAAAGAACCCTGTCCTATTAACACTAGCTTGGCTTTGTGGCGACCTAGGTTTTCTATACATTTCAACATATTTAACACTAGGTTTTCTCTTAACAGATGAGCCAAGGTCATCAGGTTTCCCAGTGGTAGGGTTGGTCACAGTAATGGGTGTAGTCTCAAATGGACTCTCACTAAGCATTCCACCCTTAACAAAGAGAAAAGTGTTGTCTGCATTCCACTTCTCAAGGTCAGTCACTCTTTGTTGATATTCCTCAACTAGAGTGAACACTCTAGGTGCAGGAATAAATTCCTCTTCTTGGTGTTCTGGAATACCACTCCAAGATAGATCCTTTTTCTGAACACCATAAACGTTCCCAGCAGGTGGAGGAACAACAACATATCCATTCACCTCTATGCCGCCACTGACATGTCAGCGCCGCTACTGCCATTGTCAGCGCCACCTAGTACCTGCTACGTGTCAGCCGCCCATTGGTCAGCCGCCTACCATGTCATCCTCGGACCTACACATGAACAATAACTGTCAGTTCCACGTGCATGCTAGCATTGGCCAGCCGCCGCCACATGGCTGCTGACGTCATGATGACGTCAGTTGGTCTGGATCGGGTCTGAACCGGGTCTAGTTTGTGGATTTGCTTTTATCTAATCTGGTGGTCTATGTGGGTGGTGGAAGGTGGAAGCCATTGTTGAGAGAGAGAAGAGAGGTTGTGTGTGAAAAGGTTAAGAAAATGTATTAAGCAAAAATGAAAACACAATCAACACCCCTCCTTGGAAGCCTAGGAGGGGTATATATAGCCACACACCAACACTTAACTATACATTAAACCTAGTCTAGTCTAAGCGTGTGTGACTAGGATAACTAATGAGAATTCTTATATGTCGTCACATAAAGTGAATTTCCAACAATCTTCCCCCATGGGACGACGTGTAGAATTCCTTACAATATTTTTCCTAACAAGTACATAATGACAAGAACAAGAGCTTCCATGAAGCGTCGAATGCTGATGATGTCTTCTGAGGCCTTTGACTTCAAAACGACTCATCTTTAAAGTAACTTGTAGTAGAAATACTGTAATGGCACGAGCTAAGTAATCCATATACTTCTGGTTAAGGAGAAGCTTCTGATTTAACTTCCCCCTAGTTCATGCCACATAAAATTGATGTAGAAGCTTTTAAATAGCTTCCCCTTAAACCGACAATCCTCGTAAGTAACTTCAAAGCTTTCAATAAAGTTACAATGATTAAGCGCACAGCGGAATCTAACAAGAAAATCCCATCATATAACATGATAACGTTGCTAAGATGGATTGAAAGCTTGGGGCACACCAAGTAGATCAACAACTTCTCTTCTCACGCTTGAATAATTCTTCTGAATTTTTCTTCCCCCTGAGAGTTCAAGTTATGCATACTAGAAAGAATCAAGACATTTCTTCCCCCACATAGTTGAAGAAAATAAATCAATCCCATGTATGAAGCTCAAATACTGAAGTGGACACTTTATACCATTCATGAAGTTGACATCGTAACACCAGAGTCAATTAAGTCCTGGAAATGCACATATCTTCTTCCGGAGATGCACCAGAGTCAATTAAGTCCCGAGAATGCATATCTCTCCATATAGGATAATGATGATGAATAATTGCACCAACAAAACAATTAAACATCAAATCAGTAGTGTACCTTTTAGAGATTGATAACGCCACGAGTTAAAACACTGATTTTCTCTGCGGCTATGAAAAATGTCATCCCGGAATGTCTTCAAATCAAAAAAAGGTATGAAGTTCATCACGTGTACTCATTGTGCGTTCAATGTGTCTTCTTCTTCCCCCTTGATGGTTTCGAGACTCGGAACCATCAATAAATCGTACGCACATATACCTGAAATCTCGTGAGAATAATAAATAAGCTGAATTATATATTTTGTGAGAATCAGCTGTTGATCGAAAATCTCTACTCATAAACTCTCCATGGCCATCTTTACCAACCCACGTGAAAGCAATTTGAAGTGACCACTGATTGAATGAACCAGATACATCAAACGTGAAACTGAATAAGAATCCCTCGATCTTGTGACTTAAGCTTGCACAATTGTTGAATGAAGAACGGTGGAGAAATCTCTAAGTACCCAATGCAACACTGAAGAAGTCTATAAGCACAACACCTCTTGAAATTATCCACGTCGACTAAGACACTGAGTACAACAATGTAACCCCTTTAAGTGATAGTTATCCGAGTCATCAACCATCCACCTCGAACCCGGAAACCAGATAAACAAGTCTTCATTCTAAGATTAAGCACGAGAAATTTATCTTTGAAAGATAAAATAAGTACACGCCTTCGAAAAAATCCGTCTCCAACTTCACATAATTTATACTCGATCAAACGAAATCTGTAGTCACTAAAAATATATCCAAATTTTTCTTGGTCTCGTCAAATAAATTTTGTCACATTTGTCTCGTCACTTTGCCACGTCACTTGTTGTCTCGTCCCGATGATGACCGAAGTATAACTTAATACACAAATTTTGTCCAAAATACAATTTTTGGCAAAAAATTTGTGCAATAAAGAGTTTGATACTTGGCCCATATGTAAAACGCAGCCTACATATACTTAATATTGGCCTAAGTGTGAAACAAAAATCCAATTATGTCAACATAAATCATTAAAGTGATTTGCCACATATGTATCAACATACGAAGTAAATAATTACTTCACTCCAACAAGTTGCATTGGCATGGGCCAGGGACAAATGACACCTGGTCCGTTATCCTGAATACCCGGTATCAACACATAAACGTGTATCAAGCCCAACCAAGACTTCATGATATATATATCACTTATCCCTAATCACTTGACACAGTTAACAACCCTAATCCTCACAAATCTTTGTATCATCCGCCCTCCATAACTCATTTTCACCAAACCTCGTAACATCCGCCCTCTTTTTCATCTAAATCCCAGCAAACTTCTATCTAAACAAAATTTTTAACTCTTCTCCTTCTGCCCCCATCTCATCCATATTGTGCTAGTACAATGATAGACAACGAATAATTCAAATCTAATCATATCCAAATGACCAATCAGGAATCACATATAATCTTGAGTAACAGCCTCCTATAATCAATCAAACGAAATGAATCCATTTGTTATCATTCTCGTGCGATGGCTTCAAGAACATTTTATCAAGATCACAAATAGGTGATATGATTGTGTCTGCATGTCGTTTTTGATTGTTATAATCGAATAAATGAGTGATTGTAACAAACTTGTTATAAATCATTCTTTATGATTCGAAAATAAACTATGGGTACATACCCAAACATGATTAGATCTATGATGATGTTTAATTTCGTGATTGGATCTTTAACAGATCTTGAAATGCATGTTGTTACACGGAATAAAATAATAAATCTGAGATCATTTTCGAGTCTTTTTGATGTTTAGATGGGCTAGGAGACGAAGGGCTTTAGGATAGATATGGTGTTGGATTTAGAGTTAAAAGGGTGGATGTGAACTGTTGGTTTTGGTTCTGGTCAACTCTTGGTCTATGTCTGTTTTTATAAACAGACATACTGTTTGAGTTAAAACTTGTCACAATTTCTTTAAAGGTAAAAAAAATCATCGCAATGTTTTCATTAGCCATCGCAATGTTTTTTAAAACCCATCACAAAGTCAAAATCTTGCATCACAATGTTTTAAAAAACTTTCATCGCAATCCTTTCTGAATTTCTGTCCATCGGAATGAGTCCTCTACACCCCGTCGGAATGCATCCGTCGGAAGGTGTTCCATCAGAATGCGTTCCATCGGAATGCATCAAATGTGTTCCATCGGAATATTCGATCACAATGTAGAAACCAATGGTTTTTGCGATCGCAATATTCCAATCTGACTGTAGATCTAGAATCTTATCGTACTATTTCTGATTTTTTTTTGGGATCATGTATTTTCTGAATCTAGGTTTTCTGGGTTAACATCTTATCTTCAAGAAAATAAAATACCAGAAAAACAATACTTATAAAAATGGATTAGAACAGTGAAAATGATAACTCATGGACAAAATATGACCAGATCTAATATATGGATATTAGAACAGTGAAAATGAAACAACTTTTGGAGTTTACTTGGGACTGATGATACTGTGACCAGAAAAATGACAACTTTTGAACCATAAAAGATAATGAAATCGATATGATTCATAACCACGTGACCAAAATGTATCCATGAGACAAAAGAATGAAAACATTAAACCACCGTGACAAAAAGTAACAAATCGGACCAAAAATGATAGAACGAGACAAAAAAAAATTTTTAGACCACCAAATCGAAAACACGAACACGATCCAAGGATGGAACCGAGGCTCTGATGCCAATTGTGAATTTGCTTTTATCTAAACCGGTGGTCTAGGTGGGTGGTGGAAGGTGGAAGCCATTGTTGAGAGAGAGAGAAGAGAGGTTGTGTGTGAAAAGGTTAAGAAAATATATTAAGCAAAAATGAAAACACAATCAACACCCCTCATTGGAAGCCTAGGAGGGGTATATATAGCCACACACCAACACTTAACTATACATTGAACCTAGTCTAGTCTAAGCGTGTGACACTATGATAACTAATGAGAATTCTTAAATGTCGTCACATAAAGTGAATTTCCAACATAGTTTGGGTCCGGTCAGGTCTGGTCGGATCGGTCTGAACTGGTCGCCACGTAGACCACTCAGGGAGTGCCACGTGGCATAGGCTTAATAAACCTCACCTATTGCCAGCCCCAGGGATCGAACCTGGGTGGTTTGTGCCAGAACATAGTGCCCAGAGGTTTGCTAGTGGAGCTGGCACACCTTTAAGTTTATAGATGCAAAATTTGAAACATAACCCTTCCTTGCAAAGTGGCCTGCCAGATTTATATTAACCACCCCCCATTTTATAACTAGTTTATAATAATAATAATAATAATAATAATAATATTAATAAATATATATAATACGAAAATTTATTTTATATTTTTAAAAAACTTTATTTTATTTTTATTTTTTATTTATTTCTGAAAATATATTTTTATTATTTATATTTTAAAAACTATTTATTTAATTTAAAAACATAATAAACATCAAAAATTCATAGAAAGCAAACAGTGAGGAGCTATGACGCGTGGTCGGGACTCTTGGCTTCATAATTTTGTGCTCTACCATGTGGTTTATTAGTGGATAACTTTGGAGAATGGCAAAAATGGTCCTTGTTGTAAAATCATCATCAAATCTTCATCTTTAGCCCTCCAAACTCCATTCTTTTGGCACTTTTGGTCTTTTGACTTCATCTTTGACTTTTTCTTCGATAAATGCCCGTGAAATCCCGTGTTTTCTTCATTTATGATATTTTGTACCTATTTCACACAAAAAGATAAAACCACGCGTAATTCCGACTTTAAAGATATTAAATACACGTTTTGGTTTGGTTTTTCCTTGTTTTAAGTGGTAAAAGGATAAGTGTTTACACAATTATTAAATCCCCTACACTTGGCCATTGCAATGTCCCCATGCAATGCACAATTTTAAAGCACAAATTTACATTTTTCATCATAGTTAACCCATCACGGCCTTTATTACGATATACTACTACTATTATAAAAAACTAAAGAACGATGAAAAGATAAAAATTTATTCAAAAGATATAACAATTTCCATTTTATTTATTTACTTGAAATTGTTTGATGGAAGAAACTCGTAAAGAAATCTAGGACTTAAATTAGGGCTTTTGGTGTCATGAATATTAATCACCCTCAAGTTTCACGTTCCCCATACCAAGCATAAAAACGAGATCATTGTAATTACAAGCTAGTAACTCTAACACTTAATCATGTGGTTTAATTATTCACTTAGACCCCCTTATTTCTATGGTGTATCTCTTGTATTTTATTTTTGTCTTGAATGATCACGATGATGCATTTTTAACTTATTTCGATAATTTATTAAGGCCAAAAGTAAAGTAGGACGATTTAATCAATAGTTAGCTAAAGGAAAAAATCTTTTAAAACGGCTTCTCGAAATCTCATAAAGTTAATATCTTGGCATAACTCGTTTCGCGATTTGAGACCTTTCTCGAACCGATATTTGACATTGACTTCAAACTTCAAATCTTGAGAGACGATCTTGAAATTATGGTCTTCTCTTCATTTTGTTATACACCTTCATTTGGAGTGAGAGATGCTTCAAACGTTGACCACGACTTCTTCATTTGTCCTTGTCTTTATTTAGGATTTTGATATACAACGATCCGCCTCCTTTTCGGACTTGGATCTATTTATCCTCATACCTTGTTAGGGTCTTTTTGGATAGACTTCTCCTGTGGAATCCTAAGATTCACGGATCTTTAAGCTGCCAGGCATGATTATCATTCATATGAATTAACATAGCGAAATTAGAACAATAATCATGAAAAAGGTGTTATGGACAAGATGAATTTCTCCCACGTTAATTGTATTAATAACAAACAATTAAAAAAATAACCTAGGCATATTTACAATGAACACACATGCCTAGAACACACACTTTGTTGTAGGTTACATTTTGATAGTAGGGATGAATGAAAACCTACGTCCCTTATGGTTACATTTTGTTACTAAATCTTTTAATTTAATATCTTCTAAAAGTTTGTCCACCAACTTGTAGTTTCAACATATGCTAGATTTAGTCCTTGTCTTATAGTTTTGTCACAACAATTCATAATAGACCCACCAATCTTCCCCTACTTGATGTCGGCAAATCTTCTTGTGTATCTCTTGTATATGGTACATGATCTTCAAGCTACTTCCCCTCAATTTAATCATTTATATCTTCCCCTTTTGTCACATAAAATAGGGAAGTAACAATGTATGCAATCGAAGATTCTCCAAATGTAGGTTCTGTGTAATGACCTTGAAGAAAAACAAATATAATAATCTTGATGTTGAAGTAGAATAACCCAAACCTGTGTTCCATATCTTGTACTAATTACGTGACTAAAAAACTCACGGCAATAATGAGTAGACTCCAAAACTCACGACAATAATGAGTAGAAGCCTCATGAAAAAAAGAATCCTCATGCTGACAAAGTGAGGCACATACAATAGCAAATACGAGAATAAAGCGCCATCACACAGATCTCATACCTTTGCTACCTTTTTATCAAGTCCTTCGTCACAACTTGTAGCACAAACAAGTTTCCTTAAGAGTCAGTGGTTGGATATTAACGACTTTAAGATATAATAAAACACTAGTCCATGAAAATCTACTTCCAACATCAATGATCATAAGAATTATTCCCCTTAATCATATACTTCTTCTAAGAAAAATATTCGAGCCATAAATATCGTAATGATATTCTGAATAAAACAAGAGATCCCATGTACCTGTGTGTGTAACCTTCTCGTTTTGTGTGCCAAAACGCAACCAAAATTCCAAACAACAGCAAACTCTTCTTTACCCGATATCCTTTATTGTCCGATATATATTCAACATGTGTTGTCCAATATCTGACAACACTTGTCAGCGGATTAGAAATCGTATCTTGGACAACACTCTGTCAAAGGCTAAAATATAATTTATTAGCGGCTAGGGCAACCACTGACACCTTCAGTGTTGATAACCTCCGTCAGCGGCTATGTATAACTATGTCAGTGGCTACATATTATAATACCTTAATGTGACCACAGTAATTCCAACACACTTTCACTACCATCACGTGACAATATGGTACCCATTCTGAACCAATTGTATTACTCCATATGGGAATAAAATAGAGAAGGACTTTGGACCATATGGTATGTGCTTACACAACTTTTGGACTAAAGTATAAAACATCTCCCCATATGAACGATATACTATGTACTTTGTGACCCTATGTTCACGCCTTTTATAATATAACAGACTACTCGATTTTGACCATGAGCAACGACTATCATACATAAAAGTAGTACAATAAAGTTGGACCACTATTATTGTACCTTGTGAATAACTCTTGTATGGGACCAATTGCTGCTTAATTAAACCTACCTGCCAATATCATGCTTTTTCTTGCTCCTTTCTTTTCGCATCTTGCTCTGACAACTTGAGGACCACACCAACCTTTTTTTCCTTCACGTGAATAATCTGGTGATAAATGCTTAGCCTATGTGTGTGTACTCGATATCGTTCTCGGTATCTAATCGAACTGATCACGGTTTAAGGTGGAATTATTGTAATTGGTCACTAAAAGGGGGAGCTTGATTAGCTATATCTATGATAATATAAACGACAAAGTTATTAATCATAAAAATAAATGAGAGAAATCTAACCTTGATTGGAGGGAAAAGGAAATTTTAAAGTTAATTTGAAACAAAAAGATAAACTTAAAACTGTCAAAAAATCAACCCGTCGGAATGCAATCAGAATCCTGATCGGAAAATCCGTCGGAATGTATCAAAAGGAATCCTGTCGGAATAACTATTATAGTATCGGAATAATACACAGTAAAACTATCGGAATCACTACTATCGGAAACCCAATTCTATCAGAATGTATGTCGGAATCAGCATCGGAATGATGGATCACCTCTACTATCGAAATATCTAATAATCACTACTGTCGGAATGCCGATCGGAATATCGATAGGAATCCCAAAACCCTTTTCCAATAGAAAGTATCGGAAAATCTGTCGGAACCCAAAACCCTAATCCGATGGAAACAATCGGAATAATGGTCGGAAAGGGTAAACCCTTTTCCGATGGTTTGTAAAACGTAATAAGCAAAACGAATAAGCTCCTTTTTAATAAGCTCAAACTGAATCTTGACCAAATTAACAATGAAAGAACTAAATAAGCACGAATAAGAAACTTTAAAAACTCTAAATAAGCAAACTTTTAAAACAAACCTTAAAAAGACGAAACATTTAAGAAACCTTAAAAGAAAATAAGCTAAATACAAAATAAGCCAAAAAGCATAATAAGCTCAAAGCTCAAATCGTATAAAAACTTAGATATGAACAAAAAGATAAACTTTTTAATCAATCAAACATCAAGATGAAACTAGATGCATGGTTATTTCGGATCAAAGGTAAATCAGAATCAAGAAAGGTAGAAAGAGATGAATGATGAAAGGCTTAAACTTGAACTTGTAGATTAATGATTCCAAAATACAAGATTAGATGAAAGCTTGAACTTGAAAGAAAAAATGAAGAAATCTAGAGAGAGAAAGCAGAAACACATACTTCTCTCTAAAGATATGAAAAACTAAGAAAAATTAAAAGTGACTAAAAAACTAACTAACTCTCAAAATGAAGAGAATGAAGACTATTTATAGGAGAGGGGAGGTATGTTGCTTCCTTCTTTCTTTCTCTTTCTCGTCTTTTAATTTCTCGTCTTTCTCGACTTTGTCTCGGGATTAGTCGAATGATAAAACGTACTCGTCTTCTAATTTTCTTCTTTTAGTAGACTTGGTTCTTCGACTTTGTCAAACTTCCGTCTTCAGACTTTTTCTTCAATAAATCTTTAGAATAGGCCTTCGACTTCCGTTCGTCTTGCACTTTTGATCTTTTGACTTCGTCTTTTGTCTTTTTCTTCGATAAAAGCCCGTGAAAGCCCGTGTTTCCTCCCTTTTTCATATTTTTATCCTGAAACACAATAAAAACACAAACCACGTATAATTCCGACTTTTACGACATAAAATACATGTTTTGGTCTTGTTATTATTGGAAATAAGTGGTAAAAGGATAAGTGTTTTCACACTTATTAAATCCCCTACACTTGACCATTGCAATGCCCTCATGCAATGTATTAATTTCAGAGCACGTTTTACATTTTCCATCATAATTAAGCTACCTTGGCCTTTATTAAATACTAAACATTAAGGAAACTAAGAAGATAGAAATATATACAAAACTAGTAAAGAAAAGACTTACATCGGGGCTTTTTCATGTCATGAATGTTTATCACCCTCAAGTTTCATGTTCCCCACACCAAGCTTATAAACGAGATCATTGTTATTATAAGTTAGCAAACTAACACAAACTCATGTGGCCCAATTATTCACTTATACTCCCTTATTCCTAGGTGTATCTCTTATATTTTATGATTGTCTTGAATGATCACGAGGATGCATTGTTTGACTTATTTCGATAGTTTATTTAGGCCGAGAATAAAGTGGGATGATTTAATCAATAGTTAGCTAAAGGACAAAATCTTTTAAAACTGCTTCTCGGGACCTCTTAAAGTTCATATCTTGGCGTAAATCGCTTCACGATTTGAGACCTTTCTCGGACCGATATTTGGCAGCAACTTCATACTTCGAATCTTGAGAGACTTTCTTGAAATTATGGTCTTCTCTTCATAATAGGAATTTCTTCACTTGAAGTTTTTGAGAGATTCTTCATACTTGGACCACGACTTCTTCAGTTTTCTCCAATCTTTATTTTGGATTTTGATATACAACGATCCGCCTCCTTTTAGGACTTGGATCTATTTCTCCTCATACCTTGCTAGTGTCTTTTCGGATTGACTTCTCCATGACCTTTAGGGGAGTATTTGCTTTTCGTCGTGTGTCTCGATCCTTCATATTGATTTTTGATAAATGATGCTTCACATCACTTTGGATCTTTAGCAACAAATTGTAGCCCTCATGCCTTGTTAGGGCCTTTTCAGACTCGCCAATCTTTGCATCCCGCTTCAATAAGTTATGCCTTGGCTATGAACTCTAATTAATACCGAGAAACTTTTAAACGATCTTGGGCTAGAGCTAAGTAACTTTTCAAATCGTACAACCTTATTTATTGCAATTAAATTTATTAACAAGCGATGGGAGAAAAAGCTCATAATTAACTCACATAAATTTATGAAAGAATACCAAACTTATAATTGAATCTATCATATCTCATTCTCCACAATTTAAAATCTCAAGGAATGAGACTCGTGGATGCTTAGCCAATTAAATCAAAGTTTTGGGTTTTGTAACTTCTTAGACTTTTTCAAGTTTAGAATTCATGTTTTAAAGTTCCCTTGATAAACGACTTTCTAGGATCAATTATAGGAACTTGCAAAAAGTTCTTGTTCTTAACCCGTAAGAGTTAAGACTTTTGCGTTTAAAGTTCCCTATATAAAAGCCTAGCAAAACTTGACTTAAACATGTTAAGGATACTAGCTAGAGTAAACTCGGGTTGAGTCAAAAGATTCATGACGTTGAAAAATTTAAAACCACTTTATTAAACTTTATTTTAGCAAAGAAAGTAAATAACTACTAGGCCAAAATACATTAAAAAATTTGAAAAATGTCGAAAAATAAAGTTTTCCGGTTAAAATGAGGGCAAATTCATGGAAAAGCCCACTTACATCGATAAAAGTCCCCCTACACTTGATATAAACATTGTCCTCAATGTTTAAGCATGTGGGAGTAAACTCCCCTACACTTAGGAAATTGTGCACGTTGTTTAAATCTTACTAAGGAAGAGACAACTATAGTGATTTCAGTGTGAACATATAGGATATGAAATATTGAATCACTACAGTTTAGGTTAGAACTGGGAAGATGGGTACACAGGATCACGGGTCGTCAAATGTCATCAAAAGTGCTCTCTTTGAAGCGTTAATCCCTGCACATCATAAGAATCAAGACAACAAACCCTATGTAGCTCCCCCATACACTTATTATGAAAATGGGTAAAAAGGAATGATCAACAGGTTGCCTCCCGAGAAGCGCTTGTTTTTGTTAACCGAGTCACGAGCCTGACTCGACCCAGAATTAATTCAAGGGAAACGTGGTGAGGGATGGAATCATCTCATGAGAGATGTCCTCACCAAAGTACACCTTCACACGCTGGCCATTCACCTTAAAGTTTGGCCCATTTGGTTGTGATAACTCAATGGTGCCATAAGGGAAGATTTTGGCAACGGTGAATGGACCAGACCAACGGATTTTAAGCTTTCCCGAAAAGATTTTCAACCGAGAGTTAAAGAGTAAAACTTGATAACCTATGTGAAACTCTCGGTTCTTAATACTAGAATCATGAATGAGCTTGGTTTTCTCCTTGTAGATTAATGAATTCTCATAAGCTTCATTCCTCAGTTCATTAATTTCATTGAGTTGGATCTTCCTAAGGTCACCGGCTTTGTTGATAATAAAATTAGCCCATTTCAAGGCCCAATAAGCCTTGTGCTCCAACTCAATGGGGAGGTGGCATGCCTTTCCGTACACAAGACGATATGGAGTGCAACCAATAGGTGTCTTATATGCGGTACGGAAAGCCCACAAGCATCATCTAACTTATCGGCCCACGAGGCACGATGCTCTCCCACAGTTCGCTCTAATATTCTCTTCAGTCCACGGTTAGAAATCTCGGCTTGACCATTTGTTTGTGGATGATATGCGGTGGAAAGACGGTTATTTACACCATACTTAGCCATGACTCGAGCAAATTGATCATTGCAAAAATGAGTCTCGCGGTCACTGATGATAGCACGAGGAACACCGAATCGAGCAAAAGGTTGTTTCAAAAAGTTTACAACCACTCTCGCATCGTTCGTAGGTAAAGCCTTTGCTTCAACCCATTTTGATACGTAGTCAACGGCTATGAGGATGTACTTGTTCCCTTTAGGTGATGGAAATGGCCCCATAAAGTCGATGCCCCATACGTCAAAGATTTGACATTCTTGAATAAAATTTTGAGGCATCTCATCTTTATGTGTGATCTTGCCTTGCCATTGGCAAGCATCACAATGCTTAACCATTTCGTTTGCATCACGATAAATGGTGGGCCAATAAAATCCAAAGTCGAAAAATTTCTTCGCGGTATAGTTAGGACCAAAGTGACCACCGGTGGGTCCTTTGTGGCAAGCTTCTAGGATTAGTAAAGCTGCCGGCCCGTCAACACACCGACGAATGACAAGATCCGCACATTGTTTGAAAAGGTAAGGGTCGTCCCAAAAATAGTGCTTAATGTCCTTAAAGAAATTTTTCTTTTGTTGGGACGTTAACCCTTCCATGAGAATTCCACCCGCCAAATAGTTTGCAATATCCCCAAACCATGGGGTTTCATCAAGATTGGATTTAATAGACATCAAGGCCTCAAGGGGGAAAAGAGTCATTAATCTCTTGATTTGGGAGCTCCCCCTGATAAGGATCCTCGAGTCTACTAAGATGATTCGCGGCTAGGTTTTCTGCTCCCTTTTTAGCACGAATTTCAATTTTGAATTATTGAAGGAGTAAAACCCAACGAAGAAGTCTTGGTTTGGAATCTTGTTTTGTTAACAAGTACTTCAACGCGAAATGATCGGTATAGACAATGGTGGTGGAAAGAACAAGATAGGGGCAAAACTTCTCAAAAGCATACACTACAGCTAAAAGCTCTTTTTCGGTAGTGGTATAATGCAATTGAGCCCCCGTCATTGTCTTGCTAGCATAATGGATTAGTTGGAAGTGTTTGTTCACACGTTGACCTAAAACCGCTCCAATAGCAAAGTCGCTAGCATCACACATCAATTCAAAAGGTAACTCCCAATTAGGGGTAACCAAGACCGGTGCCTTAGTTAATTTATCCTTAAGAAGATTGAAAGATTCGAGACACGCTTTAGAAAAGATAAAAGGAGTATCTTTTTCCAAGAGGTGGGTCATCAGGCGAGCGATATTAGAAAAGTCTTGAATGAATCTACGATAGAAGCCCGCATGGCCAAGAAAACTTCTTACACCCTTCATGGTTGAAGGTGGAGGTAATTTAGCAATCACATCAACTTTAGCACGGTCGACTTCAAGACCGGCTTTGGAATTTTTATGACCAAGAACAATACCTTCTTTTACCATGAAATGGAATTTTTCCCAATTAAGAACGAGACGAGTGTCTTCACACCGTTGGAGCATGCGTTCTAAATTGGCAAGGCAAGTAGAGAAAGAATCACCATAGACCGAGAAATCATCCATAAAGACTTCTATAGTTTCTTCGACCATGTCATGGAATATAGCCATCATACACCTTTAGAAAGTCTCGAGAGCATTGCATAAGCCGAAAGGCATTCTTTTGTAAACAAATGTTCCATAAGGACAAGTGAATGTGGTTTTCTCTTGGTCTTTTGGATCGATGGGAATTTGAAAATACCCGAATAAACTGTCTAAGAAGCAATAGTATTCATTACCCGCTAAACGCTTGAGCATTTGATCCATGAAAGGAAGAGGGAAATGATCCTTACAAGTGGCATCATTGAGCTAGCGATAGTCTATGCAAACTCGCCAATCCGTGACAAGTCGAGTAGGAATCAACTCGTTGTTTACATTGGGAACAACGGTTATTCCTCCTTTCTTAGGCACACAATGGAAGGGACTAACCCATGTCGAATCCGAAATAGGGTAAACCATTCTGGCATATAGAAGTTTGATAACCTCTTTCTTGATGACGTCATGAATTTTTGGATTAACCCTTCTTTGGCTTTGGATTGCGGGTTTAAAGTCATCTTCCATGAGAATTTTATGAGTACAAAAGTTCGGATCAATTCCGCAGATATCGGAAATTTTCCAAGCAATTGCTTTCTTATGATTCTTCAGCACGTCAATAAGTCGAGTCTTTTCATCCTTTTTTAAGTCATTTGCAATGATGACGGGTAACTTCTTATTGTCTTCAAGGAAAATGTATTCGAGATGAGACGGTAAATCCTTAAGCTCTAAATCCGGAGGATTTTTGATGGAAGGTTTTTACAAATTTGGATCATCGATTGTAACTTCCTTAGGAGAAGGTGGAGAAATATGGTCCTCATTGAGAAGTTTCTCAATGGTACGAATGTCTTCTTCCCAATCGATGGGAGAATCGTCATATTGTAAGTCCAAATCCCCTAAAGTTGCTTCAAATTCTTTCAAAAGGAAATCACTTTCTCCAAATGGAGTTAGTGAGGGAGCAATAGAGGCAACGGTCTCAACAATGGGTAGAGAAGAAGACCCACTTTTACAAGCGTCTTTGAAGTGTTCTTCACAAGCCTCATCAAGTACGTCAATGAAATTAACGCTCTCGTGCTCATAAGGTTTCTTAGAAAGTTTACCCATGCTGAAAACGATTTTATCGTCACCAACTCTCATGATTAATTCGCCCGCGGCTACATCAATGAGAGTGCGACCGGTCCTCAAGAATGGACGTCTAACGATTTATGGAACACGGGGGTCCATCTCGTAGTCAACGACAACAAAATCCGCCGGAAAGGTGAATTTGTCGACACCGAAGAAGACATCTTCGGCTATCCCCACCGGATAAGAAACCGTGTGGTTAGCTAATTCCAATGTCATTCGTGTGGGGACTAGCTCGGGTAGAGATAATTGTTTCCAAACAATTAATGGCATTAAGTTTATACTAGAACCTAGATCGGCTAGGGCCATACAATTCTCTACCTCGGGGAAGTTGCAAGGAATGAGAAAACGACCCGGATCAACAAGTTTAGTTGGTAATTTCTTTAAGAGAACCGCGGATCAATTCTCATTAAGTTGGGTATGATCAATATCAAGAAGCTTCTCCTTATCACAAAGAAGATCTTCAAACATTTTAGCATATTTCAGCATGTGAGTGAGAGCCTCGGCAAAGGAGATGTTGAAATTCAATTGTTTAAACATTTTAAGAAAGTTAGAAACTTGAATATCATCCTTGTTCTTCAACTTCTCTTTCCTCAACCGTGAAGGGTAAGCTATATCGGGTTGAGATGAAGGCTTTGGAATGGAATTTGTCACTCACATACTTGGGTGGTGGAGGGGTAGAAATAGAAGGTGGAGGAATTGTTGAAGGGTGCTCGTTTTCCTTTGTCACAATCATCGGTGTAGGTGTATGAATCTCGGGATCCTTTAAACCTTTTACACTTCGGGTGGTGATTGCTTTCATCTCCCCTCTTGGACTAGCAAAGGTGTTACTCGGAAGAGAACCCGAACTAGAGGTTTGATTGCTTGAGAAGAAACTAGCCATCATATCCCTTAAGTCATTCATTTGACTGCTCAAAGAGTTTCTCATATCGGGTCGAAGATCATTCCCTTGTTTTGCTATATCTCCTTTCAAGTTGATGATTTGACTCTAAAGATTCTTCACCAGCACGTCATTGGTCCTCATGTAACTTTCAACATAGTGATTAAATGCGGTGGGTTAGTTGGAAGGAGGAGCATGGTAGGCAGGTGGTTGATAAGCGGATTGTTGGTAAACTTGATTATTTCCTTGAGGTGGATATGGGTTTCTTTTGGTTTGATATTGATTAGGAGCTCGTGTTTGGTTTTGATTGGTGCGATTGAAGTTGTTTTAGTTTTGAGGAGGAAAACCGGGTGGTGAAAGGAAGTTGTTTGAACGATAACTGCGCAAATTGCGGTGACCTTGAGGAGGAGCTTGATAGCCTCCCGTAGAAAGGTTACCGTTAGCAGCATACACGTTTTCCAGATTGTCATGAGTAGAAGGACAATCGGTGTATGAATGAGAACCCCCGCAAATCTCACAAGAAGTTTCTAAAGCTTTGGCTTGTTGAAATTGGTTAGTAGCCATGGTTAAGAAGTTTTTGTTCATCTCGGCAAATTAGCGGGTGAGTTCGTTTATCTCTGGGTTTGATGAAGTAGAAGAAACATTGGCCTTCGGGTTATTCCTTAAAGATGCAGATGAATCCCAATTTTTGTGGTGAGTGTTCATGTTCTATAAGCTCTCTACACTCCTCAGGTCTTCTCTTCATGAATGTACCACTGGCGGCAGCATTAATCGTATCATGGTCACGAAAAGTTAAACCATTGTAGAAAGTATCAATCAAAGTAACAGGGAGCATGTTATGGTTCGGACAACGGTCGATCAAGACATTATAACGTTCCCAAGCATCGAAAAGCGACTCATCAGGTTCTTGAGTGAAACCATTGATTTGATTGCGAAGACTAGTGACCATGGATGGTGGAAAGTAGCGCGACAAAATTTTTTGAGTCATGTCATTCCATGTATGAATTAAGTTTTTGGGAAGACGATCAAACCATTTTTCGGCATGGTCGGATAAAGTGTGTGGAAAAAGGTGAAGGCGAAGAAAATCCATGGAAACACCAGGAAATTTCATGCTTTGAGTGACGGTTATGATTTTATTGAGATGTTTGTTGGCATCATCATCCGGTAATCCGCGAAATGGACAAGCGTTTTGAACTTGTTGGATCATGTGATGCTTCGACAAAAATTCAGGAGCCGTGATTTGCACCGGCGTAATCGGTCCTCCGCGTCCTTTCATTGTTGGTTGACAAAGCTCCTCCATCGTTCGAAGGTCAGGTGGGGGAACATTGTTGTTGTTGTTGTTGTTATTATTTAAATTGGGGTGAGGTGGGTTGTTATTATTGTTATGCACATCGGTCATATCTATGTCTCTAAGAGTCTCGGGCTCAGAATAAGACGTAGATCGAGTACGCATACACTAAAATGAAATGAAATATTTTTGGTTTTTTATCTTTTTTATTGTTTTTGGATTTTAGAAAGTTTTATATTTTTATAGGATTTTTAGAAATTTTTATGCTTGAAAATAACGTTCACAAAAGAACGGATCCCAAAATCCAATTTTTCACACTAAAACCCGTTAAACTTTACGAAAAGTGCCGACAACGGCGCCATTTAATCTGGTGATAAATGCTTAGCCTATGTGTGTGTACTCGATATCGTTCTCGGTATCTAATCGAATTGATCACGGTTTAAGGTGGAATTATTGTAATTGGTCACTAAAAGGGGGAGCTTGATTAGCTATATCTATGATAATATAAACGACAAAGTTGTTAATCATAAAAATAAAATAGAGTAATCTAAACTTGATTGGCGAGAAAAGGAAATTTAAAAGTTAATTTGAAACAAAAAGGTAAACTTAAACTGTCGAAAAATCAACCCGTCAGAATGCTATCGGAATCCTGATCGGAATCCTGATCGGAAAATCCGTCGGAATGTATCAAAAGGAATCCTGTCGGAATAACTGTTATAGTATCGGAATAATACACAGTAAAACTATCGGAATCACTACTATCAGAAGCCCAATTCTATCGGAATGCATGTCGGAATCAGCGTCGGATTGATGGATCACCTCTACTATCGGAATATCTAATAATCACTACTGTCGGAATGCCGATCAGAATATCGATCGGAATCCCAAAACCCTTTTCCGATAGAAAGTATCGGAAAAACCGTCGGAATCCAAAACCCTAATTCGATGGAAACAATCTGAATAATGGTCGAAAAGGGTAAACCCTTTTCCGATGGTTTGTAAAACGTAATAAGCAAAACCAATAAGCTCCTTTTTTAATAAGTTCAAACTGAATCTTGACCAAATTAACAATGAAAGAACTAAATAAGCACGAATAAGAAACTTTAAAAACTCTAAATAATCAATCTTTTAAAACAAACATTAAAAAGACGAAACTTTTAAGAAACCTTAAAAGAAAATAAGCTAAATAAAAAATAAGCCAAAAAGCATAATAAGCTCAAAGCTCAAATCATATAAAAACTTAGATATGAACAAAAAGATAAACTTTTTAATCAATCAAACATCAAGATGAAACTAGATGCATGATTATTTCGGATCAAAGCTAAATCAAAATCAAGAAAGGTAGAAAGAGATGAATGATGAAAAGCTTAAACTTAAACATGTAGATTAATGATTCCAAAATACAAGATTAGATGAAAGCTTGAACTTGAAAGAAAAGATGAAGAAATATAGAGAGAGAAAGTAGAAACACCTACTTCTCTATAAAGATATGAAAAACTAAGAAAAATTAAAAGTGACTAAAAAACTAACTAACTCTCAAAATGAAGAGAATGAAGACTATTTATAGGAGAGGGGAGGTATGTGGCTTCCTTCTTTCTTTCTCTTTCTCGTCTTTTAATTTCCCGTCTTTCTCGACTTTGTCTCGGGATTAGTCGAATGATAAAACGAACTCGTCCTCTAATTGTCTTATTTTAGTAGACTTGGTTCTTCGACTTTGTCAAACTTCCGTCTTCAGACTTTTTCTTCAATAAATCTTTAGAATAGGCCTTCGACTTTCTTTCTTCTTGCACTTTTAATATTTTGACTTCGTCTTTTGTCTTTTTCTTCGATAAAAGACTGTGAAAGCCCGTGTTTCCTCCCTTTTTCATAAATTTATCCTGAAACACAATAAAAACACAAACCACGCATAATTCCGACTTTTACGACATAAAATACACGTTTTGGTCTTGTTATTATTGGAAATAAGTGGTAAAAGGATAAGTGTTTTCACACTTATTAGTGAACACTGACATTACCATACCCCTTTTGTGTATCCAATATTGGACCACAGTAAGGACCAATAGTGGAACATCAGCTTTTCTTTTGCACAAAACGTACGTCCAGTAGGAAACACAAACACAATCTCTACAAAATAGCTATACTCCATGTATATCCACGTCTTTTTCTTGATATACCTGCAGCTTTCTTTGACCATAATATTCACTTTCTTCTCCTTTTCATTAAAATAAATGCATCCACTTTAATCAATATAGAAAACGAATATAAATCCAAAGCTCATGTCACTTTCAAACATATCACGTATACCACAAAAATCATGGACAAAGCTGCTTTGCATCATAATATCAAACCTACATGAACTATAACAAAAATTGTGTACTTTTTCTTTATGAACAAAATAGTACGAACAGTAGCAAGGACCACTGCTTGTGTTCTTTTTAACATTATACCCACTTTTCTTTTCTTGACGTATAGTACTGCATCCCTTTTGCCTTCTAGTCCTTGCATTCGTCTTTTATTCAGAAATCATGGACCATATTAGCTTTCACTGTTTGAACATCTGCTGTTTGTACATGACCTGCTGTCCATAAAACACCATACGAACACAACCATGAACCATTAACTTGCTGCAATTCTAAACAGATCTAGGCTTTGAGAAAATCTCATAATAAGAATCGTTACAACGACAAGAACATAGATCAGTCACACCATACTTGGGTTCATCATGAATTCACAAATCTACTCACCAAAGCTAGTAGAATATGATCACGAACAACGCGACATCTTTTTCTATTCAAAATCGTCTTAGGGTTTGTAGAAAACCCTAGTTTAAGATTTAGGGCAAAACATAAAATTCGAAACACTCCTCTACAGCCAAATTCGACTGCATATAACTTTTTGTTGGAGAATCATCTGTACAATCCCTCCGGTGAGATCCTAAACACATGTGCCAAGAACTCCAAAAAAAAAATTCACGACAATCCAATGGTTAACGAAAAAGTGATACCCTTCTGAATACTGCTGCGCACACAAAACTGCATAAAAACCCTATACGAGTTTATTCTTCTTTTTCACTACGAACGAACACCTCGTTTATCCTAGCATCGAGATCCACCCTCTCTGATACCAATTTTGGAATCCTAAGATTCACGAATCTTTAAGCTGCTAGGCATGATTATCATTCATATGATTTAACATAGCGAAATTAGAACAATAATCATGAACAAGGTGTTATGGACAAGATGAATTTCCCCAATGTTACTTGTATTAATAACAAACGATTAAAACAAATAACCTAGGCGTGTTTACAATGAACACACACGCCTAGAATACACACTTTTTTGTAGGTTACATTTTGATAGTAGGAATGAATGAAAATCTACGTCCCTTATGGTTCATTTTATAACCTAAGGATACTAGGGATTTTACATGAGATAAAATCAAATAAAACAACTAAATCTTTTAATTTAATATCTTCTACAAGTTTGTCCACCAGCTTGTAGTTTCACCATATGCTAGATTTAGTCCTTGTCTTATAGTTTTGTCACATCAACTCATAATAGACCCAACATCTCCATGATCTTTAGGGGAGTATTTGCTTCTCGTCGTGTGTCTTGATCCTTCATATTGATTTGGATTAATGATCTTCACATCATCTTTGTATCCTTAGAAAAAAAGTGAATCCTCATGCCTTGTGAGGGCCTTTTTGGAGTCGGGTATCCTCATGCCCTGTTAGGACCTTTTTGGATACGTCAATCTTCGCGTCCCGCTTCAATACTTTATGCCTTGGCTAGGAACTCTAATTAATCTCGAACAACTTTTAAACAATTTTGGGCTAGAAGCTAAGTAATTTTTCAAATCGTATGACCTTATTTATTGCAATTATTTATTGACAAGCGATGGGAGAAAAAGCTCATAATTCACTCACATAAGTACATGAAAGATTACAAAACTTATAAATGACTCTATCATTTCTCGTTCTCCACAATTTAAAATATCAAATAATGAGACTCGTGGATGCTTAGCCTAATAAACCAATTAAGGTCCATATGGTTAAGGATACTAGCTAGAGTAATCTCAAATAAGAAAACTCGGGTCGAGTAAAAATATTCACGACGGGCCTAATATATCAAAGACGTCTAAACTTGTTAAAACCATTATATATATATATATATATATATATATATATATATATATATATATATATATATATATATATATATATATATATATATATATATATATATATATATATATATATATATATATATATATATATATATATATATATATATATATATATATATATATATATATATATATATATATATATATATATATATATATATATATATATATATATATATATATATATATATATATATATATATATATATATATATATATATATATATATATATATATATATATATATATATATATATATATATATATATATATATATATTTATATTTACTTTATTCAAGAAAATAAAAAACATAACAATGACAAAAAAACAAGAAAAAAATAAGGACTATTACTACTACTTGGCCAAAATCGATGAAATTTTTTGAAAAATGTCAAAAAATGTCGAAAAATTAAAGTTTCCGGTTAAATGAGGAGATTTTAATGGAAGAGACCACTTATTACTTCTATATAAGTCTCCCCTACACTTAATATAAACATTTTCCTCAATGTTTAAGCATGTGGGAGTAAACTCACATACACTTAGGACATTGTGCACTTTGTTTAAATCAAGCTAAGGAAGAGACAACTAAAGTGATTACATTTATTCAATTTAATTATATACAATTATGAATCACAATAGTTAGGATAGAACCGGTATCAATGGTAACACGGGATCACGGTTCTTCAAAGGTACCAAAAGTGGAGCACAAAAGCACACATCCCTACAAAACAACACATCACAAACAACCTACATGGCTCCACCTGCACTTATTATGGAAAAGGTAAAGACAATCTAACCTAGTTATATGATGCTTGATTTATTTATCACGAGTCTCTAGCTCGAATTGATTCCTCGAATATCATCGTTTAAATGGGAAATCATGGAAAAGTCGAGATTTACAAGGGAGGAAAATCTCTCCATGATAAAGGGTATAACATCTCAAATAAGGAAAACTCCATAAAAATCCACCAGGGTCAAATACATGATTTCAATCCCTAAATGAAATAGACCTCAAGGTTGAAATAGCAAACAAGTATAAGAAATATGGGTTTCCTTTAAGCATAAGTTTCTCACAATTAAAGGTAGACATCGGGGGTGAAAAAGTAGGTGTCAAAACACTAATAGTCGGAACCCTCAGGTCTTTGTTCTCTTTATCATTATAAATGAGTGGGATGGGAGGGAGCGAAGGTAAAGTATCAGCGTGTAATAAATCCTCTAGAAAAAATATATCTCCCTCCGTATCAAAATACCTGGATATGTGCTCCACGAGTGTATCAATATCAAGAAACTCATCGATCTCGGGAATGAGAGAACCATCATCATCACTAAAAGTGATATGTGGAAGAGAATCGATGGTAGAATCAAAAGTAACTGGTGAAGAGGTAAATGTGAATTTGTCAAGATACGAATTTTCAAATCAATATCAATATCAAGTTTTAAATCTCCAGTTGCCCTCTCATCAATACCATGATCACATTAAGCTCATCCGAGAAAACCAATAACACTGGATCATTAAAAGCATCCTCGTGATGGAATTTCTCAACACTCGGGGTATAAAAATTATCACTAAGAAGTAAAGGATCTGATAAATCATTAGTATCCTTATCATAGACGGAATCACAAGATAATTTGATCAATTAAGGGTTCTTCTATGGTCTCAAAATCATTATGTAGAGTAGGCTCAAGTACAATCTCGGGAATTTCCTCAATAGGTGATAAATGAGAGCTAAATGTATCCGTGGGTGTCAACACCGGAGGGGGAGTAACACTTGTGATAAGCCTTGTCTTTCCTTTATTGGTGGAGAGATGGAAGGGTCCACAGTGGGAACATCACTACTAGTAGTGGTGTTAGCCTCAACATGAGCTCTCAACGCTTCTAATAGTTGATATTTAAGACTTTGGTTTTCTTCATCAATGTCATTTATCATCTTCTTTTATTCCTCAAATATTTCAACTATTTCATCCATTTTTGAAGGTTGAATTTGAAAATCCCTTTGATTATTACTTTGAAATTTGTTATGGTTTTGAAAATCTTCTTGAATTGGGAAGCCTTGATTTTGAAAATCCCCATAACACCATTCATTAATTTATGGTGGGTCGGGGGTCAACTCAACCGTGAGTCGCTCAATAAATACTTCTTCCTCAAAATACGGAGGAGAAGAGTCACTAGTCACATGAGAAAGGGAACTAGAAGAATCATCAAAAATAGGTTCATCCGAATCAACACATGGCTCATCACTAACTCTCGGAGTATATGAAAAAAGAGGGCAACTCCTATGGATAACCGTGTTACCGGATACTTCGGCCTTGCTCCATACTTGAGACTTTTTCTCAATAATCATTAAAGCCTCACTAGTACTCCGAGAGTATAGATTCCCGCTTGCAGCCGTGTTAAGAGACTCTTGATCGTATTGGGTCAAACCGTTTTAAAACGAATCAATCAAATGCAAAGCCGAAAATCCATAATGAGGACAACTACGTGCTAATTCCTTAAATCTTTCCCAAGCTTAGGTAAACGTTTCATTATTAGACTCTTCAAACTTAGTAATATCCAATCGAATATTTCTCGTTTTAGCATAAGGGTAAAATTTATTTAAGAATTTTGACTCAAGATCAGCCCATATAAAAATAGATCGTGGAGGTTCGTTTTCAAGCCAATTCCGGGCTTGCCCATCAAGGGAAAAAGGAAAAAGGTGTAAATAGATAATGTCTTGTGTCACATTGGTGTATTTGACGGTTTTGGCGTATGAAAGAAAATGACGGATATGAGCGTAAGTATCGTCGTCCTCAAATCCGTAAAAAGAATGACCGGATATCAACTTAATCAAATCCGGGTTAAGCTCAAAATAATCATCCTCGATATCTGGTATCACAATCGCACTCTCGAGACATCCCTCAGTAGGTACTTGCAACAACTCATAAATTGATCGATTATCCATAGCCATGTCAATAGCACGATACTCGGGATCGGATTGACTCATCACGACATTATTATTATTCATCGGAGAAGAATATGATACACCAAGCGGTATGTTTGCAAACGCGCGTGTGCGTATGCAAGTAAACACGAGGAATAAGGGGATTGCCCTTGGTCGACTTTGAAAGGGAAAAGATTATCCCCTTCGAGGTTCAATATGAAAAAGTTACAAAAATATATACGTAATACTACTTGGGTGGTAAAACCCTCGATTAGCCTTCATTCTCAAAATACTCACAAGTGAACGGGTGAATGAGGTGGCGCGAAGCACTTAAGTATCTAGCTTCCCTGAGACGGCCTTTTATAGCACATCACCTTTGTATTCACCTTAAAGTTCGTATTTTTTTTGAATTTTTGCTTAACGAAAGTATTTATCTATTTTTGCCTTTTATTTTGTTAGATCGATACACCTATATGGAACCGGAACGCCTCCAAATACGGGGTATTGCAAGCAATACTTATGGAAATATTGTATATTAGGGTTCTTATAGGTAATATCTATAGTAAAAAGAAAATATTTTTGTATTTTTTTAAGAAAAGTATATATTCACGTTATATACGCTTTTCAAAAATGAAAAGAAAAAACGCACTACTCACACAAACATGGTATATATATGGCTATACACACCTCCCCGGCAGCGGCGCTAAAATGATAGTAGTAAAAATATACCTCTTTTAGGAAAAAGAGAGTATAATGGTCAATTATTAAGCGTTACGATTTAGGAAAACCGTAAAACCGAATATGTGCAAGTTCGTTCTCGAAGGAGGTGTATGTGTTATGTGCCAATACGTATAAAACAATGTTTGGATTAGTGTCTTTTTTTGGTTTGAAGAGAGAAAATTAAAAGACGAGTTAGACTACGATTAAACTACGACGAATGACGTAAAACGTAAATACGTAAAACGCGACGAAAATAAAAATTTAAACTAAAAACAAATTAAAAATTAAAACTAAGTCTAAATTAATATAAATAAGAATAAAAATTCAATAAATAAATTTTAAAACCTTTTATTAATTAAATATTCAATTTTAAATGCTAATTAAAGCCCTAAAATTATATATAATTAACAAAAAGTGCAAAATATTATTTTATCAAACAAATATCTTACTTACATTAATTAAACACTAAAAAGTATTTTTCCTATATTTTTAAAACTATTTTTCTAAATTTTTAAAGGCTAAAAACACTTTGTAAATGAAAATAATCATAAAAAATAATAAAATATTGGGAAAAATAAATTTACTTTTTGAAAAATTCTAAATTATAATGCTAAATAGTAGAAAAATGGAAAATTGAAAATACTGAAAAAGGTCGCAAAAAGACCGCTAACGACAAAAACAAGGAATTCTGATAGTGATTGATGACTCAACTTTTGTTTTTGAGCTAGTCAGTGGGAAGAAACACACTAGCAGTGGGAACTTTTTCCCACTGCTCTACCTCAGAAACAAGAAAATGGTCGATTTATGGCTTTGTTTGGTGTTGTTTGTTGGAACAAAGGGCACCCCCACACTCAGTGGAGTGTGGGGAGTCAAGAACAAGCAAAAAGCACATAAGTCCAAGAAAGAAAAATCACACAAATGAGCAAAATCAAGTTACTGATGTAGAGACTATGGATCTGGTAGTGTTTACTGAACTACTTGGCACCTAGGTTGAAATTCAGGCCAACAAAACAAACTTCCTAGCACACAACAGTGAAAACCAAGAGCATGAAATCCTAAAATAACATTAGAACTAACAATGAACAAGATTTCAACTTATAAAATTCAAAATCTAGTCCTCTATGACGTATTTGTATCTAAGAAGATTTATAGATAAAATGCAAATTTCAAAACCAAACTATACCCTAACTTATTCTAGGTTGTAAAATGACTATCTCAACTAACAGAAAGTGCACAAACAAGAATGGTCAACTGGTGTGTCACGCCACCTCTCTAACACATCCCATCTAAACACCCCTACAACTAACTGATGAACAAATTTTTCAAAGCAATTCTTGCAAATCAAATCCAAGTTATACTAAAGACTACAAGAACACATGAGACTTACAAAAACAAGGCCAATTAATCAATAAAGACAGTACACCATAGCAAACAACACATCTTCATAAATTCACCAAAAATCACCAAATTTGAAAAAATATAGGAGGGTTCAAGCCATTACCAGCTGGTGCCTTCTCCTTGACTTTTTTGTGATCTTGTGAAGAATGTGTAGAGAGCCCTTGTTGGCTGGTCTACAACACACCAATGGGAAATCAAATATCTTCACAAAAAAGAAAGATGGTGGTGGTCTACAGCAGACTAACACCACCCTATAGAATACTCCTTTTGATACCTGCTAGTAACAACAAACAAACAGGGAAGAACAAAGTACCAAGGGCTTGCACAAGCTTGAGTTATCAAGTCAAGCTTGTAAAAGCGTTTGCTAGGGTAATGATAACCATGAACTTAAAACTGAAAAGATTTTTGTGAAAATCTTTAAAAACAGATTTTTTTGAAAATAATCTTGAAAAACACTTGAATCAACAAAAACCTCATAAACTTTACCAGCTTTTGGTTTGTCAAACCAAAAGCTTATAATCAGCTTATGACCTTTTTGGATCTCAAAAAGCATTAAGCTACCAAAAATACTCTTTGAACAACAAAACATTTTGATAAAAATAAAGACTTAACACTAAAACAATAATGAAAATATAGAACACAGACTATCTTTGCAAGGTTGAGAAGATACTTTAACTATTTATCTAAAAAAAGTTTACAAAGATAAAATCTGGAACAAGCTTACTCACAGGTCGAGTATAGCTTTTATACTAGTAAATAGAATAATATAGAATAAAGAAAACAATGGAAACCCTAGCTAAGTCATTTCCTGAAATGCCCTCAAAGTTGAATTTAAAATCTTGGTCAAATGCCATCCCATTTGAGCTCTATGAAGTTCTAGGTATGTTGAATGAATCTGAGACGTTGAAAGAAAGCTTTGGGATATAGTAAAACGTTTGGGACGTTGGATGGTATGCAAATTATGTTTTTGCTATAAACGGTGAAGGAGAGCACACATGTGGGGACTACTTGAGTCACGGGGGAAGGGTTTTTGTGAGTAGGTTGGGATGAGGATTGGGTTAATCAAGGATCTGGACAATATGAACAAAAACCTCTTTGTTTTGTAGTAATTAGGGATTAGGGTTTATGATGATGGGGTGATTAGCAGGTGTGGTTTAATCTGGTTTAGGGTGGAAAAAGGTGTTAACCGCCACTTTTTAGGTTTAAAAATGAGGATTAATAAAAGTTTATTATCTCTGGTGGAATCCAACGTGGCACTGGGGACAGGGATGAGTGGGATGAGGTGTTGGCTTGTGAGTGGTGGTGATAAGTTTCTTGTCTGGACACATTTAGTCCTCCAACTCCCAAAATATCTTCAAACAAAGTTATCACATCTTTTCTTCATTTCCCTTTATAATAAGTTTGGCCTATTTGCATTTTCAGTCCCTCCATGTTGTATTGATGGAAACAAGGACTATAAATGAACTCTTCAAGGGTATTTCTTGTACAATATTCATACTTAGAGGACCAATGTTGTCAATATTGATTCTTAAAGGGCCAATGTTGACAATTCTCCAAAGATGAGGGACCAATCTTGTATATTCATCAAATTTCAAGGGTATCTTTGGAAAATCATGATTCGGGTCTGGTTCATTATGCGGCTTCGTTTCCCGTGTTCTGTTTTGCTTGATTCTTGTAATCGTTTGGTGAATTGAAGATATACGTACCTAAAATACACAATGAACAAACACAATCATTTTTTGGGGTATTTTATGACATTTTTAAGCGTTTTAAGCCTGATTTGGACGATGAGACTATGTATAAATGCAGTCTAATCAAGCACCTAAGAGCTATGTTTGCCCTTGATATGTTATGTTACTAATATAATCTCGGGACAAGAATTATTTAAGAGGGAGTCTATGACAACCCATAAATTTCACATGTATGATATACGCTATGATTAAATGAAAGTGGAAAATCCATTAGAAATTTTTGCTTTTTTATGCCTTACTTGGTAAGATGAATTGTTTCTCACAACCTGAAATGCCACTTCAACATATTCCTATATGTTGGAAATACAATATATAGATATCAGGTCTAAGATCTAAAAGTAATTTAATAAGTACATTACGAATACGAACATCTCAAATGTAACTATGATGCCCTAAATTCCCTTAGAAACCCTAGAATCCCTTTAAATGAGTTGTAAACTTAAGAATGGTAAACTATGAATGGAGAAGACATATGAATAAGTCATTATGGATTATAAACAAGTTGTAAACTATACTTTAAACATATAATAATACCTAATAATGGTAAGAACAAACTATACAAAGCTAAGTACAAGTAAATGTACATAATAGTCTAGATTACCACCTAAAAACCCTTGGTAAACAATGTTTCAAGAAATATAAATATATAATATCTATGTACTATTATCAAATACACTATAATAATTATAATATATCATATAAAGGAAAGATAATTGATCACAAATTACTAATATTCACTAATCCAAGGCTAGTTCCAAATTAAGACTTAGTAACCAAGATTAGCATATAAAATCCATTTCACATTAAATTAGAGTCTAATATTTTTCAACTAATTATAAAAATCAACTAAGTATAATATTAATATTATACATTTACTTCAAGTTAAGTTACAAATTATTAAAGCATAAGGTACAAGTTATCAAAGCATAGGATCTTAAGCTCCCATAATTATACCTAGATTATGATTACCCTATATAAACCCTTAAAGTAAGAATGTAAAAACCATAGAAGTCATAAAAGTATCATATAAGTGTTAGAATAAGTGTTTATGATGATACAAAACCTAATTACCCAAGATAGAAAGTCATTAGTCTTAATGACCTAAAAACACTTATATTAAGAAATCTACATAAAATCACTACCTAGTCTTCTAGTGCAAGTTTAGAAACACTTGTAGCATTACATTAAGGTTATAATATTATATTAAGCCAATGTAAAAGTACCCTAAAGTACAAGGTACAACATTTCAATGCATGGCTTATAAATTAGGCCAAAATGGGTATTTTCACCCTTTAGAAATGTTTACTTAGAATAACTTAGCAAAACTAATGTAGGGACTTCATGAACACATTAAGGAAAATGTAGGATGTATAAGTTGAGTTTACATCAGTATCTATTTGAAGGATAATCACTTTTACTAATACTTAACCATAAATCACTAGAAACCCTAACTCGCCTAGGTTTTCTTCCCAATTTCACGTCAAACCTTTGTTAAACTTCAAACCAAAGACCCAAAATTCTTAATTACAATTTCTAAACCCTAATTATACCATAATCCATCACTAATCACATTCCTAAACCCTTAATCACCAGAATTAAAAGTTACAAGTTACAAGCCCTTGAAAATGAACCCAACAAGGTTTTCCCTTCAAAACTAAGTTTAAACTCTTTCCCTCTCCTTTTTAAACATAGGATCGGATCAATGGGATATTTTAGGGTATTTTTAAGTAGGTTAATGCACCTACTTGTGGCTTACACATCATTGATACTATCCTAAACATGCAATGACTAATTCTAGGCCATATGTTGAGATATATTTTTATTTTAGCTTCCATAGTTTATTACTAGCTCCTATAAAATTTCATTGATCTTCCCTAGCCTTCCTTAGTCACATACCTATCTTATTTACATGTTACAAGCATTCCTTGGAGCCTAAGGGTTGAAACTAGTATAAATAGGGGTGAACTTCATTCCTTAGAACTTGCACCTCGTTTCCTTTGTATCTCCTACCCATTCTTCATATACACTTCTATATACGTCCTAGGACATCTCATAAGACCAAAAAAACAGGTGTAGAAGGAATTCATTGAAGCTCTTGAAGCTTTGATAGCAAGTAGTGTTCATAGGAAGCCATTAGGAGCCCTTTTGGAGCTATCTAGGTAATCTCTATGTTAGCTAAGCTTTAATCTTGTTATAATGAATTCTTAGACGTGTTATAATGCCAAAATAATTTTAGAAAGATAATTTAAAAGAAATTAGAGGTTTTGATCATTTTAACTGAAAGTTATAAGATAAAGATGTCTTAAAACCCTAGTTTTGTAATTTACATGAAATAATAAGCAAAAACCCATTTCAAAAGCTAATTAGGATTAAATGTTTTTATTATGATTATAAACTTGTTTTGAAACTTTGTTTTAAAATCCTAGATCATTTGGTCTATTTTTGAGGTTGTTATGTGATTTTTACAAGTATAGGGACTAAAACTGTCATTTTTTAAACTATTTAACATTTTGGGCCAAAAATGTCATCTTGTGACATTTAAAGATACAAGAATAAATTTTGAAAATTTTGAGGCCCTAAGATTAAATATTGAGGGTTGAAATTGTAAATATTAAAACTATATACTTTAAGGGTTAAAAGTGTAATTATACCAAAGTATAAAAAGGGCTATTTTTTCCAATTTTGAAACTAAAGAAGATTACTTAATAAATATGAGGAAGTAATGAAAGTATCATGTTAGTAGGGAGCTTTGTACAAAGATGTTCCATCTCGATATTGCGTTCTGACTGATTGGTTGGGTTTATGATTTAAAGTGCCCTCGCTCCGCAAACATTTATAGAATGGCTTCCGAGTATGATGGCCCGAACAATGATGTTAGAATTACAACCAAATATTAAATAAAGAATATATAACCAATACTTAGAAAGATTAAATAAAAGATTAAAGACTTGATACTATACACAATGTTTTAATCCAGGTTTGTGTGAAACCAACTTGTGGTTTGTATGACCAAGTTGTTTATCTGTGAATGAAATATATCTGATTATAGCTCGGATTCTATGGACATAAGGTGAGTTCATATCCTCACTTTTAAATGCTTTATACAAGATTTGTAAACCCATGAGGGGGATATATGTTAAAACTAGAATACAAGTGTTTTTGTATGATGCCTATCTGATTATTGACAATACATTTACTTATTGCCTTTAAGTCCTTTTTCAATTGTGACCGTTAATTATTGGGAATTAGATTTGATGAGACAAAACATAAAATAATGAAACAAGAAGGACTTAAATTCAAATATAAAAGACTACAAGAATATGTAGACCTTTTACACAAGGAAGAGGACTAAGTGCAAAAGATGGAAGGACTTCATATGTATTCAGATTTCTTGTAAGAAAAGTCTTGTATTCTAGTATATAAAGAATACAACGACCTTATGTTTTCATTATTAGTTTTCACAATGTAGCCTAAACGTGTCTTTGTTTGTCTAGGCGTGGGATTAACTGTATACACGCCTAGAGATTGCTTGTAACTGTTACTTAGTAATTGTCTTGTTTTTTGTTAAACACCTTGTTTATGTGTCGTGTTCTTATTCCACTATGTTTATCATATGAACATGATGCATATCCTAGTAGCTTAAAGATCCGGAATCTTAGGATTCATTAATTGGTATAGGAGCGGGTGGCTCTCGATGCTAGGATCAACAAGGTGTTGAGTCGAAGAACATAGAAAAGGCATAAAATCCGTATATGATTTTATGTTCGGATTTCACTGTGCAGCCATATTCAAACAGTCATAATTCCTTCGTTAACCTTTGGATCGTCATGAAATTCGTGTTGTAGTTCTCGACATATGTGGCTAGGATCTCAGAAGAGCGATCGTCAATTTGATCAGTTATGAGTTAGTTATTGATTGTCGAAGTTGGCTGCAGATGAAGGTACATAATTTTCTGTTATTGTTTTTTTATTGAAAAAGATTTAGGGTTTCTTCCCCTAAACCCTAGATCGACTTTAAAAACAGAAAAGTAGTGTTACTGTGTGTTCATGATGATATATATATTGCTGCAGCAAGAATGGTTATTAGGCTTTCGATTATAAAACCCTAGGTATGTTTCGATGTGTGTTTTCCAAGATCTGGCAGCGAACAGTTGGTGATTGTGGGTTTGTATTGATGTAGCAGCGAACAATCAAGGCTGTTGTTTGCAGTAAAACTGTTTGTGTGGTTGCTGCTGGTTCGTTTAATGTATTATGATTCGCTGAAATTTCAAGAATCAAAGATAAGACGTATGGTGTTCGTAACATACGCTCAGAACAAGGACAGTTCGATTGAAGATATTTTGTAGTCCAGGCTTGATCTTTGTACGACTCCTCATTATTTGTTACCACAGAAGATAGGTCCGACGTGGGACCATACATAGTTGTTGTGGTACAGGTATGTTGTTACTCGTATGTTTATTATAATGTGGTCCCACAGATGTTCATGCTCGTTTGCCAAAGTTTATGGTACTAATGGATTGAGACGTGAGTGTCTTCTAAGTACGAATTTGAGTGTGTAGTTTTAGTGGCCCACTGTTTACTAACTGGAGTTTTATTATGGTTAAATATTCTGCGTGATTGATGGCTATTATGATATTATATTAGGGTTGCTCACGATTTTATTAACGAGAAAGTGACAGTGGTCCATGTATTTCACGTGGGTATACAAAAAAAAGTTGTGTTCCTATGAGCAGCTCAAGGAAACAAAGTATGAGAATGGGACGTGAGGAATTCAATAGAAACAAAAGAGTGCTTATGGTTTATAATTTTGTATTGCTCATGTGTTGTTAGTTTTCTAAAGAAAAAAAAGGGCCACTGTGATTGTGATGTGTTGATTTATGTTCATTGGTCTAAAAGATGTGATCACGTGTGGTTAAAGAAGATATTGTTAATAATACTGTAACATCCCGCCTACTCAGACTAAAATATTGTCCGCTTTGCCCACATGCTCACGACTTTGCTTTGTGGCCCTCGTGTGAGTACTTCCCGCCAGGTCACCCAAGCTAGTACTACTCCACGTGCAGTAGACCAAAAAACGCGTTATGTCAAGGGAAGGCGACTGTTGTGACAATCCATCAACTTATGGTTGATATTTTATTCTCAAATATTATTTAAAAACATTATTTTAATGTTATATTATGAACTCACTTATTTTTGGGAAGAAATTTGGATTTACGTCTTGATGTAGCATCGACTACGTCTAAACCGGAGGATTCTACGTTACGTGCTTACGTTTACATACACCGTTTTGGTGACAGTCCGACACTTCAGGAAATAAATTTATCCGTGAATATTATTTTTGGATTATAAATTTGAGTTAGTTCATAAACTCACAAATTTACGAGAAGAAATTAGAGTTTACGTGAATAATTTAACGTCCTTTACGACTAAACCGGAAACCCTAGGTTTACGTATTTACGTTTTTGAACTCCGTTTTTGATGAGACAATTTTTATTAGATTCGTTTTGTGCCGTTGATTCATAATTTATAAAAACATTTTTCGTAAAACAACCCGCGGGCACGCAAATCGAGGAAACTAGAATCGAGGAATACCCGTAAATTAGTGGAGATGAGACAAGTGGGACACTTGTCCCACCCCCACTATGTGTGGCAAAGACAAGTTATAACACCACATTTGGTGTCAAGTTTACACAAGCTAAGAGGACACTTGTCCTCATAGCCTTCCAAACCATCAAAACCACTTACTTGAAACCATTTTCTCATTTCTAACATGCAAACTAGCAAAATCTTCACAACTCTCTCTTCTCTCCCTATGTTGAACGTCCCATATCCACCCAAAAACACCACCATTTGATCAAAAATAAACCATAAATCATATGTATAATTTACATATGATGAAAACCCATTGAAAAGATGAAGATTGGAGGTGGTTATAACAACTAGAAAGGAGTTTACATGGAGATCAATGGCTGATTTTCAAGAATATATCCATGCATATGAAGATCTCAAGGAGTTAATTTGCGAAATTGAAGGTTTTGTAACAAGGAACCAAACCTTGTTCATCAAAAACTCATCATTTCATCACTTTGGTGGTATAAGGATTATTCTTCCTATCATCTTGTTATTTTGAATATGTAATCTTGTATTTTATTCATTTATGTATATGTATATGATGATGAATGATGATCAAAATATTATGTGGGGATTTAGTGTTGATAGATTTGATTAAAATGATTGAAAGCTACATAAAAGGATGTTAAAATCATGGCTAAATTAGGAGGCTGTATAAAACAGTAAAGAATCTTATGATAAACTGATAAAATGGCTTGGATAAATTAATATACAGTAAGCTATGAGTCTTGTACACATGTGAGAGTTGGCCATACAATGGAATCATAAAAATGAGTGAGATATGATCAAAACAAGTTTAGAGTGCAAATCTGAGTACACTGTTTTGGAAGAATTTTATAAAATACTTAGATGTTGATTCATCAGTAGCTATAAGGGAATACAATGGAGCACATATCATTTAGTTTCTGTGATAAAAATTTGGGGTTCTATCTCCATGTAGAACTCTAGATATGATCATTTTAGTAAACTAGATTTTTAGGACTGATTTTGTGAAATTAAAGTTTAATATTATTATATAAGCACTCAAATAAATATAGTATAAAATGTAAATTAAAACCCACTAACTTATATATTTCATTTATAGAAAAATGCATAAGGATAAATAAATGGGCATTATATAAAAATGGTATTTTGGTAAGTTTTATAAGTTATAAAAACTATATACTAAGTTTTACGTCTTTTCGGCTAAAACCGAAAGATTAACGTTTTTGTTAAATAAAACTTAGACGGTTGGACCCGTCAAATGTAAACTTTTATAAACCCACATACTGATATATAAACATATATAACAAGTAAAAATCGATAAAACCCGAGCTTTACAACATATAGACATTAACGGGCCAAAGTAGCCTTAATAGACAATAAACCCGACTAATTTGGTAAAACACTTATAAACTTATTTATTGGGCTTAACCCATTTAGGCCCAAAATATAAAGTATAATACTGATAATAAAAGTATAACTGGGCTAATGAATAGTATTGGGATTGTAATAGGCCCATTGGGCTTTAAAATGTAAACAAGTTGAACTAGTGTAACTAGTCTTGAAAATTACCAACACATAAACACTATAATGAATGAGTAAAGATGTATAAACCCACTTGATCATCATCATATATATAAAATCATCATATGTATACATAATTGTTATTTTTATAAAGTCATTGGACAAAAGTCTAAGACGAGTATTATTTGTCTAGGTTACCGTGATTGAAGCACGTACCGTACATCCGAATCCCCGATAACCCGCCTTTCCCAATCAACGTGAGTTCATAGCCTCGCACTCTTTTAAATGTTTTTATGATATGTTTTATAAACCCGCTAGGGAGATAACATGTTAGTTTTACTAAAATAGGACACCATTTGTCCCGATTGCTTGTTTATTGATTTGGACCCGAATGATTGTATGACCCGATGAATGATTTTATGACCCGATAGATGAAATGAAATGGATTATTAAAGTTAGGTTATGTCACTAAAAGTCCCATTAGCATAAATTGTGAAATACCGGGATTTGGTAGACGCTTATGCATATAATAGTACTATTTGGGGACGATCACCCCAGTTCGCGCCTTGACGGTTGATCCCCGTCGTGCCACATTGATTGGTAAGCGAATTTATGTATGACAAGATTTACACAAGCGTGATTATTGTGACGACACGCTAATTTAGATGGGCAAATGAGTTTCGGGCTAGCTACCCATTGTTTGTTGTAGTAAGGTAATAATGTCATGCGGCTTATAATAATCCAATTAACGAAATACTGCTTTATGCATTGAATTACGATATATTGCCTGACTAGAAATACAGGGTCTTATCATTGATATTATGTTCGTGTTTTGGTTTTATATAACCATATTCATATAACGGTTTTTATTTAATCTATACAACGTTATAAAACGTATTGTATGATGTTTTTAACGACAATGGTTCGTATAATGATTTTAAAGGCGAAAGCCTATATTATGATTTTGATAAGAATTTGTATAAAATGACTTTGGCTATTTTATGGCCTATTACAATGATTTGTACAAAATGATTTTCGGTAATAATTTTATACCGATGTTATATTGATGGTATTTATTAAACTCTATGAATTCACTCGGCATTATCGCTGACCTTTTCTTTTAACATGTTTTATCTCAGGTACTTGAAGGTAATTATCGAGAAGACAACAAGAATTCATGGCCCACACTTAAATAATCATTTCCATTCAAATGCTTTGTAAAACCTGTATGAAATACAATGACTTGGGACCTATGTAAATTTGATATTTATGAATGGAAATGCTTTATTATTAAACGACGCGATTTTTAAGCGTTGTCTATGATGTGAGTAATGTGTTATCCCGTAACACCAACGAGTCTTCCGCTGTATTAAATTGTCTATATTTGGGGGTGTTACAGTTTGGTACCAGAGCTCTCGTTATAGAGAACGAAAGATTTTTAAAACTAAGGTTTTGAATAAAACATTTCAAAATCTTTTAACTATAAACATTTTTCTCAAAATGTCTAAAAATCTTTTGACTATAACGGTGCCGAAGAATTCCCGAGTTACCGACAAGGCCAGACTGAGAAGTGTTATTTTAATATATATATATACAACTTGGATTATATATATATGATGTAATTCTATTACATGATTGTTTGATGATTATTTTAATATTTATACGAGGTATTTATACGATGTAGATTGTCACAAGAAACCCTAACTCTCCTAGTAAATTAATTTAAGCTATTCCTGTAGGAAATCTAGCTATTCCAGATCTAAACCAAGTTGTGGATATTTATGATCCCAACAAAATGGTTGATATTCGTAGAAAGGTAGATATTAGTTGACTGTGATATTGAAGAAGAATTGGCGAGATTAAAACTGATATTGATGTCATAACGATCTTTCCTTATAGAGTGGAGTTTGACAAAACGTTACCACCTAGAAAGATGTCATCTGATTCGTTGTCATCCAATTCTTAAATTTGAAAATCGAAAGGGTGAATGTTGCACTTGAGGCTATCATTAGAACCATTACCCAAAAGCCTCATGCCACTAGTACCTTTCCGAGAAGTCTAATTGAATGATCGAGTCATTTCATACTAGTGACTCATTTGATAACTATTGTTGAAAGAGCTATAGGATTGGAAACTAAGTGTTGTTCATATCGAGCTTTTATTGCCCTATTAAGGTCTAAGAATAAGATTGAAATTATTGGAGAATGATGTAGGATATCGCATTGAGTATAAGTTGATTAAAACTTGAATGAAGTAAAACTTTAACTTGTATGGAATATGATATTGTTAAGAGGAAGTTGTTGAGTCCTGTGATTGAATTATAAGGTTTTAAATGATCGTTAGTTCATGTTAAGGGTTTTTCCTAGACCATTGTCCAATGATGAGGATGCCCAGTGTCCAATAAATAAATTGAAGAAATCTTCTTCCGAATTGGGACCGGTGGATCTTCCCGGACAGGTGGGACACCTAATGACTCTTGTAGATTAGTATTCATTGTGGTATCTTTTAAAAATCCCTAACTTAACTGAGACATCAGTTGGTAGGATGAGTTCTGGGAATTGTATGACATAGTGACACGTAATGTGTTACGGTACAATTTTGACTTGTTTGTGATTAATGAAAAGACTACTTTTGATTGCTAAATTCTACATGTATTGATGATATCTATCTTTTCTTGCTTCTTCCTAATGCTCGCATTAGTGTTGCAACCATTGAACAAGTACTGTTAGCCTTATATTTTATATAGTCGAACAAGAATGTAATAGGTCATCTTAGTCGTTATTGGTCATGTATTGTAATAGGTTAGTCGGGCAAACCGGGCTTGTACTTTAAGCTAATATTGTATAAGTTACGGGCGTAAGCCCAAAACAAAGCCAAGCCCGACCCAAGGAAACAAAGCCCACGGCCCAAAAGGCCAAGGGTATATAAACCCTCTTCCATGTGTGGAAGAGGGTGTTGGTTCATTTTACTTTCTCTCTCTAGTAAACGAAAACCATCCACCATCTCTCTTGTTTCTCTCTCTACTTTTCTACTCTTTCTCTCTTTAAGAATCTTGTGTTATGGATTAAATGGGATTAACATTTGGTATCAAGAGCCAATAGTAGATAGGTGATTGAAGTTCGTGTGGTATTGCTCTCTTAAAATTCGTGTGTTTTCCTCATATTTAGCTCCAATCATCAAAATTTTTTGCGTTTTCGTGGTGTTAGTGAGTAGACAAATCATCTACTTAGGCGAGGTAGTGATTTGGGTTACTTTGTTTGGTCAAAAACGCAAAATTTTTGGGTGTTTGGCTTGATTTTTGGTGTGAAATCACGTTTTCCATAAGAGTTCTTCATAGTTCCTATTTTTTAGGATCTTCTGGTTCAAATTCGCATCTTTGGTCTCAATTTCGCAACTTCTGTCCAAAATTTCGCATCTTTGGTCCTTCTGTTTCAATTTCGCAATTGTGTCTGCTATTGCGAAATCTTGTACTTCTCAAGAATTGCGAAATCTTGTCATATTGGGAATTGCGAAATTAAATTCTTGCCCTATTGCGGAATTTTGAATTGCGAAATTGTGTATTGCGGATTTATGCATTGCGGAATTGTCCATTTACAGGTATTGCGAAATCGAACATCTTGGTAATTGCGAATTTCTTGCCAAAAAGTTGCGGAATTATACTATTGCGGATTTTGTGCTCACTCGGTATTGCTAAATCTTGTAATTTTTGGCAATTGCGGATTTTTACTCTAAGGGAATTGCGAATTTAGTGCCATGTTGCGAAATCTTCCAAGAATTGCGGATTTAGTGCCCAATTGCGAGATCTTTCTTAAAAGTTGCGGAATCTTAGCCAATTTTTGTTCGAGCATTTTATAGACTTAGCCACTATCTAGACTAGTCTCGGAACATAGTTTACAATCAAATTTTTTCCCTACTAGTTTTTGGCTATTTCTAATTCAATTTCAAAATTTGGCGATACAAAAATTTTTTGGCTTACCGTTTTGTCGGACTGAGGAATTTATTGTCGGACTGAAGATTCTCGGAACGCTACGAATTTTTTACCACACCTCATCACAACAAATCTACTAAGATCTGTAATTCATTCATAAGTATTCACCATGTCTAACAACAACATCAACATTGCAACTGCTAATCAAATTCGTTTGGAACAAGGTGGCAACGGTAATCCACCTGTGCTCACTGCCGGCTGTTACGTTCAATGGAGATCTCGTTTTCTCATATTTCTCGACGGAAAAGAAAAACGAACTGCTCTTCGTCACTGCCTTGAGAATCCACCTCCAGTTTTTGAATTCAGGCCAATTACAACACAGGCAGAGGATGGTACTTCATCAACTATACGAGCTATGGAGGATTTTGACACATGTTCTGCTGAGAAAAAGAAACTCCTCCAAGCTGAAGCTGATGCTGTAAATTTCATACTCACTGGAATTGATAACGATATCTATTCCACAGTTGATGCATGTCCTAATGCTATGGAAATGTGGAATGCAATTCATCGATTGAAGCAAGGTGAGTCAATCAATGTTCAAGATCTCGAGACTAATCTACTTTGGGAGTTTGGAAAATTCACATCTGAAGATGGTGAATCCATTGACTCATATTACTCGAGATTCTACAAAATGATGAATGAGCTTGTCAGAAATCAGTGCACCATCTCCAATCATCATGCCAATGTTCAGTTTCTACTTCAACTCAAACCGGAATGGCAAAGGTTTGTGACTTTGGTCAAACAAAGGGAGGATATCAAGACTATATCTTACCACAAACTTTATGATATCTTGAAACAACATCAGAATGAAGTGAATAAACTAAGGGCTGAAAAGGCAGAACGGTCTGCTAATTCTATTGCTTTTGTGGCTGCTACTTCAACAAAACCCGTTCCCCGTCAACAACCACCTACTCATTCCTCAAAGTCATCAAGCTCATCCACCAAACCTCTAGTTGCTGCTAAACACAAAGCAAAAGCAAATGTCCCCACTCCACCTCTAAAGTATGACACCTAGTCAGATGGAGACAGTGATGATGAACAAACTTCAAGGGACAAGAAGATTGAAGAACTCATGTCTTTACTCACCACAACTTACAAGAATATCTACAAACCTACCAACAAAAACCTCATATCATCATCCAATGCTAGATATAAGGAAGTTTATCATGCACCTAGGTATGATCGTGATGCTAGGTATGATAATCAGAGGATGCTGAATCAAGTTGGGGCTAGAGATATTGTAGGCACTCCGGTTGTGCAGAAGACTGGGATTCAATTCTTCAACTGTAAGGGATTTGGGCACATGGCTAGGGAATTCAAGAAGCCAAAACGGGTTAAGGACTCATTGTATCACAAGGAAAAGATGCTGCTGTGTAAGAAAGAAGAAGCAGGAATTCCACTAACAGCAGATGAAGTTGACTGGCGTGATGACACTGATGATGAAGCCGATGATCAAGAGCTAGAGGCACATTATGTGTACATGGCAAAGATTCAAGAAGTGCTTCCAGAGATTGCTGATACTTCTGGACCTATCTTTGATACTGAGCCAATTGAAAATGTACCAACAAATGATAACTATAATGTGTTTGCTAACGAAAGACGGCATCCTGAGCAACCCGAAAGCATCAATGACACATATGTAATGGACACGGAGGATAGCAATATCTCTACGAATTCACAGCATATGTGTAATGATGAAGGTAATGCTACTCAGGATACTGACTTTGATGAGGACCGTGATTTGCTTGCGTCTATAATTGATTCTTTAAAACATGAAATTGAGGAAAACAAAGATGCTAATAAACGTTTGAAGCAAGCAAACACATCCTTAGCCGAGGAGATAGACAGACTTAAAGAGTGTGATTATGTAAAAGAAGCTGATCGACGAGTTGCAATAGCTAATGGTTTGGTATATGAACGTAAGGTGCTCAACGAACAATATTGTTCTGAAGTAACACACGAAATTCATATGTCAAAACAGAAGATATCGGAACTTGAAGAACAACTGCTGCTACATAAACTCCAAATTACTGAATTAGAGTCGGTTAACAAAGAACAAACTGAGCTTTATAAAACTCGTGAAGAAAAGGATATTGAAAAAATTCTTGCTTTGGAAAAGAGAGTCGACACGTTAAACAACATTGTTTACAAAACGGGTCAGTCTATTCAAACTATGAATATGCTCAATAGAAATATGAAAACGAGTTTTGTCAAGCCTGAATATCTCAAGAAAGTTCAAAGTATCAAGCCTGCTCTTTATGATATTGGTTGTTATGTTGATAATCTTGCTCTTATGCTTTCCCCTGACTGCGACGAAATCATTCGTCAACAAGAAGAAAGTCGATCAAACTTTAGTGATTTAATAAACCATTCTGATTCTAACAATCATATTAAGTTTGTCCCTCAAAAAGAACTTTCAAAAGAACAAAAGATGTATAATAGTGTTCCACCACCAAGTGATGAACCACAAAAGAAAGTTTCTTTAAAAAGGAGTTTCAAAAAGCAATCAATTTTGTTAGAAAAGCGAATTTTGGATGAAAAACGTAAATGGGATGAGAAAAGCAAAAGTGTTCAGCAATTTGAGTTTATAAATCAAGGGGTTTTAAATTTCTACAAAGGTGTCGTCGACTATGAAAAAGTTTCTAGGGATACCATTTGGAATATTAAACCTAACCCACAAGTAGAAGTCGTCATTCAACAATGTATTGTTCCAACCATTGATGATCTTTCAAAAAATGTGGAAATGTTTTATACAGCTCTCACTGAGGAAATGTTAACTGATTTAAGTTATGTTAAATCTCTTGAAAATGAAGTTGATCTTCTTCAAACTAAATTAAAGACACAAGAACACCAACTTTCTAACGAAATTGATCGACTTTCTAAGGAATACTTCTATGTTGACCATATGAATGCTATACTTGGTGTGTATACCGATCTTGATCAATATTGTCATGTAGCATGTCTAGTGTCAGAATCAGACGCGAAATGTCGCAATCTTGAAGTAGAGCTTTCGAAACAAATTCAGTCATATAACAAACTTTCGAAAAGTTTTTCTCAACTTGAGAAACACTCCATTTCTCTTGAACTTGCTTTACAAAAAGGTGAAAAATCTCATAATCATAAAAAGTGTCAAGAAATGTCAGCTTCTTCGTTTCGTCTACTAAATGAAAAAGATTTCGAAATAAATGATTTGAAAGCTCAGCTAAAAGAAAGGGACATAGCCATAAGTGAGTTACAGAAACTCATTGAGAAAATGAAAGGAAAGTCTGTCTTGGGTAAACCACCCGCCGTTCGTCAACCGAATGCGGTTAAATGCCCTAAATCATCTATTTTGGGACAATCCCCACAGACTTTGCCTAAGATAGGAAATGATAAGAGCACTAATGTGATAGCACCTGTAATGTATAAGATGAACACTAGGTCCACTCAAACTGGAACAACGCAGTTACCTCAGAATACTAGGAAAACTAATCAACGTGTGTCTTCTTCTACAGGAGTAAATCCCACTACTAGTGTTAGCGGACCACAACTTAAGAGCACTAGAATTGAAGATAGAGTCATGCCTAACAATAGTCAAGGGAAGAAGAAGGAAGTAGAAGATCACCGTAGGAATTTTAAGTTTTCTAAGAATAAAACGTCTGTAACTGCTTGTAATGACAGTTTAAATGCTAAGACCTCGAATGTTGAAGTTGTTTGTGTTGAATGTGGAAAATGTGTTCGTACTTTCAATCATGATGCTTGTGATCTTAATCATAATGGCGTGAATACTAGAATTAGGAAGCCTATTCCTGTGCCCACTAGTACTAGAGAACCCACAAGAACTTTGAACCAATCCACTGATCAACCACTTAAGAAACTAAGTGCGTTAGACTCCACTACTCTGCGTAAACAAAACAGATTAAAGAAGCTATATGAGAACATGATTAGGACATGTACACGGGGGTATTCGAGATTTACACCACCCGGATACAAATGGGTACCTAAATTAACCACTTTAGTGATTGGGTCTAGGAATATCAGCTTGCCTGTAGACTTTGCATCTAGGCCCACTACTATTTTGGAACCCGTTTCTATCAAGGGTTCCCATTTGTCAAATGCTACATTGTCTTCTAATTCTTCTGCAGCTCGTCGAAATCATCCTATTCATAATGGACTCCGGGTTCACAAAGCACATGACGGGCAATCTCAAGCTTCTCATTAACTTCGTGGAGAAGTTTCTGGGTACGGTACGGTTTGGAAATGATCAATTTGCACCGATACTCGGATATGGAGACTTGGTTCAAGGAAATCTCACTATCAAACGGGTTTATTACGTCGAGGGACTGAATCACAATTTATTCTCGGTTGGTCAATTTTGTGATGCGGATTTGGAAGTGGCTTTTCGAAAATCTACTTGCTATGTTAGAGACTACGATGGGAATGACCTTCTTACACGTTCTCGTGGTTCTGATCTCTACACAGTAACTCTTCAAGACACATATTCAACAAATCCAATTTGCTTAATGGCTAAAGCTTCATCATCTCAAGCATGGTTATGGCATCAACGATTATCACATCTCAACTTTGACACCATCAACTTGCTTTCGAAAAATGATATTGTGACCGGTCTCCCAAAGTTAAAATTCGTCAAAGACCATCTTTGTTCTTCTTGTGAGTTGGGGAAAGCAAAACGGAAGTCTTTCAAATCAAAGACTACCCCAAGCTCAAAAGGACGATTGGAACTTCTACACATGGACTTATGTGGTCCCATGCGTGTAGAAAGTATTAACGGGAAAAAGTATATTCTCGTGATTGTTGATGATTACTCTAGATACACATGGACTTTCTTCTTAAGGTCCAAAGATGAAACACCAGAGGTTCTCAAAAACTTTCTCAAGATGATATAACGCAATCTTCAAGCTCAAGTCTTAACCGTAAGAACGGATAGGGGTACTGAATTTTTGAACAAGAACTTGCAATCTTACTTTCAAGAAGAAGGCATCGAACATCAAACGTCTATTGCTCGAACTCCTGAAAAAACGGCGTTGTCGAAAGGCGGAACCGTACTTTGGTTGAGGCTGCTCGAACAATGCTTTCTGCTTCAAAATTACCGCTATTCTTCTGGGCTGAAGCAATTGCAACTGCCTGTTATACTCAGAATCGTTCTCTCGTTATCCCTAGACATGAAAAGACACCTTACCACATCATCAATGGCCGGAAACCTACTGTAAAATTCTTTCACGTATTTGGATCTTTATGCTACATCCTTAAAGACGGTGAGAATCTCGACAAGATGAAAGAAAAAGGTAATGCATGTATTTTTGTGGGGTATGCTACATTGTCGAAAGGATATCGGGTCTATAACAAGAGAACAAATATCATTGTCGAAACAATTCATGTGAACTTTGACGAATTGCCACACATGGTACTTGATCACAACAGCTCAAGTCCCGCTCCTCAATGTCCAGCAATGGCACCTACACAAAACAGTGTACGTCCCGTGCAAGAATGTCAACAAAGTACTCCTACAGCAGACTCGACGGATACAACACATATGAATGAGTTGGTTGACTTATATGATCCTATGTTTGATGAATATTACTATGGAAACAATCAAGTTGTGTCAAAGCCTTCCGCTGTCAATACTGCTGATGCACCTGAACAAAATCAACAAGACACAACTGCCTCTACTACAGCAACCGTTGCTCAAGAGACAATTCCAGTGGATACTCAACAAACTCAAGAAACTGTCATACAACCAACATCACCAACCGTCAATGCTGAAGGAGGAAACAACAATCAAGCAGTTGATGCACAACCTGACAATGAAGAATTTATCAATCCGTTCGGTACACCGGTACACGAAGTCGGAGAGTCTTCTACTCAACATGTTGATCCGTCCAACATGCATACATTCTACCAACCATATCCATCCACTCACCATTGGACACGTGATCATCCATTGGAGCAAGTCATTGGAAATCCTTCACAACCGGTTCGAACACGCAGACAACTCGAAACCGATGGCGATGTGTGTATCTATGCACTCACCGTGAGTTCAACTGTACCTACAAACATCAAACAAGCCATGACTGATCATGCGTGGATTGAATCAATGCAAGACGAAATTCATCAGTTTGAACGCCTAAATGTTTGGGAACTTGTTGACAGACCCTATGGAATGTCAATTCTAGATTTCAAATGGATCTGGAAAAATAAACTTGATGAAGAACAAACCATCATCAAAAACAAATCTCGTCTTGTGGTTAAGGGATACCGTCAACAAGAAGGCATAGACTACGATGAATCATTCGCTCCAGTCGCTCGTTTGGAAGCTGTCAGGATATTCCTTGCTTATGTTGCACATAAGGGCTTCACGGTTTTTCAAATGGACGTTAAAACTGCTTTTCTCAACGGTCATTTGAAGGAAGAAGTGTATGTGAATCAGCCGGAAGGATTCATCGATCCTCATCATCCTGACAAAGTATATCGTCTCAAGAAGGCTGTATATGGACTTAAACAAGCTCCAAGGGCATGGTACGAAGAACTTTCAGACTTCTTGGTGTCCAAAGGATTCTCCAAAGGTTCTATTGATCCTACTCTCTTCACTAATAAATATGGGGATGACATAATGCTGGTGCAAGTTTATGTTGATGACATTATTTTTGGTTCTACGAACCCAAAACTTTCAAAACGTTTTGAAAAAATAATGCACAGCAGATTTGAAATGTCAATGATGGGGGAGCTAAAATTCTTTTTAGGCCTCCAGATTCATCAATCCCCACGTGGTATCTTCATTAACCAAGCTAAGTATGCTCAAGAGATACTTAAAAAGCATGGTATGACCTCATGTGCTCGCGTTGGTACACCATTGTCGACCACATCCCTAGACGCTGACTTGTACTCATATCCCGTAGATCAAACGCGATATCGCAGTATGATCGGGTCACTTATGTACCTTACAGCCACCAGGCCTGATATTCATCATGCCATATGCTATTGTGCACGATATCAAGTCAGACCTACTCAAAAGCACCTCAAAGAGGTTAAACGGATCTTTCGGTACCTTAAGAATACCATTCACATGGGACTCTGGTATCCGAGGGAAACCGGTTTTCATCTAACGGTTTTTTCAGATTCTGATCACACAGGTTGTCTTGATAGTCGTAAAAGCACTTCTGGTAGCATAAAATTTCTAGGGGAAGACAAGCTTGTCAGCTGGTCGTCAAAGAAGCAGGATTGCACTTTGCTCTCATCAGCTGAAGCAGAATATGTGGCTCTATCCGCGTGTTGTGCTCAAGTCCTCTGGATGAGAACTCAACTCACGGATTATGGCTTCCACTTTGATAAAATACCTATGTATTGTGACTCAAAGTCGGCCATAGCCATATCTTGCAATCTGGTTCAGCACTCCCGCACCAAGCACATCGATGTCAGATATCACTTTATCAAGGAACAAGTGGAACGTGGCATCGTGGAATTATACTTTGTCAGAACTGAGTACCAGCTGGCAGACTTGTTTACAAAAGCTCTATCGAAAGATAGGTTTGCGTACCTCGTTGGCCGTCTTGGTATGAAGTATATGACTCCAGAAGACTTGGAGGTTTTGGCAAATGAAGCTGCTTGATATTCTCTCATAATGACTTCTAGGCGCATCACAGCTTAGAACTCAGACCTCAACTAAGGAAAGTTTATCTCGGACGATAACTTATCCTTATCAACGAGAAATTCATATTTCTCGGTCATGAGCTTCTCATAAAAACATTCAAAGTTTTTAAGTTCATGAAAAACGATTTCTAAGTAAATGTCAGCTTAGAACTCGAACTTCAACTTAAGGAAAGTTTATCACGGATGATAACTTATCCTTCACAACGGGAAATTTATTTTTCTCGGTCATGAGCTAGTCACAAAACAATCAAAGTTTTGAGCTCATGAAAAATGGACCCGAAAGGGGAGTGTACGTTTCAGTGCGCTTTCCCTAATCAATAGAAGAGAAGTCTTCTATCCTGATTATTTTAAAACCGTTGAACACAATTTTTCAAGAATTTCTCAAAAGGTTTTTCTAAATCTTTCAAAATTGTGTGTTCAACACTCCCTTCCTCATAAGTGGTTTTTATATCTCAAAATTGTCATAGGTTATTTTGGTCAATTTTTGAGGGGGAGTGTTTTAAAATCAAGCCTTTTAATGTTGTTGGGTACATCTCTAAAATTGTCATATTTTATGTATCCAACACATTCCGAAAATGATATGAAATTGTCAAATGTAATATATTATATCGGAAAAGGCATCTCAACTCCGTACCTCAACATATTTTGTGGTGTCGTTTTTCTAAAATTTGGTCAAATTTTGTCTCAAGACACACATATATTGTTGAGGGGGAGCAACCCGACTGAAAATGTTCCATGATTCATGCGTGCACACATGTTTCTCTCCCGTCGATTTTTCGGAAAATGTCATATTTTAATCAATTGGTATCTCTAATATTATATTTTTATATTAGAGATAGGGGGAGAAAATATGATTAAAATGTAATATATCGCAACATGTGATCTTAAAGACTCAAGTGCAACTCTTTCCTTCACATGCCAAACTATTTCGTATATCGATGCATGTGTGTAGGGGGAGCTTTTCGGAAATGTAAAACTTTCAAAGTGTTAAAAGTTTTGATTTTTATCAAACAATTTGAATGGTTTTCAATGGTTTTATGGTTACGATCTATACCCAAAACAACCTACTATCCACGACGGAACGATGGAGTCAAAAGGTGGTTTAGGATAGGAAACTAAGTCCTATGATCCAACCAGAACCGGAGGGATCTACCCAAGGACATCCCATAGCTAGAAATAGTTTTCCTTAGGAAAGATGGAGTGGAATGAAGCTGAATGCGGACCAAGTACTTAAGTTAGCACTGGAACAATCACAACAAGGTGATAATGATGATGTATTGGTAAGCATTGAAGGAGTTGAATATTCTATGCAACTTAGGCAGAAACCGGGTCAATACATCTATTGAAGACAAGTCATCATGGACCCAGTGATGCAATGCACAACCCTTCCCAGCCATTCGAGTTTCTCTCAAAAGAAACTTGTCTCATTGTCACGGAGATCAACACGTATCTATTGACTTTCTCACTTCGAGTCAGTTAATATTGAAAAGGTGGCAGTCTGCTCCAGCCTCCGATTACCAAAATGCACTTATTGAGTCTAGAGCCAAAAGAGATCTATCTATCATCTCATTAGGACACAATCGAGTCCTACGCATTATCCTTGGGACATTGCCAGAACATCTGAGTGATACGATTCATAATGAAGATGGAAATCCTGCTTGAGCCAACATCAAACAAGCTCATGGTAGGTAACTTGTGCGATTCTACACGAATCAAACTTGTGAGAACTGGAAAGCAACTAAGTTTGGATTCTTAATTGATTCAAACTTGATTCGAGGTTTCTTCGCAAATCTGTGTGATCTTGCCAGAACATTCAGAGTGACAATATTTAGTGTTCACAGTGACGAATGGAAATCCTTCTAGTGTCAACATCAAACAGCACTGCGGTAGGTAACTCGCAAGATTCTCTATGAATCAAGCTTGTGACAAACTGGAAAGCAACAATGGTGCGATTCTTTTAGAATCAAACTTGTTCCAGGAAATCTGAATTGACGACTCTAATTGGACGGATAGTTTATCCTTATGATTCACTCTTTACGTTCGCAGTCTGCTTTGAGACGGTCGAGTAAAGAGAACTGGCTGCTACTACCCGGGAAACCCTGTCAAGGAGGTTCTTAATCGAATCTACCTGATCACAGGTACGGTATTTAATACCGTTTAACGGTCTTCACCGACCGGAGGTAAAACGCTACCGAGTTAGGATGAAATGTTCAAAGCCATTTTATCCGTGTCTATATATGTTGCTGCATATCAAGAAGGTGGCGTAGCTGTGATACCGATGTTGATTCAGAAGTCACAAGAGCACAAGATGGAGATAATCAAGATACCTAAGAATGTAAGAATGTAATAGGTCATCTTAGTTACAAGGAATACAGATGAAGATCTCAAGCACTCAAAGTCAAATGACAAAGGCTCAAGATAAAGATCACGAAAGCATGAAGGAACAAAGCTGTTACAAACAAGATCAAGACAAAGATACAAGACCAAAGCAGGAAGATCTGCTCTACAAGAATGTATTCACTCAATCATCTTATGCTTTTTAAGCTTTTTAAGATGACCGATACATTGGGGGAGATTGTTAGCCTTATATTTTATATAGTCGAACAAGAATGTAATAGGTCATCTTAGTCGTTATTGGTCATGTATTGCAATAGGTTAGTCGGGAAAACCGGGCTTGGACTTTAAGCTAATATTGTATAAGTTAGGGGCGTAAGCCCAAAACAAAGCCAAGCCCGGCCCAAGGAAACAAAGCCCACGGCGCAAAAGGCCAAGGGTATATAAACCCTCTTCCATGTGTGGAAGAGGGTGTTGGTTCATTTTACTTTCTCTCTCTAGTAAACGAAAACCTTCCACCATCTCTCTTGTTTCTCTCTACTTTTCTACTCTTTCTCTCTTTAAGAATCTTGTGCTATGGATTAAATGCGATTAACAAGTACTCATCTAGAATTGAGTTACGTTGTGGATTATTCTTTTTGAGTGCCATCGAGTTTATGCACCTCATGATTAATTGGCTAAGCTCATTTCCTATTATATTGTAGTTAGTTCTTGGTGAACAAGCTTTCATCACTCTTTTTCAGATCACTCATTGTTTCTATAAGATAAAACAGTATCCCTTGAGAAAAATTGAATTTTATCACTATAAGGATTACTCAAAGTAAGATCTATAAATAATCGTTATTGAAATGAAGTTGTTTATAAAACACCTTGGAAAACTTAATTGTTTTCATAACAAAGAAAATCTTTGTAAATTTATTTTTGTTCTTATTTAAGAATTAAGCATGAAAACTTTTTTATTATAAACATGATGATAAAATTTTGACGAACTGAGTATTGCATCGTTAATATTGAAATTGTATATAGTTGCGCGCCTATATACAATTTGGAATGGACCATGCAAGGCTGATTAGTAGTCACCATAAAATTGTTAATATACATTACATTTTCCTTAAAATTGTGAAGGATTGAAATTTTGTATGATCTGCAAGAAGTGAAAAATAGGGACATATTGATAGGGACACCTACATACGTGCCCGTACTATTTATTCTTCTGAATTGAATTTACTCATCTGTGGAATTTGTCTCATTTGACAATTGATATTCTCTTCAAGTCTAATTCTCCCGTGGTGAGATTCTTAGGAAAAGAATCTGATTACCGAATGTTGATACCCGACTGGATGTATCGACGTTCCTATCATTTCTTTTGATTAAGATTTCATTTGAATGACCTGGGTAACGATCCGAGGAGCTTTCGAATGCGTACTCAAATTATAAAAACATGGGATATATTCATATTCGTTTAATCTGTATCTGATTTGAAATTATCTCGCGTAGATTATGCATTGACCTTACTCTTTTAAGGTTAGTTATGTCTCCAGATATCCTTGAATCTATGAAGAATTATGTGTTATTATTAGTCTTTTGAGAAGTTCACATCTTATCGACGGCAATAAAACTGAAAAAGTTGATAGTGCCAGTAGAATGGATTGATTGATTATGACATGACGACATTGTCTTAATTGATGGGAACCCGAGTAGAAATTCCCTAAAAGATAAGATGTTGATTATCAAAAGTAATCTCAATAATTCTTGATGGATGACCATATCCTACATTTATACTTGAAATTATACCGTGAATGGTTGTGAATTAGTCATAGATATTATAATTTAGAAAGAACCTAATATGAATTTATTAAAAGATGTTTTCGTTATCTGAAACTTTAGGAGGTATTTGCTGGTGAATTACCTAGAATTTCGCCAATAAGGCAAGTTGAATTTGGTATTGATTATATTCCCGGTGCTGCACCTGTGGCATGTGCACTGTACGTCAGCACCATATGAATTAAAGGAATTACCGTACAACAGAGAGAGTTGTCGGAGAAAGATTTTATTCTACCAAGCTCGTCATCATAAAGAGCTATGGTGTTATTATTTCTTATATTTATTGATTACGATGAACTAGGTAAATAGACGATTAAAAATCTATATCCACTACCCAGGATGATAGATTTGTTCGATAATTTACGAGGTTCTAGCGTATGTTTTAAAGATTTGATTCACGGCATGGTTATCATCAACTTCGCATCCGCGAAAAAGATTATCTATTCCAATCACTACATCCATAACTTGTAATAAACATTATGAGTTTCATGTTATGTCGTTTGGATTGACTAATACACATGTAGCATCCATAAATTTGGCGAATCACGTGTGTAGGTTGTAAATTGATAAATCCATGCTTGTGATAATTAAGGACCATTTGTTTATTTATAAGTATAAGAATGAGTTAATAATTATCTGTAGAATGCCCTGAGTCGGTCAAGTAGTGAAAATTTGTACCTTGAATATTTAACATGTGATGAAAGACTTAATCCTTTATATTATTTGACCGTGTGATTAATAGAAAATGGAAATATGTTTTGACAAATGTTTTAACAAAGGATTTTTAAGGGATTATTTCCTTATACACAAATCATTTAACTAAACTCCTGTTTAGGGGTAAATGTTTATGTATATCTCAAGACAACCTAAGGGGGATTGAGGAAACCTTTTAAAACATGACTTGAAACTAAGAAAATTTTGACCAAAGTGTAAACAAAGAACTTTTCGAACATTTACGAATCTTATTAGTTATTTTCAATAAATCAACAAAAACGTGTTAACTAAATTCAAATTTATTTTGAACATTTTTCTATAATTAGACGAACTGAGAAAAATTAAAACTTTTACGTTTAAATTTCATAAAATTAAATATTTACTATTTAATTACTTGTAATAATTATCGACGCTTTAGACGTTGGACTGAGCAAAACTGATAAAAACAATAACTGAGACGAAACTAAAACTTAGAAAATATGAAGGAATAATTTCTGAATAAATACGGACATGATATTTATTTCATCGAGGAAGGTGAATATAATTACTGACACATTATGTAGAAAAGGATAAAGAACCAATTAGGACATGTTCCTTAATAATGAATGTGCAAAATAAATAGCCGAGCAATATAAAAATAAACAATGATTGTAAAAAGGATAATATAGATAATAAAAAGGCATTCGCGGCTAATGTGAACCATTAGAATTGAGAAGCCGATGGCGCTAAATGATTAAAAGGCCACTTTTGATTGTCTAAATATGGAGGATTGCGAGATATAGTTATGTTGGAATCTTGTAAGTATAAGTATTTTATTCATGACATTTATGATTTTATGTATTTTTATCTGAAGAAGTTGTACTAATGGCAAATTATGAAGGCACACATCGCCTCATACATTAGTAAACGTCTAACTATTGCAAAGGTCATCATCTGAATTTAATTCAATTTGGGTCATCGTCGACAGACTATGTGACACCCTAGAATCGAGGTCATTAACGATACCCTAAATTACGCTAATTTTTGAAATTTTTGATAAATTTTAATTTCTATAATTATAAGTATTTTGGTTAAAACCGATGTTCGAGGTTATAATTTTTACGTTTGACGTTTTGAGAAGGACGATGACGATTACGATCCCGAGAGATGCCCAATTTTATATAATTTTTGACGATTTATCGATAATGTAATTTTTCGAGAATTTTATTTACGGTTCGTGTTAAGTTGAGTCGGGTGAGTTTTATAGCCTTCCAAGTACATTTAAAGTATCCCAAAAATATTTTGGAGCGTTCGGGAAGATTTCCGACTCCCGTAAAATTTTCAAAATTGACAAATGAGTCAAACCCGCAAAGTTTTGAGGTCGTTTTCTATTTAAGGACAAAAGAAGCCCAAAATTGCACAAAGGTCCCTCCTAACTATCAAAAAGGGCCAAAATTGAAACACACACAAACACATACAACATTTCACCAAAAATCAAAACCATCACTCCCTCTCTTCTCTCTCTAGCTCACGGCACACCCAACCCACACAAAAATCCACCTAAAATCTTTTCTACTTGATTTTTCAAAAATCTAAGGTTAGACCACGCTTAGTTTGGTCATTACCCACCTATTCATGTGCTCAAATCCAACATGCATTGATAAAAAATTTTCAAGATTTTTCATATGATCCAAATTCGTTTTTGTGGCTAATTGAGCTAATGCATGTTGATATTTAGTGTTATGGAAGTATAAACACCATGAAAACCCACCAAAATTAATTTGGTTGTGGTGATTTGGTCACCCAAACCCCACGGCAAAGGGGGTGTTTGGGGAGCCATGGTGGTTGTTGAATTTGCATGTTATATTTGTGTTTGGTTTGTTGTTTTAGAAAGATTCATATAGGTTTTATTACTTGCATGTTTATTTTCTTTGATTTTTGATATTGAGATTGGTTGATCAATAGGGGTAGGATGGAAGTTTGATGTTAGGATATGTTTGGGAAGGCTTAGGATGATGTTTAGTGTTGGTTAGAAGTCTTGGAATCGAGTCTAAGCATGTTTTTGGTATGGTTATTTTTAGGCAGAAAACATTTGGTCTATTTTGGAAAAATGATTTTTGTTCCAGGTCTTGGAAACTAAATATAGTGATAGAGGGTTTTTCTAGCTTTAATTTGGTATAAGGTAGAGCCCGTGACTCAAAACGAGCTAAAAGTTATGACATTTTAAAGATCGGGTACCGGGAGACGAGGACTTTCACAATCCGGATTTGTGCAAAGTTTTAGTCAAATCCCGAGGGTCACAAGTATAATTTGGTGAATGATCAAGGTCAAAACTTGGTCCCTAACCTGTACAAATGAGTCTATATGTTGACTTATGAGTCAAGGAAGTCAAAGGTATTTTTCATATAGGTCAAAGTGGTCAAAATTGGTCGAAGCGCAATTTCAGCCCGTAAAATGTAGTCGTGGAATGAGTTGCGTAACGGGTCGTAAAGTGAAAACTTTTGTTGGACTTAAAAACATGTTATCTACAGGTCATATAGGATTTTTGGAAATTTTGTCAAATTTTATAAGCATGGTTTAATAAGGTAAAACAGCCCGTACTTTAGTCAAGTACCGGCGAGAACGTGTAAAAAATGGACAACGTAGGTTATAAGAATGAATGGTATAAAATGAATGATACTTGTTGTTTTTGTTTTTGGCGTGAGTTATATTTGTCTTAAGTGACTTGTATATATGTATTTTATACAGTACCGTAAGTATTTAAATGAGATTACTCATTACACGTTATTTGTGATAGGTGTTGATTTACCCGGGCATCCGTAACATCGTCAGTGATCACTCCTCGAACTACCGACTACTTAATATCTAAGGTGTGAATTTATAGCCTCGCTTATATTATTTCAAATTGTTTTACCCGCGAGGGAAATGCATGCTAGTTTTTAAAAGGAACGTATATCATGAATGAATGTTAGACCCGAAAGTTGCCTTAGAATTGTGTTGAGTACCAAAGTTGCAAAAGTCCCTAAATTCATGAACTATTAACTATTGTCTTGCCCTTGCGAAGGGGGAAATAGCCGCTTATGCAATTTGTAGTACTACGGGGTAACGACCCAATGCTAGCCGAGAAGCTGTACTTATAGTAAGTTCTGCGGTAGATTATTTTGTATGAGAAATAAGGTATAATTGCAACTGATGCCTTTAGAAGGGGCACTGGTTTCATCTGAATCATGCCGGTATATTTACGCGGGTGATTGAGTTAACGGATTAGTGTCATGAGCTTAAACACAATTGTCAGTATCCTGATTATAGTTTGTTTGATCGACAAGACTATAAACGATCACGAATGGTTTTTATTATATATACGTTCAAATGGATTGAAAAACCTATGAATTCCACTCAACGTTTTCGTTGACCAAATTTTTGGCATGTATTTCAGGTAACCGCTGAGCAGTAGGATGGAGCATGCATGGGATGGATGTTGTGTGATCGGCTTGGTGTCCGCTTGTTTTTCCCTCCTTTTTTACTTAAACAATTTTTATGTTTAATGTCATTGTAAAACTGAAGTTTTTGGGGTTGAGATTCATGGGGACCGAAAACGCTAAACTCTGTGCACTATTTGGGGTTGGAAAAACTGTGGACATGTATCATCTAACAATTTTAAATGTTGAATTTTTAAGTCGACGTCTTTTTAGCGTCGTTTGATATCTCTTGTGTGCAATGAATACTGTGTAGCACCCATTGTTGTAGTTCCGCTGCGCATAACAATTGTGGGGGTGTTACAGATTGGTAATCAGAGCCACGAGTTATAGAGAACTAAGTCGTTTTTAAAAATCCTAAACTATAACTTTTGGTGTCATAAGAAAGGGTCCAAGCACACACAACTATCCTGCATGGCTCCGGTAAGATTTATTGTTGTATTTATGGCATTTGACGTATACTTTTGAGTAAAGTATATATGTGGGTAATTATTATATAAGTATGGAATTACTATATGTAGACGTTAAATTTTACGTGAAATATCCGACATCGTAATTTTCATATTTATCATGCATGAGCATCATATTATTACATTTCGGGCATATGTACCACCTTTGCATTGCATTTGCATGCATATATTTATAATTATTGTATAATTACTTATGTACCCTCCGAAATTCGCTGTTATTGCAGGAATGGCCGAGG